>JAIUCV010000030.1:3010599-3610599 GCA_026724425.1 Erythrophleum ivorense | reverse complement strand
TAAAAATCATAATTTTTGAAGGTCTATAGAATATTTGATGATTTTTCAAAGTTAGCAATTTTTATGATTTCTGGTTTGTTGCTCTATTCATTTAGTCCCAATTTGCATTCTGTCACTCGAGGCTCACATGATGTCCAATTGCCATAAAATTTTATACAAAGAAACCAGATAATCACAGTAACTCTTAACAAGTAGAAGCACCCCATTTGGATGTCTACAGAGGGAGATATGAAATTTTGAACGTTCTGTCCAGTATTAAGAATTTTTCCCGACCAGAGGTATTGTTCCATTAAATTCCAAGATTTGGCCTTAATGAACTGGTCTAGAGATATTTTTTTCTCTCTATTTGACATATGTAGCTTTCCAAATTGGTATCATTTGAATGGATTGGATTTTTGTGGAATTAATTGGACATTTTCAAAGTTTTCTATAAAATTCTGTGACAGTTCCAGAATTCAGTCTAACCTTTAGACCAATTTGGATGTCAAATGTCCTCCTTGATGAATGTTATAGTCAGGTAGTATTTGTAGTGTGAAGTAAACATCCTAAGATTTCCATAATAATGAATATTGCATGATTTTAATTTTTGTAAATTTAGTTATGATTTTCTAAAATTTGGTCAGAAACTGGACCAAATCTGGCCGAGAATGAATCTCCATATTCCATACTTCATTTCGATTTCCATGAGTTGTGGGCATGATTTAGTGATGAAAATGAGTTGTTTTGATGTAATTAAATATGGGAATATATAGTATGGCCTCATACAGTCCACGTGGCATTGATTGCAAATTTTTAGTATGACATAACGTAACAAGAAGAAGTTGAATAAGTTGGGCACAGTCATGCTTACAGAAAAATGTAGTGCAATAATCCTTAACATGCTTCCTCCTAAGCTACGTGACTCGGGTACCTTCTTAGTGAGGTGTGTCATTGGAAACAAATTTGAAGCAAAAGCTCTATGTGATCTTGGATTAAGTGTGAATTTGATGCTAGTTACAATTTTTGAACAACTTTAACTTAGGAAAGTACATCCACCTCAATTACATTATAATTAATAGACCAGAGCCTATATAAGCTAAAGGGCATTATTGAAGATGTTCTAGTTAAAGTGGATAAGTTTATCTTTCTAGTTGACTTTATCATCCTAGACATACCAGTAGACAGGAAGTTACCTCTTCTGTTGGGTAGACCCTTCTTGGCTACAGCTCGAGCTCTAATTGATTTAGAAATGGGTAAAATCAAGCTGCGAGTTAGGGATAAGGAGATCTTGTTCAATATGAGCAAAGCCTTGAAATTCTTTAAACAAATAGACGACTATTTTCAAGTTGAGATTTATAAAGAATACATTCAAGGCGTACTTGATACATATAAAGAAAAAGACTTATTAAAGGCATTGTTACATGAGCTGGAAATAATTGAACAACAAGGCCCAGATGAATGTAAGACAATGATGCACAAAAATTCCCATTGGTTGAATTCTTTGAGAAAATTTGAATCATTGGAAATGGAAGCTAGAGTGACCCCATTAATGAAGCTGTCCATTGAAGAACCTCTGTAATTGATGAATTTTTATAGTTGGCAAATTTTCTAGTTTTGGTCATGTCACTGTTTATACTGGTCTGAAAATGAAATATATTACACAGGGCACAAATGATGTCCAATTGCCATGAAATTTTATACATAGAAACTAGACATTCCTAGTGATTCATGACAACTAGAATCACTTCATTTGGAGGTCTAGAGAGGAAGATATGAAGTTTTAAAAATTCTATCCAATATCAGGAACTTCACCCAACCTCAGTTACTGTTTGATTGGATTTTGAGGTCTAGGCATGCCTGAGATGGTTTGAAGTTATTTTTTCCCTCTATCTAACATCCATAAATTTCTATATTGGTATCATTTACATGGATTGGATTTTTTTGGAATTAATTGGATATTTTTAAAATTTGCTGCAGAAATCTGTAATAGCACCAGTGAGTAGTTTGACCTCTGGATTATTTCGAATGTTAAATGTTCGCTGTGATGGATGTTATGGTCTAGACATATTTTTAGTATAAATTATACATATCTATATTTCTATAATGACTAAGAATGCATGATTTTAATTTTTCTAGAATTAGTTATGATTTCCCAAAGTTTGGTCAGGAAAGGGACAAAAGCTAACCAAAAATATATGAGTTTATTTCATGCTTCCCTTTGAGTTCCTTGATTTGTAGGCCACATTTTATGATGCAAATGATTTGTATCCATGTAATTAAATATAGGAATGTATTGTATGAGCTCACACGGCCCACGTGACATTGAATAGAATTTTTATACATGACGCAATATAAAAATATTCATTATTTATATTGCCTTTTTCTTGAAAGCTTGTATGATTCTTGAAAATGATATATCTAAAGTCATGAGATGAGCTAGAAATGATGGTGTTATAGGAACCTTTTCTCTTTAAGAGGTTTGCTAATTTTGTAATTAGAAAGTGTGCCTAAAATAGAATAGCTTGCCAACTTCTATACATGCCATTCATCAGCTTATGCGGGTCATTTTGGGGTTCAAAAGACTGCACATGAAGTGTTGGAATTGGGTTTTATTGGCCCATATTATTTAAAGACGCTCACAACTTTATTATTCAGTGTGATAGATATCAAAGAACAGGGAACATCTCAAGGCGACTGATAAGCATGATATTTTATACATTTTATTCTCCTTAAATTAGACATTTTAGTTCCAAATATGGTTTTAGGAGTCTAATTAAATGGAATTTGGTTTTAATAGCCATTTTCTACATTTTAGGAATTAATTTACAAATTATTAGATTTTAATGCATAAATTTATCTTAAATAATTTTGTAAAAATTTCTATTTGATTTTTCCCACTCTTTCCATGCAAAATTTTAATATATAATTGGAGCTAAGAATTAAATGAAGCAACACACTCTCTTAGCTAGAGGAGTTGCTGGGAAGAAATATGTAGCTCGAGATTCATGTGGCATGGAAGTAAAACACGAAGAGGGAGCTGCAAGAAGGAGTAAAGCAATGCATAAGAAGAATGCAGAAAACATGTTAGAAGCTACAGCAGCCAACGTGGAAAATAGAGCATGGAAGAAGCATGTGTAGATTTTAAAAGAACAAAGGAACACGTGGAAGAATGAAACACGAAGAAGAGAAGCTACGAAATTTACGTGGAATGGGAACTAAGAATGAGAAAAGTAATAAGCAAAATAGAGCATGCAAATAAATGAAGGAAGCTCGAGCTTGCATGGAAAGAAAAGAGGAAAAGCAACACGTATTCAATGGTGCATGAAGCAAGAAGAAGAAGGTTTGAAGATGCTGCACACTTGAGCTTGAAAAGAAGAATATTTTGATGAGAGTTTCACGTGGAAACAAATGAAGAATGAGCTGAACGAGCTGAACGAGCTGAATAAACGCAGAAGCCACAAGCAGAACGAAGAGAAGCAGAAATAAGAAGAAAGCTACGTGAAAAGAAGGCAGCTCACATGAATTCGAATATTATATTTAGCTTTAAAATGGGACCCACACTCATATACAATACAAGCTCGTGAATAACTGAGCACGTGAGGTGAATAAAAAAATTACCTTCGAATAGAACACAGGCAGCAGCTAAGATACGGGAAGAAGGAAATAAGAAGCTTATGTGGAGGTTGCATGTGATTCATTAAAAAGCACGTGAAAGGGAGTAGATTCCATCGTCCAGACTCCACCCTATTCATGCCTCCAATCCATTCATCAGATTCCATCCCATCTCACGCCTCTACAAGTCATTCACGCCTTTGCAATTCATGCACGCCTCTTTTTTTGGAAACCATCATCTATATATTCATTCATCCCATTCCATCGAAAGAGCCATTCATTCAACCATCCATCCACTCCACCATTCATCCATCCTTCGTGCTCCATCCTCTCCACACCACTCCATCATTCATCCACCATCCCATGAAGTTCTAATCCATCTTGAGGCTAGCTAGGAGGAAGCTCTTGGAGAAGCTTGAATCCATGGATGAACATAGAATTTTTGGCTAAGAATTTCTTTATTTTCCTACACTTTTTCTCTTTCATATATTATCTTGGTTAAGTTGTATTTGATAGGGAATTTGTGTAATTGTAATTAGTGGCTGGTTAGACACTAATTAGGAAGTCTTTTTGTTGATTAATTGATTTGATTAGACATTGGACATTGATTTCAATTTATTATCTAATTTCCAATGTATGCTTCGAAGGTGTTTGATAAAATACATGAGTGGGATTATGTGTTTGAATGTTTAATTTGAGGATTCCTTAATGTTTAGTTAGTTAATTAAATATTTAGGATGATTCAGAGGCTAATCAATTAGTTAATCAATCAAATTGAGTGTTCATTGATCCTAAAACAAGAATTGACAATTTAATGCAGGGTTGAGGTTTCAATTCAATATTAGATCGTTAATTTCTTGATTTTTGCGTGGTAACTAAAGATAATTTGTTATGAACACAATTAGGGACTCTTAGACCAGAATTAATCACAATTAGATTAGGATAAGGATAGTGGATACCAAGGGACGAATCTAAAGCTAGTCACAAGCCCATCTTTCACCTATAATTCACCCAATTAGGTAGAATTAGGAATTTTAATTCAATTTAGTTTTAGGTTAGTTTAATTCATTCAAAACCCCCTTAGTTTAGGAATTTTTAGAGTCTTTTAATATTTGAAAAACTCAATTAGGCATTGAACTCTAATTCCAAGGGAGATGACCTATTTTGCATAAGAAAGAAATATATTTTATGACATATTAGGGAGTCAAAGGACCTATCTCTTGACTAACCTGGCTTAATTTTTTGTTCAATCAAACAAAATGAAGAAAATATCTCATTTGCAATATCTTTATCAATTTTGAGCCTTATTTGATGTTGATTTGTATCTCAGGAGAAAGGTACAAGATTATAAAAAGGAATAAGAAAAGGGAGAGAAGCTGGAAAGTCAAAAGGCAAGCTTAACAAGTCCACTCGCTACAATGAGAACAAAATTCTTTGTGGCTAAGATGGATGTTCGTTGTGGCGAGGAAGTGAATTCGCCATAGCAAAGTCATGATTCATACAAACTCCATGGAGCTTCTAGCTATGGCATAGGTAGTAGCGAGATTAGCAAAAATCTGGGGCCTATAAGCTCTCGCTATAGTGAGATCCACCCCGTGCCATAGCAAGATCGACTACTAAAACACACAGCTTTAATTTGCGAGCTAAAAACATGAGAAAGAGCAAGGGTTTCATCATTCTAAGCTGGAAGGAGAAATTCTAAAGGGGAAAATACACCAAAAAGATAGGGTTTGAGGAGGAGAAGCTTGGGTTAAAGATTAAAGGCCAAATCAATATGATTACATTAAGTTTCCTTCGATTCTCCATCTTCTCCTTGATGATTCTTTGTCTCTATGAATTTCTGAATCTGATTATGTAGAGCTATGTGTAGCTAAATTTCTTTGATCCTAGGTTTACTTGAACCTATTGCCACGTACTTAGGATTTTGAAAGGTTAAATTGAGTTGATTAATGATTTGAATGCTTGATCTATCCTTATTGTTTCATGTAGAGTTTGGCCATCTCTTGTTGAATTGGGGGGTTTGAGGTTTGCTCTTGAAAAAGAGAAATCTCAATGGACTAATTGATTAAGCAACTTAGGATTGAAATTAGATAATACTAGTTTTGTTCTTAGGTATAGAAATATGCTCAAGAATCCTAAGTGGTGAAAGGGGCTAGATATATTTTCTCTAATTAATTGTGAGAGAAGTCTACAATTAATTAGACTAGAAGTCTAAGTGGTTCGAGAGACATTTGGGCTCAATTAATCTCTCCTACCTTTAAATTGTTGATTAATCAATTAATCGAGTACCTCAATTCGTGGCAATCAGGGGATAGGAACCTTGGATACTCCTTAGTAGTTTATCTTATCAGAACTATCTTGATGCTCAGTATTTGTTTGCTTTCATTTTATGTTAATTCAATACATTGGTAGTTGTGCATCTTGATTTAAAAAAAAGTGAATTTCCTTAGGTTTAATTGAGTTTAATTCAATTCTCTGTGGGACGACCTTGATTCACTATATTACAAAAGCGATCCGTACGCTTGTGAAATTATTTGCAAAAATAGTGGCTATCAATAAGTAACACTGTTGGCTATACAATAATAGGTAACACTGCCAATTCATTGATGGATAACACTTTTAACTTTATTATGGTAGGTATTTTACTCAACCTCAAATTGACAATATTGAGATTCTACAAATGTTGTGCAATAATTGGAATACATGATAAAGATGCGAGAAAACTTATAGCTATAAAAGAGGAACCTTGTAATCATAAGGCTATGCAAGCTTTGAAAAGGAATGCAATTGATGATTGAATGGCTGCCCAAGAGGTAGAAGAATGTTCTCATGCAAACTAAGTTTGAGTTAGTAGAGAAGAGGAATAAGTATATAATGCCTCTCTTGACAAAGACTACATATCTTTGGAAGAAGATGACATTGACCATAGTCCTAAGAGAGGGAAGACAAACTAGTGTTAACTCCTATTTATTCATGTTATTTTACACATTTTTGCTAGGAAATAGATAAATAGTTGACAAATTTTTAAAGTATAAAACTAACTCTAGGAAAAATGTGCATAGGTATTGTGTATAGCTCTATACTTAAGTTTAGATATTGTAGATGACAAGTTTTGGCTTAATTTTGTGTCAAATAAGAATTGATCATACTTTGACTATTTTTATAAGGTGTAAATACATGAAATTTAAGACAGAGTCATCTTAGAGCTAAAGCATCAAAAACTTAGGGTTAAGATGCAAAAAAATGTTGATTTAGAGCCCAAAAAAAGGGGACTAGCTTTGTGAGTTTAAAAGTTAGCGTTACAACGCTACAACAGAGATTTCCCCTTGTGCAATAGAATGGTCTGGTGCCATGGTGCTAATTGTGAAAGGTCAAAATAGTGCATTTTGGCATCACATTTTGAAATTTCAAAGTAGTTTTAACATTTCTTTAGTGGAGCTAACAATTTGGACATTTTTGGGTCTAAAGGAGTATCTTGGTAAAACAAAGAGCAAGGGAGAGCTTTAGATTGAAGAGAATACAAGATTCACCACTACTTTTCTCTACTTCTCTTTTCTTTGCATTTCCTTGTTATTGCTATTATATACTCTAGTTTTGATGATAGTTTATTATGTAATGAGTAGCCAAACTTCTCTTTATATCGATTAGAGCTTGTTTACCCTTTTACCTTGTGATTAATGGTATATATATGTTACTTCAACTATTTGCTTCATGCTTTCTAATTGATTGGCCACAATTGGAATGATTTGGTATTTTAGTTGAACTTGGAGAAGAGATATTGTGGTTGAATTGTGTGAATACTTAAAATTTGTTAGAATGAGTAAATGGTTATGCTAATGAAGTAGGAATATATTTATTAACCTCACACAGCTAAAGTAAGGATTCTGCTACTAGATGTTTACTTGGTTTAATTTCATAAGGGATTGTAAAATTAGCTAAGATAATGCCTTTAAGAGATTTGGAAAAATTTTTAAAGTTAATGTTGAACTCTAGGCTAGCATTCACTTTTAATGGCAAGGTAAAGAGGGTTAAGTTAAGTCTTTATGGAATACTAGGGGAGATTAATAATCTTTGGTCCCTTCATTTAACTAGTAGTACAAATTTTAGTTTTGTTTCCAATTTTACACAAATTGAAATTACTTTCCATACATACTTATACTTAATTTCTTATTTTAAGTTAGGTTGTAATTTTTAGTGCTTGAAATCTTTTTAACAACAAGTTCTCATTGTTACCTACTTTACTCATTTTTATATTATTATTGTGATTTGTATACATACAAGTAATTGTATTTTGAAGAGAAACACATAGAAAACATCTTTTACAAAAAATGATGGCATGAAACTTAGGAAGAATGTTAAAATAAGCTTTGGTGGAAAAGCCTAAAAACTTTGAAAGCTAATGTTCGTCTAATGGTCAGTGAAGCCAAAAATTCTCTATGAGCTAATGCTTGTCTAGAGGCCAGTAGAATCAAAAATCTTCATTGCGCAATAAGTGAAGTCAAGGAATGTGCAGGAGAAAACAATGAAGTCCTACTTGAACTAAAGGAAGTAATAAAAGAGTAGCATGCGTAAAAAGAAAAACAAGAAGCTGTGAATGCTATCTTAAGCTAGGGAAGCATAAGCACCCACAAGAAGATTAGTTTGAAGATGTGAGCTTTTTGGGTATAACAATTCCCCTTTTATAAATGAGGTACAAGCCCATTTTGATCAAATTGTGCAATGAAAAGGCCAACCTCCTTAATCATCTATAGCAACTTCACCACATATAGAAATGGACTTAGCCCAAGCATCATCAAAATACAAATATAGACTCTTTTTTTATGACCCTAAAGCATAGAGCAAGGATGTGGATCAACAACCTACAGCAATTCCAATCCTAATTTGCAACAAGCAAAATACAAACCCTAGATGCATTTGTTCTCTTCATCATGTATTCTAAACACTCTAAGAGCTATGTGATGTATGGTAACTAAGATGGAATCTTGTGACATTCAATCTCTAGAAGATGACTACCCTAGTATTGATGAGGCTAAAAAAGATATTGAGCTCTATAAGTTAAAGGAACCTTAAGATAGTGCATCCTAACTAGATCCTTTCTAATTAAGAGTGTCAAGCTTATGTGTTGAGCAAAACCTCCATAAAATTTGATTCTCCCATCTCTAAATTCTCTCTGAGAATTCTCTTGAGGTACCATCACTAGGTCTCAAAGATTTGGAATGTATAATAAAATAGTGGGGCACTCTAGTAACCACTCCAAAATTGAAAGAAGGGAAAGTTCACCCACTTGTGACTAAGATCGTGCTTGATGCATGGGATACATTTGGATTCATGAAGTGGGTAATCCCTTAGGACTGTGAGCATCACATAAGGGATGTCCACTTTTTTTTTTTGATAGTGGTTTAAGGAAATTAAGGTTACTAGTCATAAAAGCTCCTAAAATGTATTGTGACAACCTAAGTACATTGTTACTATAAGCAAATCCCATTACTCATTCAAAAACTAAATATATTGACATAGATCTCTACTTTGTTACAGAGAGATTTAATTGATGTGCAACACATACCATGTAAGGAATAAGTAGCAAACATATTGACAAAGCCTTTCTCAAACTCTCAATTCAATAGCTTACATTACAAACTTAGAGTTGAAGATTTTTTTTTGGTACTCTGAGTTTAGAAGGGCTATTAAGGTTTGAGATAAATAGTTGTTATGCCACGCGGTAATTTTCGTTCAAATAGTTAGACTTGTCATATTGTTGTTATGGTCGTTAGATCCATAGAGTTTGTTGGTTTGGTTCTCACGCTGTATATATGTACCAACAATGTACTATTATAAGCTAATATGAGCACCATTCATTATTATTTTTCTTCTTTTCTCTCTGTCTCTATCCCTTTGAATTTTATCTGAGATAATTATTTAGGATTTCAAAACAATTAAGTTTTTTATTTAGGCCATAAATAATTAAGATGGTACTTATGGTTTTTATGAGAATTTTCATATTACAAAGAGCTGATGTGAAAAGATTTTGAGAAATTATTTGCAAACATTTGAAATAACTCTGAGTTATGTAAATTGAACTTCTTTTGTAAATATAACAGAACTATAATGCTAAATTTACAATTATATAAAATAGTTTTTTACATACTACAAACTTTTGTTAACTTGTCAAATTTAACATACATAGGTCAAGATCAAGTGCAATATTAGAGAATGATTGCATGCATGCAACCAAAACGACAAATGCTATCATAGACTTATCTTCCACCATAGTCTAACTAAACAAATAATTTACCCTTTTATTATCATCATATAGGGAGAAGTGTCATAGGTCTAATCATTGATCATTATCATCCTCCTCCTTGTCAATATCGTATAGTTAATTTATATATAGTAGGTAACTCTCAACATCATGTTTGTTTACTGGCCCCAAAAATCTTTTTTTTTTCTTTTGTTGTCCATCATCCTTGTCATATGTGATATATGTACAAATTTTGAAATATGAATTCAATCAAAAGGTGTTAAAAATAATATAATTAATTATATGCTATTTAGAAAGGAGATACATCAAGAAAAATAAAAATATAAACCACAAACAGATTAATAGAAAGCCAAAATAGAAAATTGATCACAATGATAGGTTTCTAACAAAAAAAGAAATGTATGAAATGGAGATGTTCATTATTTACATTTCAATAGGTACACACACACACACACATATATATATGTATATGTGTATGTATGTATATATATATGTATGGCATGGATGATGGATGACAAATATAAAAACAAAAACAAAAAATAGTAATCCAAAATTGAGAAGAGAGAGAGACAGACAGATAGATACACTACAAAAAACAGGAATTTTGTGACAGAATTTAGTGACAAAAATTTTTTCGTTACAAAATCTATCACAAATCTATCACTAATTTGTCACTAATTTTAGCGATAGATTATTGATGGAAAATTCCGTCAAAAATATTTTCATCGCTAATTTCATTAATGACGGAATATTGTGACAGAAAATTCTGTCACTATTACGTAGGATAGCCTATTCAAGTTTTGCAATGCAATTATCTATCACAAAATTTTTCATCGCTAATCCATCAGTAAATTCATCACAAATTATTTAAATATTATATATCATATAATTTTAATTTTTTTTGATGATTTATATGATATAATGGCTTAAATATATTTATATATATAACCGTCACAAATGATTTAAATATTATTAATTATATATATTCTAATTTTATAATTAATATATTATAATTTAAATTATAAATTAATAAATTAATAATTTCAATATTAAAATAATAAAATACAATAAATACTAATGTACTTTATTATTTTATGGTCAATAAAAGGTTTCTAAGTGTAAATTATAAATTTACTATCACTAGTTTGTCATTAAATCTATTGCAAATTATTTAAATATTATATAGGATATAATTTGAAGTTTTTATTGATTTATATGATACAACAACTTATATATATATATATATATAACCATCGCAAACAATTTAAATATTATGAATTTTATATGTGCAGATATATATATTATAATTTAATAATTTATGCATTATAATTTAAATTATAAATTAATAATTTAATAATTTCAATATCAAAAGAGTATAATGAGATAAATATTAATTTATTTAACTATTTTATGGTCGATAAAAGGTCTTTAACTATAAATTATAAATTTTTTGTTACTAATCCACCACAAATTATTTAACTATTATATATGATATAATTTGAATTTTTTAATGATTTATATGATATAATACTTAAATAAATTTCAAATCTATAAAATTTTCTTGGAAGAAATGAAGGCTAAAAACCACATGATACAAATTATTGCATATAGAATGAGTATAATGAATTATTTTTTAGTTCTTCATCTCCAAACTCATATTGGGTAATTCATATAAAATGAGTAAAATTCAAACTTATCTTCTTCTGTATTGCATCATTAAATCTTTGAAGCCAAGTCATTCATCTAAAAAATTTAAAATGAATAATTTTTTCTCAAGCTAAAACTTATATTTATATAAAATTTATTCATATAAAATTACAATAAAAAACTATATGTCTTAAATATCAAGATTTATAAAATACTATTTAAATGATATATTTTAACCATATATATTATCAATTTAAAACACAATAAGCCTAAGTATAAAATATATTTAGTACTTGTCTTATGAATAAAGGAAAAAATATTAAATTTCAATCCTTTGGATCAGCCATGAAACACCACTTTCTCTATTGGTATATTGTGGCGACCCTATATTCTAATGATGGTGATTATGGGTAATTACACAATTAATAATTATTTATCAAGGTTTGGAGACATTACAATTTATTAAATTATAAAAATATAGAAGAATTTGAACCTTAATGTTAGGGTCATCACTTAACAACCACACAAGTGAGAATGCATAAAAGAGATTAAACTATCATGAGGGGTTTATGATTCATCCATCCATCAATTTCAACACACAAAACCTCTCATAAGCGTTCTTATATCATTCCCTAGCGAACACTTACCTAGCCACTACAAGTTCCAAATTCAGATTGAAGTGTCCTCTACCAGAAACTTCAATGTTTCACCCAAAATCCTAAGCAAATTTATACAAAATTAATACCCATATTATAAATCAGCTATAGGGGTCTCAAACTAGTAAAGAAAGCATCAAAATAGAGAGTTTATACTTACCTAATGTTAGCCCTAGCTTCAACCTTCGAATTTCACCAAGAAAATCCCAAACAACCACATTTTAGATTTTGGGTACGGTGAAAATACTCCAAATGAAAAACTAATCGGGTCAAATTAAAGAAAAAGAGAAGGGGATTAAGTTATATAACTATTACCTTAGCTGATTTTGAGCTTAGAAGTGGAAAAATGTGGAAATATGCCAAGAACCCTATAGCCTCCTTTGGACCTCTGAATTTTGAGATGTGTGTTTGTGTTTCAACAAATGGAGAAGTGGCTGAAGTATTAGGGTTTAAGTTGGGTCTAAGATGAGTCATGGGTTGCTCCAAGGTCCAACTCCAAATGGGCTTCATATTTTTGCTTTGTTGGGCCAATTTTAGGGTATTGGGCTACAGAATTTTATTGGGCCAGACTAAGTTTTAAGAGCTCAAGGATTTGGATCTGCACAAGGGTTATTGGACCATCACTAGGTGTTCTCTCTTAGGCCAAGTCTCACAATAAAAAGGTTGGGTCTGCACTTAATGTGACAACCGTACCTTCTAATCATTGTAATTATAGTTAAGTATACGATTAATAGTTAATTATCAAGGTTTGAGTGGTTACAATTTATCACATTGTGAAAATATGGAGAAAATTTGAACCTTGATGTTAGGGTCATCACCATACCACCTCAACAAATAAAATTTGCATAAAAGAAATCCTACTACCATAAGGGGTTTATGATTCAACCGTCTATTAGTTTCAATACCCAATAACCTCCCACAAGTGCTCCTATATCATCTCTTACCATTACCTTTGGAGAAATTGAGGTTTCTAGGCTAAAAGGAGTAGATTGGGGACTTGCGCCGCGACCTATACCTTCTCCGCCACAGCCAAGTTGCTCTCTGGATTCATTAGACAAGTTTCACAAATATCACCGCGGCGAGTTGGACCTTCGCTGCGGCCAACCTATGTGGCGCCGCGGTGGAAATGCTTCCTGGATCTACTGTTCTCCACCCTCGCGATTCTCGCCTCGGCGTAATACACTTGCGCCGCGGTGAGTTTTGCTTCTACTAACCCTTATTTTATTTCCTTGACTTGCGCCGCGGTAGGACATAATGCGCTGCGGTGAGTTTTAGTTCTGTTACCCTCCTGGGGGATTTTTTTCACTTTGCGCCGCGGCAAGATTTATCAGGCCGCGGCACTCCTCGCCACTGTCACTTCCTGGGCTAATTTTCTTCCCTTGCGCCGCGGCGGGATTGGTTATGCCGCGGTGCCCTTCGGCTCTATCTCTCATTTGGCCACGGCGAAGCCCTTTTAGCCGCGGCGAGACTCCTTCCTATAACTACATTACCCAAATTTCGCCTCCTACATTCCAAATCTCATCCTAGAAACACTCCAGGTCCACCTTCCCTTATTTTATGTGATCCTAGTGGTGTTTATCTACCCTATTTACCCATCAATCCATCCATTACCATTGCAAAACTTAAATACTACTTCCTACTTGCCCAACTAGCTTATATCAGCAAATTCATGAATATATGACAGCAAGAACACATGCATTAGCAGCAATTAACATCCCATGCACATTCCATAGAGATTCCATTTAACAATAGCTTATGTCCACATCCAAGGCATCATATGACTACAATTCTCATATGGTAATCCATATCACAATTTCAATAAAACTATATATATAATACTATAAGTTCATACATTAATATTCAACAATAATGAGACTTAACTCCTTAACGGTTACTTCTCAATCAAACAAAATATAAACACCTACACTTGGCAACATGAATACATGATAATGTTATGTGAACTAATAACAAAATTGCATCTCTACTAAACAAGCCAGCCTAAGTGTAGCCTTCTCCCATATGTTGGAGCTCATGGATTTTCATCCAC
This sequence comes from Erythrophleum ivorense, assembly GCA_026724425.1. Classification (NCBI taxonomy): domain Eukaryota; kingdom Viridiplantae; phylum Streptophyta; class Magnoliopsida; order Fabales; family Fabaceae; genus Erythrophleum; species Erythrophleum ivorense. Next base: position 3,596,399 of record JAIUCV010000030.1, on the reverse strand, counting down.
TTGCTTCCCTTTATCCTTACCCGAAGAACCTTCACCTAAAATGTTAATCCCATGAAACGGGGTGAGATATAAATCCCAGTAACCAAGGCAATTCCATCATATATCCAGTTTAATTAGCATATATGCATGAATCAAAATCAACATCAGAATCATATCCATCATATCAGCAAATGAAATAATTAGGCTATCATGATTACTATCCCATACTAGCAATCATATTATCACATGTTAAAGGCCATTAACACCGGGAGAGGCCCGTCCATGGCACCTACTCCCCATTGAACACAACCAGGGCTCTGTGCATTTGGGGTTTGATCATAACCCGGTGCTCAATCGAAGCACATGCACAGGTGGTAGCCACACCACAGCTCCACCATGGACTCACAAGGTCCAATCACAATTCAACAGATAGCCAACCAATTCATTCAGCATTTTCAATCAATCATATATAGCAACATATGAAATTAAATCAAATATATACATGGAATTGATATAAACCCGGTTACCTCACTTGTAGACAACTTTGCAATAGCCACCACAAATCCCAAATTCGGATTAAAGTGTCATTTACCAGAAAACTCAATATTCCACCAAAATTCTAAGCAAATTCGTACAGAATTAATACCCATTTTATAAATTAGCTATGGGGGCCTCAAATTAACAAATGAAGCATCAAAATGGGGGGTTTAAACTCACCCAAGGTCAGCCCTAACCTCAACCTACGAATTTCACCAAGAAAATCCCCAAATTCCCATATTTTCAGATTTTGGGTAGGGTGAAAATACTCCAAATGAAAAACTAATCAGACGAAATTAAAGAGAAAGATGAGGGGATTAAGTTGTATAACTATTACCTTGGCTGGATCTTGCTCTAAATGTGAGAAAATGCAGAATTCTTGCCCTCAACCTTAGCCTCCTCTCCAAGCTCCGAATTTCTCTTTGTATTTGTGTTTTAGCAAGTGTGAGGAAGAGGCTGATATATTAGGGTTTTAGTTGGGTTTAAGTTAGGTCAAATGTGGGTCATAGGTTGCTCCAAGGTCCATCTCCATTTGGGCTTCAGATTTTAGTTTATTGGGCCAATTTTAAAGTGTTGGGCTGCAGAATTTTGTTGGGTCAGTTCTTATGCATTGGGTTGCTGAAGTTTAATTAGGTTTGGGCCAAGTTTGAAGAGCTCAAGAATGTGGGTCTGCACAAGGATTATTGGGCTAATTATAAGAGCCTATATAAGGTGGGTATTGAGCCTCCATCACATTGGATCAAGTTGGGTCTGCACCTAACTTATTGGGCCTCCATTAGCCTCTTATCATGGCCTTCTACATTATTTTGGGCCTAGATGAAATTTTCTCTCACAATTAAATCTCAAACCCATATTAATAAATTTACCTTTCTAAAATCTTCATTTACTTAACTTGCCTAATTATCCCATATTAATTATTCCTAATTAATCTAATCCGTGATTAACACCTTAATTAATTATGGGGTTTTAGACTTAAGATTAGTGGGCCTCCATTAGCCTCTTATCATGATCTCCTACATTAATTTGGACCTAAATGAAATTTCTATTCCAATTAAATCTCAAACCCATGTTAATAATTTTATCTTTCTAAAATCTCCTTTCACTTAACTTGCCCAATTATTCTATATTAATTATTCTTAATTAACCTAATCCATAATTAACAACTTAATTAATTTTTGTGGTGTTACATATACTAAGGACAATTATTTTTCCTAGTTATATGACTTTTCTGTGGCTATGAAACAATCAACACAAATTATGATGTGGACCTAAATATACTCTTAGGATCAACATTCTATTTTGATCTTGAAAATATTTAATATTCAAGATGGATCTTGCGACCAAAAAGTGTGCAAATGAGAGGGTTTATGCATCCTCATTCATTTTAGTTATAAATTTTAAATATAAAAATAAAAATTACATTTATGTGAACAAAAAACAAAAAGACTAGAAAGTTTGAACGCAACCCTACTTTTGACAACCCTATCTTCTAAACATGGTGATTATGGTCAAATACAAGATTAATAATTAATCATCAAAGTTTGGAGTCAGTACAATTTATTAAATTATGAAAATACAAGCAAATTTGAACCTTGACGTTAGGGTCACCACTAAACAACCACAATGTAAGAATTGCATAAAAGAATTTATACTATTATGAGGGGTTTATGATTCATCCATCCATGAATTTTAACACACAAAAACCTCTTATAAGTGTTACTATATCGTTTTCTAGCCTTACCATTGAAGAAACTGGGATTTCTAGGCTAAAGGTAGGAGTTTGGGGACTTGCGCCATGACTTGGAACACTTCCGCCGCGGCAAAGTTAAGTTCTGGAGCTTGAAAACTATGTTTTTCACTTTGCACCGTGGCCCAGACCTTCCGCGCCATGGCTAAGTTACTCTCTAGAATCATTGAGCAATTTACATGTATTCTGTAACGCCCGATACGTTGTACAATCATCAGAACGGGTTGGTTTGAAAAGCAAGTCCCCTGAGATGAGTGATTCAAGGCCAAATAAAATTTGAATAAAATTTTACATAATAGAAAATGAGGATTTGAGCCTTGAGTTGCCTAGAAAACGGGGTCGGAGTGATTCAAAAAATTTGCCGAAGGGCCAGTGGCATTTTTGTAAATAAGTACAATTTTGGAAAAACACCTCGAAGGGCTTTTTAAATGAAAATTTTGAGTTTCCTAGGGTTCTCAGAGGCCCAAGAACCATGAAAAGCCCCGGGACCGGTAAAGCCCCTCCAGTGTACTCTTTTCGATGTCGGTTGACCTAAACTTTGACCGATTCATTCGAGAAGGTTTTAGCTCCGATTCGAGTGATTCCAAAGGCATTTTATTAAATTGGGAATCTAAATTTTATGATGGAAAAGACGGTTCTCAAAAAGAAGCTAAAACGAAGCCAAATCGGAAATGCCATTATGGAAAGGCAAAAATGGAAACAAATTGCACAAAAGAAGCTTCCAAACCCTCTTTTTAAGTCACATTCAGCCTCCCCCCTTTCTAAATTGACTTTCTTCTGCCCAAATCTCAGAAATGGAGCTGCTGTCTTAGGTGCACAAAGGGAGGAAATTTTGGAGGAAGAAAAGCCAAAGAAAGGGTGAGAAAGTGTAAGGTTTTCATGCTCTTTCCTCTTGAAACTTCATCCTCCCCTACTTGGTTCATCTTTCCATGGTTTTAATATAATTTTTGGTGCTGATTTGGGTCCAGATCAGAGGAGGGAAATTCGAAATTTAAGGAGGAGAAAGAGGGAAGAGGAAGGGCTCTTGAAGGAAGCTTGATTGCAAGGTAGTTTCTCTCCCTTTGTTGCTTCTTTTTCTCCTTCTCCTCTTTCATGGTAGGATGTCTCAAATAGAACCATGAAGAGGGAAGAGTTTCTGTTTTATAATCTAAAAGAATCCATCAAACTAAGCCATGGGAAGATGGATTATACCAAAGAAAGGCATGGAAAACTAGTAAAACTCAAGTTGAAAAAGTGTAGGGTACTTGAACATAGTTTAAAATCTGGGTTGATTCAAGACTTCCCCATTATATGTGAGTATTTGTTTGAGTTTCTAAGACTCCTAGGGAGCCTCCCAAGTGCCCCATCCATTAAGGAAAAATTCCAAACTCCATGGGTCTTTAATGGAAGCATAACTAGGTCAAAACCTATAGAGATAGCTAGGGGGTATTTTAAATGGTTCCAAGCTTGATTTGGGACTTTATATGATAAGATAAGATAGGAGAAACCCTTGGAAAAAATTTAGAAGCCTTAAATTGGGAGATGAGGCAATGGCTTCCATAATGTAACCTTATGAAGCAACATGGACCTAGGCTTATGAAAGTGAGTGTGTGATGGCTTCAAGGATCTTAAATGAGGTCAAGAGGTCTAAATATGGCAAGAGAATGGAACCTAGAATGTTAATTATGATAGTTGCTTCATTAGGTCCTTAATGGAACCATATTGTGACAAATAGAACAAAGTGTAGTCTTAAGAGTGAGTTGGATGTCATAATTTGCTCCAAGAGTATAATTAAGTGTTGTTTATTGTGAATAGGACAAGGAAATCCAACCCCACCTCCTTGTGTTTGTGGAACCGAAAAGGAGAAGAAACAAGTAAAGTAAAGCTTAAATTTGCACCAAGGTAGCTCTCCACCTTTTCTTGTTGCATTTTCTTATTGCATATGATGTCATTGTGTGCTTGTGTGTATGTTTATATGTTTGAGACATGCCACTTGATGCTATGTTGCTATTTTGGTGCCAATATGCTTTCTTGAATATCTTTGAATGGTGGAAATGACTTATAAGGGTGAGGTAGTGTCAAAAGTCCCTTAATGTGGGTGAGAAAATGCCAAAAGTCTCATGGCATGGGTGAGACAAGGCCAAAAGTCCCTTGGATGGGTGAGGCTAAGTCAAAAATCCTAAGAACTAAGAGTGAGGCAATATAAAACTCCTAGAAATAGGGTGAGGCCAAACCAAAAGTCCCTAAAGCTCATTCTTATGCTTGACATGAGTTTGTGACACAAAAATGTGAAAGATGAATGCTTCATGGATTGATTGATTGCATACTTATACATTTGACATGTTTTATGTCTTGAAAATGTGCTTGAATAGGTGTATGAGCTATTGAGATTCAATGAATCTCACTCCCTCCTTTCTCTCATCTCATATGATCTAGGTAGAGTTCAAGATCCAAAGGATGGAAGCCAAGGAGCTTAAATCTCTATATCTTGGCAAATCTTTCCATTTTTGATGTACTATGATGGCTAGAATATCAAAGTAGATATGTAAATGTTATTTTTGAGCCATAACACTTTGAGCAAGTGTAAAACTATGTAAAGTTAGTGTATGTATCAAGAATAGAGTTTAATGAATAGAATTGTGTATTTTGACCACTTGGGAGCCTACTTGTGTATGTATGTTTGTGGAAGTGGCATGGTGAATTTGAGTTACATGAGAGTTCAGACCTTATGAGGGACTTATTTATGCTATATTTATGTTTTCTAAGTTGCTCAAATGTGTGTGGAACAATGGATGGCTCATTTGAACTAAATTTGCCTCTTGTTGGGACCAAAAGTGTCATATTCTTGAGCTATGGCAAAGTCTGACCAAATGACCTCTTCTTGACTTGAAAATTTTCATGCTACTAGATCTTGCCTAAAAATTTTTGGGAAGCTAAAGATCAGGTCATTTGGAGGTCTGTGGAATTTTCTATGATTTTTCAAAGTTGGTATCAGAATTTCTGATTTGCACCAGTACTGTTCATTTAGTCAGTTGTGAAATTGTGTCATCCGAGGGGAAAATGTAGTCCAATAGCTATGAAATTTTATATAAAGAAACTAGGAATTTACAGTGACTTGTAGCAACTTGAAATACCTCATTTGAAGGTCTGAACTAAGAGATATGAATTTTTGAATATCTGGAACAGCAACAGTAGCGCAGCACTACCTGAGTCACTGATCCATTGAATTTTAGTGGCTAAACATGATTGCTCTGGTCTGAGTCTATTTTTACCATAAATTTAATATTAATATATTTCCAAATTGGTATCATTTGCATGGATTATATTTTTTTGAAATTAATTGGACATTTTCGAAGTTCATAGCAGACACTTGCATCAGTACCAGTAGCTGTCCGAACCTTTATCCCTTTTCGCGTGTCAAACGCTTTATGTGTTATGTTTCATGGCTTTTACATATTTTTTGAATAAATTAGACATGTTTATATTTCCATAATGGCTAAGAATGCATGATTTCCATTTTTCTAGAATTATTTATGAATTTTGAAACTTCATATTAGTAAACTGAACTAGTGGCCCAGACAGCAGTGACCTCAGTGGGTTTTCGGATGTCAAGTGTTCTCTCCTTAATTATTTATGAGCTGAAATTATTTTTACCATGGGGTATACATCTATATCTTTCCAGAATCGTAAAGTTTGTTGGGTTTCGAATTTTGTGGATTTAGTTATGAATTTCTAAAGTTGTGACAGAAAAACTAAATTTCTGGCCGAAAAAAAATAGTGTGAGTTTGATGCTCCCCTTTGAATTCCACGAGTTGTGGGCCAATTTTGGTGATGCAAATGAGTTGTATTGATGTAATTAAATATAATAATGTGATATATGAGCTCATATGGTCCACATGACACCAAATATAATTTTCATATGCAACGCAACGCTAAACAAGGCATTATTTTAATGCCATTTTCCATTCCCTTTTGTGCAACTCATCATGTGAGACTTAGAAATGATAAGAAGCATGCTAGAAATATATAGTGTTACATATTCGTCACGGCTAGTTGGACCATCACCGCAGCTAGCCTACGTGGCACCGTGGTAGAAATGCCTCATGGAGTTACTGTTCTAAGTTCCATGATTGTCGCCTCGATAAGACCTATTGCATCGCGGTGAGGTTTTGTTCTGTCACTCTCCTGGGTGATTTTTTTCATGCTAAGCCACAACGAGATTCCTTAAGCTGTGGCTTTCACTCTCCAGGCTATGGCGTAACTCCCTCCTGTAGCTACGTCTCTCAAATTTCATCCTATACACTCCAATTCTCTTCTTAAAAGCACCCTAAGACCACTTCCCTTCATTTTATATGACTCCAATGGTATTTATCTACCCTATTTACCTATCTATTCTACCATTACCAATTCAAAACTTAAATGTTAATTTCCACTCCTCCGACTATCCCATATTAGCAAGTCCATATAGTAATAACAACCAAAATTCATGAGCTATCAACATTTAATATGCGATATACATTCCGTTAGAGATTTCATACATCAATGGCTTATATCAACATCTAATGCTTCACACAATTATACTTCCAATAGCATACCATACCATAAATTCAATAAAATTCATACACCAAGTGTTATGGGTTCATACATCCAATATCAAGTTAAGATAAAGCCTAACTCCTCAATAAATACATCCTAAGTAATCAAAAAATAAGAACCTACACGTGGCAACATGATTACATGATGATGCTATACAAAAAAGAATTCAAAATTTAGCATCTATACTACATAAATCAGCCTAAGTATAGCCTTCTCCCCACATGGTTGAAACTCATAGATTTTCATCCACTTGCTTCCTCTTATCCTTACTCGAAGAGCCTTCACTTGAATGTATAATCCCATGAAACGGGGTGAGATACGAATCTCAGTAACTAAGGCAAATTCCATCATATAATCTAGTGTAATTAATATATATACATGATTTCACATAAGTATCAAAAAATATACCAATCATATCAGAAAATGAAACAATTAGGCTATCATGATTACTATCCTATACTAGCAATCATATTTTCACATGTTAAAGGCCATTAATACTAGGAGAGGCCCGTCCATGACACCTACTCTCCATTGAGCACAATCAGGGCTCAGTGCATCTAGGGTTTGATCATAACCCGGTGCCTAATCGAAACACATGTATAGGTGGCAGTTGCACCACAACTCCACCATGGACTCATAAGGTCCAATCATAATACAATAGATAGCCAACCAATTCATTCAGCATTTCAAATCATTCATGTACAACAAATATGAAATTAAAATAGATATATACATGGAATTAATATAGTCTTGGTTAACTTACTTGTAGACAAATTTCAAAAGCTACCAATGGTACAAAATCCTCCCTATAACTATAACATCAAAGAATTATTACTTTAAATCATCATTTACAGTAGCAACAAGTACCTAAAGAATTTAAAATGCTAATGACTACCTAGGCAATACTTACCCAACCACTGCAAGTCCCTAAATTCGAATTGAAATATCTTCTACTAGAAACTTCAATATTTCATCCAAAATCTTAAGCAAATTCGTACAAAATTAATACCCATACTATAATCCAATTATTGGGGTCTCAAACCAATAGAAACACCTCAAAAAGAAGAGTTTATACTTACCTAATGTCAGCCTTAACCTCAACCTACGAAATTTTACCATGGAAATATCAAATGGCAAGTTTCAGATTTTGGGTGTGGGTGAAAGTGCTCTAATTGGAACATTAATCGGGTCAAATTAAAAAGAAAGATGAGAGGATTAAGTTATATAACTATTACTTTGACTTAATCTTGCTCTAGAAGTAAGAAATGATGGATTCTTTGCCTTAAACCCTAGCCTCCCTTCAAACCTCTGAATTTCTCTTTTGTGTTTGTGTTCTACAAAATGGAGGGTGGCTAGCTTAGTTATTAGGGTTTAAGTTGAGTCAAATATGCGTCATGGGCTGCTCTAATGATCCAACTCCATATGGGCTTCAGAATTAAACTATGTTAGGCCAACTTTCATGTGTTGGGCTACTAGGTTTTAATTGGGTCAGACCAAGTTTTAAGAGCTCAAAGGATTTGGGTCTGCACCAAGGTTATTGGGCCAGTTATAAGAGCTTGTGCAAGTTGGGCCTTGGATCTCTAATCTATTATTAGGTCTGCACCTAACTTATTGGGCCTCCATTAGCCTCTTATCATGATCTCCTACATTAATTTGGGCTTAAGTGAAGTTCCTATCTCAATTAAACCTCAAACTAATATTAATAATTTATCTTTCTAAAATTCTCATTCACTTAGCTTACCTATGTTAATTATTCTTAATTAATCCAAATCCCTGATTAATACCTTAATTAATTTTGGGGTGTTACACTACAATTGTTGAGATAACTAGAGAGGATCCATCAGATTAAACACATTCTAGAAGAAATCTTCTGTTTTACATGAATAACCCCTATTTTGACTTAGTATTACCAATTTCCACTAGTTTTGATAAGCATTCACTCTAAATTAATAAATAAAAAATATTTCATGAAGTAATATAAATATATAATATGAAAATTCTGCAAGGAATCGTATTTTGAATTTTTGTAATTAAAATTTAGATTTAAATTTTTAAAATTTAGAAATAATTAATTCACAATCCAATTTATAATCAATTTGAATAATTAATGACAGCAAATATCTAATAAATTTATGAAAACTTTTATATCAAATAATATGATATTGGCTGTGTATGTTCATATAGCCATGTTAATTGAAAGATTATGAAGGAAGTACATAAGTTATGCATTGTTTGGTTGGAAAAATTAGGAAGGGAAGAAAAAGAAATTATATGGGGATGCAATATTTCTTTTGTTTGGAATGTGCAAATAGAGAGAAGAGAAAAGGGTTGGGACAGATTCTAAGTATGTGAGATTCACTAAAATAATGGAAAGAAAATGAAAGAAAAGTGCCAAATTTTCCATTCTAATTTTATTCTCAATTTTTTATTCATCAAAACCAAATATAAGATGAGCAAATAATTTAATATCTTATTTATTTATATTTTCTTTCTTTTCTTTTATGATAACAAACCAGAATAGAAGTGTATTTTTTTTATTATATAGTACTAAATAAAATAAATAATAGTTCATTCACTTTCTCTCCTCTTTCCTTTTCATTCTCTTAAATTGTTTTCTTTCCTTCTTTTTTAATTTTCTTCTTATGGTATCAAACAATTTAAATATTAGAGGCCGTCATAATTTTACAATAACAAAATTATTACCCTAAAAGATGTATTCACAAATTAAATTTCAATCGTAATGCAATTTATTTATTTCTTATATAATTTAAATGACCAAAACTTACTTAAAATAATTCTTTTTTTTTCACCAAGATAGTTCAAACTCATATTTTCTAAAGCAATAACATATAGTTATAATGAGATTTGGTATTTGGTTAAGTGTTATTAAATGTTCATTCACCATGGAAGCTAGTCATTATAATTATTTAATGTGGTGAGGAATCAAAACTACGGGATTGTCCAGCCACTACTATAAAGTACTACATGGTTTTCCTTTCTTCTTTTATCATTCTCAATATTCTTTTCCACCCATTTCATTTAAGATCTACTATTCCTTTTTCATCTTTTGGTCAAACATTCCATCAATTTTTTTTCTTTTGGGTATCTTTCTCGAATCCTATCATTTTTATCATCAAATCGACAACCTATTCTCCTTTAACTCCTGGACTCTCTACACACACTCTTTCTCTCTCTCAAAGACAAAAGATGAATAAATCAGGACTCCTTGCAGCTTACGTGGCCACTACTTTTGCCAGAGCCATCTCTGTTTCATCGTCTTCTTCCTCTTTATCTTTGTAGATCTCGCATTAGGTATAACTTCACCCTAGGTTAGATTATTGGCAAGAATTGGGGGTGGTATTTTGAAATTTCTTTGAAAATTTTACTCTCTTCTAGTTGAGATTGAGGTTTAGAACATTGGGATCTGAGATTTCTATGGGAGATCTTCTAATTGATGTGGGATTTCTTTGTTTTTAAGACAGGATGGTTCAGAGAAAGCATGAGAACTCTTCATCGACTAGTTCGTCTTCTACGGACAAATTTGTATAATTTTTTTATAATTAAAATTTTTATCTTTTACCTTTCATATTTATCTCTAAACTCAAAATGTAAAAAGAAAAAAAAAGCTTCAAAAAGACAAAATTGCTTACCATGCAATTACAGTACAGATCCTCGATGCTCCTCTACATTTCTGCCTTATGCGTTTTCCTATTTTCTCTCTGCCATTTTAGTTTCACAAAGTTGAAGTCACATCCGGCAAATCCTAATTTTTCCCTAATTTACCCCCAGTTGCACAGCAAATGGCAACCACCATCTGCAAACCCTACCCACAACCTCCCCATCCTCATTCGAATCCCAACCCCAACCTTAACCCTAACTTAGCATCCTTTTTTATCCCTAAATTTCTCCACAAATTCACACGCGAGAGGAAGTTTGATTTTCTCTTCTTTTGAATTGATCAAGCAATTGGAGCTTCATTAAAGGTAATTCTTTTCATTTCCATCGATCTTTTTGTCTCAAATTCTCTAATGATTTAAGAAGGACCATTTGTAATTTAAATTTCAAATCTATATTTCTCTAGCCCCAACGAAACTATTTCCGACACTGTCCAGCACTATTGCCCATAGTTATAGATCAGTTTAGTTTTGATTTTCTTTCTTTTGTGCAAAATTGATCAATTTTTATTGCCTTGATTATCAAGAGTATTTAACCTAAGGCCTACCTACTGTCTCTAATGAACTTTCCAAATTTTGTTTTATTGTTTTGGACTCAATTCATTATGCATTAATTTCTAATCATTTAAGTTAAATTCTCTATGTAAACAACAGGTTTTTACTAGTTTGCATAAAAGTTCTCTGTATGCTAGCCCCTCTATACATTTGTCTCTATCTATATGTATTTGATTCCTTCTTTGTAAACGTAGATTCTAAAAAAAATGCATTCTTATTGCATGGTTTGGTGGATTGATAAATATTCCTTTTAGCATATCCTAAACAATTCATAGGTATGGATTAAGATATCAAAATTAATAATTAATAGTTGTTGTATCAAATAATTGTTCAAGAAATTTAATTCTTGGTCTTACATGACACTATCCTTGATCATGTTTTTTGTTGTGTTCATTTGTTGTAATAAGATTGAACTAGTTTTAGATTTAATGATTGGTTTGTACCTTTGATGAATATTCACTATAACTTTCTTACTTGTTTGTCCATGCCATGATTATTGATTTAGCTATGTCCTTCTGCTATAAAAATTTGTGCTTTGCTCTTGATTGTTATTGGTGATATAAACACTAATTGTAATTGCTTCATGTTGGTCTATATTGATGCTTTCCCTCTCAGGGTTGCTATGTGTGCATTATTATAGGTTACTATAAGGGTGGAGATATGTAAGTCCTTTTCTTTAATTCTTTCTTACAATTCATAGGTCTTTCTCCTTTTACTTTGTGGCTTTTATAAATTGCAGTACTTTTTAATATTATTAAAATCATTGCATATGTGATATAGGGCAGAAGCTATAAAGAAAGCTAATGGCATTCTTTTTCCCAAGGAGTATGTTGATTTGTTTTGGCTATTAAAGTATTAAGGAAATTTTCTCTTTATCTTTATATTTAATGGATTTTAAGGCTTTAACATTGTAATTTGGAAGCAGGATAAGAGCCATAATGTAATTAACTTGTTATAAGCACAAAAGAGTTTAATATGGAAAGATATAAATTAGATTAACTAAAAACTACATGTGAGTGTACTTTTGTTCTAATCTTCACACTCTAGTGTTGTGGCATAACACTGAAACCATATTTTATTTATTTCTTTCATTTTCTTTACCTTTGGTGATGCTATAAGGGTGGACATATGTAAAGTTGGAAATATGTTAGTCCTTTCTTTACTTTGTTCAAGCTACTACATCTTTCATCTTATAATCTTTACACTTTAGATATTTAGAGTTCAATATATATATGATATACATTTAAATAGAGATATAGAAAAAATAAAGAGTAAATAAAAAGAGAATAAATGAATCCTATATTCTTTTACTTTGTTAATGCCAATTTAATCCTTCAAAATATTTACAATTGGGACATGACTTGGGAAAATTTTTTTGGTATTTATTCTTAATTTAGCTATCATATTTTTATTTGAGAATTTGATAATAAATATTTAAAGAATTATTCAAATTATCCTTTTGCATTTATCCTTCTGGATAAAAATAAATTTGAATAAATTCTTAAATATATATTCTTTGTATAATCAAAGAAGGGAGGAGCTAATTAGAATTTATTCATCTTAATAAATATATAACTAGTTAGTACATTATATATATTTAAAAATTTCACATCCCTTATTAGTTTTGATTGTTTAATATTAACAATTGTTGTTTATAAGTCATTTTCTTAAAATTTTAAAATTATATACTTATTTTAATTTTTTAACTAAATGTGGATTGAGGGAAAGTTGTTGGAATTGATTCTGCAGCTAGAAAGAGAGCAAGTGCCAAATTTGAACGTAATAATACCATCATTAAGTCAATAAAGTACCAATATTCAGGTGGAAGCCGAATAAAGAAGACTATTATGTTATGCCTGCATAACATTCTTTACCATTTTGAATTTAAACAATGGAAAGAGAATAATAAAATCTAGCTACCATTAGTTCCAGCTATAGTTTCTTGTCCATCTAACTTAACCGCATTGCTTGTTTGTTTTTTAAGATTTTGGACCACTTTATATATTTGTTCATTATTGTTTTTAAGGGGATACAACTTTTTTTTTTAATTAGTATGACCAAATCGTACAATATATTTTGGTATATAATATATTCCAATTCTCCTAAATTTAGTCAAAAATGTATTGTCAGTGCCATTCTTAAGCATTCATAGGGAAATTTTGTATAGCCTGTTATTAAAAATTGACACAACTAAAATTGAACATATAAAAAAGTAATTTGTGTTGGAATATTTTAATTAAATTAAAATTATATGTAGATTAGCATTAATCAATTATTAGGCTAATTGAGAAATTCTATACAGCCCGATAAGTAATGCTTGTTTGATGTCCTTTGATGCTAATATGTTAGAAAATGTTTGATTTCAATATTGTCACCATATGGTGACACAAAGCTGCATAAGGGAATTACTCATGGAGCATGTGATTATCTGTTGAAATATGTTCAAATAAAAGAGCTAAAGAACATTTGGCAGTATGTAATTAGATCATGTGACTCATTTTTCCTTAATTTCTTTGACGTTTTTTTATGGATATTCTAGGTATATGTTGGCAATCCAATTTTGTACAATATTATGTGATATAATTTTATTTAGAAATATTATTATGGAGACTTTATTGATTTCTCTTCCTAATCATATATGCAGGAGGATTCCCATAGATACAACACCTTTGAGATAGGAGAACCAATAATATATAGAGCTGAATCAATGCATAACAGAGTAGCATAAACCAGTTATGTCTCTACTAGACCAGTATCAACAAACACTCAATAGGTTACAAGAACTTGAATTATGGTTATCTCATGGTACATCAGATCATATACTAAAAGACTCAGTAGCTGAGAAGATGGGCTCTAATGATCCTCCTCCTCCAAAAGGATTATTTTATTCCTCTTCCTTTTATTTTGAGTGATGTGTTTTTAGTTGAGAATTATTATGATTTGTTTTAGAATTATTATCATTTAATTGAAAATCATTTTAATCTATTTGTTATTTTTAATTGAATATTGTTGTGTTATTGGACTTTACTGGATAAGGGGAAATATTTAGACCTTGATTTTATTATTCCACAATAGCATTATTGTCTATTGGCCTTATTTTATTATGTTTTTATTGTACTTCATGGGACAAGTAGTAAAGTAAATTTATATTGAGGCTAAAATTTAAAAAAATATATTAAAAAAATTAAATTAGCGAAGGAATTTTTGTCGCTAATCTATCACTAATAATATTTTGTCACTAATTTGTCACTGATCTAGCAATAGAATATTCTGTCACTATTCCGTCACTGATTATCAACAGGATATTTTGTTATTAAATCCGTTACTAATTATTGACAAAATATTCCATCATTAATCCATCACTAATTTGGAATATGTTACCCTCAAAATTAGTGACAAATTTTTTTTGTGACGAAATGTTCTGTCACTAATTAGAACCAAATTTTGGTCTAAATAAGTCATAAATTACGCATCTACCATTGAAAACACAAATAACCTATTTGGGGGTTGAAATTTGGCATGCAATTAGAGAACTTATAGAGCTTTCTAACAAGATAAGAATCAAAATTTTTAGAGCTCTAAAAAGTATTTTATAAATTTTTTAAATTGTCCAAATTATGTAGAATGGTACTGTTATTGTTCATACCATTGCAATTTTGTTTTTTTGTATTTTTGAGACGCCAAATGATCTCAGTTGCTTATGAAATTTTATAAGTATAAAGTCCACATCCTAAGCTTTCCATAAGTACCTAATTTACATGAATTGAGATTACGAAACCTAAGTTATGAATTTTTAAAATTTGATGCATAATTTGTCAAATAAGAAATTCAGGCTATATACACTCCTTTGGCATTTGGTGTATATTTTATGATCTAACGGACCAATTTTCATTGGTAACAGTATGTTAATGGTTATAATTTTTATTGCTAATGCATATAAATTATGTAAATAAGCTAAATGAAGCTAGGTATGATAATGAAAATCACCCAAAAGGCAAACTTGACCCAAGAGTCATAAAATGTTTTTTCGTATCCGTGTATGTTTCCTTTTTTGAAAATGAACCACTCTATTAGAGGGAGAATCAAATTATGGTGCAAGAATAGGATATTTTTACTTGAAAATGGGTGCTCACCAAAACCTAATACCTTCCTTGAACTTGCCGATGTTGAGTCTAAAACTATTTCTCCTTAAACTACCCTAACCAGACCTTTGCCTAAACCTATTTCTCCTCTAATAGCCTTAACCAAACCTTTATTTGACCTCAAACTTGTAACCAATCCCATAAACCTATGACAAATAGTAAGGTGGTAGAACAAGATCAAGCAGAGAAAAATAATAGCAATTAAACTACATAACAAAGAGAATTAATGATGTATTCTAGGAGGATGAAGAATCAAGAAATTGAGGCTTGCATATCTCCCAAGCAAAGCCATCCTTCTAATCCAAGTTCATGTATAGATACTCTTATTGAAAATGATTTCCTAAATTTGCACATTGCACCAAGAAAGGTTGATAGATCTTACATTAAGCACCTGATTGGAAATTTCATATCATATGATAACCTGTCTCCCAAAGATCAAGCATGTGTGACTAATATGTAAAATGAGAAGGTTCCTAAAAATATCCATGAAGCACCATAGTATAATGAATGGAGATTTGGCTATTCAAGAAGAGATAAATGCTCTAAAAAAGAAAGGAACTTGGGACATTACATATTTACCTAAAAGGAAGAAGCCAATTTGGCATAAATGGATTTTCAATATCAAGCATAATCTAAATGGGAGCATCAACAAATATAAAGCCAAATTAGTAGCTAAAAATTCACTTAAACTCAAGGAATTGACTATCAAGAGAGATTTACTCCTATTCCAAGGTTTAACACAATCAAAGTGCTTTTATCTCCAATTGCCAATTTTGATTGGCTTTTGCACCAATTAGATGTCAAGAATGCTTTTCTTAATAGGGACCCTGAAGATGAAGTTAGATTGGACACATATAGCTGTAGAAACAAGGCATGTTATTAAGAACTATGAGTACTTTCAAGGCCAATTTGATCATACCTTGTTTACCAAATTCTCAACTAATGGCAAGATTGTAGTATTAATTATGTATGTGGATGACATAATTGTCATAAGAGACTTTGAGAAAGTAATAAGAAGGTTAAAGGGTGTTTTTACTAAGGAGTTTGAAATCAAAAAAGGGAATTCTTGTCTCTCAAAGAAAATACACCCTGCACTTGCTTGAAGAAATTGGTATGTTAAAGTGTAAGCTAACAGATACTCCTATAAAAATGAATTAAAGGCTAGGTTTCAAAGGAGAAAATTCCTCCTATGGATATTTGCAGATATTAAAGATTAGTAAGCAAGTTGAGCTACCTATCTTATACAAGACTAGATATCAACTTTCCTATAAGTATTGTTAGTTAGTTCATAAATAAGCCAAATGAAGAAAACCTTGAGGTTGTGAATAGAATCATAAGGTACCTTAAAATCACACCAAGACATGGGATTTATTTTTAGAAAGGAAACCATAGGGAAATTAAAGCTTTTTTTCATTTTTATGTTGACTAGGCAAGATCTATTATTAACAAAAAATTGACCACAAGTTACTATAGATATGTGTAGGATCACTACAAGAAAATAGCAAAATTCTCACAAATTTTTTGTGAGAGAAACCCCAAAATTCTATAAGAATTGTTGTTCTCATAGAAATATTCATGGTTTTTGTGTTGTGAAAAAAAAGTTATAGAAATTAATGACTCATGCTAAATTTTTAGTGAAAAATATGTTCTCATGGAAAATTTTCATGAGTATCAAAAAAATTTTATGAGATTGTTTTTCCAAAAGTTGTGATAAAATTTATGATTTTCTCGTAGAATTCACATGATAATTTACTAAAAATTCTACTTTTTTGTGTTCTTATAGCATTTTACCTCAAGAACCATAAAAAATTTACTGTGAGAATACCAAAAAAATTGCAATTGTTCTATACCTTGAGAATCACTAAAAAAAAAAAGGCTTTTAGTGTGATGTCCTTGGTTCTTAATTAAACTAAATAACATAATTCTAAATAAATAGTCATAAATGCATAAGATCAGTTAATAAATCACCAATATACAAAATATAGGGAAAATTCTAAACTTTTATTCAATAAGTTGCACTTAACTTCATAATTTACATTAAGCCCAATTACCCCTCAATAATACCCTTAAAAGGTTCAAAGTGAGTATAAGTTAAGTCTATAACCCATAATCATCATTAACAATAAGTAACCGAGCTTTAAAGAGTCATATGTTCAAGTCACAATTTAAAATGATTGAATTGCAACTAAATTAGCCTCTATAAACCCACAACATGCAAAAACCAATTTTATGCCATGATCTAAAAATTTATGCCATGACTTAGCATAGACTTTGTACAAAGCTTACAATTTTCATGATTTGCACCATGGCTTAAAAATTTTGAGTTATGGCATGATTATTCTTTGCAAATGATTTTACCCATTTTGGTCGTGATTTGAGAGAATTAAGTCACAACTCAAATACTCACTGACCTTGAAGACTTCAAGGAGCAAACCATCAAGTTGCTACCACCCTAAGTCAATCCTACAATCTTTCAAGGGCTAAAAGATATGATTTTTAAAGGGTTTACATTCTTATAATCACCATCCAATCATCTTATGTAGTTCAAGGATTAAAAGCTAACAAACTAACTAAACTTTTAATATGATAGCACTAGAACTTCCCTATGACAACAAATGGAAGGGAGTTCGCTTTAAGTGGCAACTCAAAATCCACAATACACCACTTAAATTCATCTAACCACTTTGAACAAGTTTTAATTAACAAATTAAGCTTATCCACACTCCTCAAAACTTGACATAAACTCAAACTTAAAATATGACCATGCCACACCCCAAAATCACTTAATAAGGATTCATGATAAAAGTATATTATGGAAACACAAAAGGGATGAACCATTTCACATTCCACATGCCCAAGGCAACAAAAGCATATTCCCAAGGCTCTTAAACTATGACCAAACCCAAAACCACAATTGTTCAAGCATGTGCAAGGGATTTGACTTGGTAGCATGATCTACATCATTCCTTATCTCCTCAAAAGAATTCATCCTCAAATCTTCTTCACTTGCATCAAAAGAAGAAAGATTAGAAACATTGAATATAGCACCCGCATCATACTCATTGTAAGTCTAATTTGTATGAATTGCCATTTAGCCTTGTAACAACTTGAAATAGGCCATCTCATCTTGGATGCAATTTGATTCTTCTTTGGGCTAAAAATATCTACTTAAGCATATGCATCCAATCCTAATCTCCTAGTTTAAAGACCACTTATTTTTACCCTTTTATTGGCCTATTTTGCATATTGCTTATTTCTCTTCTCAATTTGCTACCTTGCTTTCTTATGGAGTTTTCTTATCACATCAGCTTTATGTTCACCATCTACACTAGGTATCTCATCAACAGGTAAAGGAATTAAATCCAATGGTATCAAAGGATTAAAACTATAAATAGTTTTATAAGTAGCATAGTTAGTAGTAAGGTGAGTACTCTTATTATATGCAAACTCCATATGTAGCAAACAATCTTCCCATGACTTCAAACTCCACATGTCAATCAAGATAGCAAGCTAGATCCCTTGCATATGTTAGAAAGACCAATCGCCTGAGCTAGAGCCAAGAGAATATGTAATCAAATGTTCATATTTGCAAAACCAAGTGATATCACAAAGGCAAAAAGTACTTGATAGATGTATTATACTACCATGATATCTACAGAGACTTGAATTGAAGTAAAAAATCAATCAATATAAAATAAACACAATAGTTGAGGTGCTATTTTTTTTTTCCTTAAAGTGGTAGAGAAAAAAGAGTTTGAACCTTAAGCCTACACTTCAGGCGCCACCAATCATAAAAACTTCTTTCTCTAATTGTATTTTACACAATTAGCTTTTAATAACCAAATGGGTATAGAGTATATGTAGACACATAATGTACTTATATAAGAAGTTACCTCTCTAAGTTGCCTTATTTTCAGATTTTGCTTCATAGAACAAGATGCTTAGAAATTTTAGAAAAAGAGATCCACCATCAAAATTTTGGTAAAAAAGGGTTAATTCAAAACCAAAATTAAGAAAAAGAAGACTTATGTAGTGTAATATCTTATGTTTTGTAGATTAATGTAGTCCTTAAAGAATGAAAAAGAGAAGTAAAAAGGGGTTCATAAGGAGAAAAGGCCAAATAGGACTAAAAGAGCTAGTTCAGACTTAACTAGGAAAAAATCAGGAATTTATAAAACATGAAAAATGACTTGAGAAATGTATATCTCTTATTATAATATTATGAAAGAAGGTTAGCATATTAACCAAAATGGGGTATATTCGGTTAAATCCTTGACAATGTATGATTTAGGACACTCAATAGTAAGATTTTAGTCTAATCCATTCTAAACTATTTTAAGTCACTATAACTTTTAAACAAATACTTTTAATAAAGAAGAGAATTCAAAATTTGGTATGACATAGTCAATTTCTAAAAAGACTAAAAAAAAGTTTAAATCAAAGAAATAAAGTGTAAAGGGTGAAGTGGTTTTCTGTGAAAAGTTATAAATCCTAGCTTTGTATATATGCTAAGTCACACCTCTTTATTTTTCCTTTAAGACCAACTTTCAATAGCTCCAAGAAGCTCCCATGGTGGAATGAAAGAAGGTGGATAGAGAAATAAAAACAAGGCTAAGAAAGGTAAGGAAAAGTGGCAAATTTTGCTATGCTTTGTTTATGAAACTCTCTACTCCTTATGCTCTCCCTTATGGTGTGTTTAGTTCTAAAGGGTGAAATTTGTGGCTATTATCTTGAGTGAAAGATCTAACAACCCTAATTCCTAATTATAGTGATTAGGCTTAATTAAGAGGTTAATAAAAATAAATTAAGGCCGAAAGTCATTATAATTAATTAAAAAAGGAGAAAGTGGAGAAATTTGAACCTTAATATCATTAGGATTATTAACTAAGCAACCACAATTAATTGAATCTATAAGTGATCATAATTATTAATTAAGACATTTGATTTATTGTTATTATTGATTTTGACACACAAAAACCTCTTATAACATCATCATAAGAGAAACTAATGTTTCTAAGTGAAAATAAGGGTTTGGCAACCTTTGTCATGACTTTAGACCTTCCTCGTTGGGGCTAAGTTGGTTACAGAAACTTAAAAACCAAGTTTGGGGACTCCCGCCATGACTTGGTATACTTGCATCTTAGGAACTAATATTGCTGTGACGAGTTAGACCCTTGTTGTAGTGGGCCTATGTGGCATTGTGGCAGGAGAGCATCTTGGAACCTACTATAGAAAATCTCACAATCTGCATTACGGTAGACCAAACCTAAGCCATGATGAAACTAGCTACTAGAACCCAGAATTTTCCTCCCTCGATTCTTGTCACAACTTGATCCTCTCACTCTGTAGTGAATCTACTCTTTGGAGCACTCCCTACCTAACTTCCTCAACTTATGCCACAACTAAACATCTTGTGCAGCAATGAGGATGCTCTCTGTCACTCTTGTTGGGTGAATTTTTTGCCCTACACCATGACGAGACATCTCATGCCATGATGCTTCTTTCTTCTAACTGACTCTTGGCCTTGACTTAGTTATTCTTGGCCACGCTGTGACTTTCTTTTGCACCTACACCTCCCAAATTTCATCCTATACACTTTAACTCTATAACACTCTAAAATTAATTAAAGTATTAATCTTAGATTTGGACTGATCAAGAATAATTATTGTGGAATAATTAGACGAGCTATGTGAATAGGAGTTTATGGAGAAATAAATAATTAATGTAGGTTTAAGATTTAATTGAATTAAAACTTAATTTAGCCCTAATTAATTTAAGTAGGTAATGGATAAAGACTAATAGAAGCCCAATGATTTTAGGTGTAGACCCAACTTCTTATTGTGAGACTTGGCCCAAGAAAGACCACCTATGGCCAAATCTAGTTCAGTGAGTTAGAAGCCCAAAACCATACCAAAATGCTAGAAATTCTATAGCCTAATCCCTAAGGTCTAGCCTAATAAGCAAAAGCTGAACTCCAAATGGACTTGGGCCCATAGGTTGGCCCATAATCCAAATAAACCCATCTAAACCTAAAGTTCCTTAAGCCCTTCCCTTTTCTTATACAGAAACATAAGAGACACAAAGCATTTTCGAAGGTTTAAGGTGGAGGCTAGGGTTTTCCATATATTTTCACCATTTCCCACATTTAGAGTCTAAACCAGCTAAGGTAGTCGTTATATAACTTAATCCTCTTTCCTTTCTCTTCAATTTGACCTAATTGGTTTCTCAATTAGAGCATTTTCACCATACTTAAAATCTAAAATGTATTATTTGTTGTTTTCTTGGAGGATTTTCAGAGGTTGAGG
Organism: Erythrophleum ivorense; assembly: GCA_026724425.1. Classification (NCBI taxonomy): domain Eukaryota; kingdom Viridiplantae; phylum Streptophyta; class Magnoliopsida; order Fabales; family Fabaceae; genus Erythrophleum; species Erythrophleum ivorense. The sequence continues at coordinate 3,574,885 of JAIUCV010000030.1, read as the reverse complement.
GTAGAAGTGTTGTTAGGTAAGTATTTCCTTCCCAATTAGAGGTAGTTTCTACTGGTTTAAAACCCTCATAGTTGATTTGCAGTATGGGTATTAATTTTGCACAAATTTAACTAGGATTTAGGGTGATATTATGAAGTTACTGGTATAAGAACAATCAAATCTGAAATTGAAGACTTGTAGTGGTTGGGTAAGTGTTCTCTAAGCAGCCATTAGTATTTTAATTCTTTAGGTGCTTATTTGTTGCTATAAATGATGATTTAGAGTAGTAATTTTGTAACGTTATGGTTATAGAGGGATTTTAGTACTGCTAGTAGCTTTCCAAATTATCTATAGAGTGAGGTAATTGGGGATTATGTTAAATTCCATGCATATGTCTAATTTAATTTTATCTATTGCACAATTATATTTTTGAATACATAATGAATGGTTGGCTATCTGTTATATTGTAATTAGACCTTGTGAGTCCACGATGGAGCTGTGGTGTAGCTGCCACCCGTGCATATGCTTCGATCAGGCACCGAGTTATGATCAGACCCTAAATACACTGAGCTCTGGTTCTGCTCATTAGGGAGTTGGTGCCATGGACGAGTCTCTCCTAGTGTTATTGGCCTTTAACATATGAAATTGTTATTACTAGTATAAGATTGTAGTCACTGATAACCTAATTGTTTAATTTGCTAATATGACTGATATAATTTCTTATGCTCATCTTAATTCATGCATATATGTTAATTAAATTAAAATATGTGAATGGATTTTACCTTTGGTTATTGAGATTTACATCTCATTTGTTTCATGGGATAATACTTTCAGGTGGAGGCTCTTCGATAAGGATAAGCGGAAGTAAGTGAATGAAAATTTATGAGCTCCAACCATATGTAGGGAAGGCTACACTTGGACTAATTTGAGTATAATATATGCTAAATTTTATATTTCTTCTTGTATAGTATCATCATGTAATCATGTTGCCAGGTGTAGGAGTTTATATTTTGATTACTTAGGATGTATCTATTGAGGAGCTAGGCCTCATATTAAATTAGTATTGGATGTATGAACTTATAACATCTAATTTGAAGTTTGTTGAACCTATGATGTGATTTACTATTTGGAAATGAAATCATGTGATACATTAGATGTTGACTTAAACAAGCAATGCATGGAACTTCTACTAAAATATGTATTTGAATGATAAATATTGGTAGCTTATGAATCTTTGTTGTCATTAATCCATGAACTTCCTGATACGTGGTAGTTAGATAAGTAAGAATCAATACTTAAGTCTTGAATTGGTGATGATGGGTAGGCTAGGTAAATCAGGTAGATAAAAGCTATTAGAGCCTTACAAATTAAGGTAGAGTGACTTTAAAGTATTGCTAGATAAAGAATAAGAGTGTATGGGAAAAAACTTAGGAAAAATGATGCAGAAGAGGGTTACATCACGGCCAAAGTGGGCTGAGTCACGACCAGGTGTCAAGCAGAGGCGAGGAGCACTACCGCACGAGGTGTCTCACTACAGTGCAAAACAAAAAGTTTCCCATGGAGGGTAATAAAGAGCAACCTTGCCATAACACAAAATGTTCAGCTGCGACGTAGGTCGAGAAATCAAGGAATGAGCATTCTAGTAGCTAGTTTCACCCTGGCACAGGTATAGTCGTTACGGCACGAAACAAGAAATTTACTACAATAGGTTTCAGGGTGTCTTTCTGCCACTGCACCACATAAGATCTTCGTAGAAAGGGTCCAACACCATAGTGAGATTTATGAAAATAAGAAGTTGAACTTGAGAGCAACTTCATCATAGTATAAAAATCTTAGGTCGCATCATAAGATACGAAACTTGCTTTTTAAGTTCCTTTAACCAACTTAGCCATGGCGGAGAAGGACTAAGCCACCGTGAAGGTTCCTAAACTATTTTTTTTACTTAGAAACCTTGAATTTCACTATGTTGATGTTGTGTAATGACTTGGGAGTCTTTATATAAAGTTTTTGTGAGTTGAGATCAGTAGCAAAATGAATCCAAAATCTTAAAATTTAACTGTGATCACTTTTAGACTTAATTAGTTGTGGTTATTTGGCTAATAACCCTAATGATATCAAGGTTCAAAATTTTCCACTTCCATCTCATGCATTTCAGATTTGGAAACATACTTCACCAAAAACCAAAATATCTCTCAGGTTACAAGGGCATATTTCTGACCTCAATTTTTGGAAAATCATAATTAATTTTCGAAAAATTAAAATCAAGTAAATGATTTCTTTCTGAAAAGCCCTAAATGTCAACCAAAGGTTAAAAATTATTCTAGGCTATAAAAACATTAATGGGGCCACAAATGACAATAGAATAATATTAAAGGTCTAGCTGCCTAGGTTTGCTACACAAGTTTTTTATATAAATTTCAAAAATACATAACTAATTTTAAAAATATCAAAATTTAGCAAACCAAACCATTCTAGAAATTTGTGGATGTCTACTTTCGATAAAAATAATTCTAGATCAAGGAAATGGCATCTAACTCATGAAAAGTAATGGAATAGTACTAGAGGCCTATCTACATTACTAGCACTAACCATTAAATTCAAAAATTCATATCTCTCTCAATATAAATCCAAAGGTGGTGCTCTCAAGTGTTACAAAAAACCTATCATGCCTAGTTTATTTTTGTAAAATTTCATGAGTATTAGATATCATTTGGCTCTCAAATGACGTAGGAGAAGAAATTGACCATATAAACTTTGTACATACCAAATTTGAAAATTTTCCCAACTTTGGAAATTCATAATTTATTCTCTAGTGCTCTAAATAATGTGATTTTTCCCTCTACAGAGCTTTAGATGAGACCTATACCTAAGCCAAATTTCATGGGAAAATTCATTCATTTGGTTAGCTTATGGTATAGGGTGTCAAAGTAAGCTTTTTAGGCACCAAATGGGGTCAAACTTGACTCAAATGCTCTCCTACCTTAACCATGACCTCTTGAGCATGTGACAATAGTTAAACATAGCATACAAAACTTGTCTAAGAGGTTTAATTACTCTTGCACCATAAAATCTCTTCCTCACTTGCTCTTATACACAAGATATCACAAGCATATTTAGGCATATGGATGTCAAGAACATACATACTTATTCACATGGCTCCAAAATCAGTACATACATCTTATACTCATACATTTACATGTGCTCAAGTGTTTATATATCATATACAACATGTGTTTACATCATTTGACATCAGTATACCAACAAAATGACTAAGTAGCTAATTCTTTGTCGAATTCTTTGTCTTCAAGAGTGGTGGCTTCCATTCCTTGGCTCACTTGGCCCACCTAGACATAGTTAGACATGTAGAGGGGAAGAGTGAGATTCAAAAAATCTCAATAGCTCTTTACCCTTTCAAACATACATAATGGATGCAATCTAAGTTAGATAATGCATGTATGGCTTTCAAGCTACTAGTGAACATATACATAGCATTTTCTATGTTCAAGAAACTCATACATAATATATAGGCTCTTAATGGCATTGGTGTAGCCTTACCCATTTTCCTTGGGACTTTTGGATTTGCCTCACCTATTTTTAAAGGACTTTTGACTAAGCTTCACTCTTCTTAAGACTTTTGGCTTTGTCTCATCCAACTCTAGGGACTTTTGGCTCATCCTCACCCTTGCTAAGGGACTTTTAGCATCACCAAACCCATTCAAGCCAAAACACATTCATAAAACACATTTTAAATACATCATAGTACCATGGCATACAAAAAATAGCTAGACACATTTCTCATGGCATAAACATACATACACACATCCAAAGACAAGCAAACATCCAAAAATGCATGAGAGAAAGGTTAGAGAGCTACCTTAGAGCCAATGCTACACACATTTTCCTTGAACTCTTCCTCCCCTTTTTGGCCAAGCTCATGGAATTAGGTGGCACTTGATTCTCTTGGCCTAAACATATTAAATGGGACACAAATCAAGCTTTGGACTTAATTCTAGCTTCATAGAAACTTTATGCATACCTATTCTCTCATATGGCTCCATTATGCTTCCATAAAGGACCTAATGAATCAACAATAAGAATTTATGATCTTGGCTCCCATTTCTCATTTATTATAGGTCTCTTGACTCCCTTTAGACTCCTTGGAGTTATCATACATTCATTTTAAGGAGCCTAACTATAAGTTGCTTCCTAATATCATATTATGGAACTTACATCTCCATCTCATATTCCAGAGCTTCTAAATTTTTTTAAGGCTTCCATTAATGTTCTTTCATCATATCTAGTCCCATTCTAGCCTTGGAACTAATTAAAATACTCCCTAGGTGGCCAGACCTTGTTTGGCTAAGATATGCCCTCCTTTGAGCATTCATGACGTTTGCTTCACTTTCTTGAAGGGGATAGTACTTATGCAACTTCTTAGAGGTCTAAAGAACTCATACCAAGTCTTACATAAGCTATAATACCTCTAGGAAAAATCCATTTTTATCAATTATTTGAAAGTCCCAAGTTGTGCCAACTTAAATTTTAAGGCTCCCTTTTTGTTTCCAATTGCCTAGTCTTAATTCCCACACACTCTAAATCACTTGTTCTTCCCCTGATATGGTTAGAATTCAACTCCCTTTGGATGGGCTCTAAGTTGCACGAAATTCATATGGAGGCAAGGCAAGAAAAGAAGCATGAAAGGCTAAGGAATTACTTTGTTTCAAGACCTTTCCAAGGGATTCTTCCATTGCTTTTAGCTTTTCCTTGAAATTCTAAGCTCTTCCCTTTGGACCAACCACAAACTAGTCCCATTTGAGCCATTAAAACCATGGGAATGAAGAGAAAAATGAGGATAATAACTATACTAAAGGAAGAAGCATAAAAATCCAAAATTTTCTCACCTTTTTGTAAGCTTTTTCCCTTCTTTGATCCTTTATTGTGCTTTAGCTTTTGCTGGTCTCTCCTCTATTTGGGTAGCACCAAAGTTGATTTAAGTGAGGGAGGGGAAGAGGACATGTTTTATAAATAAATAGCTTATTAAATTCTTTTAAAAAATGCCATCTATGTCCTCTTTTCTTGGCTTTTTCCTTTTTGGCTCATTTCAACTCTTTTTTTAGAACTGTCTTTTCTATCATGAAATTTAGGTTCTTTAATTTATAAAATGCCTTTAGAATTACTCAATTTGGATCTAAAACCTTTCTAAATAACTAATCAAAGTTCAGTCAACCAATGTGGTAAAACATCAACCGAAGGGGTTTGGACCATTCTAGGGGTTCCTACAGTTTTTAAGGCCTTTAAGAACCTTGGAAAACTCATTTTTCCTATTTAAAAATATCTCCTTTGAGTTTTCTAAAAGTGTTTGAAACTACAAAAATGTCATTGCATTCTTGTTAATTTTCTTCTGGTTTTCTGGCTTTGTTTTTAAGGAACCTCTAGCTTTAAATCCTCATTATTTGAGGTCAAGATTATTACTCTAATTTTATTAGATCTCAAATCATTATATTTGGGGGGCTTCCTTTTATACCCAAAGTGTTTCACACATTTTCACAGAAATTAAACATTACATTTTTCACGTTTATAGAGGAACTAAGTGTTACACTATGGACACAAAATTAGACTATTACTATTCTTAATCATCATTTATAGTAGCAAACCCATTACTTAAAGAATTAAACCACAAAGGATTTCCTAGAAAACATTGACCTAGCCACTACAAGAACCAAATTCAAATTTGGTTATGCCTACACTAGTAACCTCAAAACAACACTCCAAATTCTAAGTAAATTCGCACAAAATCACCACTCTTATCATAAATCAAATATTAATGTCCTGAACCAGCAAGAAGTGCATCAAAATGAGATGTTTATACTTACCCAATATTTCTCCTAGCCTTAACCTCCAAAAATCCTCCAAGAAAACATCAAACAACCCATATCAGATTTGAGATGTAGGTGAAAATGATCCAAATGAAAAACCAATCAGGTTAAATTAAAGAAGAAAATGAGAGGATCAACTTATACAATTATTACCTTGGTTGTGACGATCGTGTCACACAATCTCAAATAAAACTAGGAAGCAAAATGAATTCTGTAGATAATGGTGCAAACTAGGTCATTTCCCAAGGAGTTTGTGCCTCAATTTGTTCATGAAAGAATGTTCCAAATATTACTAATTAGGACTTGTTTTGGGGGTTTTGAAATGCTAGAATTTAATTGAACTAAAATTTAATTGACAAGAATAAAAAACTTAAGACTAAATGAAGTGAACAGTTGAGAAAATATGATAGCTAGCTTTCAGATAGACTCCTTAAAAATCAATTATCCTTGCTCTTTTTAGTCTTCCAAATTTGAATTTAATTTCTTGCTCTTTAATGTATTCCCTATAAAGGCTCTTGAATAACCATCCAAGATTCAATTCATTAATTACTCAAGGAATTTGCAACCACAAGAAACTTTAAATAACTAATTAATTGAATTAAGAACAAGAACACACTAAACCAATCCTAATTGATCAATAAAATCTACTGTACAATCTACTTAAGATGCTAATTAACCAATTAGATTAATTAATTCCTCTAACAATTAATTGTACAAAATTTCCAGCCACTTAATCTAACAACCATTGTATCAATTGGCCTAAAATCAAGAGGAAATTAAAAGTAAATTGCGCAGCACTAATTTTGGAATTTTTACAAACATGTAATAAGCATAATTAAAATTCTAAAGATCAAATTAAGCTCAGTCCACAATTCAACCAAATCCAAAAATTTCCACTGATTAAATTTCTAAATTAATAAACTAAACCTAGTTAAATTAATAAGGAAGATAATTATGAAATTAAAAGATAGGGCAAAGAGTGTTTATCCAATTTGGTGAGAAAATATGGAGCTCAAATCTGCATCTAGGAGTTTCCAAACTTCAGCTAGCGACTATGGATGATTCAAGCTGCCATGGGGAATTTAATCAGAGAAGAAATGATGGAATGAGCAACAGCCATGGAGAATCCAATGAAAAATGCTTCTTCCCTTGTTCTCTGGAGCTCTATCATTCTTTCATCATTCCTCCTGTCTATCTCCCCCCAGCTTTCCTTTTTTGCGTTAATCCCCCCTCGCTTCCTTTTCATGCTGTCTTAAATCAATCTCTAGCTCATCTTCATTAATACATGTCAGCCACTTCTCATTCATCTTGCAATTTACTCCTATGTCAGCTTCTCACGTGTTCTATAGCTTCACTCCTTCGACGTGCCCCTTTGATTTTCCATGTTCTCAGCTCCCTCATTTTACTTCTTTTGGCCGTAGCTAAATCCTCCCAGCTCACAACTTATTAATGACTCCCACGTCAACCTTCTCTAAAATAATCATGTGGCTTGCTTCTATCATTCCCAACTGAGTATTCCTTCTTCCATTTGTCTTCTCACATGTTTATAAGTTAGCGTTCTCTCTAACCAGCTCCTAGCTCCTCACGTGTTTCCTTCATGCTCATTAGCTCGTGCTACTATTCCACATAAAACTCATAGCTTTTTCCCTACTCAGCTGCTTCTCTCTCGTGCTGCCTTTTGCCTAAGTAATGATCATGCATTCCCTCGTGTAGCCACTGTGCTAGAACCTATTGCTTTAATTCTTTCCTCCACTTATTTTGCATGCTTCTTACATGTTTCTTCACTCTTTCAATGTGGTTCAGCTTTAGTGTAACACCATCATTTCTAGCTCATACCCATCATGCCTTACATGCTCATATGAGATATAGGAATAATAAAGTGAGGTCTTCCTCATTGGATTCTTATACTTTTTTAACATTGCGGCATGGTTAAAATGCATTTTAGTGTCACATGGATCTAGTGAGTTCATTCTATGTATTCTCACATTTAATTGCACCATTACAACTCATTTCAATCCCAAAAATATGCTTTTAGTCCATGGAAACCAAAAAGAGGTATGAATCATGCATGTTCATTTTCGGCCATGCTTGGCCTCATTTCTGGGCAAAGTTTGGAAATTCATAACTAAATCTATAAAAATAAAAACCATGTACTCTTGGTCATTCTAGAAATCTCAAGATGTCTACTTCATACTAAAAATATGCAGAAGTCTTAAAATCCCACATACAAAGTGTTTGACATGCGAAATCATCTGAAGGTCGGAGTGGGTTCTGATACTATCACAGTTTACTGATATGAATTTCAAAAATGTTTAACTAATTCCAAAAAAATCCAATGCATGCAAATGATACCAATATGGAAATATTTGGATGTTAACTAGAGAGAAAAAATATCTCCAGATCAGTTCATCAAGTCAAACTCTCAGAAATTGATGGAATAGTACCTCGGGTCAGGCAAGATGACTGATACTGGGCAGAAATTTCGAAATGTATATCTTCCTCTCTAGACCTCCAAATGAGGTGCTTCCAATTGCTGCAAGTCACTGTGACTGTCTAGTTTCTGGCTATAAAATTTTGTAGCCATTGAACTACGTTTGCCCCTCGGATGACACAATTTCACAACTGACCAAATGAACAGTGCTTATGAAAATCCGAATTTCTGATACCAACTTTGAAAAATCATAGAAAATTCCATAGAACTCCAAACCACTTGATCTTTAGCTTCTCAAAAAGATCTAGACAAGATCTAGTCACATGCCAAATTTCAAGACAAGGAGAGGTCATTTGGTCAGACTTGGACATCATGGACAAATTGACCAATTTCTTGTGTTAAAAGAGGTTTCAAGGGTTCAAATTTGCCTCTCCTACCTCTAAGGCTCTATGAGCACATGGGAAAGTATCAACATAGGCTATTAAACATGGCTCAAGCATCTAACAACCCAGATTTGCAAAACTCACTCTCCCACACCAACATATACACCCATGTGAACAATGCTAAAATCTTACTATTCATTCCAATACTTGCTACATCATTTAAGATAGTTCTCATTCTCATACATATATGATAAATACATTCATTTATAAGTATTCGTAAGTGCTACATCATGTACATCATTAAAGTACACCTCTTGACTTAATTACAAAGTAGTGATAAAATGGCTATTTTTACAATTTATTCACCAAGTCCCCTAGCTTCAAGCTTGGTGGCTCCCATCGCTTGTCTCACTTAGTCCACCTAGCATGTTAGGATGGTGGAGAGGGGGAGTGAGATTCAAAGAATCTCAATAGCTCATCTCTCATTCAATCATATATAAAGCATGCAAACAAGTCTCACAAATGTATGCATGGGCATATTAGCATGTGAAATCATAAGAAAAGCATTTTCAACATTTGAGTAGGCCATACATAACATACAAAAGCTTGCCAAGCAATTGGATTAGCCTCATCCATTCACTTGTAGATTTTGGACTTGCCTCACCCATTCTTTAAGAGGTTCTTAGACTCAACCTTACTCTTGGGAGTCAACCTTACTTTTGGGAGACTCTTTACTTTGTCTCAACCTACTTTAGGGCTCTTGGCTCATCCTCACCATGGCTAGGGGGTTGTTGGCTTTTCCATACTTATACAAACCAAAGCAATCACATAAAACATCATTGAAATACATAAGGCATCATCATGCTAGCATACTTTTCATGGTTTAAAAACATACATACACACAAGCAAGACAATGTAAGCACACATCTATGTATGAGAGAAGGTGGAGAGAGCTACCTTATTGGCTAATCACAAGCTTTCCCTTTCAATTTGTCTCTTCCCTTGTTGATTTCACAATCAGCACTAGATGGGAGTGCTTCTCTTGAGCCTAGACACACAAGAGCATGGAATTACTTTCTCATAGCTCAATACTTATTCACAAAGTTAGGGGTTTCTCTATAGCAAACCTTACCAAGCATATAAGAAACTAAGGATTCTTTCTCTCTCTAGAAGTTCACCAATTATCCTTCCTCTCTCAAGCTCTCAAGAAAGGAAATCAAGGAAGTGAAGCTACATGAATTCTAACCTCTTTCAAGAGTGGTTTTCCACTTTCCCTCTTCTAAACTAAACCCAAAACATAGCTACTTTAACTACCAAAACCATAGGAAGAGAGGGCAAGGAGAGAAGAACAATATTCTAAGAGAAAAGCCATGCAAATCTTACCTTTTCTTGTTCTTCCTTCCTCCTCTAGTTTCTCTCTCTCTCTCCTCTGCCCTTTCTCTATCTTAGAGGGAGCTTAAGTCAGTTACAAAGGGAAAGGAGGAGTTTGGAGGCTTTAAAAAGTCAAATTCTCTTTTTTCATGCTTTTCCGGACTAACCCTCGCTATAGAGAGGAATAACTCTCGATACGGCGAGCTCGTATCAGTCCCAGACCCCTGTTTTCGCTATGGCGCGGGCTATGGTGAGCAACACCCTGGTTTTTATATGGGGTGCCCGCACTCGCTATAGCTAAAAGCATTTTCGCTATAGCGAGAAGGCACTCTCGCTATAGCTAGACCATTTCTCGCTATAGCGAACAGATACATTCGCTATAACTAAGCTGTAGCTAGCAGACTTAGAAAATTTTCAGCCCATTGAAAATTTTCTAGCTTCTTTTCTTTTCTTTTCTTTTCTTTTTTTTTTCTGGTTGTTACATTTAGCATTTTTTAACCAGCAGCTCGAGCTTGCTTGCTTCGTTTGTTTGATTTGTTCTCAGCTCCATCTTCCTTTATTTCTTCACATTCAACCCAAGCCTTATCTTCATACCACATGTTGCTTCCTCTGTTTTCGCTCGTGTTTGTAACATGGTTGTATGAAAGTTGTTTATGTGTTTCTCCTCTGTTTTGCTCACATGCATGTAGAACTTGAACCTTGTAGCTGCTAATGTGTTTTCTCCATGCAATCCCTTCATTTCTCACGTGGAAACCTTCAACTCATTCAGCTCATTTCCTCTATGTCAAACCCAAACTCAAGTTGTGTTTATTCTCTTTTCTTGAGTCTCTCATGTGCTTCTGCTCGTCTAAACCATAGCTTTTCTTTATTCCTCTCTCCTCTGTTCAAGTCTCCAAAGCCCAAGTCTTATCTTGCACAACAACTCTTCTCTTATTCAAATCACTTTATCATTTAAAGCTCCAATAACCCATTGAAATTCTACACAAAAAGAATGGGAAATATTCAATAGAATTATCCACAAAATTATTTAAAAGAAATTTATGCATTAAAACTCAATAATTTTGCCAATTAATTCACAAAGTGCATAAATGGCTAATGAAATCAAATTATATCTAATTAAACCCTTAAAGCCATATTTACTCATCAAAATGCCTAAGCTTAGGAGGATTAATATGTCTAAAATTAGCATTTATCAAATTCCCCCACACTTAAGCTTTTGCACTCCCGGGCAAAAGAAAACTAAAGCTCCAAGGAAGAGATAATGGAAAGGGAATCAATAAAAATGGAGTTGTGTAGGTCACTTAGCACAAGGAAGCTCAAAGCAAGTCAATAGCTTAATTCTCCATGCCATATCACTTGCATCAATGCAGCAAGTACCATGGCAATACACTTAACCAAAATGAAATGCAATGAAAGTCCTTCACTTGGATTCGTGTTTATCACTCTACTCTTTAGTGTTTAGGATGAAGTGCTTACTCTCAAATTCTATCCTACCCAACCTTACTACCATAAGCTTTATAATTATCTACATCTCCACGACTAAAATCAAATGCCAATGAATGAATCAAAATGTCTTTATTATGGTTGTAATGTAGGCTAAGGTATGAAACAAGTGGAAAACAAAAGAATGAAGGGAATTCAAAAAGCAAATTTGGATGTTAAAAATCATCAAGAGCATTAAAATAAGAATAAGGATGGAATACAAGTGCATTTTAGGCCTTAATTACCACAAACAAAAATGTGTGCTAAGAGAACAACTTTTCTTTCCTTTTTCTTCTTTTTCTCTTTCTCTTTCATTTTTTTCTTTTTTTTAGTATTTTGAATGCTTTTCTTTTTCTTTGCTTCTTCTTTCTTTTCATTTATTATTATATCTTTTCTTTTTTCTTGGAATATTTTTGAAGAGGAACAAACAAATCGCCTATAAATGATGTGAAAAATGCACTTCCACCCATCTTAACAAGATACAATGCCCTTAATAATCAAAATCATCCTAATCAAGGTTGGAAGCACATTTATTTGGTTTCCATGGCTAAAAGGCTAAAAAGGAGACATATAGGGCTCAAAAGGGAAAAAACCAATGGATTAAACACATGTAGGATAGCTTTTTGGCTCTAGCTAAAACAAAACAACAATGAATGCTTTAATCCTTTTCATGCATGGCAAATGAATAAATGTGGCCCTGAATAAGATTTAAGCTAAATTCTAGAGTAAAAGCAAGATAGGGGATACACACTAGAAATGCATAAGCAATTGGTTCAAACATCTCTCAAGGTAAATTGACCATCATCAAATTTCATTACAGCAAAGCTAATTGCCACTTAACTTGAATTCTCAACACAAGGTCAATTCCTTATCAAATCAAGATATATTAAAGCTATGATCCCCTCAATGCTAGCAACTTCCACAAAAACATATATATATATATATATATATATATATTTCCAAAAACTGAAAAATAACACAAAACTTCAACACTCTAAAAGTAAAACTAAAAGCCTAGAAGCTAAAAAAATCAACTAGCCAAAACGAAAGTAAACTAAAAATTTATTTGTATCCCCCTTACATTTAAACATTGCATTGTCCTTAATGCCAGCACACAATCCAGTAAACAGATAAAGACAACATAATAGAAAAGGATAAAGGGAAAGAGTACAACTGGGGATCAGGGTGGGTCATGAAGTTGGAGCTCCTCCTTGTCATCCCTTGGAACTCCTCCATGAAAGTGTTTGAGCCGATGTCCATTAACTTTAAATTTAGTTACCGTTTACTCATCCAGAAGCTCAACTACACCAAAAGGGAAAACATCAGAAACTATGTACAGACCTTCCCATTTAAAACAAAGTTTACCTAGCATAAGCTTCAAGTGAGATTTATACAGTAGAACTTTTTGGCCGACAACAAACTCCTTTCTAGCAATCATTTTGTCATGGAATGCCTTTGTCTTTTCTTTATAGTTCCTTACATTGTCATAGGCTTCCAATCTGATCTCCTCAAGCTCTTGGAGTTGGAATTTTCTATGTGATCCCACTCTATTCAAATCCAAATTGCATTGCTTTACAACCTAGTAAGCCTTGTGCTAAACTTATACCAGTAAGTGACAAGCTTTTCCAAATACCAGCTGATAGGGTGACATGCCAATAGGAGTCTTATAGACAGTCCTATAGGCCCAAAGTGCATCATCTAGCCTCTTGCTCCAATCTTTCCTATTTGGCTGCACGGTTTTCTCCAAAATTTGCTTCACCTCCAGGTTAGAAATTTTCGCCTGGCCATTTATTTGAGGGTGGTATGGAGTAGTTACTTTATGCATAACATTATACTTGCTAAGCAAGTTGTGCATACTCCAGTTGCAAAAATGAGTGCACTGGTCACTGATTATAGCTCTGGGAATACCAAACTTGCAGAAAATATGAGAGAAAACAAACTCTACAACCACAGAAGAATCATCAGTCCTAGTGGGTTTTACTTCCAGCCACTTCAAAACATAATCAACAGCTAATAAGATGTATGAAAAACCAAAAGAAGTAGGAAAAAGTCCCATAAAATCAATGCCCCACATATCAAAGACTTCACAAAACAAAATGGGATGCTGTGGCATTTCATTTCTCTTATATATACTACCTATTTGTTGACACCTGACACATCTTTTACAAAAATTAAAGGCATCACGAAACAAAGTAGGCTAATAGAATCCACTATCTAGAACCTTCCTAGCTGTGCGTTTTGGACTAAAATGATCTCCACATGCAAGTGTGTGACAAAAATTCAAAATAGAATCAAATTTTATATCAGGCACACAACGTCTAATCACTTGGACATTGCACAATCTCCATAAGTATGGATCATCCCAAATATAATACCTAGCTTCACTCCTAAACTTATTCAACTGATGTTTAGTCAAATCAACAGGTAGTTCAGAAGTAGCTAGATAATTCACTAAGTTTGCATACCATGTGTAGAAACTATGCACAGCACACAGCTGCTCATATGGGAAATCATCATCAATAGGTAAGGAATCTACCTTTGGAGCTTCAATTCTACTCAAGTGGTATGCCACTAAATTTTCAACTTTACTTTTATCCCGGATGTCAGTATCAAATTCTTGAAGTAGAAGCATCCACTTGATCAATCTTGGCTTTGCATCAGGCTTCTTTAACAAGTACTTCAAGGCTGCATGAGTAGTAAAAACAATAACTTTAGTATCAAGCAAATAAGATTAAAATTTATCCATAGCAAAAACAATAGCAAGAAGCTCTTTTTCTGTGGTTGTATAATTTGCTTGGGCCCCATCCAGAGTCTTAGATGCATAAGCAATCACATGGAACCTCTTATTCACTCTTTGGCTCAAAATTGCACCTACAGCAAAATTATATATGTCACATAAAAGTTCAAATGGGAGGGTCCAATCAGGGGGTTGAATAATGGGTGGGGAAGTCAATCTGTTCTTAAGATCATCAAAAGCTATTTTACATGCATGATCAAAATAGAAATCAACATCTTTTTGTAACATCTTAGACAATGGTAAAGCAATTTTATTAAAATTCTGAATGAATCTTCTATAGAAACTTGCATGACCTAGAAAAGACTGAACCTACTGAACACATGTCGGGTATGGTAGAGAAGTGATAACATCTATCTTAGCTTTATCAACCACTATGCCCTGTTCAGATATAAGATGACCCAATACAATATCTTTTCGAACTATAAAATGACACTTTTCAAAATTAAGTACAAGGTTCTTCTCTATGCATCTAGCTAGGACTCTATCCAGACTACGCAAACAATCATCAAAAGAGTTCCCATATACAGTGAAATCATCCATAAAAATTTCTATACAGTGTTCTAGGAAATCACTAAAAATAGAAACTATGCACCACTGAAAAGTTTTAGGGGCATTGCAAAGACCAAAAGGCATTCATCTGTATGCATATGTTCCAAATGGGCATGTGAATGTCATCTTCTCTTGATCCTCTAAGGCTATGCATATATGAAAATATCCTGAAAATCCATCCAGAAAATAGTAATGAGACTTCCCAACTATATGCTTAAGCATCTGATCAATTAAAAGGAGGGGGTAATGATCTTTTATAGTAACTAAATTAAGCCTCCTATAGTCAATGCAAACCCTCTAACTATTTTGTACACGGGTGGGCACCAATTCATTATTCTTTTTTCTGACAATAGTGATTCCTGATTTCTTTGGAACCATCTGTACAGAACTAACCCACTAACTGTCAAAAATAGGATATATAATACAAGCAAATAATAGTTTTAAAACTTCCTTTTTAACCACATCCAGAATAAGTGGGTTCAGTTGCCTTTGAGGTTGCCTTACTGCTTTTGCCCTATCCTCAAACAGAATTCTGTACATGCATATATCAGGGCTAATGCCATGTATGTCAGCCAAGGTCCACCCTATTGCTTGTCTTCTTCTCCTCAAGGCCTCAAGAAGCTTCTCTTCCTCCTTTGGAATAATGTCATTAGCTACAATCATTAGAAGCTTTTCATCTTTCTCCAAATAGGTACACTTGAGATTGTCTGGTAGCAGTTTGAGCTCTAAGGTGGGAGCTTGCTCAATTGACGGTATGAGTTATTTGATTTCAATCTCTTCCACGCCAAATACCTGTTCAGACAACTCACATACAGAAGAAACAACTTTCCCAACTTTGGGAATATCAGTAGTATGGGAAGAATCAAAAGAATCAGCAGTCAAGTGAATATCAGCATCATGATTCCCTAAACTATCCATATCAACATGTAAAGAATCATCAGTACCAAGAAGATCAACAAGACCAGTGAAATCAATAAAGGTTCTAGATGAAATAAAATCAATCTGATCAACAATAGATTCTGAGTTAATATCATCATGCAAGATCAAAAATTCATCAATTTCTCTACATATAGTACAAGAATGAGAATCATCATAATTATGTCTCAAAGAATCATCAAGATTAGTAATATCACAAGAATCAATCAACACTGGCATTATCTACTAGCATATCAATCAGGCTAATACTAAAAGTAGAGTTATCATCACAGAGGTGTTTCATAGCATCAAATATATTAAATTGTATCACATTGTGAGCAAACTCCATTTGAAGAGTACCTCATGCACATTTACAATTGTCTTTGCAGTTTTTAAGAAATATCTACCTAAGATGAGTAGGGCATGTCCACTAGATCTATATCTATCATCCTCCATGTTAAGGACATAAAAATCAGTTGGAAAAATCAAATCATTTACCTTAACTAGAACATCCTCTAACATTCCTGAAGGATAAGCAATGCTCTTATTTGCCAACTGCACAACCACTCCAATAGGTTTTAGCTCTCCCATCTGCAAAGATGAATAAACAGATTTAGGCATAACATTTATAGCAGACCAAGATCAATCAAAGCATCAGAAAACTCAAAATTCCCAACAGTGCATGGGATTGTAAAAGTGCTCAGATCTTGACACTTAGTGGGCATTATTGGTTGTATGAGTGCTGAAATATTCTCGCCAAAATTGACCTTTTCATTCCCTCTTAGATGCCTCTTGTTAGTACATATTTCTTTAAGAAACTTGGCATATTTAGGGATGGTCTTGATTGCCTCTAACAAGGGTATATTGACCTTAACCTTCTTAAAAGTCTCAAGAATCTCTTTTTCTATATTTGCTTCAGTTTGCCTCTTTCCCAAGGTAGGTCTATGTGGGAAAAGCAAGATCTTCTTTGGCTCTTCTTCTTTGTTAGGCTCATTTGGTGCGACGTGTGTTTTGGATGACACCGGCTTATCCATGGTAATGGTATCTGAGGATCCCTGAACCTCTCTTCCATTCCTAAGAGTGACAACACTAACATTGCTACCATTTGTCATATCTTATTTTATAACACTTTTTCTACTATAATTACCTCATAAAATTTAGAGAAGTCAACGGAAACCTAAACTGATAAAAATTTTTCATTTTAAAACTTCCTCATAAAATTTCACTATTCATTTGGTCATTTCTAAATTCTTATCTAACTTTGAAAATACATACTTAATTATAGAAAAATCGTATGAGGTTAATTTAGGGCTCTACTTCAAGCTCTCTAAGCCCTTTATACGGGAAAAATACTTACTTAATAGAGTGCAGATAAATTCTACAATAATTTGGACAATTTTACCCCTCATTAGTCATATTATTCTTATTATTAATTTGCCTTTAGATAAGCACAGGCATTCTTGCATCTTAAGCACGCTCGTCATACTCTTTTTACTTCAGGATTGATTATATTCATAACTTTCCATTTTATTCTTGAGTACCTTACAGTGTCATAGCATAACTCATACATGCAGTGATCTAAAATATTTAATTACATAACAAAATGTGGTGCATAAAAGTAAGGTCCTCAATCTATACCTCCATACTCTTTGCCCTTTCTTTGCTTGAACTCGGACCTAGCATGGGTTATATTTGGGGTGAGATTATGAAATCTCAGTAGTAGTACACCAATCTCATTCACAAGCAAGCATGTAAGTACATAACATAATGCCAGTCAAGATGCCACATATCATATAACAATATGAGGAATTTTAGACAAGGCCAAGCACAATCTAAGCATACATATCTCATCTTATAGCATAAATGACAACTTGATATAGCATAACACTCATTGTTATACAAACATACAAGCTTAAGGAAAGAGAAAGGAAAACTACTACCTTAGCAAACTTTGCTCCTCAATCCTTGGGACTCAGTTTACTTGCTTTTGGAGTTTCCAAAATAACATCAAACCCTATAATCATAATGAAAATTCATTACAATCAACACATAAACTTTAACTTCTAAAATAAGATGACCATTTTTAAACTTAATGGGACCATTGGAATTGGAAAAATCTAACTCCTTCCCTTCCCATTCACTATGGTCGAATAGTATGCATTTCTTGGCCAAGATTTAGGAATTTTATCCCATGAGCTTTGGGGGCTTTCCCATAGGTATTCTGTAACAACCGGGAAAAAGAAAAGAAAAGAAAATAAAAGCTAAAAATTTTCTAAGTCTGCTAGCTATAGCCTAACTATAGCGAATGTACCTGTTTGCTATAGCCTAGCTATAGCGAGAGTGCCTTCTCGCTATAGCGAAAATGCTTCTAGCTATAGCGAGTGCGGGCATCCCATACAAAAACTAGGGCGTTGCTCACCGTAGCGTACGTTATAGCAAAGGCAGAGGTCTGGGATTGACACGAGCTGGCCGTAGCGAGGGTTATAGCTCGCTATAGCGAGGGTTAGTCCGGAAAAGCATAAAAAGAGAGATTTTGACCTTTTAAAACTTCCAAACTCTTCCTTTCTCTGTAAACCGACCTAAGCTTCGACTAAGAGAGAGAAAAAAGGCTGTGGAGAGAGAGAGAGACCTAGAGAAGGAAGGAGAACAAGCAAAGAGGTAAACAATCTTGAGATTTCCATAGCTTTTCTCCTTAGCATGGTATTCTTCTTCCCTTTGCCCTCTCTTTCTATGGTTTAGTAGTTGATTTGGGTTTGGTTCAGAAAAGAGAAAGTGGAAAACCACTCTTGAGGAAGGGTAGAGCTCATGTAGCTTCATTTCTTCTTCTTTGCTTTCCTTTTTTAGAGCTTGAGAGAGGAAGGAGAGTGAGTGGAATTCTAGAGAGAGAATCTCTAGTTTCTTACATGAGTAGTCAGGGTTTGCTTCGATGAAGAGTCCCTTTAGCTTTGTGGGAGTTTATTTGAGTTATGAGAGAATAATCCCATGCTCTTTGTTGTGCTTAGGCTCAAAGGAAGCAACTCCATCTAGTTGTGAGTGTGAAATCACGAAGGGAGAAGAGAAATTGAAAGGGTAGACTTGTATTAGCCGATAAGGTAGCTCTCTACTCTTTCTTGTTGCATTCTTGGATGTGTAATAGTCATTGTATGCTTGTGTATGTGCTTGTATGATGAGACATGCCATTTGATGTTGCCTTGATGCATCGGTACCAATATGCTTATGATATGAATTGTGGAAATTGCTCGGGTGAGGTGGTGCCGAAAGTCCCTTGAGATGGGTGAGGTGGAGCCAAAAGTCCCTAAACCAAGGGTGAGGCCAATCCAAAAGTCCCAAAGCTCGGGTGAGGCTAGACCAAAAGTCCCTAGAGCCTAATCTTGGCATTGATATGTTATTCATGGCATGAAACACATATATTGTGTCATTGTGACTTGTTTGCATGCTTTGACTGGTTTATATATCTTGATTGCTTCTTGAATGAGTATGAGCTATTGAGATTCCCTAAATCTCACCCCCTTCCCTCTCCCATCTTAACATCCAGGTGGAGCTCAAGAGCCTAAGAGTGGAGGCCATGAGGCATAGAAGGCTTTGTTTTGCCACTTTTGCACACTTACACCTAGCTTGATGTATAGAAAGACCAAGTACTTTTGTATGTATATTATTTTTGAGTTATAAATATGTGAGCACATGTAAGCATATGTATAAGTGATTTATGAACTGTGAAAAGAGCCAAAGTAATGGAAATATGATATTTGGCCCTTTAGTGGCTTACATGAAATGATGCATTTTGTCCCGTAGCATAGTGAGTTTGAGTTGTGTATTGATTTGGACCACTTAAGGAATTCATATATGCTATGTTTATACTTTCAAACTTGCCCGAGAGATGCTAGAGCATGTAGGAGGCCATTTGGACCCCTTTTGAACCATTTTGGGTGCCAAAACCGCCAATTGTGTGAGCTCCGTCAAAGTATGACCAGATGAGCTCTTCTTGATATGAAATTTAGCATGCCTCTAGAGTCTATCGAGAGCTTCTTGAGAAGCTAAAGTGGGTAATATTTGGAGGTCTAGGGAATATTTGGCGAATTGTTGAAGTTTGGAAATTTTAATGGTTTGGTTATGGTACTGTGCATCAAGACCGAAAATGAATCCATGTCATTCATAGACCAAATGGTGTCCAATTGTCATGAAATTTTATAAGAATAAACTAGATATCCACAATGACCTATAACAACTGGAAGCACCTCAATTGGAGATCTGTAGAGGGAGAAACGACTTTCTGAAGTTCTGTATCAGCATCAGGGAAGCTTTCTGACCTTCGTTACTGTTCCATCCGTTTTTGAGGTCCAAGATCTCCTCAAATGATCTGAACTTATTTTTTTCCTCTAGTTAACATCTGTAGATTTCCAAATTGGTATAGTTTGCCCAGAATGGATTTTTTTGGAATTAATTACGAATTAATTACGAATTTTCAAATTTCCAAAGAGCTATGATTTGCTTGATTCCCATTTTTCTAGAATTACTTATGATTTTCCAAAGTTAGAGCCAAAAATCTGACTTATGGGCTCATGTGAGAAATTGCATTTTCTTGGTTTTTGGCTTCATATCTGTGGTTTATGAGTTGTTTGAGACTATGTACAAGTTGTATAAATAGTGTTTGAGTAGAGAAGGTGAATGATGGGTTCACAGGATCCACGAGGCAAATTATGACCGGTTAAACCCCGACTTAAAGTAGCAAAATCCCATGATTTTGGTAAGTTTCTTTGGGAATCATATGGAATCAAGCCTAGAAGGAGATGAATTGGAGTTAAGATATTATGGTGTTACATATTCCTAGCTAAAAACACCCTTTTTAATCCATTGGAATGGATAAAATCATCAAATTCCAGCCCCAACATTATGTTTTGGTCATCACATAATCTAGCTCCATTTAGGCTCAAAGTGTGTTTCTTTGGTTCTAAAAATTCCATAACCTTTTCCTTTATGTTTTAGGAGTTGAAATTTGGTATACATGACTTTAAGACATCAAGAAAACACCATAAAAAGTTTGGAAAAATTCGGACAGCATCTCCCCATGATTTCTCTTTTTCCAAAAATTACAATCTTTGTGTTTTCTAAAATTTCAGCACATGACAACAATAACTAAGCTCATATGGCCTTCATGTTCAACATATAAACTCCATTTCTAATGATTCATATGCTGTCCAAAAATAACTCATAGCTAGGGTTTAACAAAACTAGCTTAAAGCATGTGATTTGCAAGTATAAGATGGTGAAAACTTACTCTTTAAGCTTAAACCTTGCTTCCTTTGCTTTTCTCACACTAGAATCTTTTCTTTTCCCAGTTAGAGCAACATTTCACCTTGAAGAAAAGATGAATATGCAGCTGCCCTTTGGAAGAAATGGTTGGAGGATGGAGAAGATGGAGAAATTTGGTGAAGAATGGTGGTAGTTTTGCTTGGTTTCACTTCATCTTCCACTTTTTCTCCCTCTCTCTCTCTTCACGTTTTTCTTTCTTTCTTCCTTGTGTGTGGCATGAAAATGGTGGAATGGAGGTGAAGAAGATGAATCTAATGAAGTTAAATGGTCATACTAAATTTGGACCCTTGGATCAACCTTTTTAAGATCAAATCTTAACCTTCCATTTCTTTTTCTCTTTTGATTTTCTAATTTCGTAACTAAATATCTTCTTCCAAAAATTCTTGGCCACACACTTGGAAGCCTTGCCTTAGCCCTCAAGTTATGGATAGTAACCATGGTTAATTTCTTAACTCAACCATGGTCAACTTTTAACTCAACCATAGTTAGTTTTCAACTTAACCATGGTTAGTTCTTTAAAATAATTAAAATCCTTTCCTTCTTTCTTTTTTATTTTATTTTATATTTATATTTGGTTTCAATCTTCTCTAAAACCCTAATAATATCTTCTATTCTCTTTTTGGGCCTTTAGAATCAGCTATTGGCCTTACCGCAGTCTAACATCAGTGTCTAGGCCTAATTAAGGTTTTACAGTATAATACATACCTTTAGACTTTCTAAAATTTATAGATATTATTTCCTCTACTTTCTGGCCATACTGAGCTTCAAACATGGTTCAGGGGGCCCTTAACCTCAATCCTCATAAATTTCGGTGTCAATCGGACACCCTAGTCTATAGGTGTAATTTTCACTGTTCTATATTTTGATTATGCTATAAAACTTTTTCTTTACTGCAATTCTGTCCCTGAAACTCCTTAAGTGTTTCTTAGCTCTTTAGCTATTTCTATTTCTATAGTTGTTAAAAACTTTCTTTTTCTATTTTTGCTCATGGGCTACTGATCGAGATAACCAGATCCCCAGACTGAATCCCCGCCCCAGCCATTTAGACAACTTGACATCATTGGACCTGTCTCATCAAACTGAGTTTAATTATGGGTCATAGATTTCTTAGATTCTTGCCCGATTTTTTGATATTCGTGCTTAAAGCCACGAATAGAGGGTGAAACTAGGGGTTCCCTGAACTTTAGGACAATTTATACATTTTACCCAACATATAACTTTTCTTTGCATTTTAGTCCATGGCTCCCTCGTACTTGACTTCGGAGACTTTTCGGGACCTTTTTCTGATTTTTCTTTTTTTTTCATCTAGTTTGGCCTTAATTTTAGGGTACCTCTATTCTTGACTCATCATTATTTGTGGTCTAAAATATTATTCTAATTTTATTAGACCTTAATTTATTTTATTTGAGGGACTTCCCTTTCATATTGGTGAATTTCGTACGTTGACGAAGAAACCATATGTTACGTTTCTTGCATTTCCTTACGTTTTCTTGGATTTTTCAGAAAATCGGATGTTCTACACCATTCCTTGGATTAACAACTGTCTGTGAAGGTAATTGGTCTGAACCCTGAGATTTCACCTCACTGAGAGGAGTAGCAAATTGGCCTAACAAAGATACAATCCTTCTTTCTAATTTGGCAAGCTCGTCTAAAACTGCTGTTGTTGTTGCAACATTTGTTGTGTGAGTTGTGCATTACTTTCCATAAGATGCTTCACTATGTCTTCCACATTATTCCCTTCTTTGGTTCCTCCTATATAGGAACTGACTGCCCTAATAGGTTGGGAAGACTGTGCACTAGGTCTTGCAACATTGTATCTTTTTTGTTGTTGCCCTCGCTCAATATCTCAAGTTAAGGGTGATCACTCCATCCTGGATTGTATGTATTAGAATAAGGATCATATTTTTGCTGACCCTTGTTTGCATTGGCTTGACTGGAAAACATCCCAACACAAGTCTCGTACCATATCCTCTAACATAGGGCACTGATCAGTAGCATGTGTGGCCAAACAACATATATCACACAGGGGTCCCACCAAGGTAGTAGAGGTAGATGTCTGCCCAAGGTACATAACACTATGGGTAAGAATGTGTCTGAGTAGGGTAGGACAATGGTGCAACCAGTCTGAGAAGGAGTAGAGGATGAATGTGGCTGCTGTTGATCTAAAGCAAGTTGTTTGGAGCACAAGTAGACATACATCAATCTATGCTCTCTATTCTTTGACCATAGTCTGGAACATACAATTCACTGACTCCTCTTACTGTCTGCATTGATTTGGACCCAAATTGTTAAGCATTCTAAGCCATCTTATCAATCAGCTCCTAATCCCTTGTAGGTGTTAGATCACCTATGGCTCCACCAGAGGCAGTATTAATCATGGCTTTCTGTCCATGTTGGAAAGAAAAATCAACAAGAAAAATTAAAACAATAAGTCTAGAGAAATTAGAAAAATCCTAGAAAATTCAAAAAAATACTAAAAAATTAGAAAAAGTGCCTAAAATATTGGAATTTGGCCAAAAGATGGTGCACCAAATAGCTTTGCTATTACTTTTGCTTAAAACACCCAAAAACCTTGGAAAGGCAAAGTTTGAGAATTTTTTTGGGCACTTCAAATAGAAATTCTTAGCAAGTGGCAAAATCAAATCAAGCAACCAAAATGAACCAAATCCAAGCTTAATGGCAGGGGAAAAATAGAACAAAAAACAGAGCAAAAATAGGGCAAAGTACTAAGAAACCCTTTCAAACAATTAAGAAACATAAAGTCCCAGCAACGGCACCAAATTTGATGATCGTATTGCGCAATCTCAAATAAAAACTAGGAAGCAAAATGAATTCTGTAGATAATGGTGCAACCTAGGTCATTTTCCAAGGGGGTTTGTGCCTCATTTTGTTTATGAAAGAATGTTCCAAGTATTACTAATTGGCACTTGTTTTAGGGGTTTTTAAATGCTAGAATTAATTGAACTAAAATTTAATTGACAAGAATAAAAAACTTAAGACTAAATAAAGTGAACAGTTGAGAAAATGTGGTAGCTAGCTTTTAGATGGATTCCCTAAAATTCAATTATCCTTGCTCTTTTTAGTTTACCAAATTTAGATTTAATTTTCTTGCTCTTTAGTGTATTCCATATAAAGGCTATTGAATAACAATCCAAGATTTAATTCATCAATTATTTAAGGAATTTGCAACCACAATGAAACCTTGAATAATTAATTAATTGAATTAAGAACAAGAATACACTAAACCAATCCTAATTGATCAATAGAATCTCCTGTACAATCTACTTAAGATGTTAATTAACCAATTAGATTAATTAATTCCCTCTAAACAATTAATTGTACAAAATTTCTAGCCACTTAATCTAACAACCATTGTATCAATTGGCCTAAAATCAAGAGGAAATTAAATGTAAGTTGCGCAACACTAATTCTTGAATTTTTTACGAACATGTAATGATCACTATTAAAATTCCAAAGATCAAATTAAGCTCAGTCCACAATTCAACCAAATCCAGAAATTTCCAGTAATGAAATTCCTAAATTAATAAACTAAACCTAGTCAAATTAATAAGGAAAAATAATTCTAAAATTAAAAGATAGAGCAAAGAGTGTTTATCCAATTTGGTGAGAAAATATAGAGCTCAAATCTGCATCTTGGGAGTTTCCAAGCTTCAGCTAGCCACCATAGATGATTCAAGCTACCATGGAGAATTTGATCGGAGCAAGAAATGATGGAATGAGTAGCAGCCGTAGAGAATTCGGTGAAAAATGCTTCTTTCCCTCGTTCTTTGGAGCTCCAGCTTTCTTTCATCATTCGGAGTATCTCCCCCCAGCTCTCCTTTTTTTGCATTAATCCCCCCCCCGCTTCCTTCTCACGTTGTATGTGTTTTCTTTTCTTAAACTCAATCTCTAGCTCATCTTCATTAATACACCGTCAGCCACCAGCTCATTAATCTTGCAATTTACTCCCAGATCAGCTTCTCACGTGTTCTGAAGCTTCACTCCTTCGATGTGCCCCTTTGATTTTCCATGTGCTCAGCTCCCTCATTTTACTTCTTTTTCTTGTAGCTAAATCCTCCTAGCTCACCAACTCTTTTAATGACTCCCACGTCATCCTTCTAAAAAATAATCACATGGCTTGCTTCTATTATTCCTAGCTAAGTATTCCTTCTTCCATTTGTCTTCTCATGTGTTTACAAGTCAGCATTCTCTCCAGCCGAGCTCCCAGCTCCTCACGTGTTCCTTCATGCTTATTAGCTTGTGCTATTATTCCACATAAAACCCATAGCTTCTTCTCCCTACTCAGCTGCTTTTCTCTTATACCTGCCTTTTTGCCCGAGTATATTATCACGCGTTCCCTCATGCAGCTATTTGTGCTAGAACCTAT
The DNA here is from genome assembly GCA_026724425.1 of Erythrophleum ivorense. Lineage (NCBI taxonomy): Eukaryota > Viridiplantae > Streptophyta > Magnoliopsida > Fabales > Fabaceae > Erythrophleum > Erythrophleum ivorense. The sequence goes on along the minus strand of JAIUCV010000030.1, from coordinate 3,549,405 downwards.
TGCTTTAATTCTTTCCTCCATGTATTATGCATGCTTCTTACCTGTTTCTTCACTCCTTCAATGTGGTTCAGATAATACTGAAATTAATCAAATCAATTAATCAACAAAAATACTTCCTAATTAGTGTCTAACTAGCCACTAATTATAATTACACAAATTCCCTATCAAATATAACTTAACCAAGACAATAAATGAAAGAGAAAAAGTGTAGGAAAAATAGAGAAATCCTTAGCCCAAAAATTCTATGGTCTTTTCTATGGATTCAAGCTTCTCCAAGAGCTTCCTCCTAGCTAGCCTCAAGATGGATTAGAAAATCATGGGATGTTGGATGATGGAATGGAGTGGATGAGTGGTTGGATGGAATGGATGAATGGCTTGATGGAATGGACGGTTGCTGAGATGAATGGATTGAATGGCTTGATGGATGGATGGATGGTTTGATGAAGGCTGAATAAATAGATGAAGATTTCCGTAAACATTGAGGCGTGAGATGGTTGGGATTCTGCGAATGGATAATGGATTGTCATGAGCTGAACAATTGAGACGAAGGAAGCGTGCAGAATGAAGTCTCCTTCTCCTTCAACGTATCAGCTCACGTGTTCTCTTAATGTATCTTCATTGCCATCTTCACGTGTTAACTACTTCATATATATATATAAGGTGGAGCTGCATGGATGTGTGTATGAGAGTGGGCCCCCGCTGGTTATTTTATTATATTCTGCATGAATTCCTTCTACTGCTCCTTTAATTCATTCATCTCGCATTAACCCCGTAGCTCTTTCTCTCTTCTTTTCTTTCACCATGTTCTACCCAGTTCAGCGTCTTCATGCGTTTTTTTCACGTGTTTTCCTTCGTATCATGCAGCTTCATCATTCTCTGCTCAACTTCTTCACGTTACTTCCTTTCATTTAATCCTTCATCCACGTGTTCCTTTGTTCTGCTCGAGTTCAGCTCACTTTTAACGTGTTAAAGGCATAGCTTCTGCATGCAGCTGCTTCTTCACGTTCAGCCAGACTCCCTCGTGCTTCGTTTGGTTCTGTATGAATGTGAGCTCAGCTGGTCCTTCCTCGTGTTATTCACGTTGGTAGTCTTCCATTCCATCTTCTCAACTCAAGATCCCTTCTCAAAGCTCTCTCTTCTTCATATTCTTCACGTGTTGCATCCTCTATTCATGGGATGTTGTGGCTTCATGCATGCTAACAAGAGAGCTGGATGTGTGGTTCACTTTATTCATAAACTTGAGACTGCATCCTCTGTTTCCTACTCATCCCATCTGCCTCACGTGTTTCTTTGCATTTTTATTACACAAGCTCCCTTTATGCAGCTCCTTGTCTCTTCTAAGCTTCTTTCTTTAAACCAGAAACTCATGTGATGTGTTTCTTCTATGTTGCTTCGTTCACCCAAGCTCGAGCTTGCTTGCTCCTCCACGTTGCTTCCATTCTATTTCCTCCAAACTGTACACATGAAGCCTTCATCTTTTCTTTAAATCAATTTCCATTCAAGCTCAATTTTTTTCATTGAAAATCTGCATAAAAATAATGGAAAGAATGAAATAGAAATATTCACAAAATTCATTTTAAAAGATTTATGCATTTAAATTCCATAATTTTGCAAATAAATTCCTAAAATGTAGAAATGGCTTCTAAAACAAAATCTTATCTAATTAAAGTCTTAAAACCATATTTAATCATTAAAATGCCTTAAGTTAGGAGAATCAAATAGATAGAAATATGTGTTTATCAAGAAGCTTAAGTGAGTGATATAAAGACTAGATAAACCATTAGTTTGAGAAAAAGAATAAGATTTGATGATTTTAGAATTATGGTTTCATGTAAATCCTAATTTGCTCTATGAATAGAATGAGTGACGTAGTTAAGCTTTTAAACTTATTTTAGCTATGAAAAGTGAGTACAAATAATATAGATAAATGATGGAATTACTACATAAAATGTAGCAAATGGGATGAGGCATTTCAAGACACTTAAAAGTAACCAAAACCATGCTTCAAGCTTATAATATACATGTATATTGATATAATAGGATTGAATATGTCATAATTGGTTGATTTGTATTTTAAATTGATGTACATAGGCCAAGTAAGTGGAACTACACCAAGGTGTATGTGTGTGTGAAAAAGGCTGTGGAACCAAGGGAAGGAGAACAAGGGAATTAACTTGGATTTTTATTGCTAAGGGAATTAACTTAGCTAGTCTATTGAAGTGTTGATGATATATATATATATATATAATGTTAGTGGCATTTCTATATTCTAAAAATAATCTCATAATGGATATAATGGTGGCTACACCCTTTTATCAATTCTAGATAAAAACAAAACTTCAATGTTTCAAGCTTAAATTAATAATTAATACCCCAAAAAAATACATAAAACAACTAATTTCAACTTTAAATATAATTAATTATTTGGAATCAATACAAAAGACAAAATTAAAGCTAATTAAGCATTCATATATGGTGAGTGTAGCACTTGAAAATTATAGTAAATAAGTCTCATTTGGAGCACCTTATTTAACCAACCTCCACTTACCACCATCCACATTTACCAATTTACTATAAATAAATTTACAAAAAGGAAAAACAACAAATTTGCTAGCTTTGCTTTGACCTATTATAAGCCAAAGTTAGAATAAGAAGCAAAAAAGTAACATGCATTCTTTGGCCAACTCTTATCCAATTATGTAAGATATTTAACTACTAACCAAGATGGAAATTAAGGGGAAAAAGAGGCAAGGTTTAACTCACCCAAATCAATCATGGAAGAACTAGCGATTGCAGCAATAAACATGGGATATGTAATATCCGATTTTTTAAAAACGTGAAAAACTTAATATTCGATTTCTCTATTAATGAAAGAAATTCATTGAATACAAAAGGAAGTCTCCCGAAAATGACTTAGTTAAGGTCTTGAAAATTTTGGGTAGCATTCTAAACCTTTAAAAATAAGAATTCCAGTCTCAAATGGAGTTAGAATGAAAAAAACAAAAGGTAACAAAAGGTTGACAAAACATAAGAGAATTTTCATCATTTTGAGCAAATTTTAGAATTTTCATAAGAGGGCTTTTCTAATGAAATTTTTGAGTTCTCCAGGGTTCTCAGAGACCTTGAAAACCATGGGATGCTTGGAATAGCTAATGCCCCTCCAATGAACGTTTTCTAATAACAGTGAGCCCGAACTTTAACAAATTCGTTTAGAAGGTTTTATCTCTAATTTGAGTGATTCCAAAGGCATTCTACTAAATTGGGAACCTAAATTTCATAATAAAAAAGACACTTTTAAAAAAGGAGCTAAAATGAATTAGAAACAAAGATGCCAAGAATGAAGGGCAAAATTAAAATTTTTAAAAAATGGAAGCTTCTTGAACCCTCCTTATATTTCATCCTTCTTTTCCCCTTTCTAGACAGACCTAATTTTGCCCCTAAACTAGAGAAGAGAGCCAGCTCCTAGGTGTACCAAGAGAAGAGGCTTTGAAGGGAGAAAAGGCAAGGAAAAGATAGGAATTTTTATGAAATTTTAAGCTCTTTAGCAACATACTTCTCCTCCTTCTCCCCTTTCTCCCTATAGTTTTCTCAATGTTTTTGGTGTTGTTTTAAGGGCAGAACAAAGGGGAAAATTCGAATTTGAAGAGAGGAGTCCAAGGAAAGTGAGCAACAAGCAAGAAAAGCCAAGGAAATAAGGTAAAATCTTCATCCTATGGTAGCTGTTCCTTCCCCCTTCTTCCCCCTATTTTGTCCCATATATGTAGTTACAAAAGGGCTTGAATTTTGGGTAGAACCAAGGGTAAATTCAAGGAATTTAAGAGAGGAGAGTAAGAATATGCAAAGAAATTTAAGTAAAAGCCATGGATTTGCAAGATAAGGAGGCTTGGGTTTTGATTGCACCTTTGAGTGGCTCGTCCTACAACCCTCAAAATAATACTAGGTTGATAAAATATATAGTTAATGGCACAACCTAGGTCATCTCCCTTGGAATTGGCATTCAATGTTTAATTGAGTTTTCTAAATATTAAAAGACTCTAAAAATTCCTAAACTAAGGGGGTTTTGATTTACTTAAAATAAAATTGACTTAAAATTCCTAATTACTATCTAATTGAGTGAATTATAGTCTTGTGACTAGCTTTGGATTCGTCCCTTGGTATCCACTATCCTTATCCTAATCTAATTATGATTAATTCTGGCCTAAGAGTTCCTAATCATGTTCATAACAATTTATCTTGAGTAACAACTCAAGATTCAAGAGATTAACGATCTAACGTTGAATTGAGACCTCAATCCCTCATTAAATTGTTAATTCTTGTTTCTAAGATCAATGAACATCCAATTTGATTGATTAACTAATTTGATTAGCCTCTGAATCATCCTAAATATTTAATTAACTAACTAAACATTAAGGAATCTTCAAATTAAACAATTAAGCACATAATTTCACTCATGTATTTTATCGAATACCTTCGAAGCATACATGGGAATTCAGATAATATTGGAATTAATCAGATCAATTAATCAACAAAAATACTTCCTAATTAGTGTCTAACCAGCCACTAATTATAATTACACAAATTCCCTATCAAATACAACTTAACCAAGACAATAAATGAAAGAGAAAAAGTGTAGGAAAAATAAAGAAATTCTTAGCCCAAAATTCTGAATATTCTTCCATGGATTCAAGCTTCTCCAAGAGCTTCCTCCTTGCTAGCCTCAAGATGAACTAAAGCTTCATGGGATGATGGAGATGGAAGATGGAATGGGGATGAGAAGAGGATGGAGTGGACGAGTGAATGGAAGAATGAATGGATGAATGGAGGAAGTATATGGCGTAAGATGGATGGTCGAATGGTATCTCTTTAAATAGGCAATGAGTGGAGTTGCATGAATGGACTAGGATATCCTATCAGACTTATAGAGACGTGTATAAAGTGTAGAGGCGTGTTGAATAATGGTTCTGCCCGAATGTATTTTAATTTTCTAATGAATCACGTGCTACCTCTTATTTCATTTTCACGTGGAAAGCTTCTGTTGCATGTTCTCCAGCTAATCAAGCTTTATTAATTACGTGTTCTTTAGCTCATTTTTTTCAGCTCGTGCAAGCTTCTTCATGCGTCTCACCCCTCTGCCCAGTCCAGCGTTGTTCAGCTCGTTCTTCATGCATGGTTCTGCCCAGTTTAGCGTTGTTCAGCTCGTTCTTCATGCATGGTTCTGCCCAGTTCAGCGTTGTTCAGCTCGTTCTTCATGCATGGTTCTGCCCAGTTCAGCGTCTTCATACGTTTGTCCATAGACTCGAGCATTCTGCTGTTCTGGAGCTGCATGAGTGTAACTCACGTGGGCTGCTCTTCATTTATGCACACATGCACAGCTCCTTCTGCTCATTCGTGTTTCTGCTAGATGTTGCTGCTTGCTCTATTCTTAAACTCAAAAATAGAGGCTTCTTGGGCATGTTCATTCTCTTAACTCCATCTCAGTTCATACATCCAGCCCAACTCCCTTTCAGCGTCATTTCTAACGTGTTAAAGGCGTAGCTTCTGCATGTAGCTGCTTCTTCACGTTAAGCTCACCTTTTTCCAACTCCCAAGCTTCTCGATCCAGCTTCTTCTGCTCTCGATGCGGTCCAGAAGATGAAAGAAGCAGCAGCCCTTGCTCTTGTTTCTCGCTTCAGCTCTTCCTTCCCAGCTCATACAAGCTTCAGCTCGAGTTTCTGCATGTTCTGGAGCTTCCAAACATTCCAGCGTCTTCTTCATTTGCTTCCCACGTGCTTGTTTTGTTACTGCCACATTAAGAAGTCCAGCCCATAGCTTCTTGTTTATTCTTCCAATCTCCAGCTTATACATGAATTCTTCCACATATTTTCCATGCATTTTCTCTTCACACAGCTCCCTCTTTCTCCTTCCTTCTGCTCTAGCCACGTTGCTTCTTCATTCCACGTAAGTACCTTGCTAATCATGTATTCTTTGTGTGACTCATTTGCTACGTGGAAGTGCTTCTATTTGGTGGAATGGATGAGAGCTTTGCTAGGAATGAATGTAAGGAGCTGCCTCTTCACATGCTTGGCTTGATGGTTGGTTAAAAGAACTTGAGGAAGCCCATGCAAGATGTGAAAGAATGAATCTGCTTCCTTTTACATCAAAAGCCCTTAGTCAAAATAAACAAAGTCATTGGACTATGGCATACAATTCTCATCTAGGAAATAAAATACCATTAAAATGTCCAAGTTATTCACTAAAATTTCAAAAGATAATATTTTATTTCCTAATCCAAATAATATTCACTAAAGCTCAAAACATCATCAATTCATTAACAAAAATCCATAATTAATGAGTAAAAATATAGAGAATATTTGAGTTATCAAATTCCCCCACACTTAAATATTTGCACTCCTGGGCAAAGCTCAAAATTCAAGATAAAAGAATGAATTGAAACACCCGGCTAGTAGAATGGCAAGCGGAAAATGAAAATGGAAAAGAGAGTGTAAAAACCACAAGCTAGAGAATGATCACATCTTTTCATCACTTCAACAGTCAAAGCTAACTTCACTTGCATCAAGAATTAAGCTCCATGGCAATTTCATTTGAAAAGAATGAATCAAAATGCATAGCCCCTCTCATGGATTGGTGTTTACTCTCAACTCTCAAGTGTTTAAGCAATATGGATCACTCAAATTTCACCTATTCAAAGCATCACTACCATAAGCTTGTCAAGCTTCTAAATCTCCACCACTCATGCTAAATGCAAAGCACAAATCAAGAGGGCTTTATTTAGGGTTGTAATGGGGCTAAGGAGTTGAAATAAATGGATGACTAAAACAAGGGGAAAACAACTAACAAATAGAATACCTTAAAGATCTCAAGAGCAATAAAATGAGACTTAGGATGAGGGAGAGTGTGCATTTTGAAGGCCTTCTTTTCGAACAAGTATAGGCAACTATAAACTCAAATTGTAAGGCTTCCCTCTTTTGATTTTCTTCCTTTTCTTTTCTTTTCTTTGCTTCTTTTTTTTTTTTCAATTGCTTTCTTTTTGCTTTTCCATCTCTTTTTTTTTCTTTTTTTCGTCTCTATCTCTTCTTTTCTTTGCATTTTTTTTTCAAGACAATTTCCTCAACTTTTAATAACCATGGCCTAAATGGATGTAAGACATACATTCTCTCATCCCAATTAGATGTAATGCTCCTTAAAATCCCTAAAGCATCCTAAAACAAGGTGGGAAACATATTTAATGGCTATGGTTAAACAAGAAAAGAGAATCAAGGTTCAAAGTGGCTAAACAATGGATAAAAATGCATGTAGGTTGGCTTTTTGGCTATGGTTTAAAAAAAAATTGAATGCCTCATCATTTTCATGCATGCAATTGCAAATGTAGTCTCAACAAAGAATCAAGACAAGTTCTAGAGTGAAAACAGTGATAGCTGAATACACACTAGAAATGAACAATTAAGGCTCAAATCCTCACCAGCTAATGGCTATCAGATAATTCATTGAAATCAAATTCATTGCCACTTCACTTGAATCAAGACACAAGATCTATTACTTATCATGTCTAAGTGAATCCAAGGTATAGTCATCTTAACTTGTAACTTCCGCATGAAAAACTGAGAGGAATCATGCTATTTTTTTTTTTCAAAAATTTTTTCTAAACAATTTTCCAAATTTTTTTTTAAATAGGGGCAAGATAGAATGGAATGAAATAACTCTCCCCCCCCCCCCACTTAAATATTGCATTGTCCTCAATGCTAGCATATAATCCAGTTAACAGATAAACAACACAAAATAAAGAGAGTGAAAGGAGAGAATACAACCGGATGAACTTGAATCGAAGATCTCAAGGTAGGCTCAGATTTCCATGTAGCTGGTTAGCAACCTTTTATTACCTACAAAATAAAGACAAACAATAATGCAAAAAAGAAAAAAGAAAACTACATCCTAAACTTAATAGAACTATATTAAATACTAACTAATCATACGTATCAAAAACTAAAATTAAAACTACTTTATTCCTTCTTAGCTGAATAACTTTAAGTCTAACCACTTTAAAGCATTTGGATTGATCATGTAGTGATGATTCATGGACTTCCTCAACCATCAGTAGTTTAGGAAAGTCATATTCAGTAATTTCACAAGAAAGAAAAGAAGGAAAATCAAATTTAAGACATTTAAAACCAAAGAAGGAAAATTTAAAATCAAAACTTTCTAAAAATATATCAAAGCCAATAAAATCTACTGGACTCCCATCAGTAAGAGTCACTGCATCAACAGAAAAATTTAATTGTAACTTCTCACAGTCCTTTGAGTTCAAGGTGTCTGTCAGTTGCTTTTTCTCAGTTGGGAGAGTCAGTGGCGTGTTGGAAATTACTTCACCAATTTCAAGAATTTGTTCAGGACTCTCAACAAGAGAAACAGTATCTTCCCTGACCAAAGAGACATCAGTAGGCTCACAAGATTCTAAACAATGATCAATAACAAAATTCAGTGTCTCACTAGTATCAATAATAGCACAAGCATCAATAGGACTTTCAACATCAGCATTATCACTATGCATGCCCTCATCAATACTAGCATGATTAGGAGAATCAATTTCATTAACAGTTTCAGTGCAAGCAAAGGACTTTATGGATTTAACAGATTTATCAAACTCCAAAAACTCATTAATCTCAGCATACACAGGACATGCATGCATATCATCACATAAGCATTTAAGGGTTGGGTCTGAATTATCAATAAGCTGTCCAACAATTTCAATGTCTATATTCTTATCACATGCTACATTCATTGTTTCATTAGTCATACCATTACAGGTTACTGAGGAATCATGTTGATTAGAATATGTGAGGGACTCACTAGTCTCAATGAAAGCATTAATTTGAGAGGATCTATCATATATAGTGGGTCCAGCACACACACAATCAACATAATTATTTAAATCATCTATATCACATGGTTCAGATGGCATGCTATCCCTAAATTCAATAGATGCATCATCAATAGACTTATCAACCAATTCTAGACTAAGAACAGAATGATCATCACATTCTAGGTCACCCCCACACTTATCTACTACCCTAGACTCAATAGATTCATCATTAACAGATTCAGACATGAATTCATCACTAGAATCACAGCTAGGAGTAGAAATTCCAAGTGCATTAGTACACAAGGGATCGTGAACATCAACAAATGTGTCAATTTTGCTCAATGAGTTACCACAATTAACCAAATCAGGAGATTCAACAACAATTTCCTCATTAACTTCCTCATCATGCAATTCAGAATCAACAACATTATATGCATCAGTAGTCACAGTGCTATCAAGCAAACTAGATTCAATTTCAACCAATTGCAAAGTATTAGAAGATGGAAGGATATTACCCAATGAATAGGACTCTTCCTCCTCTAAACATTCCCTTCTAATTTGCTCTTTAATTGATTCATTAGTACTTGAAGTTGATTGATTCATTTGAAATCCTGAATCATTCATGAGGTTATCTGCCATTTGCTGGTCTTGGAGCTTCAACCATTCAGTTCCCCGTTGGACCATTTGTTGCATATACCCCTCATGATAATTGTAATTATCATACTCTAGCTCTTGCCTATAGAGGTCGTGGTATGGCTCATAATTATGGTGGTAATTGGGGTGTGCTTCATATGAATTGTGGTATGGTTGGTAGCATGGTTGTTGGACTTGTTGGACTTGTTAGCTTCGTATTTGTCTTTCAAGAAGGCCTTGAAGCATTAACATGGCATCATCCAACTTCTGAGAAATCCTATCATATACACCTTGATTAGAATAATAATATGGATCCATTTAAAGCAAAGAAAAATGAGAAATTCAATTAATTTCAATAAGAAAAATCACTAACAAATTATAACAAAAATTAATCCTAATTCAAGAAAATAAAATTTCAATGAAACTAAGACTTACTTAACTATCAAAAACACTCCTAAACAGAGGCTAATGATGTAAAATAAACTCAAAAAAATTAAAGAAATTAAATTCGTAAAATTTGAAAAATTCCTAAAAAATTCGAGAAAATACTAAAAAATTCGAAAAAGTGCTTTAACAGTTGGAATTTGGCCAAAAAATGGTGTACCTAATAGCTTTTCTATTACTTTTGCTTAAAACACCCAAAAACCTTGAAAAACGAAGTTAAGAATTTTCTAGGCACTTTAAACAAAAATTTCAGCAAGTAGGACACTTGACGCGTAACACTGAAATCAGCCAATTCCAAGTGCAAAACAAAACAAAAATTAAACCAAAATAGAACAACAATAGAGATAAAACACTTAGAAAACTTTCTCAAACAATTGAGAATCCAACTCCCCAACAACGGCGACAAATTTTGAGTAGCTCGTCGTACAACCCTCAAAATAATACTAGGTTGATAAAATATATAGTTAATGGCACAACCTAGGTCATCTCCCTTGGAATTGGTGTTCAATGTTTAATTGAGATTTCTAAATATTAAAAGACTCTAAAAATTCCTAAACTAAAGGGGTTTTGATTTACTTAAAATAAAATTGACTTAAAATTCCTAATTACTATCTAATGGAGTGAATTATAGTCTTGTGACTAGCTTTGGATTCGTCCCTTGGTATCCACTATCCTTATCCTAATCTAATTATGATTAATTCTGGCCTAAGAGTTCCTAATCGTGTTCATAACAATTTATCTTGAGTAACAACTCAAGATTCAAGAGATTAACGATCTAACGTTGAATTGAGACCTCAACCCGCATTAAATTGTTAATTCTTGTTTCTAAGATCAATGAACATCCAATTTGATTGATTAACTAATTTGATTAGCCTCTGAATCATCCTAAATATTTAATTAACCAACTAAACATTAAGGAATCTTCAAATTAAACAATTAAGCACATAATTTCACTCATGTATTTTATCGAATACCTTCGAAGCATACATGGGAATTCAGATAATATTGGAATTAATCAGATCAATTAATCAACAAAAATACTTCCTAATTAGTGTCTAACCAGCCACTAATTATAATTACACAAATTCCCTATCAAATACAACTTAACCAAGACAATAAATGAAAGAGAAAAAGTGTAGGAAAAATAAAGAAATTCTTAGCCCAAAATTCTGAATATTCTTCCATGGATTCAAGCTTCTCCAAGAGCTTCCTCCTTGCTAGCCTCAAGATGAACTAAAGCTTCATGGGATGATGGAGATGGAAGATGGAATGGGGATGAGAAGAGGATGGAGTGGACGAGTGAATGGAAGAATGAATGGATGAATGGAGGAAGTATATGGCGTAGGATGGATGGTCGAATGGTATCTCTTTAAATAGGCAATGAGTGGAGTTGCATGAATGGACTAGGATATCCTATCAGACTTATAGAGACGTGTATAAAGTGTAGAGGCGTGTTGAATAATGGTTCTGCCCGAATGTATTTTAATTTTCTAATGAATCACGTGCTACCTCTTATTTCATTTTCACGTGGAAAGCTTCTGTTGCATGTTCTCCAGCTAATCAAGCTTTATTAATTACGTGTTCTTTAGCTCATTTTTTTCAGCTCGTGCAAGCTTCTTCGTGCGTCTCACCCCTCTGCCCAGTCCATCATTGTTCAGCTCGTTCTTCATGCATGGTTCTGCCCTGTTCAGCGTTGTTCAGCTCGTTCTTCATGCATGGTTCTGCCCAGTTCAGCGTCTTCATGCATTTGTCCATAGACTCGAGCATTCTGCTATTCTGGAGCTGCATGAGTGTAACTCACGTGGGCTGGTCTTCATTTATGCAGGCATGCACAACTCCTTCTGCTCATTCGTGTTTCTGCTAGATGTTGCTGCTTGCTTTGTTCTTAAACTCAAAGACAGAGGCTTCTTGGGCATGTTCGTTCTCTTAACTCCATCTCAGTTCATACATCCAGGCTAGCTCCCTTTCAGCGTCATTTCTAACGTGTTAAAGGCTAGCTTCTGCATGCAGCTGCTTCTTCACGTTAAGCTCACCTTTTTCCAGCTCCCAAGCTTCTCGATCCAGCGTCTTCTGCTCTCAATGCAGTCCAGAAGATGAAAGAAGCAGCAGCCCTTGCTCTTGTTTCTCGCTTCAGCTCTTCCTTCCCAACTCATGCAAGCTTCAGTTCGAGTTTCTGCATGTTCTGGAGCTTCCAAACATTCCAGCGTCTTCTTCATTTGCTTCCCACATGCTTGTTTTGTTGCTGCCACGTTGAGAAGTCCAGCCCATAGCTTCTTCTTTGTTCTTCCAATCTCCAACTTATACATGAATTCTTCCACATATTTTCCATGCATTTTCTCTTCACACAGCTCCCTCTTTCTCCTTCCTTCTGCTCCAGCCACGTTGCTTCTTCATTCCACGTAAGAACCTTGCTAATCATGTATTCTTTGTGTGACTCATTTGCTACGTGGAAGTGCTTCTATTTGGTGGAATGGATGAGAGCTTCGCTAGGAATGAATGTAAGGAGCTGCCTCTTCACATGCTTGGCTTGATGGTTGGTTAAAAGAACTTGAGGAAGCCCATGCAAGATGTGAAAGAATGAATCTGCTTCCTTTTACATCAAAAGCCCTTAGTCAAACTAAATAAAGTCATTGGACTATGGAATACAATTTTCATCTAGGAAATAAAATACCATTAAAATGTCCAAGTTATTCACTAAAATTTCAAAAGGTAATATTTTATTTCCTAATCCAAATAATATTCACTAAAGCTCAAAACATCATCAATTCATTAACAAAAATCCATAATTAATGAGTAAAAATATAGAGAATATTTGAGTTATCAACCTTAAACTCTACCATGAACTCTAGCTATATTTTATGATGTTTAAGACTTCATATAGGCTCTTAAGACACCAAGAGAGCTTCCTACATGCTTCTACCATCAAAGGAAGCAAAGAAACTCCAAGGGTACCAAGAAGAGTATATGCTTCGGCCAAGGAAGGTTTATGCATCTAGGGAGTGTTTTAATTCCTTCCAAACTTAGTTTTGCATCATGTATGATGGAAGAGTATGAGTAAAAGCCTTGGAAATATTTTAGAAGGCATAGAAAGTGAGATGGTATCATAGATTCCATATTATGGCTTAAAGAAGCAACACCTAGCTAGGCTCCTTGATTTGATTGTGTGATGACTCCAAGAGATTTAAATGGAGTCAAGAATCATAAATAGATGAAGAGCTATAGCCAAGATGATGTTTTCTTAAGGTTGCTTCATTGAGTGCATTATGGAACCATAAAAGAGCCATGTTAACTATCTCGCTTTTCTAGTGAATGTATGGCCTTAGAATTTGATTCAAGAGTATAATTGGCTTCCATATGATATGTCTAGGCCAAGAGAAATGATCTCCACCTCCTTGTGTATGTGAGGTCGAGGGAGAAGACTCAAGGCTCAAGAAAAGAGTATGCTTGTGTGGCAAAAGTAGCTCTCTCCACTTTTTCTCATGCATAAATGTGTTCTTACATTGTCTTTAGATGTGTGTATGTATGTTTTAAGCCATGAAAAGTATTCTAGTATGATTTCATATGCCATGGTATCATAGTGATGTTTTATACATTCAAATGATGTTTCATATGCTTGCCTTGGTTTGCTTGAGTGTGGAGAAGCCAAGAACCCTCTAGCCATGGTGAGAATGAGCCAAGAACCCTTGAACTTGGTTGAAACAAAGTAAAGAGTCTCCTAAGAGTGAGGTTGACTCCCAAGAGTGAGGTTAAGTCAAAACCTCTTAAAGAAAATGGGTGACGCAAGTCCAAAATCTATAAGTGAATAGGTAAAACTAATCCACTCACTTAGCAAGTCTATGTATGCTATGTATGACTTGTTCAAATTCCAAGGATGTTTCTTGAATGCTCACACATTTCAATATGCCCATGCATGCATTTTCAAGGCTTGTATTGCATACTTTATGTATGATTGATAGAGAGATGAGTTATTGGGATTCTTTGAATCTCATCCCCTCCTCTCCAATGTTTTAACATGTTAGGTGAAGCAATTGAGTAAGGTAATGGAAGCCACCAAGTCTAGAAGAAGGAGATTGACATCAAAGTATATGAAATAGCCTAGTTTTACCTCTTTTATAGCCATATACATGGCATATGATGTAATCCCATGATGAAATTGTTATGTAATCATTTGAACATGTGTAAATACTCATATAATTAATGCCATATGCATGATATAGCATGATTTGAGTATAGAATGACAATACTAGACATATGCATTCTTATGTATATCATGGGGTGGATAAGTGAGTTTGAGAAATCTGGGTTTTTGCACCTTTGAGACAAGTTTACAATATCATTTTGGTGTATTCCCACGTGCTCAAGTGGGCGCACAAGGTTTGGAAGCAAAATTGGGCACTTTGATGCTAGTAAAAATCATAAAAGTGACTAAATCGGAATCCTATAACATAAACTGACCAAATGGATGAATCTTCCCATGAAATTTGGTAGACACATAGAAATAATTGAGAGCTTTTTGTGAAGCTAAAAGTCAGAAAAATAGGAGTTCTATAGAATTAATTATAAATTTTCAAATTTGGGATTTTTCTATTGTTCTGGTGCATGTAATATTCATATGGTTAGTTCTATGTTCTGTGTTGTCCAAGGGACAAATGGTTTCCAATACTTGTAAAAATTTTTAGCATAAACTAGAGTTCATAAGCTTTTTGTGGCCACTAAGATCAACTCATTTAGAGGTCTAAGTAGAGAGTTGTGAATTTTTGAAGTTTAGTGTCAACACCAATAGTGTCACTCAACCTTCAATACTGTTCCATCATAATTTAGTTTCCAAATGAACTTGGCATGGTCTAGAGATATTTTCCCCTTATATTTAACACTTTTAAATTCTCAGAATGACTAAATTTGCATGATTTTGATTTTTTTATAATTAGTTATGATTTTTCAAAGTTTAGGCATATAATCTAGAAATCCTACCCGAGGCTGCACCCTTGCATTTCATACATTCCATCCCCTTGCACAAGTTCTAGGCCACTTCTTGGGATGTTTATGATTTGTAATTGTGTATTTAAATGTGAGAATGAAATGAAATGAACAAGTCCATATGGCATATGGAACACCAAATGAAAAATTATCTGTGATGTAATGCAATTTATTTGTATTTTTCTATGGCTTTTCCTTGAGAAATTCATGTGCTTCATAGGAACAAGCCTACGTATGATATGAGATGAGTCATAGAATTATGGTATTACAGGATAAATGGAAGACAATTGCTGAGAAATATAGAGGGAGTTGTAGCTAAAATTTTTCAAAACTTGAAGTGAAAGATAAAGCATGGAAATCACAAGAAAAACTTGCCTTCAAAGGGAACAAAGCGTAGAAATTAGAAGATATATTAAATTTGCACACACTCAACCGATAAAGCAGCAACCATTTTCAAGAAGAGAAACCTCAATTTGGGCATTTTTTAGCCAAAAGAAACATGCCTCAATTTGTACATGAAGAAGTAGAAATTTCAACACGAAAAAAGATGACAAGATGCAGATCAAGAAAGGAGAAGAATGTTGATCACAGTCTCTCTCTCATCATGCATTAAATGAAAAGAATGAGGGATCAAGGTATAGCAATTCCAAGCAAAGGAAAAATGCTTCAGATCTACACATTTTCTAGCCTAGAAAATGTAACAAATTTGGCAAAAATGTGAGCCAAGTGGAGGCATTCTAGCAAGTGCAATTAGCTAAAGATGGTGGGTTTTAGTGATTCTTTCCTGGTTGGATTAAGACAAGATGAAGTAGATGCACTAGAAGGGAAACACGTTTAAGAGTGGGTTTCAAAAATTTAGATCTTTTTCTTCCCTCATTTAGTGTAAAAATTAGAAGAAAGCTACAAAGAAAGACAATATGAAGTTTTAAAATTGAACAAAACAATAAAAATATTATCTCATTAATTTTTTAAAGCCTAAATTTTAAGTTAGTTATTATTTATTATTATTTTATTTTTTATTTTATTTTTTCCTAGTACAATTTAAAAATATGATAAAAATAACATTAAGAAAATAAAATTAATATTTTATGTGAACATATATTAAAAATACTAAATTAATAATACAATATGAAATAATAATAAATTCATATATAATATATAATATAAATAGTAAAAATAAATATTTAACAATAATTACATAAAATATATAATAATCATTACAATATTAAAATTATAGTAATTTTTATATTATTTATTATTATTTAAAATGTTATTATTGATATTATTTTTTATTTGAAATATTAAAATTGGATAATAAATAGTTTTGATATTGCTAAATTTATTTTTATATAACTAAGTGGAATTTTAATTATTTGTTTTCAAATATATTTAGCATCATCATCCATTCCTAATTTTTATCAATAGGTAATTAAGAAAGTGAGGGATTATTATTATCATTTAAAATGTTATTATTGTTATTATTATTATTTGAAATGCTAAATTTTATTTAGAAATGATTTTATTGTTGTTAAATTCGTTTCTAAATAAATAAGTGAAAGCTTTTCTAATTACTTTTTTATTTTTTTTGAAACAGAATTAGTATCATCCATTCATTTATTAATTTTAGTAACAAATATCATCATTGTTAATTTGTTGGTAAATATGCAATTTCATAAAAAAGGAAACAATTTTATCTTTCATTTCTAGTTCCATTGCTAAATGCACATTTTAAAAATAAAATTGATTTCCATTGCTATTTTTTGTTGGGAAATTTCAATTTTCTAGTAATGAATGTATAATTTTAGCTAAAAATTTTTAAAATTGTAAATAACTAAGAGGGTTCAAGCTCTTCTTAAAACCCTCATGAATATGGTTATCATATCTAGATAAGAGAAAACAAAATATCAAAATGATTTGCCAAAAACTCAAATTTAAGATAATAAATAACCTTTTTTATTTGGAGAAAATAGTTGGAGAACCCACCATTGGTGGTTTCATCGCATACACACAAAAAAATGAAAATAAAAAAAAATGCCTCAATTGGACCACCAGATTATAAGTTATCTGTAATATCTGGTTCTCTAAAAATGAAAGAAAACGTAAGAAACATAACATACAATTTCTCTGTTAATGGACAAAACTCATCGGATACAAAAGGAAGTCCTTCTAAATGAGATAATTATGGTCCCAAAAAATTTGGGAAGTATTCTAAACTCCTAAAAATGAGAATCCCAGGCTTAGACAAAAAGAAAAATGGAGCTAGAATAAGAAACAATTTCTTATGAAATGCTTACAAAACGTAATGACATTTTTGTAATTTTGAGTAAATTTTGGAATTCACATAGGAGGGCTTTTTGAATGAAAGTTTTGAGTTCTTTGGGGTTCTCAGAGGCCCTAAAGACCATGAAAGCCCTTGGGGCAATTAAAACCCCTCTGGTGGACATTGTCTAATGCCAATTGACTCAAACTTTGACTGATTCATTTGGAAAGGTTTTAGCTATAATTTGAGTGATTCTAATGATATTTTACTAAATTGGGAATCTAAATTTTATAATGGAAAAGGCAGGATTTTTTGAATTCACACGAAGGGCTTTTTAAATGAAAGTTTTGAGTTCTCCAAAGTTTTCAGAGGCCCTAAAAATCATAGAAAGCCCCGGGACAGTTAAAACTCATTCGATGGACATTTTTCTAACATTGGTTAACCCGAACTTTGGCTGATTCGTTCAGGAAGATTTTAGCTCCAATTTGAGTGATTCCAAAGGCATTTTACTTTAATAATACCATGTTAATTCTAAATCCTTATAGGCTCAAAGAGACTAAGGCTTCCTTTGTGATTCACAATCCCTATCACAACTTATAATGAGGTAAGGGAATTAGACAAGTTTATATAAACCCTAGTACCCAACCATTGTGGGCTTGAGTTATGGGCTCGCACTATTATCCACACTAATCAATTAGATATTTAACTCAAAATAATAGATTACCAATTTAGTAGCTGGGCCCAAATACATCCCGATGGAACATAAATTAGCTTCTTTTTATTTAAAAAAAATTAATAATTGCTTGTAACTCACAATAATTCTAACATTCTCCCACTTAGGCAAAATCAATTATTTATTTTAAAAAAATTTTATTTTGAAAATGACTCTCAGGCTAATGACTAATTTTATGATATGGCCACATTTTAAAAACATATGATCCAAGATGCGATATCTAAATATAACTCCATCCAACTAAAGTCATGTAACATTAAATCATGGCAGTTATCATGTCTCTTATTAATATTAAACCTTCTATGGTTACAAATGTTATAGACTCTGTCGACTAGTTATTAAGGTGGAGTGCAGTAGGAAAATAGTATACCAGTGTAATCAAATAGCTAAACTACTATCTTTTTATTAGTCCTCGCAATTTCTCTTAAATGCCTTAAAGCCAGAGAAATTGTATGGTTTGTCAAAAAATCATCATGCCTCAACTCCAATATGACATCAACCATAGGTATAGTGGTACTCATGGCACCGAGTTCAAAGTTTTCCAATCTATGCACATGTAAAAAGGTATATAATAATAAAAATTCAACACATTATCAATTGGCTAGAATACAAATCATCTAAACATCAAAAGTGTCTAAAAGAATGCTCAACATAATAAGAAAATAATATAAATATCATTACAATTATATGAAATTAGGATACTAAATTTGACTTACCTGTATAAGACATGGTAACAGATTTAAAAATACCCTATTGATTCTAAATCCTTGAAGGCTTAAAGAGATTAGGGTTTTCTCTATGATTCACAATCCCTATCACAACTTATAATGAGATAAGTTGTAGAGTTAAAATTTTATATGAATACAGAGTGGAACTAGCCAAGTTTATATAAACCCTAGTACCCACCCATTGTAGGCCTATGAGTTATGGGCTCGCGTTATTATCCACACTAATCAATTAGATATCTAGCTCAAAATAATGGATCACCAATTTAGTAGCTGGGCTCAAATACATCCCAATGGAACATAAATTAGCTTCTTTTTATTTTAAAAAAAATTAACAATTGCTTGCAACTCACAATAATTCTAACATTCTCTCACTTAAGGCAAAATCAATTCTCTATTTTAAAAAATTTTTATGTTGAAAATGACTCTCGGGCTAATGACTAATTTTACAATATAACCACATTTTAAAAACATATGATCTAAGGTGTGATATCAAAATATGACTCCATCTAACTAAAGTCATATAACATTGAATCATGACAATTATCATATCTCTTATTGATATTAAACCTTCCATGGTTACAAATGTTATAGACTCTGTCGACTAGTTATTGGGGTAAAGTGCAGCAAGAAAATAGTATACCAAACTAATCTAATAGCCAAACTACTATTTTCTTTGTTAGTCCTCGCAATTTCTCTTAAATAACTTAAAACCAGAGAAATTGTATGGTTTATCAAAAAACCATACACCTCAACTCCAATATAGCATTGACTATGGGCATAGTGGTCCTAATGACACTGAGTTTAAAATTTTACAATCCATGCATATGTACAAAGTAATATAATAACAAAAATTCAATGCATTATCAATTGGTCAGAATATAAATCATGCAAAAATTAAAAGTATCTAAAGAAAATGTTCAACATAACAAGAAAATGATATAAATTTCAAACCCCCACTAACCAAACATATCAAAAGAACTTACAATGCTCATCTTCTTCAATGTGTTTTTTAAATACAACAGGCCTAAGTCCTTTGGTTAAAGGATCAGCTAATATAGAATCTGTGTCTATATATTCTACAACTATTTTGTTGTTCTTTACTAGATCTTTGACGGTTAAATATATTCAACTTTAGATGTTTAGAACCACTAGCAGTTTTACTATTTTTAATGTAAAATACTGTAGCACTATTGTCATAGTAAATTCTTAGTAGTCTCATAATGGAATCCATAATACGAAGCCCTATTATCAAATTTCTCAACTAAACATGAGTAGTAGTGTAATCCGCAAACATAGTTTTTAGCTTTCAGAAGCCAACATAGCCATCATAGGAAGGTCCAACTCGCACCGTAAGACACTAAACTTCTATTTTTAGCTACAAAACTTAATTTTTCTTAGGGTTAATGATATGTTATGACTTGGGAGCATTTAGAAGAAGATTTTAGAAGTATAGAATTAGTAATAAAATGAATCAAAGTTTTTATTGGATAACTTAAATTACTTGTAGGCTTAAATCGCTTGGTTTTCTGACTAATAATCCCAATGTTAATAAGGTTCAAATTTCCCCACTATTTTGCCTAAAAAGATATTTGTATTAACGTTAAACCTTGATTTATGACCTTTAACTATGCATTGAAGCTTAATCACCATAAATAAAGAGTTAGGGTTATTACATTTAGTATCAAAGCAAAGGTTTAGGAAATTATGCTAGATTCAGAACCTTGTGGTTAGAAAACTTAGCAACTATGATGCATGCATGTTAGGAATAAAAACATGGTAGTTTGGTGATGCTTCTTATAATTGTACATACTTGCTTGTGGGTGGAGTTGTGTTTGGATTACCTTTGGACTGTAGCTTAATGAATGATGTTTCTAGTAATGCTTATGGTCTTACAGAGTGTTATGGCTGCATGTAGAGAAACCATTGAGATGTTAAGAGAAGTGCAAGAGGCTATAGTTGCAATGGCCAACCATATGTGAGAACAAGTTGAGGCCCATGAAACTACTGTAAGGGCAATAACTGACTAGCTTCAAGAGCAAGTTGAGACCCATGTAGCCACTATTCAAGTGCTACAACAACTAAAAGAGACTTTCAATAAGCAAAATCAAGAGGTGCTGGTAGAGAACCAAGTTACTATTAGTCAGAGCCTTAGTGTGGGATATCAAAGGGAAAATGGCGGCCCCTCTGTTGTGTTGGCCAAGTTTAGGAAGGTGGATCCTCCATCATTTATGGGGGAGTTGGACACTGAAAAGGTCTGAGATGGCTAATGCAACTAGAGAAGATTTTTGAGGTTATGACATACACTGTGGGCAAAAGGAAAAGTTGGACATCTATAAACTAGAAGGTAAAGTAGAATATTGGTGGCAAAGCGCCTCTAGATTGCTGACCTTAAGGGAGATACCCTTAACTTGGGAGAGTTTCCAAACTGCCTTTGAGGGCAAATGCTTTCCACATTAGTAAGGACTGATAAGGAATTTGAGTTCAACTTCCTTGAACAAAAAGAGATGAACGTGGACCAATATGCAGCTAAGTTCATCCAATTTTCTTATTTCTCCTCCTACCTGAGATGATTTGATGATGAGCCATGGAAGGCTAACAAGTTTGAAAGAGGCCTTAAACAAGAGTTGAAAGACAAGATTGTACCCCTTCAGATTTGCAATTTTGATGAATTTGTGGAAAAGTGTAAGTGATGGAGAAGGCCTTGATAGATAGTGAGGCCAAAATAAAAAACCATAGAGGGTAAATATGATTGAGGCAGGGAGCCTTTTAGGGGCAGACGTAAGAAAGGGACTGGTAGTGGTAGTGGCTCTTAGGGTGGGAGACCACCTCTAAGAAATGTCCCTTAAAGAAGGAGCATGAAACCCCCAAAGAGCTCAGCTAGTGTTACATTAGTTTATGGCAAGTGTAGGAAGAGCCATGGTAGTGGACCATGCCCTATGTGCTAAAATTGTAAGAATTTAGGACACTATGCATCTACTTACACGATGTCAAGAAAAGCTTCAACTGTTAAACCACATAGATAAGGACGAATGTTTGCACTTATGCAGCAAGAGGCTAGTAAATCCCCTCATCTGATCTAAGATACCATTTTTGTTCATAATCATATTATAGATGCATTGTTTGACTTAAGTGCAACCCATTTATTCATTTCATATAACTGTGTTAAATGTTTGGGTCTTAAAATTAGCCTGTTATATTCCATCCCTACTAGATATTTTAGGATTACATTTGTTGTATGCCTAAATTGTGTTGTACAATTAGATAGTCATTATACTACCCTTAACTTAATTTGTATCCTTTTGTATAACTTTGATGTAATCATTGGTATGGACTAGTTATGATACTTGATTGTAACGGTAAAACTATCTCCTTACCTACTAATATACTTGAAACTTCTCCTGTAACTGAGTTTACTTGTCTGTCTACCACCCAAGCTAGGAGATATCTTAGGCGTGATTGCTAAGGTCTGCTTGTGTTCTTTTCATTACATGTTGAAGTGGAGGATAGGCTAGAAGATATACCTATGATTAGGGAGTTTCCCGAGGTTTTCCCTAAAAAGTTTAGTCAACTACCTCTAGAGAGAGTCAGAGTTCTACATTAATTTAGTATTGATACAGGTCTAATCTCTAAGGCTCTATATAGAATGGCTCCTGTTGAATTAGTTAAGTTGAAGAGCCAATTAAAGGAGTTGCTTAAGAAATGGTTCATTCGGCCGAGTGTGTCTTCATAGGAAGCATTGGTGTTGTTTGTCAAGAAAAAGGATGGTAGCCTTTGACTTTGTATCGACTATAGGAAATTAAACCATGTGATCATTAAAAACAAATGCCCTTTGCCTAGAATTGATGATTTGCTTGACTAATTAATTGAAGCATCAGTTTTTTAAAAATTAACCTTAGATATGAATACACCAACTTAAAGTCAAGGCTGGAGATGTACCTAAAACAATCTTTAGGACTCAGTATAGCCATTATGAGTTCCTAGCCAAGCCTTTTGGATTAACCAATACCCCTGCTATTTTTATGAATTACATGAATAGGATCTTTAGGCCTTATCTTGACTAGTTTATGGTAGTATTCATTAATAATATCCTTGTCTACTCCAAGTGTAGTAAAGAGCATGAAGAGTATCTTAGGATAGTTCTTCAGACCTTGAGAGAGCATCAATTGTATGCTAAGTTAAGTAAATGTGAATTTTAGTTATGGAAGGTTAAATTCTTAGGTCATGTGATATCAAAATAAAGGGTAATAGTAGATCCTAGTAAGGTGAAAGCAGTGCTAAATTAGTACAGACCCAAAATAGTGACAAAAAATCTTAGTTTCCTAGGTCTAGCTAACTATTATAAGAGATTCATTGAAGGATTTTCTCAGTTATCCTTGACTTTCACTAAGTTGATTAAGAAGGACTAACCATTTGTGTGGGATACTAAGTATAAAAATGCCTTTTAGGAACTTAAGGATAGGTTGACCACTGCACTTTTATTAGTGATACCTGACCCAAAAAAGACTTTCAAGGTCTTTAGTGATGCACCTAGAAAGGGTTTAGGTTGTGTTTTGATGCAAAAAGATAGGGTGATAACCTATGCTTCTAGGCAACTTAGGCCCCATAAGGAGAATTATCCCACCCATGACCTAGAGCTAGCAACTATAGTTTTTGCCCTTAAGATCTGGAGGCACTACCCTTATGGTGCACAATTTTAGGTTTATAGTGACCACAAGAGTTTGAAGTATCTATTTGACTAAAAGGAGTTGAACATGAGGAAAAAGAGGTGAATGAAATTTCTTAAAGATTATGACTTCTCTTTAAAGTATCATTTAGGGAAGACAAATGTTGTTGCCAATGCATTAAGTAAAAAATCTATTTATATGGTAATGATGATGCTTAGGGAGCAAAAGTTGGTTGAGGAGTTGAGAGATTTGAATTTATCCATTTTAATACATTCTAGTAGCCAATTTTTGGGGTAATTAAGGATAGAAAATGACTTTAGGAAGAGAATTAGAAGGGCCCAGGCATTAAATGAACTTTTGGGAAGGATTAGAGAATAACTAAAGAGTGGAGAGGTCAAAGACTTTAACTTATCAGAAGATGGTTTGGTGAGGTATTAGGGTAGAGTGTGCATACCTAATGATGAAAAGTTAAGAAATATAATACTGTCTGAAACTCATAAGAATAGGTAGACCATCCATTCGGGAACCACTAAGATATATAGGGATCTTAAGGAAAGTTTTTGGTGGCTTGGAATGAAGTTAGACATAGCTAAGTTTGTTGCTAAATGTCTAGTTTGTCAAAAGGTTAAGATTGAACACAAAAAACTCACAGGTTTGTTACACCCATTAGAGATTCTGAAATGGAAATGGGATAGTATATCTATGGATTTAGTGATAGGTTGGCCTAGGACATCCTCGGGTTATGATGCAATTTGAGTGATTATGGATAGACTCAAGAAGTCTGCCCACTTTCTACCTATTAGGGCCACTTATCCTCTAGATAGATTAGCTCAACTGTATGTCTGTAAGATTGTAAGATTATATGGTATCCCTAATAAGCACCGTGTTAGATAAAGACCTTAGATTCACATTGAAATTTTGGCAGTCTCTACAAGAAGTTTAAGTACTAGCTTAAATTTCAACACTACCTATCATCCTCAATGAGATAGACAAACTGAGAGAACCATTCAAATTCTTGATGATATGCTTAGAGCTAGTGTGCTAGAATTAAAGGAGAACTGATATGTCAATTTGACTTTAGCCGAGTGTGCTTACAATAATAAGTACCATTCTAGTATCCAAATGGTACCATTTAAGGCACTTATGAGAGAAAGTATAGATCACCCTTGTGTTGGGCAGAGCTTGGTGAGAGGAGTCTTTTAGATCTGGACATAGGGGACCAAACCACCTATCAAATAGAGCTCATTAGGAAGAAGTTGTTAGCCGCCCAGAGTTGGCAGAAGAACAATGCCAATAAGATTAGAAAACCCTTAGAATTTGAGGCAGGAGAACATGTGTTCCTCAAGGTTACTCCAATGATAGGCATAGGATGGTCTATCAAGTCAAAAAAGCTCAGTCCTTGATATCTTAGTCCTTTTCAAATCCTTGAGCAGATCAAACCAATGGCCTATAGTTACTTTACCCTTGAATTTCGCCCAGTTACATGATGTGTTCCATGTATCCTAATTGAAAAAATATCACCCAGACCCTTCCTATATCACTGAGCATGAGAATGTGTATCTGTAAGATGATTTGTCTTATATGGTTGTGCTGGAAAGGATAGTGGACTCGAACAAAATTCCTAAAAGGAGGAGAGAAAGTAACATCCCAAAATTAATTAAGAATAATCATGGTGTATTAAGGAATTAACATGGGAGATTTAGAAAAAATAAGAATTTCTAAAGAAATAGATTCATTCTAAACATCTTGAGGCAATAATCATTTCTTATATCATAGTTAGGTGGAGACACATTAATTATGGTTATGGGTGAAATAATGAAATTAATTAAGGAAAATGGACATTTAATTCAGGCCTTATAACTTGTAACACCTTAACTTCTAACTCATACCCATCATGCCCACATACTCATATGCGCATGTTAAGCTTACAAGGGAGATGATTAACTCTACCTTGGTGTTCTTTCTTCTCGGCATTATGCATGGGTAGATAATTACTTTGAAGTCACATGGACTGGGTGAGCTCTTTCTATGCCTCCTCATGCTTAATTGCACTATTAAGACTTGTTTCAATCCCAAACATATGCTTTAAACTCATGGAAAGCAAAAAGGGATATGAGACATGCATTTTCGTTCTTGGCAAATTTTGCTTCGTTTCTGGGCTAAGTTTGAAACTCCATAACTAAATATAGAAAAATCGTCACTACATGATCTTGGTCATTCTAGAAATATTAAGACGTCTAATTTATGCCAAAAATATGTAGAAGTCTCAATATCTCACATATCATACGTTTGACATCAAAAATCTTCCACTGGTCAGAGGGGGCTTCTTTTACTGTCACAGTTTACTGATATGGACTTTGAAAATGTCTAACTAATTCCAAAAAAATCCACTGTATGTAAATGATACATCTATGGAAAGATGTGGATGTTAACTAGAGAGGAAAAATGTCTCCAGATCAATTCATCAGACCAAACTCCCGAAAACCGATAAAACAGTACCTCGGGTCTGATAGGATGACTGTTTCTGGGCTGAAACTTCGAAATTGCATATCTTCCTCTCTAGACCTCTAAATGAGATGCTTCCAGTTCCTACAAGTCACTGTGACCATCTAGTTTCTGTGTATAAAATTTCGTAGCCATTGGACTACGTTTGCCCCTCGGATGACCCGAATCTCAAACTGACCAAATGAACAGTGTTTTCTGAAATCCGAATTTCTGATGTCAACTTTGAAAAATCATAGAAAATGCTATAGACCTCCAAATGACTTGATCTTTAGCTTCCCAAAAAGCTCTAGCCAAGATCTACCCTCATGTTAAATTTCGAAGCAAGAGGAGGTCATTTGGCTAACTCTTGACATCAATGGCAAAAAGCCACTTTCTTGGCTAAACATGGGGCTCATGGGGTCCAATCTTGGTTTTTCTACCTCTATGACTCTTTGAGCACATGAGAAAGCATCTATAGGAGCCATCAATCATGCCTCAAGTGTCTAACAATTTAGATTGGAGAAACTCACTATCCCATGCCCACTTATGCACTTATATAGCCTATGCTAACATTGAGCATTTCACCTCAAATTTGCCTCTTCATTCACAATGGACCTCATTCTCATACATTCATCATACATACATTAACTTACAATCATTCATAAAGGTTACATCATATACATAATTAATTTACATCTTATGTCTCATATACAATACATTTACAAGAAGCTCTTGCCAAATCTCCATGGGTCTTCCTAGCCTCATGCTTGGTGGCTCCCATCTCTAATCTCACTTGGTCCACATAGCATGTTTGGATGGTGGAGAGGGAGGGTGAGATTCAAAGAATCTCAGTAGCTCAATTCTCATTCAATCATACATATATAGCATGCAAACAAGTCTCATGGTGCATGTATGGCATGTTAGCATATAAAATCATACTAAAGGCATTTGAAACATGTGAATTGGCCATGCATAAAAGAAAGACATTCTCAACATGTGAGTAGGCCATACATAACATTTAGAAGCTTGCCAAGTACATGGATTAGCCTCACCCACTCACTTGTGGCTTTTGGACTTGCCTCACCCATTCTTAAGAGGTTCTTGGACTCAACCCTTACTCTTTGGGAGTCAACCTCACTTTTGGGAGACCATTTACTTTGTCTCAACCAACTTACGGGTTTGGCTCATCCTCACCATGGCTAAAGGGTTATTGGCCTTTCCATTCCTCAAGCAAACCAAAATAATCACATAATCATCATTTCAATGCATAACATATCATCATGCTAACACGCTTCTCATAGCTCATATCATACATACATACATGAAAGACAATGTAAGCACACAATTATGCATGAAGGAAGGTGGAGAGAGCTACCTTATTAGCTAGTCACAACTTCCTCTCTCACTTGTCTCCTCCCTTGTGGATTTCACTACCACTTCTAGATGGAAGAACTTCTCTTGAGCCTAACCACACAAGAAGCATGTAATTAATTCCTTAATGCTTGATTCTTAAGCTAGGGATCTCTTCTTATCAACCCTACCGAGCTTCTCAAACTAGGTCTCTTTCTCTCACTAGAATCCATTAACTATACTCTCTTTTTTCTCATATTCTCAAGCTTTTAAGAAGGGAAAGCAAGAAAGAGAAGACTACATAGCTTCTAACTTCTCTCAAGAGTGGTTTCCCACTCTCTCTCTTTTGAACCAAGCTCAAAACCTAACCATCTTAGCTACCACAACCGTGGAAAGAGAGGGGAAGGGGAGAAGGGTAACATGTGAAGAGAAAAGCCATGAGAATCCTTACCTTTCTTGTCCTTTCTTCTTCTCTTAAGCTTCTCTCTCTCTCCTAAAGTGAGCTTGAGTCGGTTAGAAGAAGAAAGAAGGGATTTGGAAGCTTTTAAAAAGTCAAATTCTCTTTTTCTCGCTTTTTCGGACTACACTCGCTATAGCGAGCCATAACCCTCGCTACGGCGAGCGTCCCAGACCTCTGCCTTCGCTACAGCGTGCGCTACGGCAAGCAACTCCCTGGTTTTTGTATGGGGTGCCCGAACTCGCTATAGCTAGAAGCATTCTTGCTATAGCTAGAAGGCAGTCTCGCTATAGCTAGACCATTTCTCGCTATAGCAAACAGGTACATTCGCTATAGCTAGGCTGTAGCTAGCAGACTTAGAAAATTTTCAGCTTCCAAAAATTTTCAGCTTTTCTTTTCCTTCCTTTTTCTTTTCTCTTTTCTTTTCTTCTTCTTTGTTTTTCTTGGTTGTTACATAACTAACTTATTTATGTTGTGAGCCAAATATAGAAGCCTATTCTTAGCCATAGGGAGGTCCAATTCCATTTCTTAGAGGCCCAACCATAATCTTGTGCAAATCCAATTTGAATGGACCCATATAGCTTAGCTTAGGAAACCAATTTCTGAACCCACTTGAAAGATAGGCTTTTAGGTTAGTTGAAAACCCATTTGAAACCTTAAATTCTTTTCAACCTCCTTTCCATTTTGTAGAAGACACAAGAGGCTTTTGAGGAGAAATTCAAAGGTCCCATGGAGGCTAGGGTTCTTTCAACACATTTCTACCATTTCTCCCTCCTAGAGTAACATTTAGTCAATGTAACCTTTTCATTTAAAGTATTTTCACCTTAAACCCAAGTCTGAAATTTGTTGTTTGGTGCTTTCATAGTAGATTTTTAGAGGTTAAGGCTAGAGGGTTGTTTGGTAAGTATCCTCTCCCTATTCTGATGTGTTTTCTGTTAGATAGAGTCCTCTATAGCTAACTTATGATATGAGCTTTAATTTTGTATGAATTTACCTAAGAATTGGAGTGGTATTTTAAAGTTTATGGCATGGGGAAAACCAAATATGAACTTGGAGCCTTTTAGTGGCTGGGTAACTGTTCTCTAGGTAGTTTATAATGATTGGATTCTATAATGTCTTATTTATGTTGCAATTAGCACTAAGAAGATGCTTGATTTGATTTAGGAATCTCTAGAGTATGAAAATTCATTTTTTGCTTTAGGACTAGATTCAATTAAGTAAGGTAATTGGGGTTAATTTTTACTCACATATATCCACTTTAATCTTATATCTACTGCACACATATGATTTTGAATGCTAAATGATTGGTTGGCTACTTGAATGGTATGTTGGGACCTTGTGTGAGTCCATGGTGGAGTTGCAGTGTGGCTGCCACTCGTGCATCATGCTTTGATCAGGTACCAAGTTATGATCAGCCTCTTATATGCACTAAGTCTAGGTTATGCTCACTGGGGAGTTGGTGATCTAGATCGGCCTCTCTCAATGTTAATGGTTTTTAACACTTTGAATATGATTATTAGTATGTGATAGTAATCACAAGTAGCCCAACTATTTCATTAGCTGATTTGATAAATGTTTCTTATGCTTACTTGATTAAATTGCACATATGTTGATTAATTTGGTACATATGAATGGAATTTCTCTCTTGGTTACTGAGATTCACATCTCACTCCATTTTATGGGCTAACAATTTCAGGTAAGGCTTCTCGAGTAAGGATAAAAGGAAGCAAGTGGGTGAACATCTATGAGCTAAGACCATGTGTGAGAACCCTACACTGGGACTAACTTGACTAAAAATATATGCTAATTTTTGTGGTTCTTTTGTATGGCACCATCATGTAATCATATTACCAAGTGTAGTTATTTTGTGTTCTATAATTAATGGTGTAACTAATAGGAAGTTAAACCTTATATAGTTTGAAATTTGATGCTTGTACTTAAGATGAGATGTTGTTAATGCCAAAACCATTAATTAATCAATTGAGATTATGATTATGCCATGCTATGAGTGTTTACCCCAATAGTGTTTGTGGTAGCTCAATTGGAATATGTATATATCCATATAAATGATATTATTAATGGTTTTTGCACTCTTTGCTATAAAATTTATAAGCTTGCTGGTGTAGGGTAGTTAGATGGGTGAGAATCAACACTGGAGTCCCCTAATTGGTTATGATATGTATGCTTAGTAATTTCGATAGTTAGATACCATTAGAACCTTACAAATTATGGTAGAATGACTTTAGAATGCTACTAGG
Source organism: Erythrophleum ivorense (assembly GCA_026724425.1). NCBI lineage: Eukaryota > Viridiplantae > Streptophyta > Magnoliopsida > Fabales > Fabaceae > Erythrophleum > Erythrophleum ivorense. Next base: position 3,519,560 of record JAIUCV010000030.1, on the reverse strand, counting down.
GGGAGAGATGGGATGTTTGTGATGAAATTTAAAGAGTTTAGGTGCAAAATACACTAGTGCCACAGCTTAAGTTGAGGCCAAAGCTCTTCTAAAGGCTAAGGGTGCCACAGCACAAGACAAGAATTTTGCCTAAAGAGGGTAACAAAATCAGACTTCGCCCGAGTGTAGGATCCTTTACCGTAGTGCAACTTGAGAGAAATAGAGGGGTGAGGTTCCAAAGAGTAATCTTACCTGGTGAGGATTAAGGAAAGCAAAAATAAAGTTCCACTAGCATACCTCACCGTGGTGCAAGGATAGTTTGCTACGATGCAAATCGAGAGATTTTGAGCAATGAGGTCTAGGGGGTAGCTTCACCATGGTGTAGAATGTGAAATTTCAATTTCGAGCTCTAGTAGCCATTCAAGTCATGATGCAGGCATACCAAGTCACGGTATAAGCCACAAACTTAGTTTTAAGGTTTTAGAAACCAACGTGGTCGTAGCAAGATGATTCAAGTCATAGTGTAAGACACTAAACTCTTATTTTTATCTCTAAAACTTAATTTTTCTTGGGGTTAATGGCATGTTATGACTTGGGAACAATTATAAGAGGATTTTAGGACTATGGAATCAGTGATAAAATGAATCAAGATTTTATTTGATAACTTGAATTACTTGTAGGCTTAAATCACTTGGTTCTTTGAATAATAATCCTAATAATAATAAGGTTCAAATTTCCCTACTATTTTGTCTAAATAGCTTTTTGTATTAACGTTAGACCTTGATCTATAATCTTTAACTATGCATTTAAGCTTAATAACTATAGATAAAAGTTAGGGTCATTCCAACAACTGACACAGATCCTTAGGTATAAAAGGGAAATGAATCCCAATCAGCCATAAGCAAACTAAGGTAAGAAATTTAGACTAAAGACAATCCTTAAAATTCATCACCATACTATTTCCAACTCTCCTTTGGTGGCTACGAACTAACTTATTCTTCTTCCTCTCAGCTCATAAAGGAAAGGATTTGTAATGTCACTTATCGCTTTCAATAATACATTCACTATTGCTAAGCCAAGCCTAATTTGCATTTTCTTGATTTCTAAGTTAATTTCTTTGCATATTCTTATTCCTCCCACTTTTAAACCCTTGATTGCATCAAGTTTTTATCAAATGCACACTCTTTTCTCTTTCCCTCTCTCTAGGCCGAAATTACAAGGTGTTATGGTTCCAAGAATAGCAAATTTTCTTAGCTTGAATCCTTCCTTGTTTTAAAGCTCTCTTGATGGAGATTCTTTTGGTGTAATTGGTTTTCTCAAATGAGCTCTTTCCCTTAAAGTTATAGCCACAAACTTCTTTTTAAGAAACCAAAACCATAATGAGAGAGAACATGAAGAGTGGAGAAAGTTTCCTAACTATAGCATAGTGAATTTTGGCATATTTCTTTATCTTTCTTAACTTGCTTTCCCTTCTCTCTCCTCCCTATTTCATGCTACAATGGAAGCTAAAATTTACTACTAAAAGTCAATCCTAAAGTGAAGATGATATATATATAACTTGATTATACTTTTTTGAATGACTATTTTGCCCTTACATTTTATTTCCTTTATTTGAGCTCATTTTTTAGTCTTTTTAGAAATCAATTGCTCCATACCAAAATTTGCACTCTCTTTTTCATTAAAAATATCTATTTAGGGTTTGTGTAACATAAAATAGCATCGAATGGTCTAGAAAAAAATCTCATCATTAGAACTCCTAAGATGTATACCATTAGGGATTTAACCAAACTAGACTCATCTGGCTAATCTACTAATCCTATTTCATAATATTATGATAAGGAATATATGTTTCTCAAGTCAATTCTTATGTTTTTTAAATCCTTAATTTTTCTTGTTTTATAGTTAAATTGACTCTTTCATCCTTACAGTCATTTTTTATCTGTTCTAGCTTTTTGATATTGTTTTTTTGGACCACTCTGCTCTATATATCATTTAACTTTGTCTTTTGCTCAAAAATTAAAAATTCAAGATCCACAATGGTTTAAAATAACTCAATTTACACTTTTGTCATTTGTTACCTTAGTTTGCATACAATTAAGGTCTTTAGCAACTTTATCAACTCTGGTTGATCTGATAACTTTATTTAGTTATATAATGATAGAAAATATCTTAATCTCTTAATATACTATTAAATATTTAAATTCTTAATTTTTTCCTATTGCACTATGAGAACTCTTTTTAGTCATTTCTGAATTAGAATTTAATCATTTGTGAGTCTCTTTTCTCATCTAATTAAGCTTTTTACTTCCTCTCATCATTTCACATATCCTTCAAGCCTAATATTAAAATGCTAGATATTATTGGTTTTGTTGAAAATTAGGAACATTTTCACAATGCCATAGATAGCTCTCTTTGGAAGAAGGAAGTGAAGTGATTGATAAGAAGAAAAAAGAATCTAGGAAAGGAAAGAGGACTTCCTAAGTGTTTAATAAGAACCCATTGAGGATTAAGGTATATAGCTTGCCAAGAATGAGCTGCAAGTACATCTCCTTTAAATTTTAAATTATGTTAAAGAATGATTTAGTCTGATTGTATTGTTTTTATGAGTTCAATCTAGTAAGATACATGCCTTGCATGTGAGATGGCCTAATATAATTATCATGTATGATGAAATAAATCTAGTTAGATGCATGCCTTACATGAGAAGAGGAGGTAGGAAGAAGCCAACAATTCTTCCCCCTTAGCCAATAGATATCTCATCTTTGCAGGGTTAAGAGGCACTTTATGTGCAAGATATATTCAATGAATGTAGGCTAGATAAGATGTACTTTATCTACTAGTTTGCAATTCATATGTGAGACATATTCAATAAGTGTGAGGTAGATTTATAGCAAAGTTTTATGGTTTTCATAGCATGCTTTCTTAATAAACATTTTGATATGCTATGAAAGAGATTTCTTATTTTGAAAAACTAGAAGTACTCATACTTTGACAAGAATGTTCATGAAAAGCTTGCTAACATTTGAGATTGATCACCTTATAATCATTATATTGTTTTACTAACATCCAAGTGATAAGAATGAAGCTTCATAAGGGGGTGTGGAATGATATTTTAATGTAAATAGTTGTGGTACAACCATTTAAATATGTTTAGTTTGGTGTATTGTGCATATTAGGAATGTAAAATGTAATAAAATGATCCCTTTTGATATGTTTTGAAATGGTTAGTATGTTCATTTTCGTTGTGGATCATTTTTTATGTATATAAGTCATGATCTAGTAGCTGAAATTTTTATAGTTTGCACTTAAAATGTATATGGTTATGTGGGGAGAATTTCATGTGAAAATTATATGGTTTAAGTATGTGTATAAATTATGTAAAGTTAATGAAAAGGTTGTATTGTTGAGGAAAGGACAATTTTGGAACATGTGTAACTGGTTAGGTAAATTATGCAAGAAATGAACCACTATTTGCCTTGAAATTTGTATAGCATTTAAAAGAGACATGTAGCATATGCTCTAAAAAATTTCATCATAATTAAATAAGGGTAAATGGATAAACTATGGTTTGATTAGTGTATATTTGTACTAGTTGCTAAAATGGGGCAGTTTTGAGAATTTGATAAGTTGGAGAATAAAACCATAAAATTTTTGTATGAAATTTGGGTGACACTTAGTTATAATTTTTTAACCTGATTTGCTAGCTTAATTATGCCTAAAATAGTGTACGAACATACTTGAAACCGAAATAGGGAAACTTAGGAAATCTAGTTAGTTAAGTAGTCAAACAAGTTTGTTTTTTTTTTACCTCAAATTTGGCCACAATGTACTTGACATATGCCTCCTTAGATCTAGAGAATTTTATGATTCTAAGTGATGTATAGATAGCCTTAGTGAAAGCCAAAATAATAGATAACAATTTTAGGTCCAACCAAAACAATTTTCAAGATCAAGTTAGTTGAGCAATCAAATGAGTGATTTTGTACTTCAAATTCCTTGACATAGAAGTCAAGATATTAGTAATAAAAGTCTAGAGAGTGTCATAATTTTCCAAGAAGGTTTGATCACCCTATAAGTACTAAAACTATGATAAACTAGAATGGGGACTAAAATAGAATAGTAGTGAAAATCTAGATAGTTAAGATACCGACATAGAAGTTTGGAGTTGAAATTTGGATAAAAGAAAGTTAACATATGAAACTTAAAGATTGCTAATTTTGGCACAAATTGAGCATAGGGAAATAAGAATTTATTACTAAGGAAAATGTTAGCAAAATTATAGAGTTTTGAGTTATCTGAAACTAATTTAAACTACTTCAAACTATTTTGAGTTCTTGAAATTGGAAATTTGAGTTAAATGAAAACTTAAGAAAACACTTTTGAGTTAACTAAAACCTAAAGGCAGTCAAGTGAAAACCTTAGGTAGTCCACTTAAACATAGTATTAGTCAAGAAAAGCTAAGAACCATGTAGCCCAAAAAAAAAAAAGAGATCTGGGTATTACATGTTCAATCAAATTTTGGAAATACATTCAACTAAAGCAAGAGCCTTTTCCAAGTAAAAAGGGTCTTCAACTACCAGGCGATAACCAAAGTTATAGTTACTGACCAAGAATTATGTTTTTGCTTGATTCAGTGTATAATGTTGTGTGGGTAAATAAGGGGAGTATAATTTTAACAATGATGTGCTTAGTGAATTGGGGCTAAAAAATTAGAGGTGAGTTTCGACTTTTCAAAGATTGGGAGGGCATGCTATAACTAAAAGAAAAAAGATCATGGTAAATCTTTACAATTATGACTAATTCATAATAACAATAATAATAATAGTAAATAAACAAAAAGCATATGCAGTCCAAGTGGACAAATTTTGGGTTGGGTGAAGTTCAAGTTGAGCTTACCCCTAATAATAACACATATACTTAAACTCACATAATTTACATAAATTTAAGCACTTTGGGCCAAAGGATAACCCTAATTAAAAATTTGAAATGAGATTTTTGAGTTTAAAGATGTAAATTAATGATATGTGTGTGTCTATTTAAATTTGGCTGAATTGGAAAATTTTTAAAGTTAACATAAACAATTGTCCAAACTCAATTTTCAGGTTTAATTACCAAATATAGACCTTAATATTTTAGTCATGCTTGGTTATTCCAATTAATTAGGTCCTAAATGCTAACCTTTAACTTCTCACCACCAAGAGTCTTATGGGACATAAAATGTCTTACTTTTGTCACCACCAAAATTCAAACTTTAGGGGCAACTTTTCATAATCACTATTGAAAATTAGACGATTGGGGGCGAATCCACAGTCACTGGCAAAAGGATAATTTTTTGCTATGATTATGTTGCACTCCAATATTTTGAGTCTTATTGAAACTCATTGCGCTATGTAGAAGTAGAAATGGCATGAGATATAAGATAACTATGTTAAAGAGATAAGTTAGTGAACAAATAGTTCAAACTTACACCTATGCTGGTCATTAGCCTCACTTGCATATAACTAATTTATAGGTTGAAATTTGAGTTAAAGAAAAGAAAAGAAAAGAAAAGCTACACTAGATTGATATATTTCTACTATGACACTTCTATTTTATTTCTTGAAATTAAATTTTAAACTTACATATAGATTTATTAATAACAAGTAGAGATGACTAGCTCAACCTATTATTTGAAACAAATACACCAGAAACATATTACACTAATTAATTAACCCTAATACACTCACAGAAGAGAAGTTAAACCAAATCATAGTAACTGAAGGTTGAGACTTTGACTAACTAATAGAAATGCTCCCTTTTCAATGAATTAATCACGCTGTCGGAATTGCCAATCAGGTGGGGGGTTTCTGTCCTTTGGAGGGTTTCGGGAGGGTGACCCATTACGTTGCGTTCCAGCACCCTCTGAGCCGATCTGCGCATTTCTTGAGGTATTACCGTCCTTTGGAGGGTCTTGGCAGGGAGGCCCATTAAGTTGCCATCCAGTCTGTCCATTGTTTATATCCCTGAAACTCATTGTGATTATGGGAGATGGAATTGATAAAGCAACTAGCTACTGATGGTAGATTGTATTGTGTGATGATGATCTCTGGCCACCTTTATTTATATAAATCCAAGGCCTGGTGCTTCAATTAATCTTCATTTCCATACCCATTGGTTTTGCTTTTACAGGTAGTGCGATGATAGTTTCTAAGAAAATTTATTCAAAATGGAAAATACATGAGTTTTGATTCCTGAATTAAGTTATAATTAATGAACATTTCATACAGCTTCTTCCTTGGGTAAACTAGCTATGACATGAGATGCATGTTACGTGCTCATATTTTTCGTAGAAGATAACTGTGGAATTAATGCACCTTAAGAATGTCTTGCTTGGGGCTAGCTAGCTTTTCGGTGTTTACACTTGAGAATTGCACTATACAGTTAGCATGCATGGATAAGACTATGGTTGAGATCTTTTAACGTATTATTCCTCGTACGTGCTAAGTTACTTTCAAATTTGTTGAAAGTGAAACTACTTATTATTATTATTATTATTATTATTAACTGCAATTACTTCTATGATTTTCAAGATGACATGTTTAATTGTAATCCCCCATTTTCATAGCTTGTTGATTTTATTTCATATGGATTTCAGTAAACCAGATTAAGAAAATACTGCTTCAATTTCCCCTCAATTTCGCATTACAGTTGTTAACCGAAGTTATAACACCATATTTTCCCATAAGCTCTTGGCCGAAAAGCATATTTATCAAAATTAGAAAAGATAAATTACCAAATTAAACATTGTGTATTGAGATGATTTTTATTGGGAAATTTCCTCAAGTATTACAAGAAAGAAAAAGTAGTAGTTCTATTCCATTTCCTTTGTAGCTAGGTAGCCATCAGCAAGTAACCTATCAGCTAAAATCGCGTCTTACTTGGGGTTTGAAGGATTTCAATGTTTAGCAGGTCTCCATCATATTGCTATTAGTCTCTCTGAAAGGACTAGGAAATTCTCACTTGCTTTAACATCGTCTTCCTGTTCGCAAAATATTGTTATTTCCGTCTGACATGTCACAGGAGTAGGGAAATTACGTACCATCGAAACAATGGTTGTGTTTACACTTAAAATTGCACTAATTGTTCTATGGCTTATATAGGAAATATAGCACGGCTAGCATGCATGAATAAAAACTATGACTAGGCGCTTTTAAGTTCCTTTTACATTAAGTTAATTTTCTTCTCGCATTTACTTCTATAATCTTGAAGACGAAATGTTCATTCGTTTATTCTATGATATCCTTGCTTCACCAGTTCGTGGATTTTATTTCATATGGCCTTCAGGAATTTAACCATAAGAGGCTAAGAAAATATTGTTTCAATATAATTTCCCCTCAATTAGACATTACAACATATAGTCGAAGTTTGAGTTCAGAATGAACTAAAAAAAGAAAACCACATTAACTGTGCAAAAGAATTGCACTGTTTTATTGGTTAATTAAGATATACAGCACAGCAATGCGTGATGATGTATCTATAAGACTAATTTGGAATATTTTTTTTTGTTACAAATGAAGCATAAAACTTTGAAAATTGAAAGAGGAAAAAAGTAAAGTAGGATCAAATCCAAATACATCAAGTTCTTCTAACATTTAAGTTTAAGAGAGGTGTCATTTGAGCAGAGTTTTTGAGCTGAGGGTTTAAATCTTCTAATTTGTTAACTTAGTTACAAATTTATGAAAAATTTTTGAACATTTTCCCATCATTTACGTACATATAAGGTTTTAAAGATAAATAGGTTCAAAGCCAGTTTTCAATGTTTGTAACAAGTCACATTTTATAATTTTTCCAACTTAAACATCTTTGACGTCGGGAGACTCATGTATCTGCTAATTTCGTAAACAGAAATTTTGCATACACAGAGAAGTAGCCTTCCCATGCACAATTTGGGAAAAAATTAACCCAATATTATAGAGGCCGTAAGTTCTTCGCTGATGACGACCATACCCCCCCAGAAGAAAGCTCATACATGTGAACTTGAAATGTTGCAAGAGATGGGAAAAAGAATGGGACACAAATTGAAAGTAAAAGTGGCCCTCTTGTCCAAAAGTTAAAAAAAAAAAAAAGTGGTCATCTCTTTTTCCAAACCTATGAAAATCAAAGGTGAATTTTATAGAGACCCAAAAAAAGAAAAGATGTGAAAATTTTAGATTGAGTAAATGTATATCTCTCTCTTCTTTGTTATTAGATTGCGAATTCTATCAAGAGGTATTGTAGATGATATATCATGCCACCATGTTATAATATTGCCTTTGATCATGACTTGTGTTAACTTTGGCAAGTCAACAAAGCTTGGGCGTATATGGACAAAACTAATTTTATATATTACTAAATTCAGCCCTACAATTCTATTGCATTTGCAAAAGAAGTTCACGTACTTAATATGCTTTAATTATTTCTTTTTAGATTAAAAAAAATTGTGCTCAAATTATTTAGTTATGTGTTAGTTACAAGAGAAACACAAGGCCATAAAGGTAGAGATTAGAAAAATGGAAGGAGAGGAACCAAATTCACTTGCGTCCATATGTATTTAATTTTTAAATTTATATTTAGTTTGTTTCTATTTCTTTATCATCTAATTAAATTTTTTTATTTTTTATTTACCCCTTTGTGCTCTACGTTTTTATTTTAATTGATATTTTTATCTTGTTGTTAACTTTTTATTACTTTTTTAATTAAACTATTAATTATATTCATATTTAACTATAAACATTCTTATCTAATTTTGTTGATTGAATTTTGCATTTGCTTTTTCTATATTTGAATTTCCAAACAATCCCTCCTTTTCTTGAAAGTTTATAAAGGAAAACTCTTGTATCTCCCTCCCTCCAAACAATACAATACATTCTAGTTGGGCTAAGCTGCCTTTCTTTCTATTTCGCCATACTTTCAACGCCAACATTTGATGCACCAGGTAGGGCCCTCGTGTCTTGAAATCCATATCTGTAAGTTGCTTGAGGCTTATGGCTTAACGAAGGAGACATTGCTCTCCAACCATAATAATGACTAGAACACTAGAGTCCAAAGTGCAATATATGTTAAAGACCATTGCCAAGCCTACAAGATGGTAGGAAAAAGCATTGTGATGTCCAAAACCACTCGATGCACAAGGCCAAGTAAATCTGCAACCCTAACTAGAATTGGACCTGTAACCAACACCATTACTCCAGCCCATATAAGTGATGACTCCCTAATTTTGGATAAGAAAGATATATTTTATGATATATTAGGGAGTCAAAGTACCTATCTCTTGATTAACCTGGCTTAAATTTTTATTTAATCAAACAAAACGAAGAAAATATTTCATTTGTGATATCTTTATCAGTTTTGAGCCTTGTTTAATGTTGATTTTTTTCTCAGGAGAAAGGCAGAAGATTGTAGAAAGGAATGAGAAAAGGGAGAGAAGTTGGAAAGTCAAAAGGTAAGCTTAACAAGTCTACTCACTATAGCAAGAATGCAATTCGCTATGGCTAGGATACACGTTCGATGTGGCAAGGAAGTCAATTTACCATAGTGAAGTCGTGATTCATACAAACTCCAGGGAGCTCCTAGCTATAGCACAGGCAGTAGCAAGATTAGTAAAAATTTAGGTGCCTATAAGCTTTTACGATAGCTAGAGCCACCCCTTGCCGTAGCGAGATCGGTTACTGAAATGCACAGCTTTGATTTGCGAGCTAAAAAAGCGAGAAAGAGCGAGGGTTTCGTCATTCTGAGCTAGGAGGAGAAATTCTAAAGGAGAAAATGTTTGAAAGAGCAAGGGTTTGAGGAGGAGAAGCTTGGGTTGAAGATTGGGGGCCAAATCAACACAATTGCACTGAGTTTCCTTTGATCCTCCATCTTTTCCTTCATGATTCTTTGTCTCTTTGAATTTCTAAATCTGATTACAATGTGTAAAGATATGTGTAGCTAAATTTCTTTGATCCTAGGCTTACTTGAACCTATTGCCATGTACTTAAGATTTTTCAAGGTTAAATTGAGTTGATTAATAGTTTGAATGCTTGATTTGTCCTTATTATTTCATGTAGAGTTTGGCCATCTTCTGTTGAATTAAGGGGTTTAAGGTTTGCTCTTGAAAAAGGGAAATCTCAATGAACCAATTGATTAAGCAACTTAGAATTGAAATTAAGTAACACTAGTTTTGTTTTTAGGTATAGAAATATGCTCAAGAATCCTAAGTGGTGACAGGGGCTAGATATATTTTATCTGATTAATTGTGAGAGAATTTTGCAATTAATTAGACTAGAAATCTAAGTGGTTCGAGAGACATTTGGGCTCAATTAATATCCCCAACCTTCAGATTGTTGATTAATCAATTAATCGAGTATCTCAATTCGTGGCAATCAAGGGATGGGAACCTAGGAAACTCCTTAGTGGTTTATCTCATCAGAACTATCTTGACGCGCTCAGTATTTGTTTACCTTCATTTTATGTTAATTCATTACATTAGTAGTTGCACATCTTAACTTAAACAAAAGCAAATTTCCTTAGGCTTAATTGAGTTTAATATAATTCTCTGTGGGACGACCTTGATTCACTATATTACAAAAGTGATCTGTACGCTTGTGGAATTATTTGCAAAAATAGTGGCTATCAAGTTTTTTGGCTCTATTGCTAGGGAGTTGAGTTAGATCTATTTAGACTAAGTAAATTCTTAGTAGTTTCAGTTCAAGATTTTTATTAGATTAGTTAATTTCTTTCCACTATCAGGATTTCACTTCTTGATATATCGTATTGTAGGTAATATAGTTTATGCCACCCAAGGAAAAAACTAAAGTGAGAGCCAAAGTCAAGACCAGAAGCATCCAAGATATTATAGCTGAGAGTTCACCTATAGAACTCACATTTAGTGAGGAAGAAGAGCTGGAATGAATTGGAACTCAAGAGAAAACTCTAGTTAAATGCAAAGGGCAACCTATATTAAAGAAGAAAACTCAGTTCTAGGAGGAAGACAGAGAGAAGTTACAATCATGGCTAAAGAAGAGTATGAAAGGCTGGGAGTGAATGTTTTGCTTAGTTGTAACAATAGAGGATATCAGTCAGGTATTAAAGTTCCAGAGCTTCAAGCTAACAACTTCGAGGTAAAACAAATGATGTTGCAAATGTTACAAATGAACAGACAATTTAGTGGCACTTACCTGGAGGACCGTAATAAACACCTCTTAGCCTTATTGGAGGTGTGTGACTCTTTCAAGCAAAATGGTGTGCCAAAGGATGTGATCCATTTACGGCTTTTCCCCTTTCTCTGCAAGGGAAGGCCAAGGAATGGTTGAATAATCTACCTGAAGGCTCAATCAATACATAAGAGGATTTAGAAGAAAGATTCTGGGCATGTTTTTTCCCTCATGATAAGATAGTGGATGCCAGAGCAGCAATCACTAATTTCAAGCAACAACTAGGTGAGAATTTGTATGAAGCATGGAAAAGATTTAAACAGTTAGTCAGACAATGCCCAAGCCATAATCAGGACAAATGGGTCCTAGTTCAAACCTTTTATTCGTAGTTAACTCCGAAGTCCAAGACTTTGATGGATTCTATGACAAATGGAGGCTTTGGAAGACAACCAATGAACAATGTGATAAAATGTCTGGATGACTTAGCAGCTGAGCATGCACATTGTTCTAGTCAGTGAAGACTAGTGAAAATGGTTGAAAGAAGTTCAGAAGACACCACCTCTCAAGTAGTAGCAATGTTGGCATCTATGAACAAGCTTTTTGATCAATTGGAATTCCAAGTTCAAAAAACTAACAGCTATACAGGAGTTAATGCAGTACACATGCCAACCAATCCTTATGACTATTTTCGGGAAGCACACCTGTCTGAATTATGTCTAGCAAGGACTACCCTCGAGTCATGCAATTATGCTGGAAATCCATAAAGGGGTCCTTACTACCCTTGCTCCAACACATACAATTCTGGTTGGACGAATTACCCAAAATTTTTATGGAGTCAAGGTACATCTTTAAATCAAGCATCATCCTATGGACCTAGACCAACAACTCTTATATGACCACCAGGATTTTCATAGCAACTAAGGAAGCAAGTCTCCATTCAAGAAAAGAAGTCAGGCATGGAAGAAATGATGATGCAGTTTATGGCTGAACAAAAGGCGGCAATGAAAAACATGAAAATGCAAATTGGGCAATTAGCATTAGCATTAAATATGATGAAGCAAGGTGGATTACCAAGTGAAATAGTTTGTAATCCTAGAAGAGAAGGAAAGAAGAATGTAAAGCTATCTCCTTGTGGAGTAGGAAACAATTGCCTGAAGTTCACAAAGCTAGGGAGGACTTAGTGAGTGAACAGGAACACACCATTTAGAAGAAAAGCATAGAGCAGGATAAGCCAGAAAAAGAGAAAGGAAGAGAAACATAGGAGTGTAAAGACAGAAGGTAAAAGTGCAAATACGATAGTAGAACCTCAGAAAAGAATGCCTTCGCTTCCTTTCCTGCAAAGGTTTCAAAAGAAGGCCTTAAAGGAAAAATATAAGAAATTTCTTCTGATATTCAAACAGCTTCATATTAACATCCCATTCACAGAAGCTTTAGAGAAAATCCCTTTATACACCAAGTTTTTGAAGGAAATGTTGTAATATTCCGTTCTCCAAAAACCAGAGAAAACGTGAGAAATGTAACGTACGGTTTCTCAGTAAACAAATTAAATTTACCAGATACAAAAGGAAGTCCCACAAGAAGATGTAGTTAAGGTCCTGAAAAATTTGGAAAGCATTTTAGACTCCTAAATATGAGAATCCTAGGCTCAGACAAAAAGAAAAATGGAGCTAGAATGAAGAAACAATTTCTTATGAAAAGCTTACGAAATGTAATGGCATTTTTGTAATTTTGAGTAAATTTTGGAATTCACACAGAAGGGCTTTTTAAATGAAAATTTTGAGTTCTCCAGAGTTCTCAGAGGCCCTAAAAATCGTAGAAAGCCTTGGGATAGTTAAAACCCCTCCGGTGGACGTTTTTCTAACATTAGTTGACCCAAACTTTGACTAATTTGTTCGGGAAGGTTTTAACTCCAATTTGAGTGATTTTAAAGGTATTTTACTAAATTGGGAACCTAAATTTCATAATGGAAAAAACGGTTCTCAAAAAGGAGCTAAAACGAAGGAGAAACGGAAATGCCAAGAACAAAGGGCAAAATGGAAATTTTTGAAAAGTGTAATTTATTCCTACTTATATATATGATGCACCCTTCTTCTCCCTTCATTATGCACGACCATGTTCTACCCAAAACCAAAGGAAAACCCTAGGGGATGAGGCACACAAGCGGAGGAAGAAAAGAAGGAGAAATTCAAGGTAGAAAGGTATGGGTTTTCATGATTTTTCATGCTCTTTCTCTTCCAAACCTCTTCTCCTTCATTCTCCTTTATTTCCTATGATTATAATGAAGTATATGGGTTTGTTTTAAAAGAGAAATTGAGGGTAAAATTTGGATTTGAAGAGAGAAAAAGCAAGAAAATAAGGTAATTTCTCTTCCTATGGTTGTCATCTTTGGTTTCCTCCTCCTTCATTTTGCCCCACTTGAGAAAACCCTAGGAAGAGATGATTTTTAGGTAGAACCAAGCATGAATCTAAGGAAAAAGGATGTGGAGATTAAGAATATGCAAAAAAAAAATAAACAACAAAATAACTATTAGATTTCAAGATGAAAATTTTAAGGTTTTGTGTGCACCTTGTAAAATTTGACCTTATGTGATGATTCCTAGGTCTAATTAAGAGTTTAATTGAGCCCCTAAGATCCCTAAGATGCTCCCTACATGCTTCCTTCATCAAGAAAACAAAGAGAATTCTAAGGAGGTCAAAAAGGGGCTATGTCTCGGGCAAGCATGGATGGAGTTGCTAGAGAGAGTTTTAAATTTTTTCAAGCCCATTTTTGCATCATATATGATGGGAGGCCTTGGAAAAAATTTAGAACTTATAGAGTGATTTGGTGTCTTAAGTTCCATATTATGACCTAAAGAAGCAACATGATGTTAGGCTCTTTGTTTTAATTGTGTGATAACTCCAAGAGTCTTAAAAGGAGTCAAGAATCATATTTGAAAGGAAAGAATGAAGGCTAGAATTTATTTGAGGAGTATTGCTTTATTAGGTGCATTTATGAACTGCAATAGAGCTTATAGACCAATCTAGCATCTAAGCAAATTGTATGGCTTTAGAGATTATTTCATGAAACTAATTGGCTTCCATAAATTGTATCTAGACCAAGAGAAACCATCTCCACAAGTTTTTGGGTGTGTGACCAAGAGAGGAGGCTTGAAATCCAAGAAAAAAGTGTGTGATTGTATACAAGGTAGCTCTCTTCATCTTCTCTGATGTATGGATGTGTGTTTAGCTTGTCTTAGAATGTGTGTATGTGTATTTTCAAGCCATGAAAAGTATGCTAGCATGATTTTATATGCCATGATTTCATGATGTTATGTAATGTTTTCAAATGAATGTATGATGTTTGCTAGAGTGTGGAGAGGTCAAGAACTCTTAATCATGGTGAGGATGAGCCAAGAACCCTTAAGCTTGGTTGAGACAAAGTAAAGAGTCTCCCAAAAGTAAAGTGGGCTCCCAAGAGTATGGTTGAGTCTAAAGCTCTTAAAGAATAGGTAAGGTAAGTCCAAAATCCATTAGGAGAAGTGTGAGGCCAATCCAAACACTTGATGAGCTCTTAAATGTCTTGTATTACTTATTTACATGCTAAGCTTGCTTCTTGAATGCTCATGATTTGTATTATGTTCATACATGCATTTTTAAGGCTTGCTTTGCACATATTATGTATAATTGAATGGGAGATGAGCTATTGGGATTCTTTAAATCTCATTCCCTCCTCTCCAATGATCTCATATGCTAGGTGGACCAAGTGGCTATGGTAATAGGAGCCAACAACATTGAAGAAAGAAGATTGACAATCATATGCCTAGCTTTTATCATTTTGGAACCATAATGATGCTTCATGATGTATATTGTGTTGTAGATAATCTATGACCCTTGAGATATGTGTAAATATGATATTATATGATGTATAAATGTATGAATATGATGTATGAACTCTAGAATAGAATTTGACCATGTAATGCCAAAGTATGCAATTTGGAAGCTTGATGTAAATGTAAATAAGCGCGGGTTAAATGGCCAAAATGAGAAGCATGAGATTTGAGACCATTTGGAAAGCTCATAAAAGTCTTAAATATGCTTTTAAACTTGCCCAAAAGGTGCCAACACCAAGGGAAAACAATTTGGTAAGTTTGGTACCCCATATGGAGCTAAATTTGACTATAATGGAATTCTTTGTCACTTTTTAGCCAAATGAGTTAGTCTTGATCTAAGATTTGGCATGAAATTAGGTCTCATTGAGAGCTTTTTGGGAAGCTAAAGATTATAATTTTTGGAAGTCTATAGAATATTTGATGATTTTTCAAAGTTAGCAATTTTCATGATTTCTGGTTTGCTGCTCTATTCATTTGGTCCCAATTTGCATTACATCACTCGAGGTCCAAATGATGTCCAATTGCCATAAAATTTTATATAAAGAAACCAGATAATCACAGTAACTCTTGACAAGTAGAAGCATCCCATTTGGATGTCTACAGAGGGAGATATGAATTTTTGAACATTCTATCTATTATTAGGAATTTTACCTGACCAGAGGTATTGTTCCATTGAATTTCGAGATTTGGCTTTAATAAACTGGTCTAGAGATATTTTTTTCTCTATATTTGACATCTATAGCTTTCCAAATTGGTATCATTTGAATGAATTGAATTTTTTTGAAATTAATTGGACATTTTCAAAGTTGTTTGTAGAATTCTATAACAATTCCAGAATTTAGTCTAACCTTTAGACCAATTTGGATGTCAAACGTCCTCCTTGATGAATGTTATGATTAGGCCATATTTTTAGTGTGAAGTAGACATCCTAAGATTTCCATAATAACCAATATTGCATGATTTTAATTTTTGTAGATTTAGTTATGATTTTTTAAAATTTGGTCAAAAATTGGAGCAAATCTGGCCGAGAATGAATCTCCATATTCCATACTTCATTTTGGTTTTCATCAGTTGTGGGCATGATTTAGTGATGAAAATGAGTTTTTTTGATGTAATTAAATATGAGAATGTATAGTATGAGCTCATACAATCCACGTGGCACTGATTGCAAATTTTTAGTATGACATAACATAAATAAACCCCATTATGTACATTCCCTTTTGCATGTACTCTCATGGAAATGATGATGTGAAGCTTATGAATGACATAAAATGAGCTAGAAGTTATGGTGTTATAAAGGTTAAGTACAAGAAGAAGTTGAATAAGTTGGGCACCATCATGCTTATAGAAAAATGTAGTGCAATAATCCTTAACATGCTTCCTCCTAAGCTATGTGACCCGGGTACCTTCTCAGTGCTGTGTGTCATTGGAAATAAATTCAAAGCAAGAGCTCTATGTGATCTTGGATTAAGTGTGAATTTAATGCCAATTACAATTTTTGAACAATTTTAACTTAGGAAAGTACATCCCACCTTAATTACATTATAATTAGCAGACCAGAGCCTGTATAAGCTAAGGGGAATTATTGAAGATGTTCTAGTTAAAGTAGATAAGTTTATCTTTCTAGTCGACTTCATCATCCTAGACATACAAGTGGACAGGAAGTTACCTATTCTGTTGGGTAGACCCTTCTTGGCTACAACTCAAGCTCGAATTGATTTGGAAATTGACAAAATCAAGCTACGAGTTGGGGATAAGGAGATCTTGTTCAATATGAGCAAAGCCTTGAAATTCTTTGATCAAATAGATGACTATTTTCAGGTTGAGATTTATAAAGAATACATTCAAGGCATACTTGATACATATAAAGAAAAAGACTTATTAGAGGCATTGTTATATGAGTTGGAATAATTGAACAACAAGGGCCAGATGAATGTAAGATGATGATGCACGAAAATTCCCATTGGTTGAATTCTTCGAGAAAATTTGAATCATTGGAAATGGAAGCTAGAGTGACCCCATCAATGAAATCGTCCATTGAAGAACCTCCGCAATTGGAGCTGAAACCATTGCCTTGTCATTTGAAGTATGCCTATTTGGGAACAGATGATTCATTATCCGTGATCATTTCTGTGTCTTTAAATGAGAAACAAGAGCATAAGTTAATTGAGGTACTTAAAACTCACAAATTAGCTATGGGTTAGACAATCTCAGATATCAAAGGCATCAGCCTAGCAATAGTGATGCACAAAATCTTGTTGAAAGATGAGCACAAGAAATCTGTTGAGGGGCAAAGGCGACTGAACCCAATCATGAAGGAAGTGGTTAAGAAGGAGATATTGAAATGGTTGAATGCAGGGATCATATACGCTATCTTAGACAGCAAACTCACAAATTAGCTATGGGTTAGACAATCTCAGATATCAAAGGCATCAGCCTAGCAATAGTGATGCACAAAATCTTGTTGAAAGATGAGCACAAGAAATCTGTTGAGGGGCAAAGGCGACTGAACCCAATCATGAAGGAAGTGGTTAAGAAGGAGATATTGAAATGGTTGAATGCAGGGATCATATACGCTATCTTAGACAGCAGCTAGGTTAGCCTGGTACAATGCATTCCTAAAAGGGAGGAATGACAGTAGTAAAGAACGACCAAAATGAGGTTATTTCCACTAGGACAGTTATTGGGTAGTGAATTTGCATGGATTATAGGAAGTTGAATGCGCCAACACACAAGGATCATTTTCCCCTCCCATTAATTGACCAGATGCTTGATCCCTTGAATGGGAAACAATACTTTTATTTCTTGGACGGATACTCCAGATACAAGCAAATAGTAATTACTCCAGAAGATCAAGAAAAAATAACATTCACTTATCCTTATGGGACTTTTTCATTTCATAAGATGTCGTTCGAGTTATATAATGCTCTGCCCACCTTCCAACACTATATGATGTCTATCTTTGTAGACTTCATTGAACACACCATGGAAGTGTTCATAGACAACTTCTCTGTGTTTAGAAAGTCCTTTGAGATGTGTTTAGCAAATTTAGTGCAAGTCTTGAAGCGTTATAAAGAGACAAATCTGGTGTTGAATTAGGAGAAATGCCACTTCATGGTCACTGAGGGAATCATTTTGGGCCATCAAGTTTCTAAACATAGTCTGGAATGGGATCGTGCTAAAATGGCAGTGATCAAACACCTCCTACCGCCTACTGATGTAAAGGGAATCTGAAGTTTACTTGGTCATGCTCATTTCTACCGTCGGTTCATTAAGGATTTCTTAAAAATTGCAAAGCCACTGTGCAAACTCTTGGAAAAGGACATACCCTTCTAGTTTACCAATGAGTGCCTAAAAGCATTTGAAGAGCTAAAGTAGAGATTGATCACTGCACCCATCATTGTAGCTCCAGACTGGAGTCAACCCTTTGAACTCATGTGCGACGCCAATGATTTGTAGTAGGAGCTGTTCTGGGTCAAAGAAAGAATAAGATATTTCATCCCATTTATTAGGCTAGTCAAACCTTAAACGAAGCTCAAGTAAATTACTCTACAACTAAGAAGGAGATGTTAGCCATGGTCTTTGCTTTTAGCAAATTTTGCGTTTATTTGATGGGTGCTAATGTAATTATACATACTGATCATATGGCCATTAAATACCTACTCAGTAAAAAAGAGTTAAAACTGAGGCTAATTAGATGGGTCCTTCTCCTGCAAGAATTTCATGTGAAGATAGTGGATAGAAAGAGCAGTGACAATTAGGTAGCTGATCATTTATCACGTTTGGTTCAAGAGTCTGAATGTACCAATGGAATCTTGATTGACGAAAGTTTTCTTGATGAACAAGTATTTCATATGGCAAATTTAACTGACATTCCATGGTATGCTGATATTGTAAAGTACCTTGTGTGTAATGTTCTACCGCTAGATGTCAGTCACTACCAAAAGAGGAAATTTCTACATGATGTCACTTACTATGTCTGGGAGGAACTGCAATAACCAATTTTCATTAAACAATAGAAATAGGCGCATTTTCAAAGCAAGTCCCTTAAAATGAATTAGTTAAGGTTTCAAAAAATTTGAGTAACATTCTAGACTCCAAAAATAAGAATCTTAGTCTCAGATAAAAGGAAAAATGGAGCTAGAATGAAGAAATAAATTTTGATGAAAATCTTATGAAATGTAATGGCATTTTCATAATTTTGAGCAAATTTTGAAATTCACATAAGAGGGCCTTTTAAACAAAATTTTTGAGTTCTCTGGGGTTCTTAGAGGCCTTGAAAGCCATGGGAAGCTTTGGGATAGTTAAATCCTCTCAGGTGGACGTTTTCTAATATCAATGCACCTGAACTTTGATGGATTCATTCGAGAGAAGGTTTTAGCTCCGATTTGAGTGATTCCAAAGGAATTTTACTAAATTGGGAACCTAAATTTCATAATGAGAAGGATGGTTCTAAAAAAGGAGCTAAAACAAAGGAGAAATGAAAATACAAAGAATGAAGGGCAAAATGAAAATTTTTGAAAAATGCTTCCTCTTCCCTTTATATACAGATGGCGCCCCACTTTCTCTCTCATTTAGACTCAAAATTTTCTTCCCAATTTGAGAGAAGGGAGCTAGGGTTTTAGGCACACAAGAGAGGAAGAAGAAGAAGGAAAAATTCAAAGCTTTAAGGTATGCTCTCATGGTAGTTTTTCATGCTTTCTTCCATCCATACCTCTTCTTCTTCCTCTCCTTTGTTTCCTTTGATTAAAATGGAGTTTACAAATCTGATTTAAGGGAGAAACTTAGGGGAAATTTTGATTTGAAGAAAGGAGCTTCAAGAAAGCAAGACTCAAGCAAGAACAAGTAAGAAAACTAGATAATTTCTCTTCCTATGGTTGATACCTTTAGTTCCTCTTCTCCTCCATTTCACCTAGCATGAGAAACCCTAGGAAGACTTGAATTTTAGGCAGAACCAAGGATGAATCTAAGGAAAAAGGGTGTGGATATTAAAAATATGTAAAGAAAATTAACAAAAAACCATTAAATTTCAAGATGCAAAGCCTAGGGTTTCAAGTGCACCTTGTAAAATCTAATTTTGTATGATGATTCCTAGGCATAAATAAGAGTTTAAATGAGCTCCTAAGATCCCTAAGAGGCTCCCTATATGCTTCTTCCCTTGAGAAAGAAAAGAAACCTCCATGGAGCCCATTAAAGCTCTATGTCTCAATCAAGCAAGGAAGGTATAACTAGGGAGAGTTTTAAATTTTTCTAAACTCGTTCTTGAGTCATATATGATGAATGAAAATGAGGGGAGGCTTAATAAAATCTAGAACTCATAGAAAGTGAGTTGGTGCTTTATGTTCCATATTACGACCTAAAGAAGCAGTATGTAATTAGGCTCTTTGTTTTAATTGTGTGATGACTCCAAAAGGCTTAAAAGGAGTCAAGAATCATATTTGAAAGGAAAGAATAGAGCATAGAATTTATTTAAGGGGTGTTGCTTCATTAGGTGCAATTATGGAACCATAATGAGGTTATAAGCCAAGCTAGTGTCTAAGCAAATTGTATGGCCTTAGAATTAAGTTCATGAACCTAATTAGCTTCCATGAATTGTGTCTAGGCCAAGAGAAAGCATCCCCACACTATTTTGTGTGTGTGGCCGAAAAAGGGAGCATTATTTCAAAGGAAAAAGTGTGTGATTGTGTGCAAGGTAGCTCTCTCTACCTTCTCTCATGCATGGATGTGTGTTTAGCTTGTCTTAGAATGTGTGTATGTATATTTTCAAGTTATAAAAAGTATGCTAGCATGATTTTATATGCCATGATTTCATAATGATATATTATGTTTTAAATTGATGTTAGATATTTGTTTGAGTTTACTTGAGTGTGGAGAGGCCAAAAACTCTTAACCATAGCGAGGACGAGCCAAGAACTCTTGAGATTGGTTAAGACAAAGCAAAGTGGGCTCTCAAGAGTATGGTTGAGTCCAAGAATCTCTTAAAGATGGGTGAGACAAGTCTAAAATCCATGAGAAAAATGGTGAGGGCAATCCATCCACTTGGCAAGCTCTTGGATGTCTTATATGACTTATTCACATGCCAAGCTTGCTTCTTGAATGTTTATGACATCTATTATATCCATACATGTATTTTCAAGACTTGCTTTGCATCCATTATGTATGATTGAATGGGAAATAAGCTATTGGGACTCTTTGAATCTCATTCCCTCCTCTCCAATGATCAAATATGTGAGGTGGACCAAGTGGATAAGGAGATGGAAGCCAACCACCTTGAGGATGAGAGAATGACAATATAATGCTTAGTTTTTAGTTCTTTAAGACCATAGATATGTCAAATGAAGTAATTCAAGGATGTATATGGTCCATGAATTCTTGAACATGTGTAATTATGATAATATATAATGTATGAAAGAAAGAATATAATATGTGAATGCTAGAATGTAAATTGAGTATGTAATACCAAGTTATGTTTCTTGAAAAGTTGATGTAAGTGTGCATTTGTGTGGATAAAATGGCCAAAATGAGAAGCATGAGATTTGGAACCATTTAGGCAGCTCACACAAGTCCTAATTATGCTTTTGGACTTTCCCAAAAGGTGTCAAAACCTAAGGAAAGTCATTTAGACAATTTAGTACCCCATATGGAGCCAAAATTGACTATAAGGGAACTATATGTCACTTTTTGTCCGAATGAGCTCTTCTTGATCTGAGATTTAGCATGAAACTAGATCTTGTTGAGAGATTTTTGGAAATCTAAAGAACATAATTTTTGGAGGTCTACAGAATATTTGATAAATTTTCAAAGTTGGCAAATTTTCTAATTTTGGTCATGTCACTGTTTATACTGGTCTGAAAATGAAATCTATTACATAGGGCTCAAATGATGTCCAATTGCCATGAAATTTTATACATAGAAACTAGACATTCCTAATGACTTGTGACAATTACAAACACCCCATTTGGAGGTCTAGAGAGGGAGATATAAAGTTTTACAAATTCTATCCAATATTAGGAACTTCACCCAACCTCAGTTACTGTTTGATTCGATTTTGAGGTCTAGGCATGCCTGAGCTGATTTGAAGTTATTTTTTCCATCTATTTAAATCCATAGCTTTCTATATTGATATCATTTGCAAGGATTGGATTTTTTTGGAATTAATTGGATATTTTTGAAATTTGCTGCAGAAATCTATAATAGCACCAGTGAGTATTTAACCTCTGGATTATTTCGAATGTCAAATGTCTGCTGTGATGGATGTTATGGTCTAGACATATTTTTAGTATAAATTATACATTTTTATATTTCTATAATGTCCAAGAATGCATGATTTTAATTTTTCTAGAATTAGTTATGATTTTCCAAAGTTTGGTCAGAAAAGGGACAAAAGCTAGCCAAAAATATATGAGTTTATTTCATGCTTCCCTTTGAGTTCCTTGATATGTAGGCCACATTTTATGATGCAAATGATTTGTATCCATGTAATTAAATATAGGAATGTATTGTATGAGCTCACACGGCTCACGTGACATTGAATAGAATTTTTATACACGACGCAACATAAAAATATTCATTATTTATATTGCCTTTTTCTTGAAAGCTTGTATGATTCTTGAAAATGATATATCTAAAGTCATGAGATGAGCTAGAAATGATGGTATTATAGGAACCTTTTCTCTTTAAGAGGTATGCTAATTTTGTGATTAGAAAGTGTGTCTAAAATAGAACAGCTTGACAGCTTCTATACGTGCCATTCATCAGCTTATGGGGGTCATTTTGGGGGTCAAAAGACTGCACATAAGGTGTTGGAATTGGGTTTTTATTGGCCCATATTGTTTAAAGACACTCACAACTTTGTTCTTCAGTATGATAGATATCAAAG
Source organism: Erythrophleum ivorense (assembly GCA_026724425.1). Taxonomy (NCBI): domain Eukaryota; kingdom Viridiplantae; phylum Streptophyta; class Magnoliopsida; order Fabales; family Fabaceae; genus Erythrophleum; species Erythrophleum ivorense. Next base: position 3,496,683 of record JAIUCV010000030.1, on the reverse strand, counting down.
AACAGGGAACATCTCAAGGCGACATGAGATGCCACAGTCTGGGATCTTAGAAGTTGAACTATTTGATGTATAGGGAATGGACTTCATGGGCCCCTTTCCTTCATTTCGAGGTAATCATTACATATTGGTGGCTATGGAATATGTGAGTAGGCGGGCTAAAGCAGTGGCTTGTATAGCCAACGATTTCAACACAGTAATCAAATTTCTCAAGAAATATATCTTTTATAGGTTTAAGGTACCTCGAGCTATCATCACTGACAAAGGTACACATTTTCACAATAAACAGTTGAAGAATCTGGTACTGAAATATGGGATATACCATCGAATGTCTCTCACATACCACCCTCAGACCAATGGCTTGTGTGAGCTTACTAATAGGGAAATCAAAAGAATCTTGGAAAAAGCTATTAATCATTCTAGAAAAGATTAGTCTGACAAGTTGGATGATGCATTATGGGCTTACCGAACCACTTATAGGACACCCATAGGGATGTCGCCCTATTGGCTTATTTATGGGAAAGCATGTCATTTACATGTGGAACTTGAATATAAGGCATGGTTGGCTATCAAACAACTTAATATTGATCCTAACCTAACAAGTACAAAGTGAATACTTCAATTGGATGAATTAGATGAATTTCGTCTAGAAGCATATGAAAGCTCAAGGGTTTACAAGGAAAGAACAAAGAAATGGCATGATCACCACATTCTTCACTAGACCTTCACACCAGGACAACAAGTATTGTTGTTTAACTCAAGACTCAAGTTGTTTCCTAGGAAACTTAAATCAAGATGGTCAAGCCCTTATACTGTGATTGCGGTTGCACCTCATGGAGTTGTGGAAATTAAAGATGAACAATCAAGGATCAATTCAAGGTCAATGGTCAAAGGCTCAAACAATATTTTGGGGGAGAATGGAATAGACATAAGATGGTTCAGAGCTTCACCACACCTCCTTGAATACTTGGGATAGTCTGGCTGAAGACTTTAAACTTTGCACTCTTGGGAGGCAACCTAAACTTTATCTTTTATACCTTTTCCTCCTTTTATTTTAATTTTTGTTGAAAGGATTATGAATGTTTAAGCCTTATTTTAACCTTGTAGTGTTGGAGTGTACAAGAGAGGTTGGAAGCCTTGGACTAACCTTCGTTAAAGAAAACAAGAGAAGGGAGCAGTTAAACAAACTTAAGTGTCCTTTCTCATTTGGTAACTATGTTCACTTCACCTTATTCAAATAAGTTGATCTTGGGTTAAGGGGATTATATAAAGGGGTTAGACGAAGTACTGCAGAATAATTTGAAAAAAAAATTACTACAACGAGGAGTCCATCTCACTATGGCAAGACTGCTTGTTCTACATCTGGTACATTAAATAGAGAGTTCCTTGCTATGGCAAGCGAAAGTGTGTTTAACAGATGTTAAGTGTTCACGCTACAGCGAGACCACCATTTTGCCATAGCGAACTCCCTATCTTACAAATTTGGTACAAAGTCTAGAGAGTCTTTCGGTATTGCCAGGCTATGGAGAGTGAAATGGCTTGGAGAAATTCTTCAAGTGTACTCGCTATTATAAGATGGCCAAATCGCTATGGCGACTGCAGTATGCTCATGGACAAGTACTGACACCAAAGAATTTCTCGCTATAACTAGGCGATAGCGAGATTCTACAGCTAACAAGAATCACCTAAGTATACTCGCCATTACGAGGGCGTACTTTCACCATTCGAAAACAATAGCTTTGTTATTGGTACTTCTTCCAGAGATCACCTCGCTATTGCCTGGGCAATAGCAAGGTCTTTGGCCATTCGCATATAAATAAAAAAAGAAAAACAAAATAACCTAAAATCACTATTTTCTTCCCATTTCTCTCTCACCATTGTGCTTTAGCTTTTGCTAGTCTCTCCTCTATTTGGGTAGCACTAAAGTCGATTTAAGTAAGGGAGGGGAAGAGGACATGTTTTATAAATAAATAGCTTATTAAATTCTTTTAAGAAATGCCATCTATGTCCTTTTTTCTTGGCTTCTTCCTTTTTGGCTCATTTCAACTCTTTTTTGAGAACTGTCTTTTCCATCATGAAATTTAGGTTCTTTAATTTATAAAATGCCTTTAGAATCACTCAATTTGGATTAAAAACCTTTCCAAATAAACTAATCAAAGTTCAGTCAACCAATGTGGTAAAACGTCAACCGGAAGGGTTTGGACCATTCTAGGGGTTCCTACAGTTTTTAAGGCCTTTAAGAATCCTGGAAAACTCATTTTTCCTATTTAAAAATCTCTTCTTTGAGGTTTCTAAAAGTGTCTGAAACTACGAAAATGTCACTGCATTCTTGTTAATTTTCTTCTGGTTATTCTGGCTTTGTTTATAGGGAACCTCTAGCTTTAGATTCTCATTATTTGAAGTCTAGATTATTACTCTAATTTTATTAGATTTTAAATCATTGTATTTGGGGGGCTTCCTTTTATACCCAAAGCGTTTCGCACATTCAGAGAAATCAAACATTACATTTTTCACGTTTACAGAAGAATTGAGTGTTACACTATGGACACAAAATTAGACTATTACTATTCTTAATCATCATTTATAGTAGCAAACCCATTGCTTAAAGAATTAAACCACAAAGAATTTCCTAGAAAACATTGACCTAGCTACTACAAGAACCAAATTTGAATTTAGTTATGCCTACAATAGTAACCTCATAACAACACTCCAAATTCTAAGTAAATTCACACAAAATCACCACTCATATCATAAATCAAATATTAATGTCCTGAACCAGCAAGAAGTGCATCAAAATGAGAAATTTATAGTTACCTAATATTTCCCCTAGCCTCAACCTCTAAAAATCCTCCAAGAAAACATCAAACTACCCATACCAAATTTGAGATGTAGGTGAAAATGATCTAAATGAAAAACCAATCGGGTCAAATTAAAGAAGAAAAGGAGAGGATCAACTTATACAACCATTACCTTGGTTGTGACAATCGTGTCACACAATCTCAAATAAAACTAGGAAGCAAAATGAATTCTGTAGATAATGGTGCAAACTAGGTCATTTCCCAAGGAGTTTGTACCTCAATTTGTTCATGAAAGAATGTTCCAAGTATTACTAATTAGGACTTGTTTTGGGGGTTTTGAAATGCTAGAATTTAATTGAACTAAAATTTAATTGATAAGAATAAAAACTTAAGACTAAATGAAGTGAACAGTTGAGAAAATATGGTAGCTAGCTTTCAGATAGACTCCCTAGAATTCAATTATCCTTGCTCTTTTTAGTTTTCCAAATTTGGATTTAATTTCTTGCTCTTTAATGTATTCCCTATAAAGGCTCTTGAATAACCATCCAAGATTCAATTCATCAATTATTCAAGGAATTTGCAACCACAAGAAACCTTGAATAACTAATTAATTGAATTAAGAACAAGAACACACTAAACCAATCCTAATTGATCAATAAAATCTGCTATAAAATCTACTTAAGATGCTAATTAACCAATTACATTAATTAATTCCTCTAACAATTAATTGTACAAAATTTTCAGCCACTTAATCTAATAACCATTGTATCAATTGGCCTAAAATCAAGAGGAAATTAAAAGTAAATTGTGCAGCACTAATTCTGGAATTTTTACGAACATGTAATGAGCACAATTAAAATTCTAAAGATCAATTTAAGCTCAATCCACAATTCAACCAAATCCAAAAATTTCCACTGATGAAATTCCTAAATTAATAAACTAAACCTAGTCAAATTAATAAGGAAAATAATTCTGAAATTAAAAGATAGGGCAAAGAGTGTTTATCCAATTTGGTGAGAAAATATGGAGCTCAAATATGCATCTAGGAGTTTCCAAACTTCAGCTAGCTACCATGGATGATTCAATCTACCATGGAGAATTTAATCAAAGAAGAAATGATGGAATGAGCAGCGGCCATGGAGAATCCAATGAAAAATGCTTCTTCCCTCGTTCTTTGGAGCTCTAGCGTTATTTCATCATTCCTCCTGTCTATCTCCCCCCAGCTCTCCTTTTTTATGTTAATCCCCCCATGCTTCCTTTTCACGCTGTCTAAATCAATCTCTAGCTCATCTTCATTAATACACGTCAGCCACATCTTATTCATCTTGCAATTTACTCCTACGTCAGCTTCTCACATGTTTTGTAGCTTCACTCCTTCGATGTGCCCCTTTGATTTTCCATGTGCTCAGCTCCCTCATTTTACTTTTTTTGCCCGTAGCTAAATCCTCCCAGCTCACAACTTATTAATGACTCCCACGTCAGCCTTCTCTAAAATAATCATGTGGCTTGCTTCTATCATTCCCAACTGAGTATTCCTTCTTCCATTTGTCTTCTCACGTGTTTACAACTCAGCGTTCTCTCTAACTAGCTCCCAGCTCCTCACATGTTTCCTTCATGCTCATTAACTCATGCTACTATTCCACATGAGCTTCTTCCCTACTCAGCTACTTCTCTCTCGTGCTGCCTTTTGCCTAAGTAATGATCATGCATTCCCTCGTGCAGCCACTGTGCTAGAACCTATTGCTTTAATTCTTTCCTCCACCTATTCTGCATGCTTCTTACGTGTTTCTTCACTCTTTCAATGTGGTTCAGCTTTAATGTCTATTAACTAGCAGCTTGAGCTTGCTTGCTTCATTTGTTTGATTTGTTCTCAGCTCCATCTTCCTTCATTTCTTCACATTCAGCCCAAGCCTTCTCTTTATACCACATGTTGCTTCCTCTGTTTCTGCTCGTGTTTGTAATGTGGCTGCATGAAAGTTGTTTATGTGTTTCTCCTTTGTTTTGCTCACATGCATGTAGAACTTGAACCTTGCAGCTACTAATGTGTTTTCTCTATGCAGTCCCTTCATTTCTCATGTGGAAATCTTCAACTCATTCAGCTCATTTCCTCTATGTCAAATCCAAACTCAAGTTGTGTTTATTCTCTTTTCTTGTGTCTCTCATGTGCTTCTGCTCGTCTAAACCATAGCTTTTCTTTATTCCTCTTTCCACTGTTCAAGGCTCCAAAGCCCAAGTCTTATCTTGCACAACAACTCTTCTTTTCTTCAAATCACTTTATCATTTAAAGCTCCAATAACCCATTGAAATTCTACACACAAGAATGGAATATATTCAATAGAATTATCCACAAAATTATTTAAAAAAAATTTATGCATTAAAACTCAATAATTTTGCCAATTAATTCACAAAGTGCATAAATGGCTAATGAAATCAAATTATATCTAATTAAACCCTTAAAGCCATATTTACTCATCAAAATGCCTAAGCTTAGGAGGATTAATATGTCTAAAATTAGTATTTATCAAATTCCCCCACACTTAAGCTTTTGCACTCCCAAGCAAAAGAAAACTAAAGCTCCAAAGAAGAGATAATGGAAAGGGAATCAATAAAAATGGAGTTGTGTAGGTCACTTAGCACAAGGAAGCTCAAAGCAAGTCAATAGCTTAATTCTCCATGTCATATCACTTGCATCAATGCAGCAAGTACCATGGCAATACACTTAACCAAAATGAAATGCAATGAAAGTCCCTCACTTGGATTCGTGTTTATCACTCTACTCTTTAGTGTTTAGGATGCAGTGCTTACTCCCAAATTCCATCTTACCCAACCTTACTACCATAAGCTTTACAATTATCTACATCTCCACGACCAAAATCAAATGCCAATGAATAAATCAAAAGGTCATTGTTATGGTTGTAATGTAGGCTAAGGTATGAAACAAGTGGAAAACAAAAGAATGAAGGGAATTCAAAAAGATAATTTGGATGTTAAAAATCATCAAGAGCATTAAAATAAGAATAAGGATGGAATACAAGTGCATTTTAAGGCCTTAATTACCACAAACAAAAATGTGTGCTAAGAGAACAACTTTTCTTTCCTTTTTCTTCTTTTTCTCTTTCTCTTTCATTTTTTTTCTTTTTTTTAGTGTTTCAAATGCTTTTCTTTTTCTTTGCTTCTTCTTTTTTTCATTTATTATTATATTTTTTCTTTTTTCTTGGAATATTTTTGAAGAGGAACAAACAAATGGCCTATAAATGATGTAAAAAATGCACCTCCACCCACCTTAACAAGATACAATGCCCTTAATAATCAAAATCATCCTAATCAAGGTAGGAAGAACATTTATTTGGTTTCCATGGCTAAAAGGCTAAAAAGGAGACATATGGGGCTCAAAAGGGAAAAAAACCAATGGATTAAACACATGTAGGATAGCTTTTTGGCTCTAGCTAAAACAAAACAACAATGAATGCTTTAATCCTTTTCATGCATGGCAAATGAATAAATGTGGCCCTGAATAAGATTCAAGCCAAGTTGTAGAGTAAAAGCAAGATAGGGGATACACACTAGAAATGAATAAGCAATTGGTTCAAACATCTCTCAAGGTAAATTGACCATCCTCAAATTTCATTAAAGTAAAATTAATTGCCACTTAACTTGCATTCTCAACACAAGGTCAATTCCTTATCAAATCAAGATATATCAAAGCTATGATCCCCTCAATGCTAGCAACTTCCACAAAAGCATATATATATTTTTTCAAAAACTAGAAAATAACACAAAACTTCAACATTCTAAAAGTAAGACTAAAAGCCTAGAAACTAGAAAAATCAACTAACAAAAATGAAACTAAACTAAAAATTTATTTGTATCCCCTTCCCCCCACACTTAAACATTGCATTGTCCTCAATGCCAGCACACAATCTAGTAAACAGATAAAGACAACATAATAGAAAAAGGGAAAGGGAAAGAGTACAACCGGGGATTAGGGTGGGTCATGAAGTTGGAGCTCCTCCTTGTCATCCCTTGGAACTCCTTCATGAAAGTGTTTGAGCCGATGTCCATTAACTTTAAATTTAGCTACCGTTTACTCATCCAGAAGCTTAACTACACCAAAAGGGAAAACATCAGAAACTATGTATGGACCTTCCCATTTAGAATGAAGTTTACCTGGCATAAGCTTCAAGCAAGATTTATACAGTAGAACTTTTTGGTCGACAACAAACTCCTTTCTGGCAATCATCTTGTTATGGAATGCCTTTGTCTTTTCTTTATAGATCCTTACATTGTCATAGGCTTCCAATCTAATCTCCTCAAGCTCTTGGAGTTGGAATTTTCTGTGAGATCCCACTCTATTCAAATCCAAATTACATTGCTTTACAGCCTAGTAAGCCTTGTGCCCCACTTCTACTAGTAAGTGACAAGCTTTTCCAAATACCAGCCGATAGGGTGACATGCCAATAGGAGTCTTATAGACAGTCCTATAGGCCCAAAGTGCATCATCTAGCCTCTTGCTCCAATCTTTCCTATTTGGCTGCACAGTTTTCTCCAAAATTTGCTTCACCTTAAGGTTAGAAATTTTTGCTTGGCCATTTGTTTAAGGGTGGTATGGAGTAGCTACTTTATGCACAACACTATGCTTGCTAAGCAAGTTGTGCTACTCCAGTTGCAAAAATGAGTGCCCTGGTCATTGATTATAGCTCTGGGAATACCAAACCTGTAGAAAATGTGAGAGCAAACAAACTCTACAACCACAGAAGAATCATCAATCCTAGTGGATTTTGCTTCCACCCACTTCAAAACATAATCAACAGCCAATAAGATGTATGAAAAACCAAAAGAAGTAGGAAATGGCCCCATAAAATTAATGCCCCACATATCAAAGACTTCATAAAACAAAATGGGATGCTATGGCATTTCATTTCTCCTATATATACTACTTATTTGTGACACCTGACACATCTTTTACAAAAATCAAAGGCATCACGAAACAAAGTAGGCCAATACAATCCACTATCTAGAACCTTCCTAGCTGTGCGTTTTGGACTAAAATGATCTCCACATGTAAGTGTGTGACAAAAATTTAAAATAAAATCAAATTCTATATCAGGCACACAACGTCTAATCACTTGGCCACTACACAGTCTCCACAAGTATGGATCATCCCAAATATAATACCTAGCTTCACTCCTAAACTTATTCAACTGATGTTTAGTCAAATTAATAAGGAGTTTAGAAGCAGCTAGATAATTCACTAAGTTTGTATACCATGTGTAGAAACTATGCATAGCACACAGATGCTCATATGGGAAATCATCATCAATAGGTAAGGAATCTACCTTTGGAGCTTCAACTCTGCTCAAGTGGTCTGCCACCATTTTTTCAACTCTACTTTTATCCCGGATGTCAATATCAAATTCTTGAAGTGGAAGCATCCACTTGATCAACCTTGGCTTTGCATCAGGCTTCTTCAACAAGTACTTCAAGGTTGCATGAGCAGTAAAAACAATGACTTTAGTATCAGGCAAATAAAATCAAAATTTATCCACAGCAAAAACAATAGCAAGAAACTCTTTTTTAGTGGTTGTATAATTTGCTTGGGCCCCATCTAGAGTCTTGGATGCATAAGCAATCACATAGGACCTCTTATTCACTCTTTGGCTCAAAACTACACCTACACCAAAATTAGATGCGTCACATAAAAGCTCAAATGGGAGGGTCCAATCAAGGGGTTGAATAATGGGTGGGGAAGTCAATTGATTCTTAAGATCATTAAAAGCTATTTTACATGCATTATCAAAATAGAAATCAACATCTTTTTGTAACATCTTAGACAATGTTAAAGCAATTTTACTAAAATTCTGAATGAGTCTTCTATAGAAACATGCATGACCTAGAAAAGACCGAACCTCTCGAACACATGTCGGGTATGGTAAAGAAGTAATAACATCTATCTTAGCTTTATCAACCTCTATGCCCTATTCAGATATAATATGACCCAATACAATGCCTTTTCGAACCATAAAATGACACTTTTCAAAATTAAGTACAAGGTTCTTCTCTATGCATCTAGCTAGGACTCTATCCAGACTATGCAAGCAATCATCAAAAGAGTCCCCATATACAGTGAAATCATCCATAAAAATTTCTATACAGTGTTCCAGGAAATCACTAAAAATAGAAACCATACACCGCTGAAAAGTTCCAGGGGCATTGCATAGACCAAAAGGCATTCATCTATATGCATATGTTCAAAATGGGCATGTGAATGTCATCTTCTCTTGATCCTCCGGGGCTATGCATATATGGAAATACCCTGAAAATCCATCCAGAAAATAGTAATGAGACTTCCCAGCTAAACGCTCAAGCATCTGATCAATAAAAAGGAGGGGGTAATGATCTTTTATAGTAACTAAATTACGCCTCCTATAGTCAATGCAAACTCTCTAACTGTTCTGTACACGGGTGGGCACCAATTCATTATTCTCATTTTAGACAATAGTGATTCCTGATTTCTTTGGAACCACTTGCACAGGACTAACCCACTAATTGTCAAAAATAGGATATATAATACCAGCAAATAAAAGTTTAAAAACTTCCCTTTTAACCACATCCAGAATAAGTGGGTTCATTCGCCTTTGAGGTTGCCTTACTGCTTTTGCCTTATCCTCCAACAGAATTCTGTGTATGCATGTATCAGGGCTAATGCCATGTATGCCAGCCAAGGTCAACCCTATTGCTTGTCTTCTTCTCCTCAAGACCTCAAGAAGCTTCTTTTCCTCCTCTGGAATAATGTCATTGGCTACAATCACTGGAAGCTTCTCATCTTTCTCCAAATAGGTGCACTTAAGATTGTCTGGCAGTAGTTTAAGCTCTAAGGTATGGGCTTGCTCAATCGATGGTATGAGTTGTTTGATTTCAATCTCTTCCATGCTAACTACCTGTTTAGACAACTCATATACAGAAGAAACAACTTTCCTAACTTTGGGAATATTAGTAGTATGGGAAGAATCAAAAGAATCAGCAGTCAAGTGAATATTAGCATCATGATTCCATAAACTATCCATATCAACATGTAAAGAATCATCAATACCAGGAAGATCAACAAGACCAGTGAAATCAATAGAGGTTCTAGATGAAATAAAATCAATCTGATCAGCAATAGATTCCTTTGAGTTAATATCATCATACAAGATCAAAAATTCATCAATTTCTCTACATATAGTACAAGAATGAGAGTCATCATAATTATGTCTCAAAGAATCATCAAGATTAGTAATATCACAAGAATCAATTAACAAACTATCCCTAAAATTAATACTAGCATTATCAACTAGCATATCAATCAAGCTAATACTAAAAGCAGAGTTATCATCATAGGGGTGTTTCATGGCATCAAATATATTAAATTGTATCACATTGCGAGCAAACTCTATTTGAAGAGTACCCTCATGCACATTTACAATTGTCTTTGCAAATTTTAAGAAATGTCTACCTAAGATGAGTAGGGCATGTCCACTAGATCTATATCTATCATCCTCCATGTTAAGGACATAAAAATCAGCTAGAAAAATCAAATCCTTTACCTTAACTAGAACATCCTCGAACACTCCTGAAGGATAAGCAATGCTTTTGTTTGCTAACTGCACAACCACTACAATAGGTTTCAGCTCTCCCATATGCAAAGATGAATAAACAGATTTAAGCATAACATTTATAGTAGACTAAGATCAATCAAAGCATCAGAAAACTCAAAATTCCTAATAGTGCATGGGATTGTAAAAGTGCTCAGATCTTGACACTTAGTGGGCATTATTGGTTGTATGAGTGCTGAAACATTCTCGTCAAAATTGACCATTTCATTCCCTCTTAGATGCCTCTTGTTAGTACATATTTCTTTGAGAAACTTGGCATATTTGAGGATGGTCTTGATTGCCTCTAACAAGGGTATATTGACCTCAACCTTCTTAAAAGTCTCAAGAATCTCTTTTTCTATATCTGCTTCAGTTTGCCTTTTTCCCAAGGTAGGTCTATATGGGAAAGGCAATATCTTCTTTGGCTCTTCTTCTTTGTTAGGCTCATTTGGTGCGACGTGTGTATTTTATGACGTCGGCTTATCCATGGTAATGGTATCTGAGGATCCTTGAACCTCTCTTCCATTCCTAAGAGTGACAACACTAACATTGCTACCATTCCTTGGATTGACAACTGTCTGTGAAGGTAATTGGCCTGAACCTTGAGATTTCACCTCACTGAGAGAAGTAGCAAACTGGCCTAACTAAGTATCAATCCTCCTTTCTAAATTTTGCAAGTTCGTCTGCAATTGTTGTTGTTGTTGCAGCATTTGTTGTGTGAGTTGTGCATTACTTTCCATAAGATGCTTCACTATGTCTTCCACATTATTCCCTTTCTTTGGTTCCTCCTGCATAGGAACTGACTGCCTAATAGGTTGGGAAGACTGTGCACTAGGTCTTGCAACATTGTATCTTTTTTGTTGTTGCCCTCCTCTATATCTCAGGTTAGGGTGATCACTCCATCCTGGATTGTATGTATTAGAATAAAGATCATATTTTTGCTACCCTTGTTGCATTGGCTTGACTGGAAACATCCTAGCACAAGTCTCTACCCTATCCTCTAACATAGGGCACTGATCAGTAGCATGTGTGGCCAAACAACATATATCACACAGGGGTCCCACCAAGGTAGTAGAGGTAGATGTCTGCCCAGGTGCATAACACTATGGGTAAGAATGTGTCTGAGTAGGGTAGGACAGTGGTGCACCAGTCTGAGAAGGAGTAGAGGATGAATGTGGCTGCTGTTGATCTAAAGCAAGTTGTTGGAGCACAGTAGACATACATCAATCTTGCTCTCTATTCTTTGACCATAGTCTGGAGCATACAATTCACTGACTCCTCTTACTGTCTGCATTGATTTGGACCCAAATTGTTAAGCATTCTAAGCCATCTTATCAATCAGCTCCTAATCCCTTGTAGGTGTTAGATCACCTAAGGCACCATCAGAGGCAGTATCAATCATGCTTCTGTCCATGTTCAATAGCCCCTCATAGAAGTACTGAATAAGCAGCTGATCAAAAATTTAATTTTAAGGACAACTAGCCAGCAATCTTTTGAATCTTTCCCAATACTCATAAAAAGTTTCTCCACCATTCTGTTTGATCCCACATATTTCCTTCCTTATTGATGCAGTGCGAGACGTAGGAAAGAATTTCTCCAAAAATAGCCTTTTCAGCTGGTCTTAAGAAGTAATGGCACCAGGGGGTAGATAGTACAACCAGTCCTTGGCCAAGCCATCTAGGGAGAAAGGAAATGCTCTGAATTTAATTTGTTCCTCTGAGACTCCCTGTGGCTTCATTATAGAGTATACAACATGGAATTCCTTTAGATGTTTGTGAGGATCATCCCTGTAAGTCCATGAAACTTAGGAAGTAAGTGAATCAAGCCAGATTTAAGCTCAAAATTAGCATCTAATTCTGGGTATTGTATACAAAAATTTTAATAATGCACATTAGGGGCTGTTAATTCTCTAATGGTTCTGGCATGCATGTTATCATTTAAATTGGAATTTACATTCAAGTTAGCCTAAACATGCATATTCATGTTAGCATTCATTTGATCTTGTTTAGCCATATTATCACCAGCAAATTGAAGTACACAATCAATTCCTTGCACACAATGAAAAGCGGAAGAAATAGAACTACTAATTCCTACACTATCCTTGTTCTTCTTAATCCTTACTTGTCTTCTAAAGGTTCTTTCAATTTATGGATCCAAATCAATTAATTTTTCACCAGAGCTCCTTGTCATAAACCAATTAAACAAGCAAAAACTAAGAAGGAACACAAAAATCAACAAAGAAAAATTAAAACAATAAATCTAGAGAAATTAGAAAAATCCTAGAAAATTCAAAAAAATACTAAAAAATTAGAAAAAGTGCCTAAAACATTGGAATTTGGTCAAAAGATGGTGCACCAAATAGCTTTGCTATTACTTTTGCTTAAAACACCCAAAAACCTTGGAAAACAAAGTTTGAGAGTTTTTTGGGCACTTCAAATAGAAATTCTAGCAAGTGGCAAAATCAAATCAAGCAACCAAAATGAACCAAATCCAAGCTTAATGCAGGGGAAAAATAGAACAAAAATAGAGTAAAAATAAGGCAAAAAGTACTAAGAAACCCTTTCAAACAATTAAGAAACTAAAGTCCCAGCAACGGCACCAAATTTGATGATCGTGTTGCGCAATCTCAAATAAAACTAGGAAACAAAATGAATTTTGTAGATAATGGTGCAACCTAGGTCATTTCCCAAGAGGTTTGTGCCTCATTTTGTTTATGAAAGAATGTTCCAAGTATTACTAATTGGCACTTGTTTTAGGGGTTTTTAAATGCTAGAATTTAATTGAACTAAAATTTAATTGACAAGAATAAAAAACTGAAGACTAAATAAAGTGAACAGTTGAGAAAATGTGGTAGCTAGCTTTTAGATGGATTCCCTAAAATTCAATTATCCTTGCTCTTTTTAGTTTTCCAAATTTGGATTTAATTTCTTGCTTTTTAGTGTATTCCCTATAAAGGCTCTTGAATAACAATCTAAGATTCAATTCATCAATTATTCAAGGAATTTGCTACCTCAAGAAACCTTGAATAATTTAATTGAATTAAGAACAAGAACACACTAAACTAATCCTAATTGATCAATAAAATCTGCTGTACAATCTACTTAAGATGTTAATTAACCAATTAGATTAATTAATTCCTCTAACAATTAATTGTACAAAATTTCCAGCCACTTAATCTAACAACCATTGTATCAATTGGCCTAAAATCAAGAGGAAATTAAAAGTAAATTGCGCAGCACTAATTCTTGAATTTTTACGAACATGTAATGATCACTATTAAAATTCCAAAGATCAAATTAAGCTCGGTCCACAATTCAACTAAATTCAGAAATTTCTAGTAATGAAATTCCTAAATTATTAAACTATACCTAGTTAAATTAATAAGGAAAATAATTCTGAAATTAAAAGATAGAGCAAAGAGTGTTTATCCAATTTGGTGAGAAAATATAGAGCTCAAATCTACATCTGGGAGTTTCCAAGCTTCAGCTAGCCACCATGGATGATTCAAGCTACCATGGAGAATTTAATCGGAGAAGAAATGATGGAATGAGCAACAGCCATAGAGAATCCGATGAAAAATGCTTCTTCCCTCATTCTCTGGAGCTCCAGCTTTCTTTCATCATTCCTCCCATTTATCTCCCCCCAGCTCTCCTTTTTTCTATTAATCCCTCCCGCTTCCTTCTCAAGCTGTATGTGTTTTCTTTTCTGAACTCAATCTCTAGCTCATCTTCATTAATACACGTCAGCCACAGCTCATTCATCTTACAATTTACTCCCACGTCAGCTTCTCACGTGTTCTGTAGCTTTACTCCTTCGACGTGCCCCTTTGATTTTCCACGTGCTCAGCTCCCTCATTTTACTTCTTTTTTCCGTAGCTAAATCCTCCAAGCTCACAACTTTTTAATGACTCCCACGTCATCCTTCTCTAAAATAATCATGTGGCTTGCTTCTATCATTCCCAGCTAAGTATTCCTTCTTCCATTTGTTTTCTCACATGTTTACAAGTTAGCATTCTCTCTAGCCAGCTCCCAGCTCCTCACGTGTTTCCTTCATGCTCATTAGCTCGTGCTATTATTCCACATAAAACCCATAGCTTCTTCCTTACTCAGCTGCTTCTTTCTTATGCTGCCTTTTGCTCGAGTAATGATCACGCGTTCCCTCATGCAGCTATTGTGCTAGAACCTGTTACTTTAATTATTTCCTCTATGTATTCTGCATGCTTCTTACATGTTTCTTCACTCCTTCAATATGGTTCAGCTTCAGCATCTTTTAACTAGCAGCTCAAGCTTGCTTGCTTCATTTGTTTGCTTTGTTCTTAGCTCCATCTTCCTTCATTTCTTCACGTTTAGCTCAAGCCTTCTCCTCATACCACATGTTTCTTCCTCTATTTCTGCTCGTGTTTGTAGCATGGCTGTATGAAAGTTTTTTATGTGTTTCTCCTCTGTTTCGTTCACATGCATGTAGAACTTGAACTTTGTAGCTGCTAATGTGTTTTCTCCATGCAGTCCCTTCGTTTCTCACGTGGAAACCTTCAACTCATTCAGCTCATTTCCTCTACGTCAAACCCAAACTCAAGTGTGTTTATTCTCTTTTCTTGTGTCTCTCATGTGCTTCTGCCCGTCCAAACTGTAGCTTTTCTTTATTCCTCTCTCCTCTGTTCAAGTCTCTAAAGCCCAAGTCTTATCTTGCACAACAACTCTTCTCTTCTTCAAATCACTTTATCATTTACATCTCCAATAACCCATTGAAATTCTACACAAAAGAATGGAAAAAATTCAACAGAATTATCCACAAAATTATTTAAAACAAAATTTATGCATTAAAACTCAATAATTTTGCTAATTAATTCACAAAGTGCATAAATGGCTAATGAAATCAAATTATATCTAATTAAACCCTTAAAGCCATATTTACCCATCAAAATGCCTAAGCTTAAGAGGATTAATATGTCTAAAATTAGCATTTATCAGGCTAATTTTGGCTCTAGAAGTGGGAAATGGGGCCAAGAATATGATGGAAACCCTAGCCTTAAAGGGACCTCCGAATTTGCTTTTTGCTCTTTAAATGTTTTTGTAGAATGGTGTAAAGGATGAGGGTTTTCTCTTAGAGGTTTTAATGAGAAATGGGCTTACCCATCAGCCCAAGGTCCAATTAGACCCCTTAGTTGCTGGGCCTTGGTTTAATGAATAAGGCTATAGAACTTCAAGGATTTTTAATAGGATTTGGGGCTTCTAATTCACTAAACTAGATTGAGCCATTGCTAAGTAGTCTCTCTTAGGCTAAGTGTGATAATAGGAAATTAGATTTGCTCAAAAATATAATTGGGCCTCCATTAGGCTTTACCTATGACATACTTAAATTAATTATGGGCCCAGATTAATTTTCTAACCCAATTGAATCTTAAACCCACATTAATAATTTATCACTTTGTAAGTTCCACTTCCTTTTCCACTTAATTAATTTACTAATTACCTAGATTAATTCCCTAATCATCATAATTAGCTTTAATTAATTTTAGGTGTTGCAAAAGAGCACATTTAAGGAAACAAATCATATAAAAAGAATGTTCACCAAAACTTATCAAAACAAAGTATGATTTAAACTATGAAAAATTCGTATCCTTAGAACCTTTGCCCTTTCGTATTTTAGCCAAGATAGAGAATGAGGGAAGAATATATGTATTTGATGAAAACTTGGTATAATTAAGGGTTTAAAAGGGTGAGGAATAAGAATATGTCAAGAGATTAATCTAAAAACTAGGAAAATGGCTTCACCTATAGTTTACTTTCAGTTTTGAATACTTCAAAATCCAAGAAGGATTAATTGATTCCTATAATGCCATAATTGAAAATGAATTATGGATATCCTAATGACCTTAAATATCCTCTTCAATAAACAAAATCTCAATTTTAGACCATATGGAGAAGCTTTCAGCCTAGATTAAGAAATGGTACCTAAGGAAGTTTTTCATTTAGTCAAATGATTTAAGAGGCTTAAGTGAGTGATATAAAGACTAGATAAACCATTGGTTTGAGAAAAAGAATAAGATTTGATGATTTTAGAATTATGGTTCCATATAAATCCTAATTTGCTCTATGAATAGAATGAGTGACATAGTTAAGCTTTTAAACTTATTTTAGCCATGAAAAGTGAGTAAAAATAATATAGATAAATGATGGAATTACTACATAAAATGTAGCAAATGGGATGAGGCATTTCAAGACACTTAAAAGTAACCAAAACCATGCTTCAAGCTTATAATATACATGTATATTGATAGAGTAGGATTGGATATGTCATAATTGGTTGATTTGTATCTTAAATTGATGTACATAGGGCAAGCAAGTGGAACTACACCAAGGTGTGTGTGTGTGTGAAAGAGGCTGTGGAACCAAGGGAAGGAGAACAAGGGAATTAACTTGGATTTTTATTGCTAAGGGAATTAACTTAGCTAGTCTATTGAAGTGTTGATGATATATATATATATATATAAAGTGTTGGTGGCATTTATATATTCTAAAAATAATCTCATAATGGATGTAATGGTGGCTACACCCCTTTATCAATTCTAGATAAAAACAAAACTTCAATGTTTCAAGCTTAAATTAATAATTAATACTAAAAAAAAATACATAAAACAACTAATTTCAACTTTAAATATAATTAATTATTTGGAATCAATACAAAAGACAAAATTAAAACTAATTAAGCATTCATATATGGTGAGTGTAGCACTTGAAAATTATAGTAAATAAGTCTCATTTGGAGCACCTTATTTAACCACCCTCCACTTACCACCATCCACATTTACCAATTTACTATAAATAAATTTACAAAAAGGAAAAACAACAAATTTGCTAGCTACTACCCATAATTTTTCCTTCAACCTATTATAAGCCAAAGTTAGAATAAGAAGCAAAATAATAACGTGCATTCTTTGGCCAACTCTTATCCAATTACGTAAGATATTTAACTACTAACCAAGATGTAAATTAAGGGGAAAAAGAGGCAAGGTTTAACTCACCTAAATCAATCATGGAAGAACTAGCGATTGCAGTAATAAACATGGGATATGTAATATCCGATTTTTTAAAAGCAAGAAAAAATGCAAGAAACTTAATATCCAATTTCTCTATTAATGAAAGAAATTCACCGAATACAAAAGAAAGTCTCCCAAAATGACTTAGTTAAGGTCTTGAAAAATTTGGATAGCATTCTAAACTCCTAAAAATGAGAATTCCAGTCTCAGACAGAAAGAAAAATAGAGCTAGAATGAAGAAACAAAAGGTAACAAAAGGTTGACAAAACATAAAGGAATTTTTGTCATTTTGAGCAATTTTTGGAATTTTCATTGGAGGGCTTTTTTAATGAAAATTTTGAGTTCTCCAAGGTTCTCAGAGACCTTGAAAACCATGGGATGCTCGAAACAACTAATGCCCCTCCAATGAACGTTTTCTAATAACAGTGAGCCCGAACTTTAACAAATTCGTTCAGGAAGGTTTTATCTCTGATTTGAGTGATTCTAAAGGTATTCTACTAAATTGGGAACCTAAATTTCATAATAAAAAAGACAGTTTTAAAAAAGGAGCTAAAATGAGTTAGAAACAAAGATGCCAAGAATGAAGGGCAAAATTGAAATTTTTAAAAAATTGAAGCTTCTTGAACCCTCATTATATTTTTCCCTTCTTCTCCCATTTCTAGACAGACCTAATTTTGCCCCTAAACCGGAGAAGAGAGCCAGCTCCTAGGTGCACCAAGAGAAGAGGCTTTGAAGGGAGAAAAGGCAAGGAAAAGGTAGGAATTTTTAAGAAATTTTAAGCTCTTTCTTTAGCAACATACTTTTCCTCCTTCTCCCCTTTCTCCCTATAGTTTTCTCAATGTTTTTGGTGTTGTTTTGAGGGCAGAACAAAGGGAAAAATTCATATTTGAAGAGAGGAGGCCAAGAAAAGTGAGCAACAAGCAAGAAAAGCTAAGGAAATAAGGTAAAGTCTTCATCCTATGGTAGCTGCTCCTTCCCCCTTCTTCCCCCTATTTCGTACCATATATGTAGTTATAAGAGGGCTTGAATTTTGGGTAAAACCAAGGGTAAATTCAAGGAATTTAAGGGAGGAGAGTAAGAATATGCAAAAAAATTCAAGTCAAAGCCATGGATTTGCAAGATAAGGAGGCTTAGGTTTTGATTGCACCTTAAACTCTACCATAAACCCTAGCTATATTTTATGATGTTTAAGAGTTCATATAGGCTCTTAAGACACCAAGAGAGCTTCCTACATGCTTCTACCATCAAAGGAAGCAAAGAAACTCTAAGGGTGCCAAGAAGAGTATATGCTTTGGCCAAGGAGGGTTTATACATCTAAGGAGTGTTTTAATTCCTTCCAAGCTTAGTTTTGCATCATGTATGATGGAAGAGTATGAGCAAAAGCCTTGGAAAAATTTTAGAAGGCATAGAAAGTGAGATGGTATCATAGATTCCATATTATGGCTTAAAGAAACAATACCTAGTTAGGCCCCTTGATTTGATTATGTGATGACTCCAAGAGATTTAAATGGAGTCAAGAATTATAAATAGATGAAGAGCCATAGCCAAGATGATATTTTCTTAAGATTGCTTCATTGAGTGCATTATGGAACCATAAAAGAGCCATGTTAACCATCTAGCTTTTCTAGTGAATTTATGGCCTTAGAATTTGATTCAAGAGTATAATTGGCTTCCCTATGATATGTCTAGGGCAAGAAAAATGATCTCTACCTCCTTGTTTGTGTGAGGTCTAGGGAGAAGACTCAAGGCTCAAGAAAAGAGTATGTTTGTGTGGCAAAAGTAGCTCTCTCCACCTTCTCTCATGCATAAATGTGTTCTTACATTGTCTTTGGATGTGTGCATGTATGTTTTAAGCCATGAAAAGTATTCTAGTATGATTTCATATGCCATGGTATCATAGTGATGTTTTATACATTTAAATGATATTTCATATGCTTACCTTGGTTTGCTTGAGTGTGGAGAAGCCAATAACCCTCTAGCCATGGTGAGGATGAGCCAAGAATCCTTGAACTTGGTTGAGACAAAGTAAAGAGTCCCCTAAGAGTGAGGTTGACTCTCAAGAGCAAGGTTAAGTTAAAACCTCTTAAAGAAAATGGGTGACGCAAGTCCAAAATCTATAAGTGAATGGGTGAAACTAATCCACTCACTTGGCAAGTCTATGTATGCTATGTACGACTTGTTCAAATGCCAAGGATGTTTCTTAAATGCTCACACATTTCAATATGCCCGTGCATGCATTTTCAAGACTTGTATTGCATACTTTATGTATGATTGATAGGGAGATGAGTTATTGGGATTCTTTGAATCTCATCCCCTTCTCTCCAATGTTTAACATACTAGGTGAAGCAATTGAGCAAGGTAATGGTAGCCACCAAGTCTAGAAAAAGGAGATTGACATCAAAGTATATAAAATAGCCCAATTTTACCTCTTTTATACCCATATACATGGCATATGATGTAATCCCATGATGAAATTGTTATATAATCATTTGAACATGTGTAAATACTCATATAATTAATGCCATATGCATGATATAACATGATTTGAGTATGGAATGACAATACTAGACATATGCATTCTTATGTATATCATGGGGTGGATAAGTGAGTTTGAGAAATCTAGATTTTTGCACCTTTGAGACAAGTTTAGAATATCATTTTGGTGTATTCCCACGTGCTCAAGTGGGCGCACAAGGTTTGGAAGCAAAATTGGGCACTTTGATGCTAGTAAAAATCATAAAAGTGACTAAATCAGAATCCTATAGCATAAACTGACCAAATGGATGTATCTTCCCATGAAATTTGGTAGACTCATAGAAATAATTGAGAGCCTTTTGTGAAGCTAAAAGTCAGAAAAATAGGAGTTCTATAGAATTAATTATAAATTTTCAAATTTGAGATTTTTCTACTGTTCTGGTGCATGTAATATTCATATGGTTAGTCCCGTGTTCTATGTTATCCAAGGGACAAATGGTTTCCAATGCTTGTGAAATTTTTCAGCATATACTAGAGTTCATAAACTTTTTGTAGCCACTAACATCACCTCATTTGGAGGTTTGAGCAGAGAGTTATGAATTTTTGAAGTTTAGTATCAACACCAATAGTGCCACTCAACCTCCTATACTGTTCCATCACAATTTTAGGGGAATTAAGGATAGAAAATGACTTTAGGAAGAGAATTAGAGGGGCCCAGGCATTAAATGTAATTTTAGGAAGGATTAGAGAATAACTAAAGAGTGGAAAGGTCAAAGACTTTAACTTATCAGAGGATGGTTTAGTGAGGTATTAGGGTAGAGTGTGCATACCCAATGATGAAAAGTTAAGAAATATAATACTGTCTGAAACTCATAAGAATAGGTAGACCATCCATTCGAGAACCACTACGATATATGGGGATCTTAAGGAAAGTTTTTGCTGGCTTGGAATGAAGTTGGACATAGCTAAGTTTGTTGCTAAATGTCCAGTTTGTCAAAAGGTTAAGATTGAACACAAAAAACTCACAGGTTTGTTACACCCATTAGAGATTCTGAAATGGAAATGGGATAGTATATCCATGGATTTTGTGATAGGTTGGCTTAGGACATCCTCGAGTTATGATGTAATTTGAGTGATTATGGATAGACTCATGAAGTCTGCCCACTTTCTACCTATTAGGGCCACTTATCCTCTAGATAGATTAGCTCAACTGTATGTCTATGAGATTGTAAGATTATATGGTATCCCTAATAAGCACTGTGTTAGATAAAGACCTTAGATTCACATTGAAATTTTGGCAGTTTCTGCAAGAAGTTTAAGTACTAGCCTAAATTTCAACACTACCTATCATCCTCAATGAGATAGACAAACTAAGAGAACCATTCAAATTCTTGATGATATGCTTAGAGCTAGTGTGCTAGAATTAAAGGAGAACTGATATGTCAATTTGACTTTAGCCGAGTTGCTTACAATAATAAGTACCATTCTAGTATCCAAATGGTACCATTTAAGGCACTTTATGAGAGGAAGTATAGATCACCCTTGTGTTGGGTAGAGCTTGGTGAGAGGAGTCTTTTAGATCTGGACATAGGGGACCAAACCACCTATCAAATAGAGCTCATTAGGAAGAAGTTGTTAGCTGCCCAGAGTTGGCAGAAGAACAATGCCAATAAGATTAGAAAACCCTTAGAATTTGAGGCAAGAGAACATGTGTTCCTCAAGGTTACTCCAATGACAGGCATAGGATGGTCTATCAAGTCAAAAAAGCTCAGTCCTTGATGTCTTAGTCCTTTTCAAATCCTTGAGCAGATCAGACTAATAGCCTATAGTTACTTTACCCTTGAATTTTGCCCAGTTACATGATGTGTTCCACGTATCCTAATTGAAAAAATATCACCCAGACCCTTCCTATATCATTGAGCATGAGAATGTATATTTGTAAGATGATTTGTCTTATATGGTTGTGCTGGAAAGGATAGTGGACTTGAACAAAATTCCTAAAAGGAGGAGAGAAAGTAACACCCCAAAATTAACTAAGAATAATCATGGTGTATTAAGGAATTAACATGGGAGATTTAGAAAAAATAAGAATTCTAAAGAAATAGATTCATTCTAAACATCTTGAGGCAATAATCATTTCTTATATCATAGTTTGGTGGAGACACATTAATTATGGTTATAGGTGAAATAATGAAATTAATTAAGGAAAATGGACATTTAATTCAGGCCTTATAACTAACTTATTTATGCTGTGAGCCAAATATAGAAGCCTATTCTTAGCCATAGGGAGGTCCAATTCCATTTCTTAGAGGCCCAACCATAATCTTGTGCAAATCCAATTTGAATGGATCCATATAGCTTAGCTCAGGAAACTAATTTCTGAACCCACTTGGAAGATAGGCATTTAGGTTAGTTGAAAACCCATTTAAAACCCTAAATTCTTTTCAGCCTCCTTTCCATTTTGTAGAAGACACAAGAGGCTTTCAAGGAGAAATTCAGAAGTCCCATGGAGGCTAGGGTTCTTTCAGCACATTTCTACCATTTCTCCCTCCTAGAGTAATATTTAGCCAATGTAACATTTTCATTTAGAGTATTTTCACCTTAAACCCAAGTCTGAAATTTGTTGTTTGGTGCTTTCATAGTAGATTTTTAGAGGTTGAGGCTAGGGGGTTATTTGGTAAGTATCCTCTCCCAATTCTGATGTGTTTTCTATTGGATAGAGTCCTCTATAGCTAACTTATGATATGAGCTTTGATTTTGTATGAATTTACCAAAGAATTGGAGTGGTATTTTGAAGTTTATGGCATGGGGAAAACCAAATATGAACTTGGAGCCTTTTAGTGGCTAGGTAATTGTTCTCTAGGTAGTTTATAATGATTGGATTCTATAATGTCTTATTTATGTTGCAATTAGCACTAAGAAGATACTTGATTTGATTTAGGAATCTCTAGAGTATGAAAATTCATTTTTGGCTTTAGGACTAGATTCAATTAAGTAAGGTAACTGGGGTTAATTTTTACTCACATATATCCACTTTAATCTTATATCTATTGCACACATATGATTTTGAATGCTAAATGATTAGTTGGCTACTTGAATGGTATGTTGGGACCTTGTGTGAGTCCATGGTGGAGTTGCAGTGCGGCTGCCACTCGTGCATCATGCTTTGATCAGGCACCAAGTTATAATCAGCCTCTTATATGCACTAAGCCTAGGTTGTGCTCACTGGGAAATTGGTGATCTAGATGGGACTCTCTCAGTGTTATTGGCCTTTAACATATTGAATATGATTATTAGTATGTGATAGTAATCACAAGTAACCCAACTATTTCATTAGCTTATTTGATAGATGTTTCTTATTCTTAATTGATTAAATTGCACATATGTTGATTAATTTGAATGGAATTTCTCTCTTGGTTACTGAGATTCACATCTCACTCCATTTTATAGGCTAACAATTTCAGGTTAAGGCTTCTCGAGTAAGGATAAAAGGAAGTAAGTGGGTGAACATCTATGAGCTAAGACCATGTGTGAGAACCCTACACTGGGACTAACTTGACTAAAAGTATATGCTAATTTTTGTGGTTCTTTTGTATGGCACCATCATGTAATCATATTACCAAGTGTAGGTATTTTGTGTTCTATAATTAATGGTGTAACTAATAAGGAGTTAAACCTCATACAGTTTGAAATTTGATGCTTGTACTGAAGATGAGATGTTGTTAATGCAAAACCATTAATTAATCAATTGAGATTATGATTATGCCATGCTATGAGTGTTTACCCCAATAGTGTTTGTGGTAGCTCAGTTGGAATATGTATATATCCATAGAAATGATATTATTAGTGGTTTTTGCACTCTTTACTATAAAATTTATAAGCTTGCTGGTGTAGGGCAGTTAGATGGGTGAGAATCAACACTTGAGTCCCCTAATCGGTTATGATAGGTATGCTGAGTAATTTAGGTAGTTAGATACCATTAGAACCTTACAAATTATGGTAGAATGACTTTAGAATGCTACTAGGGGGAGAGATGTGATGTTTGTGATGAAATTTAAAGAGTTTAGGTGCAAAATAGAGTAGTGCCATAGCTTAAGTTGAGGCCAAAGCTCTTCTAAAGGCTAAGGGTGCCACAGCACAAGACAAGAATTTTGCCTAAAGAGGGTAACAAAATCAAACTTCACTCAAGTGTAGGATCCTTTGCTGTAGTGCAACTTGAGGGAAATAGAAGGGTGAGGTTCCAAAGAGTAATCATACCTGGTGAGGATTAAGGAAAGCAAAAATAAAGTTCCACTAGCATACCTCACCGTGGTGCAAGGATAGTTTGCTGTGGTGCGAATCGAGAGATTTTGAACAATGGGGTCCAGGGGGTAGCTTCACCACAGCGTAGAATGTGAAATTTCAATTTTGATCTCTAGTAGCCATTCAAGTCACGATGCAGGCATACCAAGTCACGGCATAAGCCACAAACTTAGTTTTAAGGTTTTAGAAACCAACGTGGTTGCAGCAAGATGATCTAAGTCACAGTGTAAGACACTAAACTCTTATTTTTATCTCTAAAACTTAATTTTTCCTGGGGTTAATGGCATGTTATGACTTGGGAACAATTATAAGAGGATTTTAGGACTATGGAATCAGTGATAAAATGAATCAAAGATTTTATTTGACAACTTGAATTAATTGTAGGCTTAAATCACTTGGTTCTTTGAATAATAATCCTAATAATAATAAGGTTCAAATTTCCCTACTATTTTGTCTAAATAGCTATTTGTATTAATGTTAGACCTTGATCTATGATCTTTAACTATGCATTTAAGCTTAATAACTATAGATAAGAGTTAGGGTCATTCCAGCAACTGACACAGATCCTTAGGTATAAAAGGGAAATGAATCCCAATCAACCATAAGCAAGCTAAGGTCAGAAATTTAGACTAAAGACAATCCTTAAAATTCATCACCATACTATTTCCAACTCTCCTTTGGTGGCTACGAACTGACTTCTTCTTCCTCTTAGCTCATAAAGGAAAGGATTTGTAATGTCACTTATCGCTTTCAATAATACATTCACTATTGCTAGGCCAAGCCTAATTTGCATTTTCTTGATTGCTAAGTTAATTTCTTTGCATATTCTTATTCCTCCCACTTTTAAACCCTTGATTGCATCAAGTTTTTATCAAATGCACACTCTTTTCTCTTTCCCTCTCTCTAGGCTGAAATTACAAGGTGTTATGGTTCCAAGAATAGCAAATTTTCTTAGCTTGAATCCTACCTTATTTTAAAGCTCTCTTGATGGAGATTCTTTTGGTGTAATTGGTTTTCTCAAATGAGCTCTTTCCCTTAAAGTTATAGCCACAAACTTCTTTTTAAGAAACCAAACCCGTAATGAGAGAGAACATGAAGAGTGAAGAAAGTTTCCTAACTATAGCATAGTAAATTTTGGCATATTTCTTTATCTTTCTTAACTTGCTTTCCCTTCTCTCTCTTCCCTATTTTAAGCTACAATGAAAGCTAAAATTTACTACTAAAAGTCAATCCTAAAGTGAAGATGATATATATATAACTTGATTATACTTTTTTAAATGACTATTTTGCCCTTACATTTTATTTCCTTCATTTGAGCTCATTTTTTAGTCTTTTTAGAAATCAATTGTCCATACCAAATTTTGCACTCTCTTTTTCACAAAAAAATTCTATTTAGGGTTTGTGTAACATAAAATAGCATCGAATGGTCTAAAAAAAAATCTTATCATTAGCACTCCTAAGATGTATACCATTAGGGATTTAACCAAACTAAACTCATCTGGCTAATCTACTAATCCTATTTCATAATATTATGATAAGGAATATATGTTTCTTAAGTCAATTCTTATGTTTTTTAAATCCTTAATTTTTCTTGTTTTATAGTTAAACTGACTCTTTCATCCTTATAGTCATTTTTTATCTGTTCTAGCTTTTTGATATTGTTTTTTTGGACCACTCTGTTCTATATATCATTTAACTTTGTCTTTTGCTCAAAAATTAAAAATTCAAGATCCACAATGGTTTAAAATAACTCAATTTACACTTTTGCCATTTGTTACCTTGGTTTGCATACAATTAAGGTCTTTACCAACTTTATCAACTCTGGTTGATCTGATAACTTTATTTAGTTATATAATGATAGAAAATATCTTAATCTCTTAATATACTATTAAATATTTAAATTCTTAATTTTTTCCTATTGCACTATGAGAACTCTTTTTAGTCATTTCTGAATTAGAATTTAATCATTTGTGAGTCTCTTTTCTCATCTAATTAAGCTTTTTACTTCCTCTCATCATTTCACATATCCTTCAAGCCTAATATTAAAATGCTAGATATTATAGGTTTTGTTGAAAATTAGGAACATTTTCACAATGCCATAGATAGCTCTCTTTGGAAGAAGGAAGTGAAGTGATTGATAAGAAGACAAAAGAATCTAGGAAAGGAAAGAGGACTTCCTAAGTGTTTAATAAGAACCCATTGAGGATTAAGGTATATAGCTTGCCAAGAATGAGCTGCAAGTACATCTCTTTTAAATTTTAAATTATGTTAAAGAATGATTTAGTCTGATTGTATTGTTTTTATGAGTTCAATCTAGTAAGATACATGCCTTGCATGTGAGATGGCCCAATATAATTATCATGTATGATGAGATAAATCTAGTTAGATGCATGCCTTACATGAGAAGAGAAGGTAGGAAGAAGCCAAGAATTCTTCCCCCTTGGCCAATAGATATCTCATCTTGGCAGGGTTAAGAGGCACTTTATGTGCAAGATATATTCAATGAGTGTAGGATAGATAAGATGCACTTTATCTACTAGTTTGCAATTCATATGTAAGACATATTCAATAAGTGTGAAGTAGATTTATAGCAAAGTTTTATGGTTTTCATAGCATGCTTTCTTAATAAACATTTTGATATGCTATGAAAGAGATTTCTTATTTTGAAAAACTAGAAGTACTCATACTTTAACAAGAATGTTCATGAAAAGCTTGCTAACAATTGAGATTGATCACCTTATAATCATTATATTGTTTTACTAACATCCAAGTGATAAGAATGAAGCTTCATGAGGGGGTGTGGAATGATATTTTAATGTAAATAGTTGTGGTACAACCATTTAAATATGTTTAGTTTGGTGTATTGTGCATATTAGGAATGCAAAATGTAATAAAATGATCCCTTTTGATATGTTTTGAAATGGTTAGTATGTTCATTTTCGTTGTAGATCATTTTTTATGTCTATAAGTCATGATCTAGTAGCTGAAATTTTTATAGTTTGCACTTAAAATGTATATGGTTATGTGCGAAGAATTTCATGTGAAAATTATCTGGTTTAAGTATGTGTATAAATTATGTAAAGTTAATGAAACAGTATTGTAGAGGAAAGGACAATTTTGGAACATGTGTAACTGGTTAGGTAAATTATGTAAGAAATGAACCTCTATTTTCCTTGAAATTTGTATAGCATTTAAAAGTGACATGTAGCACATGCTCTAAAAAATTTCATCACAATCAAATAAGGTTAAATGGATAAACTATGGTTCGATTAGTGTATATTTGTACTAGTTGCTAAAATGGGGTAGTTTTGAGAATTTGATAAGTTGGAGAATAAAACCACGAAATTTTTTTATGAAATTTGGGTGACACTTAGTTAAGACCATTAGGATGGGATTTGGAGAGTGTTATAATTTTTAACCTAATTTGCTAGCTTAATTATGCCTAAAATAGTGTACGAACATACTTGGAACCAAAATAAGGAAACTTAGGAAATCTAGTTAGTTGAGCAGTCAAACAAGTCTTTTTTTTTTTACCTCAAATTTGGCCACAATGTACTTGACATATGCCTCCTTAGATCTAGAGAATTTTATGATTCTAAGTGATGTATAGATAGCCTTAGTGAAAGCCAAAATAATAGACAACAATTTCAAGTTCAACCAAAACA
Source organism: Erythrophleum ivorense (assembly GCA_026724425.1). Lineage (NCBI taxonomy): Eukaryota > Viridiplantae > Streptophyta > Magnoliopsida > Fabales > Fabaceae > Erythrophleum > Erythrophleum ivorense. The sequence goes on along the minus strand of JAIUCV010000030.1, from coordinate 3,468,776 downwards.
ATTTTAAAGATCAAGTTAGTTGAGCAATTAAATGAGTGATTTTGTACTTCAAATTCCTTTACATAGAAGTCAAGATATTAGTAATAAAAGTTTAGAGAGTGTCATAATTTTCCAAGAAGGTTTGATCACCCTATAAGTACCAAAACTATGAGAAACTAGAATGGGGACTAAAATAGAATAGTAGTGAAAATCTAGATAGTTAAGATACCAACATAGAAGTTTAGAGTTGAAATTTGGATAAAAGAAAGTTAAGATATGGAACTTAAAGATTGCTAATTTTGGCACAAATTGAGCATAGGGAAATAAGAATTTATTACTAAGGAAAATGTTAGCAAAATTATAGAGTTTTGAGTTATCTGAAACTAATTTAAACTACTTTAAACTATTTTGAGTTCTTGAAATTGGAAATTTGAGTTAAATGAAAACTTAAGAAAACACTTTTGAGTTAACTAAAACCTAAAGGCAGTCAAGTGAAAACCTTAGGTAGTCCACTTAAACATAGTATTAGTCAAGAAAAGCTAAGAACCATGTAGCCCCAAAAAAAAAAAGAGATCTAGATATTACATGTTCAATCAAATTTTGGGAATACATTCAATTAAAGCAAGAGCCTTTTCCAAGTAGAAAGGGTCCTCAACTACCAGGCGACAACCAAAGTTATAGTTACTAGCCAAGAATAATGTTTTTGCTTGATTCAATGTATAATGTTGTGTAGGTAAATAAGGGGAGTATAATTTTAACAATGATGTGCATAGTGAATTGGGGCTAAAAAATTAGAGGTGAGTTTCGACTTTTCAAACATTGGGACGGCATGCTATAACTAAAAGAAAAAAGATCATGGTAAATCTTTACAATTATGACTAATTCATAATAACAATAACAATAATAGTAAATAAACAAAAAGCATATGCACCCCAAGTGGACAAATTTTGGGTTGGGTGAAGTTCAAGTTGAGCTTACCCCTAATAATAACACATATACTTAAACTCACATAATTTACATAAATTTAAGCACTTTGGGCCAAAGGATAACCCTAATTAAAAATTTGAAATGAGATTTTTGAGTTTAAAGATGTAAATTAATGATATGTGTGTGTCTATTTAAATTTGGCTGAATTGGAAAATTTTTAAAGTTAACATAAGCAATTGTCCAAACTCAATTTTCAAGTTTAATTACCAAATATAGACCTTAATATTTTATGTCATGCTTGGATATTCCAATTAATTAGGTCCTAAATGCTAACCCATAACTTCTCACCACCAAGAGTCTTATGGGACATAAAATGTCTTACTTTTGTCACCACCAAAATTCAAACTTTAGGGGCAACTTTTCATAATCACTATTGAAAATTAGACGATTGGGGGCGAATCCACAGTCACTCGCAAAAGCATAATTTTTTGATGTGATTATGTTGCACTCCAATATTTTAAGTCTCATTGAAACTCATTGTGCTATGTAGAAGTAGAAATGGCATGAGATATGTGATAACTACGTTAAAGAGATAAGTTAGTGAACAAATAGTTTAGACTTACACCTATGCTGGTCATTAGCCTCACTTGCATATAACTAATTTATAGGTTGAATTTTGAGTTAAAGAAAAGAAAAGAAAAGAAAAGCTACACTAGATTGATATATTTCTACTATGACACTTCTATTTTATTGCTTGAAATTAAATTTTAAACTTACATATAGATTTATTAATAACAGGTAGAGCTCAACCTATTATTTGAAACAAATACACCAAAAACATATTACACTAATTAATTAACCCTAATACACTCACAGAAGAGAAGTTAAACCAAATCATAGTAACTGAAGGTTGAGACTTTGACCAACTAATAGAAATGCTCCCTTTTCAATCAATTAATCACACTGTCAGAATTGCCGATCAGGTGGGGGGTTTCTATCCTTTGGAAGGTTTCGGGAAGGTGACCCATTACATTGCATTCCACCACCCTCTGAGCCGATCTGTGCATTTCTTGAGGTATTACCGTCCTTTGGAGGGTCTTGGCAGGGAGGCCCAATAGGTTGCCATCCAGTCTGTCCATTGTTTATATCCCTGAAACTCATTGTGATTATGGGAGATGGAATTGATGAAGCAACTAGCTACTGATGGCAGATTGTATTGTGTGATGATGATCTTTGGCCACCTTTATTTATATAGATCCAAGACCTGGTGCTTCAATTAATCTTCATTTCCATACCCATTGGTTTTGCTTTTGCAAGTAGTGCGATGATAGTATCCAAGAAAATGTATTCAAAATGGAAAATACATGAGTTTTGATTCCTGAATTAAGTTATAATTAATGAACATTTCATACTGCTTCTTCCTTGGGTAAACTAGCTATGACATGAGATGCATGTTACGTGCTTAGATTTTTTGTAGAAGATAACTGTGGAATTAATGCACCTTAAGAATGTCTTGCTTGGGGCTAGCTAGCTTTTTAGTGTTTACACTTGAGAATTGCACTATACAGTTAGCATGCATGGATAAGACTATGGTTGAGATCTTTTAAAGTATTATTCCTTGTACATGCTAAGTTACTTTCAAATTTGTTGAAAGTGAAACTACTTATTATTATTATTATTAACTACAATTACTTCTATGATTTTCAAGATGACATGTTTAATTGTAATCCCCCATTTTCACAGCTTGTTGATTTTATTTCATATGGATTTCAGTAAACCAGATTAAGAAAATACTGCTTCAATTTCCCCTCAATTTGCATTGCAGTTGTTAACCGAAGTTATAACACCATATTTTCCCATAAGCTCTTGGCCGAAAAGCATATTTATCAAAATTAGAAAAGATAAATTACCAAATTAAATATTGTGTATTGAGATGATTTTTATTGGGAAATTTCCTCAAGTATTACAGGAAAGAAAAAGTAGTAGTTCTATTCCATTTCCTTTGCAGCTAGGTAGCCATTAGCAAGTAACCTATCAGCTAAAATCACGTCTTACTTGGGGTTTGAAGGATTTCAATGTTTAGCAGGTCTCCATCATATTGCTATTAGGCTCTCTGAAAGGACTAGGAAATTCTCACTTGTTTTGACATCATCTTCCTGTCTGCAAAATATTGTTGTTTCCGTCTGACATGTCACATGAGTAGGGAAATTACGTACAACCGAAATAGTGGTTGTGTGTACACTTAAAATTGCACTAATTGTTCTACAGCTTATATAGGAAATATAGCACGACTAGCATGCATGAATAAAAAATATGACTAGGCACTTTTAAGTTCCTTGTACATTAAGTTAATTTTCTTCCCGCATTTACTTCTATAATTTTGAAGACGAAATGTTCATTCATTTATTCTATGATATCCTTGCTTCACCAGTTCGTGGATTTTATTTCATATGGCCTTCAGGAATTTAACCATAAGAGGCTAAGAAAATATTGTTTCAATATAATTTCCCCTCAATTAGACATTACAACATATAGTCAAAGTTTGAGTTTAGAATGAACTAAAAGAAGAAAACCACATTAACTGTGCAAAAGAATTGCACTATTTTATTGGTTAATTAAGATATACAACACAGCAATGCGTGATGATGTATCTATAAGACTAATTTGGAATTTTTTTTTTAGTTACAAATGAAGCATGAAACTTTGAAAATTGAAAGAGGAAAAAAGTAAAGTAGGATCAAATCCAGATACATCAAGTTCTTCTAACATTTAAGTTTAAGAGAGGTGTCATTTGAGCAGATTTTTTGAGCTGAAGGTTTAAATCTTCTAATTTGTTAACTTAATTACAAATTTATGAAACGTTTTTGAACATTTTCCCATCATTTACATACATATAAGGTTTTAAAGATAAATAGGTTTGAAGCCAGTTTTCAATGTTTGTAACAAGTCACATTTTATAATTTTTCCAACTTAAACATCTTTGACGTTGAGAGACTCATGTATCTACCAATTTTGTAAATGGAAATTTTTCATACACAAAGAAGTAGCCCTCCCACGCACGATTTGGGAAAAAATTAACCCAATATTATAGAGGCCATAAGTTCTTTGTTGATGACGACCATACCCCCCCAGAAGAAAGCTCGTACATGTGAACTTGAAATGTTGCAAGAGAAGGGAAAAAGAATGGGACACAAATTGAAAGTAAAAGTGGCCCTCTTGTCTAAAATTTAAAAAAAAAAGTGGTCATCTTTTTTTCCAAACCTGTGAAAATCAAAGGTAAATTTTATAGAGACCCAAAAAAAGAAAAGATGTGAAATTTTTAGATTGAGTAAATGTATATCTCTCTCTTCTTTGTTATTAGATTGCGAATTCTATCAAGAGGTATTGTAGATGATATATCATGCCACCATGTTATAATATTGCCCTTGATCATGACTTGTGTTAACTTTGGCAAGTCAACAATGCTTGGGCATATATGGACAAAACTAATTTTATATATTACTAAATTCAGCCCTACAATTCTATTGCATTTGCAAAAGAAGTTCACGTACTTAATATGCTTCAATTATTTCCTTTTTAGATTTAAGAAAACAATTGTGCTCAAATTATTTAGTTATGTATTAGTTACAAGAGAAACATAAGGCCATAAAGGTAGAGATTAGAAAAATGGAAGGAGAGGAACCAAATTCACTTGCATCCAAATGTATTTAATTTTTGAATTTATATTTAGTTTGTTTCTATTTCTTTATCATCTAATTAATTTTTTTTATTTTTTATTTACCCCTTTGTGCTCTACGTTTTTATTTTAATTGATATTTTTATCTTGTTGTTTACTTTTTATTACTTTTTTAATTAAATTATTAATTATATTCATATTTCACTATAAACATTCTTATCTAATTTGGTTGATTGAATTTTGCATTTTCTTTTTCTATATTTGAATTTCCAAACAATCCCCCCTTTTCTTGAAAGTTTATAAAGGAAAACTCTTGTATCTCCCTCCCTCTAAACAATACAATACATTCTAGTTGGGCTAAGCTTCCTTTCTTTCTATTTTGCCATACTTTCAACACCAACATTTGATGCACCAGGTAGGGCCCTCGTGTCTTGAAATCCATATCTGTAAGTTGCTTGAGGCTTATGGCTTAACGAAGGAGACATTGCTCCACAACCATAATAATGACTAGAACACTAGAGTCCAAAGTGCAATATATGCTAAAGACCATTGCCAAGCCATCTTCTCTCTACAAGATGGTAGGAAAAAGCATTGTGATGTCCAAAACCACTCGATGCACAAGGCCAAGTAAATTTGCAACCCTAACTAGAATTGGACCTGTAACCAACACCATTACTCCAACCCTTATAAGTGATGACTCCCTAATTTTGGATAAGAAAAAGATATATTTTATGATATATTAGGGAGTTAAAGTACCTATCTCTTGATTAACCTGGCTTAAATTTTTATTCAATCAAATAAAATGAAGAAAATATCTCATTTGCGATATCTTTATCAGTTTTGAGCCTTATTTAATGTTGATTTTTATCTCAGGAGAAAGGTAGAAGATTGTAAAAAGGAATGAGAAAAGGAAGAGAAGTTGGAAAGTCAAAAGGCAAGCTTAACAAGTCCACTCACTATAGCAAGAACGCAATTCACTATGGCTAGGATGCACGTTCACTGTGGCAAGGAAGTCAATTTGCCATAGCGAAGTTGTGATTCATACAAACTCCATGGAGCTTCTAGCTATAGCACAGGCAGTAGCAAGATCAGCAAAAATTTGGGTGCTTATAAGCTCTTACGATAGCTAGAGCCACCCCTCGCTATAGCGAGATCGATTGCTGAAACGTACAACTTTGATTTGCGAGCTAAAAAAGTGAGAAAGAGTGAGGGTTTCATCATTCTGAGCTAGGAGGAGAAATTCTGAGGGGGAAAACGTTTGAAAGAGCAAGGGTTTGAGGAGGAGAAGCTTGGGTTGAAGATTGGAGGCCAAATCAACACGATTGCACTGAGTTTCCTTTGATCCTCCATCTTTTGCTTCATGATTCTTTGTCTCTTTGAATTTCCAAATCTGATTACAATGTGTAGAGATATGTGTAGCTAAATTTCTTTGATCCTAGGCTTACTTGAACTTATTGCCATGTACTTAGGATTTTTCAAGGTCAAATTGAGTTAATTAATAGTTTGAATGCTTGATCTGTCCTTATTATTTCATGTAGAGTTTGGCCATCTTTTGTTGAATTAGGGGGTTTAAGGTTTGCTCTTGAAAAAGAGAAATCTCAATGAACCAATTGATTAGGCAACCTAGAATTGAAATTAGGTAACACTAGTTTTGTTTTTAGGTGAGAAATATGCGCAAGAATCCTAAGTGGTGACAGGGGCTAGATATATTTTATCTGATTAATTGTGAGAGAATTCTGTAATTAATTAGACTAGAAGTCTAAGTGGTTCGAGAGACATTTGGGCTTAATTAATCTCCTCAACCTTCAAATTGTTGATTAATCAATTAATCGGGTATCTCAATTTGTGACAATTGCCTGAAGTTCACAGAGTTAGGGAGGACTTAGTGAGTGAACAAGAATGCACCATTCAAAAGAAAAGCGTAGAGCGGGATAAGCCAAAAAAGAGAAAGGAAGAGAAACACAGGAGTGTAAAGACAGAAGATAAAAGTGCAGATAAGATAGTAGAACCTCAGAAAAGAATGCCTTCACTTCCTTTCCCGCAAAGGTTTCAAAAGAAGGCCTTAAAGAAAAAATACAAGAAATTTCTTCTGATATTCAAACAGCTTCATATTAACATCCCATTCGTAGAAGCTTTAGAGCAAATGCCTTTATACACTAAGTTTTTGAAGGAAATGTTGTAATATTCAGTTCTCCAAAAACCAGAGAAAACGTGAGAAATGTAACGTACGATTTCTTAGTAAACGAACGAAATTTACCAGATACAAAAGAAAGTCCCCCAAGATGATGTAGTTAAGGTCCTGAAAAATTTGGGAAGCATTTTAGACTCCTAAATATAAGAATCCCAGGCTCAAATAGAAAGAAAAATGGAACTAGAATGAAGAAACAATTTCTTATGAAAAGCTTATGAAACGTAATGGCATTTTCATAATTTTGAATAAATTTTGGAATTCACACAGGAGGGCTTTTTAAATGAAAATTTTGAGTTCTCCAGAGTTCTCAGAGGCCTTGGAAACCATAAAAAGCTCCGGGATAGTTGAAACCTCTCCGGTGGATGTTTTTTTAACATTAGTTGACTCGAACTTTGACTGATTTGTTCGAGAAGGTTTTAGCTCCAATTTGAGTGATTCTAAAGGCATTTTACTAAATTGGGAAACTCAATTTCATAATGGAAAAGACGGTTCTAAAAAAGGAGCTAAAACGAAGGAGGAACGAAAATTCCAAGAACAAAGGGCAAAATGGAAATTTTTGAAAAAGTGCAACTTATTCCCACCTATATATATGGTGCACCCTTCTTCTCCCTTCATTATGCACGACCATGTTCTACCCAAAACCAAAGGAAAACCCTAGGGGATGAGGCACACAAGCAGAGGAAGAAAAGAAGGAGAAATTCAAGGTAGAAAGGTATAGGTTTTCATGATTTTTCATGCTCTTTTTCTTCCAAACCTCTTCTTCTTCATTCTCCTTTATTTCCTATGATTATAATAAAGTATATGGGTCTGTTTTAAAGGAGAAATTGAGGGAAAATTTTGGATTTAAAGAAAGAAAAAGCAAGAAAATAAGGTAATTTCTCTTCCTATGGTTGTCATCTTTAGTTCCCTCCTTCTTCATTTTGCCCCACTTGAGAAAACCCTAGGAGCAGATGATTTTTAGGTAGAACCAAGTATGACTCTAAGGAAAAAGGGTGTGAAAATTAAGAATATGCAAAGAAAACAACAAAATAACCATTAGATTTCAAGATGTAAATTCTAGGGTTTTGTGTGTACCTTGTAAAATTTGACCTCATGTGATGATTCCTAGGTCTAATTAAGAGTTTAATTGAGCCCTTAAGATCCCTAAGATGCTCCCCACATGCTTCCTCCTTCAAGAAAACAAAGAGAACTCTAAGGAGGAAAAAAAGGGGCTATGTCTCGGCCATGCATGGATGGAGTCACTAGGGAGAGTTTTAAACTTTGTCAAGCCCATTTTTGTATCATATATGATAAATGAATATGATGGGAGGCCTTGGAAAAAATTTAGAACTCATAAAAAGTGATTTGGTGCCTTAAGTTCCATATTATGACCTAAAGAAGCAACATGATGTTAGGCTCTTTGTTTTAATTGTGTGATGACTCCAAGAGTCTTAAAAGGAGTCAAGAATCATATTTGAAAGGAAAGAATGGAGCCTAGAATTTATTTGAGGAGTATTATTTTATTAAGTGCATTTATGAACCGCAATAGAGCTTATAGACCAATCTAGCATCTAAGCAAATTGTATGGCCTTAGAGATTATTTCATGAACCTAATTGGCTTCCATAAATTGTATCTAGGCCAAGAGAAACCATCTCCACAAGTTTTTAGGTGTGTCACCAAAAGAGGAGGCTTTAAATGCAAGAAAAAAGTATGTGATTGTATACAAGGTAGCTCTATCCATTTTCTCTCATGTATGGATGTGTGATTAGCTTGTCTTAGAATATGTGTATGTGTATTTTCAAGTCATGAAAAGTATGCTAGCATGATTTTATATGCCATGATTTCATGATGTTATGTTTTCAAATAAATGTATGATGTTTGCTAGAGTGTGGAGAGGCCAAGAACTTTTAACCATGGTGAGGATGAGCCAATAACCCTTGAACTTGGTTGAGACAAAGTAAAGAGTCTCCTAAAAGTAAAGTGGGCTCCCAAGAGTATGGTTGAGTCCAAAGCTCTTAAAGAATGGGTAAGGGAAGTCCAAAATTTATTAGGAGAAGTGTGAGGCCAATCCAAACATTTGATGAGCTTTTAAATGTCTTGTATGACTTGTTTACATGCTAAGCTTGCTTCTTGAATGCTCATGATTTGTATTATATTCATGCATGCATTTTTAAGGCTTGCTTTACACATATTATGTATGATTGAATGGGAGATGAGCTATTGGGATTCTTTAAATCTCATCCACTCCTCTCCAATGATCTCATATGCTAGGTGAACCAAGTGGCTATGGTAATAGGAGCTAACAACATTGAAGAAAGAAGATTGATAACCATATGCCTAGCTTTTATCATTTTGGAACCATAATGATGCTTCATGATGTATATTGTGTTGTAGATAATCTATGACCCTTAAGATATGTGTAAATATGATATTATATGATGTATAAATGTATGGATATGATGTATGAACTCTAGAATAGAATTTGACCATGTAATGCCAAAGTATGCAATTTGGAAGCTTGATGTCAATGTAAATAAGTGTGGGTTAAATGGCCAAAATGAGAAGCATGAGGTTTGGGACCACTTGGGAAGCTCATACAATCTTAAATATGCTTTTAGACTTGCCCAAAAGGTGCCAACACCAAGGGAAAACCATTTGGTAAGTTTGGTACCCCATATGGAGCCAAATTTGACTATAATGGAATTCTATGTCACTTTTTAGCTAAATGAGTTAGTCTTGATCTAAGATTTGGCATGCAATTAGGTTTCATTGAGAGCTTTTTGGGAAGTTGAAGATCATAAATTTTGGAGGTCTATAGAATATTTGATGATTTTTCAAAGTTAGCAATTTTCATGATTTCTGGTTTGTTGCTCTATTCATTTGGTCCCAATTTGCATTCTATCACTCGAGGCTCAAATGATGTCCAATTGCCATAAAATTTTATACAAAGAAACCAGATAATCATAGTAACTCTTGACAAGTAGAAGCACCCCATTTGGATCTCTATAGAGGGAGATATGAAATTTTGAACATTCTGTCCAGTATTAGGAATTTTGCCCCACCAGAGGTACTGTTCCATTGAATTCTGAGATTTGGCCTTAATGAACTGGTCTAGAGATTTTTTTTTCTCTCTATTTGACATTTTTAGCTTTACAAATTGGTATCATTTGAATGGATTGGATTTTTGTGGAATTAATTGGACATTTTCAAAGTTTTCTGTAGAATTCTGTGACAGTTCCATAATTCAGTCTAACCTTTAGACCAATTTGGATATCAAATGTCCTTCTTGATGAATGTTATAGTTAGGTCGTATTTTTAGTGTGAAGTAGACATCCTAAGATTTCCATAATAACCAATATTGCATGATTTTAATTTTTGTAGATTTGGTTATGATTTTCTAAAATTTGGTTAGAAACTGGAGCAAATCTGGCCGAGAATGAATCTCCATATTCCATAATCATTTAGGTTTCCATGAGTTGTGGGCATAATTTAGTGATGAAAATTAGTTTTTTTTATGTAATTAAATATGGGAATGTATAGTATAAGCTCATACAGTCCATGTGGCACTAGTTGCAAATTTTTAGTATGACATAACGTAAATAAACCCCATTATGTACATTCCCTTTTGCATGTACTCTCATGGAAATGATGATGTGAAGCTTATGAATGACATAAAATGAGCTAGAAGTTATGGTGTTACAAAAGTTAAGTAACAAGAAGAAGTTGAATAAGTTAGGCACAGTCATGCTTACAGAAAAATATAGTGCAATAATCCTTAACATGCTTCCTCCTAAGCTATGTGACCCGGGTACCTTCTCAGTACTGTGTGTCATTAGAAACAAGTTCGAAGCAAGAGCTCTATGTGGTCTTGGATTAAGTGTGAATTTGATGCCAGTTACAATTTTTGAACAACTTTAACTTAGGAAAGTACATCCCACCTCAATTACGTTACAATTAGCCATAGCCTGTATAAGCTAAAGGGAATTATTGAAGATGTTCTAGTTAAAGTGGGTAAGTTTATCTTTCTAGTTGACTTCATCATCCTAGACATACTAGTGGACAGGAAGTTACCTCTTCTGTTGGGTAGACCCTTCTTGGCTACAGCTCGAGCTCTAATTGATTTGGAAATGGGCAAAATCAAGCTGCGAGTTGGGGATAAGGAGATCTTGTTCAATATGAGCAAAGCCTTGAAATTATTTGATCAAATAGACGACTATTTTCAGGTTGAGATTTATAAAGAATACATTCAAGTCATACTTGATACATATAAAGAAAAAGACTTATTAGAGGCATTATTACATGAGCTAGAAATAATTGAACAACAAGGGCCAGATGAATGTAAGATGTTGATGCATGGAAATTCCCATTGGTTGAATTCTTTGAGAAAATTTGAATCATTGGAAATGGAAGCTAGAGTGACCCCATCAATGAAGTTGTCCATTGAAGAACCTCCGCAATTGGAGCTGAAACCATTGCCTTGTCATTTGAAGTATACCTATTTAGGAATGGATGATTCATTACCCTTGATCATTTCTGTATCTTTAAATGAGAAACAAGAGCATAAGTTAATTGAGGTACTTAAAACTCACAAATCAGCTATGGGTTAGATAATCTCAGATATCAAAGGCATCAGCCTAGTAATAGCGATGCATAAAATCTTACTGAAAGATGAGAACAAGAAATATGTTGAGGGGCAAAGGCAACTGAACCCAATCATGAAAGAAGTGGTTAAGAAGGAGATACTGAAATGGTTGAATGCAAGGATCATATGCCCTATCTTAGACAGCAGCTAGGTTAGCACGGTACAATGCATTCCTAAAAAGGGAGGAATGACAGTAGTAAAGAACGACCAAAATGAGGTTATTTCCACTAGGACAGTTATTGGGTAGTGAATTTGTATGGATTATAGGAAGTTGAATGCGCCAACACATAAGGATCATTTTCCCCTCCCATTAATTGACCAGATGCTTGATCCCTTGACTGGGAAACAACACTTTTATTTCTTGGACGGATACTCTGGATACAATCAAATAGCAATTGCTCTAGAAGATCAAGAAAAGATAACATTCACTTGTCCTTATGGGACTTTTGCATTTCATAAGATGTCGTTCGAGTTATACAATGCTCCGCCCACCTTCCAACACTATATGATGTCTATCTTTGCAGACTTCATTGAACACACCATGGAAGTGTTCATGGACAACTTCTCTGTGTTTAGAGAGTCCTTTGAGATGTGTTTAGCAAATTTAGTGCAAGTCTTGAAGCGTTGTAAAGAGACAAATCTGGTGTTGAATTGGGAGAAATGCCACTTTATGGTCACTGAGGGAATCATTTTGGGCCATCAAGTTTCTAAACATGGTCTAGAATAGGATCGTGCTAAAATGGCAGTGATTAAACACCTCCTACTGCCCACTAATGTAAAGGGAATCTGAAGTTTACTTGGTCATGCTCGTTTCTACCGTTGGTTCATTAAGGATTTCTTAAAAATTACAAAGCCACTGTGTAAACTCTTGGAGAAGGACATACCCTTCTAGTTTACCAATGAGTGCCTAAAAGCATTTGAAGAGCTAAAGTAGAGATTGATCACTACACTCATCATTGTAGCTCCAGACTGGAGTCAACCCTTTGAACTCATGTGCGACGCCAATGATTATGCAATAGGAGTTGTTCTGGGTCAAAGGAAGAACAAGATATTTTATCCCATTTATTAGGCTAGTCAAACCTTAAACATAGCTCAAGTAAATTACTCTACAACTAAGAAGGAGATCTTAGCCATGGTCTTTGCTTTTAGCAAATTTCTCGTTTATTTGATGGGTGCTAATGTAATTATACATATTGATCATATGGCTATTAAATACCTATTGAGTAAAAAAGAGTTAAAACCGAGGCTAATTAGATAGGTCCTTTTCGTGCAAGAATTTCATGTGAAGATAGTGGACAGGAATAGCAGTGACAATTAGGTAGCTGATCATTTATCACGTCTGGTTCAAGAGTCTAAATGTACCAATGGAATCGTGATTGATGAAAGTTTTCTTGATGAACAAGTATTTCATATGGCAAATTTAACTGACATTCCATGGTATGCCGATATTGTAAACTACCTTGTGTGTAATGTTCTACCGCTAGATGTCAGTCACTACTAAAAGAGGAAATTTCTGCATGATGTCACTTACTATGTCTAGGAGGAACTGTAATAACCAGTTTTCATTAAACAATGGAAATAGGCGAGTTTTCAAAGCAAGTCCCTTGAAATGAATTAGTTAAGGTTTCAAAAAATTTGAGTAACATTCTAGACTCCTAAAATAAGAATCTTAGCCTCAAACAAAAGGAAAAATGGAGCAGAATGAAGAAACAAATTTTGACGAAAATCTTATGAAATGTAATGGCATTTTCATAATTTTGAGCAAATTTTGAAATTCACATTGGAGGGCCTTTTAAACAAAATTTTTGAGTTCTCTGGGGTTCTTAGAGGCCCTGAAAACCATGGGAAGCTTTGGGATAGTTAAATCCCCTCCGGTGGACATTTTCTAACATCAATGCACCTGAACTTTGACGAATTCATTCGAGAAGGTTTTAGCTCTGATTTGAGTGATTCCAAAGGCATTTTACTAAATTGGGAACCTAAATTTTATAATGAGAAAGATGGTTCTCAAAAAGGAGCTAAAACAAAGGAAAAATGAAAATACAAAGAATGAAGGGCAAAATGAAAATTTCTGAAAAATGCTTCCTCCTCCCCTTATATATAGATGGCACCCCACTTTGTCTCTCATTTAGACTCAAAATTTTCTTCCCAATTTGAGAGAAGGGAGCTAGGGTTTTAGGCACACAATAGAGGAAGAAGAAGAAGGAAAAATTCAAAGCTTTAAGGTATGCTCTCATGGTAGTTTTTTATTCTTTCTTCCATCCATACAGTCTTCTTCCTTCTCCTTTATTTCCTTTGATTAAAATGGAGTTTACAAATCTGATTTAAGGGAGAAACTTTGGGGAAATTTTGATTTGAAGAAAGGAGCTTCAAGAAAGCAAGACTTAAGCAAGAAAAAGTAAGAAAACTAGATAATTTCTCTTCCTATGGTTGATACCTTTGGTTCGTCTTCTCCTCCATTTCGCCTAGCATGAGAAACCCTAGGAAGACTTGAATTTTAGGCAAAACCAAGGATGAATCTAAGGAAAAAGGCCGTAGAGATTAAGAATATGCAAAGAAAATTAACAAAAAACCATTAGATTTCAAGATGTAAAACCTAGGGTTTCAAGTGCACCTTGTAAAATCTAATTTTGTATGATGATTCTTAGGCATAAATAAGAGTTTAAATGAGTTCCTAAGATCCCTAAGAGGCTCACCATATGCTTCTTCCCTTGAGAAAACAAAGAAACCTCCATGGAGCCCATTAAAGCTCTATGTCTCAATCAAGCAAGGAAGGTATAACTACGGAGAGTTTTAATTTTTTCTAAGCTCATTCTTGAATCATATATGATGAATGAAAATGAGGGGAGGCTTGATAAAATTTAGAACTCATAGAAAGTGGATTGGTGCTTTATGTTCCATATTATGACCTAAAGAAGCAGCATGCAGTTAAGCTCTTTGTTTTAATTGTGTGATGACTCCAAAAAGCTTAAAAGAAGTCAATAATCATATTTGAAAGGAAAGAATAGAGCATAGAATTTATTTAAGGGGTGTTACTTCATTAGGTGCAATTATGGAACCATAATGAGGTTATAAGCCAAGCTAGTGTCTAAGCAAATTGTATGGCCTTAGAATTAAGTTCATGAACCTAATTAGCTTCCATGAATTGTGTCTAGGCCAAGAGAAAGCATCCCCACGCTATTTTGTGTGTGTGGCCGAAAAATGGAGCATTCTTTCAAAGGGAAAAGTGTGTGATTGTGTGTAAGGTAGCTTTCTCCACCTTCTCTCATGCATGGATGTGTGTTTAGCTTGTCTTAGAATGTGTGTATGTATATTTACAAGTTATGAAAAGTATGCTAGCATGATTTTATATGTCATGATTTCATAATGATATATTATGTTTTAAATTGATGTCATATATTTGTTTGAGTTTACTTGAGTGTGGAGAGGCCAAAAACTCTTAACCATAGCAAGGATAAGCCAAGAACCCTTGAGATTGGTTAAGATAAAGCAAAGAGTCTCCCAAAAGCAAAGTAGGCTCTCAAGAGTATGGTTGAGTACAAGAATCTCTTAAAGATGGGTGAGGCAAGTCTAAAATCTATGAGAAAAAGGGTGAGGCCAATCCATCCACTTGGTAAGCTCTTGGATGTCTTATATGACTTATTCACATGCCAAGCTTACTTCTTGAATGTTTATGACATCTATTATATCCATACATGCATTTTCAAGACTTGCTTTGCATCTATTATGTATGATTAAATGGGAAATAAGTTATTGGGACTCTTTGAATCTCATTCCCTCCTCTTCAATGATCAAATATGCGAGGTGGACCAAGTGGATAAGGAGATGGAAGCCAACAACCTTGAGGATGAGAGAATGACAATATAATGCTTAGTTTTTAGTTCTTTAAGACCATAGATATGTCAAATGAAGTAATTCAAGGATGTATATGGTCTATGAATTCTTGAACATGTATAATTATGATAATATATAATGTATGAATGAAAGAATATAATATGTGAATGTTAGAATGTAAATTGAGTATGTAATGCCAAGTTATGTTTCTTGAAAAGTTGATGTAAGTGTGCATATGTGTGGATGAAATGGCCAAAATGAGAAGCATGAGATTTGGAACCATTTAGGCAGCTCACACAAGTCCTAATTATGCTTTTGGACTTGCCCAAAAGGTGTCAAAACCTAAGGAAAGTCATTTGGACAATTTAGTACCCTATATGGAGCCAAAATTGACTATAAGTGAACTCTATGTCACTTTTTGTCCAAATGAGCTCTTCTTGATCTGAGATTCAACATGAAACTAGATCTTGTTGAGAGATTTTTGAAAAGATAAAGAACATAATTTTTAGAGTCTACAGAATATTTGATGAATTTTCAAAGCTGGCAAATTTTCTAGTTTTGGTCATGTCACTGTTTATACTGGTTTGAAAATGAAATATATTACACAGGGCTCAAATGATGTCCAATTGCCATGAAATTTTATACATAGAAACTAGACATTCCTAGTGACTCGTGACAACTAGAAGCACCTCATTTGTAGGTCTAGAGAGAGAGATATGAAGTTTTAAAAATTCTATCCAACATCAGGAACTTCACCTAACTTCAGTTATTGTTTGATTGGATTTTGAGGTCTAGGCATGCCTGAGCTGATTTGAAGTTATTTTTTCCCTCTATCTAACATCCACATCTTTCTATATTGGTATCATTTGCATGGATTGGATTTGTTTGGAATTAATTGGATATTTTTGAATTTTGCTGCAGAAATCTATAATAGCACCAGTGAGTAGTTTGACCTCTAAATTATTTCAAATGTCAAATGTCCGCTGTGATAGATGTTATAGTCTAGAAATATTTTTAGTATAAATTATACATCTGTATATTTCTAGAATGGCTAAGAATGCATGATTTTAATTTTTTTAGAATTAGTTATGATTTTTCAAATTTTGGTCAAAAAAGGGACAAAAGCTAGCCAGAAATATATGAGTTTATTTCATGCTTCCCTTTGAGTTCCTTGATATGTAGGCCACATTTTATGATGCAAATGATTTGTATCCATGTAATTAAATATAGGAATGTATTGTATGAGCTCACACGGCCCACGTGACATTGAATAGAATTTTTATACACGACGCAACATAAAAATATTCATTATTTATATTGCCTTTTTCTTGAAAGCTTGTATGATTCTTGAAAATGATATATCTAAAGTCATGAGATGAGATAGAAATGATGGTGTTACAGGAACCTTTTCTCTTTAAGAGGTGTGCTAATTTTGTGATTAGAAAGTGTGCCTAAAATAGAACAGCTTGCCAACTTCTATACGTGCCATTCATCAGCTTATAGGGGTCATTTTGGGGGTCAAAAGACTGCACATAAGGTGTTGGAATTGGGTTTTTATTAGCCCATATTGTTTAAATATGCTCATAACTTTGTTATTCAGTGTGATAGATATCAAAGAATAGGGAACATCTTAAGGCGACATGAGATGCCACAGTCTGGGATCTTAAAAGTTGAACTATTTGATGTATAGGGAATGAACTTCATGGGCCCCTTTCCTTCATCCCGAGGTAATCATTACATATTGGTGGCTATGGAATATGTGTGTAGGTGGGCTAAAGCAGTGGCTTGTATAGCCAACGATTCCAACACAGCAATCAAATTTCTCAAGAAATATATCTTTTATAGGTTTGGGGTACCTCGAGCTATCATCACTGACAAAGGTACATATTTTCACAATAAACAGTTGAAGAATCTGGTATTGAAATATGGGATATACCATCAAATGTCTCTCACTACCACCCTCAAACCAATGGCCTGTGTGAGCTTACTAATAGGGAAATCAAAAGAATCTTGGAAAAAGCTATGGATAGACTGACGAAGTCTGCACACTTTTTAGCTATCAAATCTACTCATACACTGGAGAGATTAGCCTAGTTGTATATCAGAGAGATAGTGCGACTTCATGGAGTACCCAGTAGCATAGTTTTGGATAGAGACCCCAAGTTCACGTCGAACTTCTGGAGGTCGTTACAGCATGCCTTAGGGACCAGGTTGCTGTTTAGTACTACATATCACCCCCAGACAGATGGTCAGACTGAGAGGACCATCCAGACCTTAAAAGACATGTTAAGGGCGTGTGTGTTAGAAATGAAGGGTAACTAGGATGTGTATTTACCATTAGCAGAGTTTGCTTATAATAACAGTTACCATTCCAGTATTCAAATGGCCCTTTATGAGGCTTTGTATGGGAGAAAGTGCAGATCCCCTCTGTGTTGGATTGAGCTAGGTGAGAGGAGTATGATAGGACCTGAGATTGTGGACCAGACCACCCGACAGATAGAATTGATTAGAAAGAGACTCCTCACGGCCCAGAATAGGCGGAAAAGCTATGCCGATAAGAGAAGGAGGCCGTTAGAGTTTGAGATTGGAGACCATATGTTCATTCGAGTGTCTCCAGTGATAGGAGTAGGTTGGTCAATAAAGGTAAGGAAGCTCAGTCCTAGGTATATTGGTCCATTTGAAATTCTTGAGAAAATTGGACCCATGGCTTACCGGATAGCCTTGCCTCCTAACCTAGCCCAAATCCACGGTGTTTTTCATGTCTCCCAGTTGAAAAAGTATTTTCCTGACCCCTCATATATCATAGAATATGAGCATGTGCAATTGCAGGAAGATCTTTCCTATGTAGTGAAACCAGAGAGAATTGTGGATGCTAAGCTGAAACAGTTGAGGAGCAAGAACATTCCTCTGGTGAAAGTGATCTGGAGAGGTCTGACATCTGAAGAAGCAACCTGGGAATTGGAGGATGAAATGAGGCAAAAATATCCAGAGTTATTTCCCTTGAGGTATGTCTTTAAATTTTGAGGACGAAATTTCTTTTAAGAGGGGTAGAAATATAACAACCGGGAGAAAGAAAAGAAAAGAAAAGAAAAGCTAAAAATTTTAGAAGGTTGAAAATTTTCTAAGTCTGCTAGCTATAGCCTAGCTATAGCGAATGTACCTATTCGCTATAGCGAGAAATGGTCTAGCTATAGCGAGAGTGCCTTCTCGCTATAGCGAAAATGCTTCTAGCTAGAGCGAGTGCGGGCATCCCATACAAAAACCAGGGTGTTGCTTGTCGTAGCGTGCGCTATAGCGGAAGCGGGGGTCTGGAACTGATACGTGCTCGCCGTAGCAAGGGTTATTCTTCGCTATAGCGAAGGTAGGTATGGAAAAGCGTGAAAAAAGAGAATTTGACTTCTTAAAGAGTCTAAATTCATTCTTTCTCTGTAAACTGACCTAAGCTTTGACCAAGAGAGAGAAAAGGGCTGTGGAGAGAGAGAGAGACCTAGAGAAGGAAAGAGAACAAGCAAAAAGATAAGCAAGCTTGAGATTTCCATAGCTTTTCTTCTTAGCATGTTGTTCTTCTCTCTTTGCCCTCTCTTTCTATGGTTTTGGTAGTTGATTTGGGTTTGGTTCAAAAGAGAGAAAGTGGAAAACCACTCTTGAAGAAGGCTAGAGCTCATGTAGCTTCATTTCTTCTTCTTTTCTTTCCTTTTTGAGAGCTTGAGAGAGGAAGGAGAGTGAGTGGAATTCTAAAGAGAGAATCCCTAGTTTCTTACATGTGTAGTGGGAGTTTGCTTTGATGAAGAGCCCCTTTAGCTTTGTGAGTGTTTATTTGAGCTATGAGAGAATAATTTCATACTCTTTGTTGTGCCTAGGCTCAAAGGAAGCAATTCCATCTAGTTGTAAGTGTGAAATCAAGAAGGGAGAAGAGAAATTAAAAGGGAAGGCTTGTGTTAGCCGATAAGGTAGCTCTCCACTCTTTCTTGTTGCATTCTTGGATATGTAATAGTCATTGTATGCTTGTGTATGTGCTTGTATGATAAGACATGCCATTTGATGTTGCTTTGATGCATTGGTACCAATATGCTTATGATATGAATTGTGGAAATTGCTCGGGTGAGGTGGTGCCTTGAGACAGGTGAGGTGGAGCCAAAAGTCTCTAAACCAAGGGTGAGGCCAATCCAAAAGTCCCAAAGCTCGGGTGAGGCTAGACCGAAAGTCCCTAGAGCCTATTCTTGGCATTGATTTGATACTCATGGCATGAAACTCATATGTTATGTCATTGTGACTTGTTTGCATGCTTTGATTGGTTTATATATCTTGATTGCTTCTTGAATGAGTATGAGCTATTGAGATTCCCTAAATCTCACCCCCTCCCTCTCCCATCTTAACATCTTAGGTGGAGCTCAAGGAGAACCATGTGCACACCATGGAGCCTAGTTGAGCATGCTTAGGGAGTTGTATAATTATTTTGATTCTTTTGTTGTAAAGAGGTGCTAAAATGAATATGCACATATTATTTTTGAGATGTAAATATTTGAGCAAGTGTAAAAGTATGTATGAATGATGTATGAATTGTAGAGCAAGTCAAAGCAATGAAAATGTAAAATTTGGCCCTTTTGTGGCTCACATGTAATAGTGTATTTTGTTCCGTAGCATAGTGAATTTAAAATGTATGATGACTTGGACCACTTGAGTATTTCATATATGCTATGTTTATACTTTCAAACTTGCCCAAGAGATGCTAGAACATGTGGGAGGCCATTTGGACCCACTTTGAACCATTTTGGGTGTCAAAATCGCTAATTTTGTGAGCTCCGTCAAAGTATGACCAGATGAGCTCTTCTTGATATGGAATTTGGCATGCCTCTAGATTCTATTGAGAGCTTCTTGAGAAGCTAAATTTGGTAATATTTGGAGGTCTAGGTAATATTTTGCGAATTGTCGAAGTTGGGAAATTTTGATGGTTTTGGTCATGGTACTGTGCAACTAGTCGGAAAATAAATCCATGTCATTCATGGACCAAATGGTGTTCAATTGTCATGAAATTTTATGAGAATAAACTATATATCCACAGTGACCTATACCAACTGGAAGCACCTCAATTGGAGGTCTGTAGAGGGAGAAACGGCTTTCTGAAGTTCTGTATCAGCATCAGGGAAGCTTTCCGACCTTCATTATTGTTCCATCAGTTTTCGAGATCCATGAGCTCCTGAACTGATCTGGAATTATTTTTTTCCTCTATTTAACACCTGTATCTTTCCAAATTGGTATATTTTGCCCAGATTGGATATTTTTGGAATTAATTACGAATTTTCGAAGTTCATGATAGTAAACTGCACCAGTACCAGGGACAGCCAGACCTCTGTCTCTTTCCTGATGTCAAATATGGTCCAAACGCTGAGATTGTGGTTGGAAGTTATTTTTAGTGTGAAGTTAACATCCAAAAATTTCCAGAGAGCTATGACTTGCTTGATTCTCGTTTTTCTAGAATTAGTTATGATTTTCCAAAGTCAGAGCCAAAAATCTGACTTTTGGGCTCATTTGAAAAATTGCATTTTCTTGGTTTTTGGCTTCATCTCCGTGGTTTATGAGTTGTTTGAGGCTATGTACAAGTCTTATAAATGGTAATTGAGTAGAGGATGTGAATGATGGGTTCACAGGACCCACGAGAAAAAATATGACTAGTTGAACCCCGACTTAAAGTAGTAAAATGTCACGGTTTGTACTTGTTCATGGGAAATCATATGGAATCAAGCCTAGAGGAAGATTAGTTGGAGTTAAATCATTATGGTGTTACAAGTTGAGTCTTTATGGAATACTAGGGGAGATTAATAATCTTTGGTCCTTTCATTTAACTTGTAGTACAAATTTAGTTTTGTTTCCAATTTTACACAAATTGAAATTACTTTCCATACATACTTATACTTAATTTCTTATTTTAATTTAGGTTGTAATTTTTATTGCTTGAAAGCTTTTTAACAACAAGTTCTCATTGTAACCTACTTTACTCATTTTTATATTATTATTGTGATTTGTATACTTACAAGTAATTGTATTTTGAAGAGAAACACATAGAAAACATCTTTTACAAAAGATGATGGCATGAAACTTAGAAAGAATGTTAAAATAAGCTTTGGTGGAAAAGCCTAAAAACTTTGAAAGCTAATGTTCGTCTAGAGGCCAGTGAAGCCAAAAATTCTCTATGAGCTAATGCTTGTCTAGAGGCCAGTAAAGCCAAAAATCTTCATTGCACAATAAGTGAAGTCAAGGAATGTGCAGGAGAAAACAATGAAGTCCTACTTGAACTGAAGGAAGTAATAAAAGAGTAGCATGTGTAAAAAGAAAAACAAGAAGCTGTGGATGCTATCTTAAGCCAGGGAAGCATAAGCACCCACAAGAAGATTAGTTTGAAGATGTGAGCTTTTGGGTATAACAATTCCCCTTTTATAAATGAGGTACAAGCCCATTTTGATCAAGTTGTCAATGAAAAGGCCAACCTCCTTGATCATCTATAGCAACTTCACCACATATAGAAATGGACTTAGCCCAAGTATCATCAAAATACAAATGTAGACTCTTTTTTGATGACCCTAAAGCATAGAGCAAGGATGTGGATCAACAACCTACAGCAATTCCAATCCTAATTTGCAACAAGCAAAATACAAACCCTAGATGCATTTATTCTCTTCATCATGTATTCTAAACACTCCAAGAGCTATGTGATGTATGGTAACTAAGATGGAATCTTGTGACATTCAATCTCTAGAAGATGACTACCCTAGTATTGATGAGGATAAAAAAGATCTTGAGCTCTATAAGTTAAAGGAACCTCAAGATAGTGCATCCCAACTAGATCCTTTCTAATTAAGAGTGTCAAGCTTATGTGTTGAGCAAAACCTCCATAAAATTAGACTCTCCCATCTCTAAATTCTCTCTGAGAATTCTCTTGAGGTACCATCACTAGGTCTCAAAGATTTGTAATGTATAATAAAATAGTGGGGGACTCTAGTAACCACTCCAAAATTGAAAGAAGGGAAAGTTCACCCACTTGTGACTAAGATCGTGCTTGATGCATGGGATACATTTGGATTCATGAAGTGGGTAATCCCTTAGGACTGTGAGCATCACATAAGGGATGTCCACTTTTTTTTTTATAGTGGTTTAAGGAAATTAGGGTTACTAGTCATAAAAGCTCCAAAAATTTATTATGACAACCTAAGTACATTGTGTGACAACCATACCTTCCTATCATTGTAACTATAGTTAAATATACGATTAATCATTAATTACCAAGGTTTGGAGTTGTTACAATTTATCACATTGTGAAAATATGGAGAAATTTGAACCTTGATGTTAGGGTCATCACCATACCACCACAAACAAAACAAAATTTGCATAAAAGAAATCTTACTTCCATAAGGGGTTTATGATTCAACTGTCCATCAGTTTCAATACCCAATAATCTCTCACAAGTGTTCTTATATTATTTCTTACCATTACCATTAAAGAAATTGGGGTTTCTAGGCTCAAAGTAGGAGTTTGGGGACTTGCGCCGCGGCCAACCTTCATGGCGCCGCGGCGGAAATGCCTCCTGGAATTACTTTTCTCAATCCTACGATTCTCGCCTCGACGCAATATATTTGCGCCTCGGCAAGTTTCCAATTTGTCAGCTCCGCCTCAGCGCAATATATTTGTGCCTCAGCACGTTGTCATTCTATCAGCTTTTAGGCAATTTTTCCCACTTTGCGCCGCGGCGCTCCTCGCCACTGTCACTCATTTGGCCGCGACGAAGCCCTCTTGGCCGCGGCGAGACTCCCTCCTGTGACTACATTACCCAAGTTTCGTCCCACACACTCTAATCCTCACCCTAGGAGCACTCTAGGACCGCTTTCTCTCATTTGATATGACTCAAATGGTATTTATCTATCCTATTTACCCATCAATCCCTCCATTACCATTGCAAAACTTAGATACTATTTCCTACTTGCCCAACTAGCTTATATCTTCAAGAATAAATGATAGTAAATGTATTATGGTCACAAGGTGCATGGGGTCAATGCTTAATGTTCATATAAAATCGAATCACTTATCCATTATTAGCCAATTACAATCAAAATGTTCAATCCTATGATAATCAAATTACATATACAATCCCTATACTTGGCAACTCATGATGCAATGTAGCAATGATACAAAACTAGCAATTTAGTTACAATACATTTTGTCAAAGCTCCTAAACCGATGTGCTACCAAACCATTTAGTAAACTCCCATTAATTTTCTTCTTGCCACTAAGAGGTCCAGTCCCTGAAAATGTTAGCCCATAACGGGGTGAGATATACAATCTCAGTAACAAAAGGGCAGATTCCATATATATGTACAAGTTAATCAATCCAATACAATTGCATGTCATCAATACCAGAATCATCAATTCAATTTGCAAATGAACTAGTTGAACTACAAATAACTACTGTCCCATACCAGCAGTCATACACAACATGTTAATGACCAATAACACCGGGAGAGGTCCGTCCATGGCACCTACTCCATAATGAGCACAACCAGGGCTCAGTGCATCTGGGGTCTGATCACAACCCAGTGCTCGATCAAAGCACATGCACGGGTGGCAGCCGCACCACAGCTCCACCATGGACTCACAAGGTCCAATCACAACAACAATTCAAGTAGTCAACCAATCATTTAACATTTCAAAACCATATATGTGCAAACAATATCAGATCAACATGAACATATACATGGAAGTGAAGAATAACCCCAGTTACCTCAATGAAGCCAATTACTCTTCCCCTAGCTACCATAATCATCCAAATGCACACCAAGCCTATAACAAGCATAATTATCATCATTTCTAATCACAATTAAATATCCAAAGAGTTGAACTACTAATGACAGACTAGAGGTTACTCACCTAATTACCAAGGGATTTAATTTCGGATTCCAACTTTCCCACACTAGAAATTGCCATAGTTCACTCTAATTTCTGGATAATTTCACATGAAACTAAAGCCCATATCATAGGTCAACTATAGGGGTCTCAAACCAATAGAAGATGCATCAAAATGGGAAGGATATACTCACTTAACAACAGCCATAGCCTCACCTCCGAAAATCCACCATGGACTCACCAAAATTCGCATTTCAATCATCAAGCCCAGAAAATTGGGTTTTCCACCATTATCTCCTTGTAATTTCACACAATAACATAACCCATTATGATAATACATCCTTAGGAGCATTTTCCAGCAATGTGATACACAAAATGGAAGGGAAAAGCTTACCTAATCCTCCCTCTAACCTCTAAGTCCGAAAATCTTGCAAGGAATCACCTAACACCAAATTTCAAATTTGAGAAGGAGATGAAAATACTCAAACCCAGAAATTAATCGAACCAAAATGAAGAGGAGGATGAGAGGGTCAAGTTATATATAACTCACCTTGGCTAAATCATCCTCTAGAAGTCAAAAATGGAGCTCCCATGTTGGTAGAACCATAGCCTCCCTTAAACCTCCGAATTTTCTCCCTTGCCTCTTGTGTTTTCTGCTCAATGGGGAGAGAGGCTACTGAACCCTTAGGGTTTTTAATGAAAAATGGGTTGACCCATCAGCCCAAGGTCCAATTGGGCTTATTATTTCATGTGGGTTGGCACTAGATGAAATGGGCTGCAGAAAACTTAATTCTATAAGTGGGATGTGCTGACCCAATGGCCCAATTCCTTGTGGGTTCAGCTTTTCATTCTTGTTGGGCCTTATTTCATAAGTTAGGCTGCAAAAATTTGATGGGTTAGGCCAAGTTCCAAGAGTCAATCTAACTTGGGTCTGCATATTGTGCATTGGGCTAACTATAGGGGCTCATGTAAATTGGGCCTTGGGCCTCCATTCCACTAAATCAAATTGGGCAATTACTAGGTGATCTCTCTTGGCCCAAATCTCATAATAAGGAGTTGGGCTTGCACCTAAAATCATTGGGCCTCCATAAATCTTTACCCATGGCTTATTTAAATTGATTTTGGGCCCATAAGCTTTAACCCAAATGAAATCTTGAACCTATATTATCTCTCTATAAATTCTCATTCATATTGCTTACCCAATTATTCCATAATAATTATTCTTAATTAGTCCAAATACATTATTAACACCTTAATTAATTTTAGGGTGTTACACATTGTTACTATAAGCAAATCCCATTACTCATTCAAAAACTAAATATATTGACATAGATCTCTACTTTGTTACAGAGAGTTCTACAAGATTTAATTGATGTGCAACACATACCATGTAAGGAATAAGTAGCAAACATATTGATAAAAGCCTTTCTCAAACTCTCAATTCAATAGCTTGCATTACAAACTTAGAGTTAAAGATTTTTTTTGGTACTTTGAGTTTAGAAGGGTTGTTAAGGTTTGAGATAAATAGTTGTTATGCCACGCGGTAATTTTTGTTCAAATACTTAGACTTGTCATAGAGTTGTTATGGTCATTAGATCGATAGAGTTTGTTGGTTTGGTTCTCACGCTGTATATATGTATCAACAATGTATTATTATAAGCTAATATGAGCACCATTCATTATTATTTTTCTTCTTTTCTCTCTGTCTCTATCCTTTTGAATTTTATTTGAGATAATTATTTGGGATTTCAAAACAATTAAGTCTTTTATTTAAGCCATAAACAATTAAGATAGTACTTATGGTTTTTGTGAGAATTTTCAAATTGCATAGAACTGATGTGAAAAGATTTTGAGAAATTATTTGCAAACATTTGTAATAAATCTGAGTTATGTAAACTGAACTTCTTTTGTAAATATAACAGAACTATAATGCTAAATTTACAATTATATAAAATAGTTTTTTACATACTACAAACTTTTGTTAACTTGTCAAATTTAACATATATAGGTCAAGATCAAGTGCAATATTGGAGAATGATTGCATGCATGCAACCAAAACGACAAATGCTATCATAGACTTATCTTCCACCATAGTCTAACTAAACAAATAACTTACCCTTTTATTATCATCATATAAGGAGAAGTGTCATAGGTCTGATCATTGATCATTATCATCCTCCTCCTTGTCAATATCGTATAGTTAATTCATATATAGTAGGTAACTCTCAACATCATGTTTGTTTACTAGCCCCAAAAATCTTTTTTTTTTCTTTTGTTGTCCATCATCCTTGTCATATATGTGATATATGTACAAATTTTGAAATATGAATTCAATCAAAAGGTGTTAAAAATAATATAATTAAGTATATGCTATTTGGAAAGGAGATACATCAAGAAAAATAAAAATATAAACCACAAACAGATTAATAGAAAGCCAAAATAGAAAATTGATCACAATGATAGGTTTCTAACAAAAAAAGAAAGGCATGAAATGGAGATGTTCATTATTTACATTTAAATAGGTACACACACACACATACACACACACACACATATATATATATGTATATGTATATGTATGTATATATATATATATGTATGGCATGGATGATGGATGACAAATATAAAAACAAAAACAAAAAATAGTTATCCAAAATTGAGAAGAGAGAGAGAGAGAGAGACATATAGATACACTACAAAAAACAGGAAATTTGTGACAGAATTTAATGATAGAAATTTTTTCGTTACAAAATCTGTCACAAATCTATCACTAATTTGTCACTAATTTTAGCAATAGATTATCGATGGAAAATTCCGTCAAAAAGATTTTCGTCGCTAATTTCATTAATGACGGAATATTGTGATGGAAAATTCTGTCACTACTACGTAGGATAGCCTATTCAAGTTTTGTGACGGAATTATCTATCACAAAATTTTTCATCGCTAATTCGTCGGTAAATTCATCACAAATCATTTAAATATTATATATCATATAATTTTAATTTTTTTGATGATTTATATGATATAATGACTTAAATATATTTATATATAACCGTCACAAATGATTTAAATATTATTAATTATATATATTCTAATTTTATAATTAACATATTATAATTTAAATTATAAATTAATAAATTAATAATTTCAATATTTAAATAATAAAATACGATAAATACTAATGTACTATATTATTTTATGGTCAATAAAAGGTTTCTAAGTATAAATTATAAATTTACTATCACTAGTTCGTCATTAAATCTGTTGCAAATTATTTAAATATTATATAGGATATAATTTGAAGTTTTTATTGATTTATATAATGCAACAACTTATATATATATATAACCATCGCAAATGATTTAAATATTATGAATTTTATATGTGCAGATATATATATTATAATTTAATAATTTATGCATTATAATTTAAATTATAAATTAATAGTTTAATAATTTCAATATCAAAATAGTAAAATGAGATAATGATTAATTTATTTAACTATTTTATGGTTGATAAAAGGTCTTTAACTATAAATTATAAATTTTTTGTTGCTAATCCACCACAAATTATTTAACTATTATATATGATATAATTTGAAATTTTTAATGATTTATATGCTTTAATGAATTAAATAAATTTCAAATCTATAAAATTTTCTTGGAAGAAATGAAGGCTAAAAACCACATGATACAAATTATTGCATATAGAATGAGTATAATGAATTATTTTTTAGTTCTTAATCTCCAAACTCATATTGGGTAATTCATATAAAATGAGTAAAATTCAAACTTATCTTCTTCTGTATTGCATCATTAAATCTTTGAACCCAAATCATTCATCTAAAAAATTTAAAATGAATAATTTTTTCTCAAACTAAAACTTATATTTATATAAAATTTATTCATATAAAATTACAATAAAAAACTATATGTCTTAAATATCAAGATTTATAAAATACTATTTAAATGATATATTTTAACCTTATATATTATCAATTTAAAACATTATAAGCCTAAGTATAAAATATATTTAGTACTTGTCTTAAGAATAAGGAAAAAAATATTAAATTTCAATCCTTTGGATCAGCCATGAAACACCACTTTCTCTATTGGTATACTGTGGCGACCCTATATTCTAATCATAGTGATTATGGGTAATTACACAATTAATAATTATTTATCAAGGTTTGGAGACATTACAATTTATTAAATTACAAAAATATAGAAGAATTTGAACCTTGATATTAGGGTCATCACTTAACAACCACACAAGTGAGAATGTATAAAAGAGATTAAACTATCATGAGGGGTTTATGATTCATCCATCCATCAATTTCAACACACAAAACCTCTTATAAGTATTCCTATATCATTTCCTAGCATTACCATTGAAGAGACTAGGGTTTTTAGTCTAAAGGGAGGAGTTTGGGGTCTTACGCCAAGGCCCCGATCATTCGTGCCGCGGCTAAGTTAGGTACTAAAATTATTGGGCAATTTTCACGAATCTCGCCGCGGCAATCGTTGCGGCCGGCCTACATGGCGCCACAACAGAAGCACCTTCTGGAGCTACTATTCTAAGTCTCATGATTCTTGCCTCGGCGGAATATATTTGTGCTACGACAAGTTTTGTTGCTGTACAACCCTTAACCAATTTCCCTGACTCACGCCGCAGCAGGACCTACTACGTCACGGCTAGTTTCTGTTCTGTCACCCCCCTTGGGCGAGTTTTTTGCTTTGTGCTGCAACGAGATTTCTCAAGCCGTGACGCTCCTCGCCACTGTCACTCCCCAGGAAGATTTTATTCACTTACGCCACGGTGAGATTACTTATGCCATGGTGCCCTTCGCTTTTGTCACTCATTTGGCTGCAGAGAAGCCTTCTTAGCCGCGGCGTGACTCTCTCCTGTAACTACATCTCCCAAATTTTGTCCTACACACTCTAGCTCTCATCTTAGGAACACCCTAGGACTACTTCCCCTCATTTTATATGACTCTAAGGGTATTTATCTATCTTATTTCCCCATCTCTCCCTCCATTACCAATTCAAAACTTAGATACTATTTCCTACTTGCCTAACTATCTTATATCAGCAAATTAATTGGTTAATGACAGCAAGAATTCATGCATTAGCAACAATTAACATCCCATATACATTTCATAGAGATTTTGTAACACCTTCATTCTAGCTCATCTCATGCCTTTGAATAGTATAATTATCATGAAACATACACATAATTCTCATAGAGGAGGTATAAAGATTTGGATTTTTATTTGCAAGTCATCATATCCAAAAACCCATTCGGTGTCATGTGGACCGTGTGAGCTCATTCTATGCATCCTCATATTTAATTGCACAATTACAACTCATTTCAATAACAAAAACTAGCTCACAACTCATGGAAACCGAAGGGAGACATGGGACATGCATATTTCTCCTCGGCCAGACTTGGCTCCATTTTTGGGCAAAGTTTGGAAATTCATAACTAAATATTGAAAAATTGAAAAATTGAAAACATGCACTCTTGGTCATTCTTGAAATCTTAGACTGTCTACTTCATGGGAAAAATATATGAAAGTCATAAAATCCCACACATAAAGCGTTTGACTGCGAAATCATCTGAAGGTCAGAGGGGTTCCTGCTACTGTCACAGTTTACTGATATGGACTTAAAAAATGTCTAACTAATTCCACAAAAATACAATGCTTGCAAATGATACCACTATGGAAATATGTGGATGTTAGCTAGATAGAAAAAATATTTCCAGATCAGTTCATCAAGCCAAGCTCCCGAAAACCAATGGAACAGTACCTCGGGTCTGGCAAAATGGCTGATGCTGGGCAGGAACTTCGAAATTTCATATCTTCCTCTCTAGACCTCCAAATGAGGTGCTTCCAATTGACACAAGTCAATGTGACTGTCTAGTTTCTGCATATAAAATTTCATAGCCATTGGACCACGTTTGCCCCTCGGATGACACAGTTTCCCAACTGACCAAATGAACAGTGCATGTGAAAATCCGAATTTCTGATACCAACTTTGAAAAATCATAGAAAATTCTATAGACCTCCAAATGACTTGATCTTTAGCTTCCCAAAAATCTCTAGACAAGATCTAGTCACATGCCAAATTTCAAGACAAGAAGAGGTCATTTAGTCAGACTTTGACATCATGGGCAAAATGACCCAATTCATGTGTTAAATGAGGCTTTAAGGTTTTAAATTTTGCCTCTTCTACCTTTAAGGCTCTATGAGCATGTGGGAATGAATCCACAAAGGCTATTAATCATGACTCAAGTGTCTAACAACCCAGATTTGCAAAACTCACTCTCCCACACCAACACATACACTCATGGGAGAATGCTAGATCTTATCATTCATTGCAAAACTTGCTACCTCATGCACCATGAATTCAATTCTCATATATATATATACATTGAATACATTCATTTACAAGTATTCATAGATGCTACATCATATCATTAGATTACATCTCTTGACTAGCTACAAGATAAAGACAAAAGGCCTCTTTTACAATCTCTTCATTGAACTCCCTAGCTTCAAGCTTGGAGGCTCTCATCTCTTGCCTCACTTGGTCCACCTAACATGTTGGGATGGTTGAGAGGGGGAGTGAGATTCAAAGAATCTCAATAGCTCATCTCTCATTCAATCATACACAAAGCACGTAAACAAGTCTCATAATGTATGCATGGGCATATTAGCATGTGAAATCATAAGAAAAGCATTTTCAACATTTGAGTTGGCCATACATAAGAAAAGCATTTTCAACATGTGAGTAGGTCATACATAACATACAAGAGCTTGCCAAGTAAATGGACTAACCTCACCCACTCACTTATGGATTTTAGACTTGCCTCACCCATTAATTAAGAGGTTCTTAGATTCAACCCTTACTCTTGGGAGTCAACCTCACTTTTGGGAGACTTTTTACTTTGTCTCAACCAACTTTAGGGTTCTTGGCTCATCCTCACCATGACTAAAGGGTTATTGGCTTTTCCATACTCAAGAAAACCAAAACAATCACATAAAACCTCATTGAAATATATAAGGCATCATCATGCTAGCATACTTCTCATGGTTCAAAATATACATACATACAAGCAAGACAATGTAAGCACACATCTTATGCATGAGAGAAGGTGGAGAGAGCTACCTTATTGGCTAATCACAAGCCTTCCTTTTTAATTTGTCTCGTCCCTTGTTGATTTCACTATCACCACTAGATGGGAGTGTCTCTTGAGCCTAGACACACAAGAACATGGAATTACTCTCTTAACACTTTATTCATGAAGCTAGGGATTTCTTTCTTGTAAACCCTACCAAGCATATAAGAGCTAGGGGTTCTTTCTCTCACTAGAAATTCACCAACTCTCCTTCCTCTCTCAAGCTCTCAAGAAAGGAAGCAAGAGGAAGTAAGGATATGTGAGTCTTGGTCTTCTTCAAGAGGGGTTTTCTACTCTCCCTCCTCTGAATCAAGCTCAAAATCGAACTACTTCCACTAACCAAACCATAGGAAGAGAGGGCAAGGAAAGAAGATCAATATTCTAAGAGAAAAGCCATGCAAAACCTTATCTTTTCTTGTTTTTCCTTCCTCCTCTAGGCTTCTCTCTCTCTCCTCCGCCCTTTTCTCTGTCTTAGAGGGAGCTTAAGTCAGCAAAAAGGAGAAGAAATGGATTGGGGCGCTTTAATAAGTCAAAGCCTCTTTTTTCACACTTTTCCGGACTAACCCTCGTTATAGCGAGCCATAACCCTCGCTACGGCGAGCTCGTATCAGTCCCTGACCCCTGACTTCGCTACAGCGTGCTACGGTGAGCAACGCCCTGGTTTTTGTATAGGGTGCCCGCACTCACTATAGCTAGAAGCATTTTCACTATAGCGAGAAGGCACTCTCGCTATAGTTAGACCATTTATCGCTATAGCGAACAGGTACATTCGCTATAGCTAGGCTGTAGCTAGCAGACTTAGAAAATTTTCAGCCCCTCGAAAATTTTTCATCTTTTTCTCTTCTTCTTTTCTTCTTCTTTCTTTCTTCTTTTCTTCTTTTTTTTTCTGGCTGTTATAGATTTCATTCATCACTAGTTTATGTCAACATCCAATCTAATATATCATAGGATTTCATTACTCAAATAGTCAGTATATCATAGGTTTACAAGCCATAAATAATGTCAAAGCTCATACATCCATCAACAATAGATATGAAGCCTATGTCTCAATGGTTACATTTTATGTTATCAAAATACAAACTCCTACACTTGGCAATACAAATACATGATGATGCTATACAAGGTTTACAAAAATTAGCATCTATGCTAAATAAGTCACCCTAAGTGTAGCCTTCTCCCTATATGTTGAAGCTTATGGATTTTCATCTACTTATTTCCCCTTATCCTTACCCGAAGAACCTTCACCTGAAATATTAATCCCATGAAATGGGATGAGACATAAATCTCAGTAACTAAGGCAATTCCATCATATGTTCTAGTTTAATTAGGATACATGCATAATTTCACATAAACATAAAAAAATACCAGTCATATCAGTAAATAAAACAATTAGGCTATCATAATTACTATCCCATACTAGTAATCATATTTCCACATGTTGAAGGCCATTAACACGGGGAGAGGCTTGTCCACGGCACCTACTTTCTATTGAGCACAACCAGGGCTCAGTGCATCTAGGGTTTGATCATAACCTGGTGCCCAATCGAAGCACATGCACGGGTGGCAGCTGCACCACAACTCCACCATGGACTCACAAGGTCCAACACCATATAAGAGATAACCAACCAATTCATTCAACATTTCAAATTATTCATGTACAGCAAATATGAAATTAAAATAGACATATGCATAGAATTAATATAAACTTGGTTACCTCACTTGTAAACAATTGCAACAGCCACCAATGGTACAAAGATCTCCCTATAACCATAGCATCAGAGAATTACTACTCTAATTCATCATTAATAGTTGCAACAAGTACCCAAAGAATTTAAGATGTTCATGACCACCTAGTGAACACTTACCCAGCCACTACAAGTCCCAAATTTGGATTGAAGTGTCCTCTACCAGAAACCTTAATGTTTCACCCAAAATCCTAAGTAAATTTATACAAAATTAATACCCATATTATAAATCAACTGTGGGGGTCTCAAACTAGCAAAGAAAGCATCAAAATAGAGAGTTTATACTTACCTAATGTTAGGCCTAGCTTCAACCTACGAATTTCACCAAGAAAATCCCAAACAACACATTTCAGATTTTGGGTATGGTGAAATTACTCCAAATGAACAACTAATCGGGTCAAATTAAAGAAAAAGAGAAGGGGATTAAGTTATGTAACTATTACCTTGGCTGATTTTGAGCTTAAAAGTGAAAAAATGTGGAAATATGCCAAGAACCCTAGAGCCTCCTTTGGACCTCCGAATTTTGAGATGTGTGTTTGTATTTCAACAAATGGAGAAGTGGCTAAAGTATTAGGGTTTAAGTTAGGTCTAAGATGGGTCATCGGCTGCTCCAAGGACCAACTCCAAATGGGCTTCAGATTTTTGCTTTGTTGGGCCAGTTTTAGGGTATTAGGCTGCAGAATTTTATTAGGCCAGACTAAGTTTTAAGAGCTCAAGGATTTGGATCTGCACAAGGGTTATTGGGCCATCAGTAGGTGTTCTTTCTTAGGCCAAGTCTCACAATAAAAAGGTTAGGTCTACACTTAAGATTAGTGGGCCTCCATTAGCCTCTTATCATGATCTCCTACATTAATTTGGGCCTAAATGAAATTTTTATTCCAATTAAATCTCAAACCCATGTTAATAATTTTATCTTTCTAAAATCTCCTTTCACTTAACTTGCCCAATTATTCCATATTAATTATTCCTAATTAACCTAATCCATAATTAACAACTTAATTAATTTTTAGGGTGTTACATATACTAAGGACAATTATTTTTCCTAGTTATATAACTTTTCTGTGGCTATGAAACAATCAACGCAAATTATGATGTGGACCTAAATATACTTTTAGGATCAATATTCTATTTTGATCTTGAAAATATTTAATATTCAAGATGGATCTTACGACCAAAAAGTGTGCAAATGAGAAGGTTTATGCATCCTTATTCTTTTTAGTTATAAATTTTAAATATAAAAATAAAAATTACATTTATGTGAGCAGAAAACAAAAAGATTAGAAAGGTTGATCGCAACCCTACTTTTGACAACCCTATCTTCTAAACATGGTGATTATAGTCAAATACGAGATTAATAATTAATGATCAAGGTTTAGAGTCATTTCAATTTATTAAATTATGAAAATACAGAGAAATTTGAACATTGACGTTAGGGTCACCACTAAACAACCACAATGTAAGAATTGCATAAAAGAATTTATACTATTATGAGGGGTTTATGATTCATCCATCCATGAATTTCAACAAAAAAAAAACCTCTTATAAGTGCTACTATATCGTTTTCTAGCATTACCATTGAAGAAACTGGGATTTCTAGGCTAAAGGTAGGAGTTTGGGGACCTGCGCCACAACTTGAAACACTTCCGCCACGGCTAAGTTAAGTTTTGGAGCTTGAAAACCATGTTTTTCACTTTGCACCGCGGCCCAGACCTTCCGCGTCATGGCTAAGTTACTCTCTGGAATCATTGGGCAATTTACACGTATTCATTGTGGCTAGTCGGACTGTCACCACGACCAGCCTACGTGGCGCCATGACGAAAATGCCTCCTGGAGCTACTGTTCTAAGTTCCATGATTCTCACCTCGATAGGACCTATTGCGCCGCGGCGAGGTTTTGTTCTATCACTTTCATAGGTGATTTTTTTCGTGTTGAGCCACAATGAGATTCCTTAAGCTACGGCGCTCCTCGCCACTTTCACTCTCCAGGTCATGGCGTAACTCCCTCCTGTAGCTACATCTCTCAAATTTCATCCTATGCACTCCAATTCTCTTCTTAAAAGCACCCTAAGACCACTTCCCTTCATTTTATATGACTCCAATGGTATTTATCTACCCTATTTACCTATCTATTCTACCATTACCAATTCAAAACTTAAATGTTAATTTCCACTTCTCCAACTATCCCATATTAGCAAGTCCATAGAGTAATAACAACCAGAATTCATGAGCTATCAACATTTAATATGTGATATACATTCTGTTAAAGATTTCATACATCAATGGCTTATATCAACATCTAATGCTTCACATAATTATACTTCCAATAGGATACCATGCCATAAATTCATTAAAATTCATACACCAGGTGTTATGGGTTCATACATCTAATATCAAGCTAAGATGAGACCTAACTCCTCAATAAATACATCCTAAGTAATCAAAATATAAGAGCCTACACTTGGCAACATGATTACATGATGATACTATACAAAAGGGAATTTAAAATTTAGCATCTATACTACATAAATCAGCTTAAGTATAGCCTTCTCCCCACATGGTTAGAGCTCATAGATTTTCATCCGCTTGCTTCGCCTTATCCTTACCCAAAGAGCCTTCTCCTGAAAGTATAATCCCATAAAATGGGGTGAGATGCAAATCTCAATAACTAAGGCAAATTCTATCATATAATCTAGTTTAATTAACATATATACATGATTTCACATAAGTATCAGAAAATATACTAGTTATATCAGTAAATAAAATAATTAGGCTATCACGATTACTATCCCATACTAGCAATCATATTTTCACATGTTAAAGGTCATTAATACCGGGATAGGCCCATCCACGACACCTACTCTCCATTGAGCACAATTAGGGCTCAATGCATCTAGGGTTTGATCATAACCTAGTGTCCAATCGAAGCACATACATGGGTGGTAGTCGCACCATAACTCTACCACGGACTCATAAGGTCCAATCACAATACAATAAATAGCCAACCAATTCATTCAGCACTTCAAATCATTCATGTATAGCAAATATAAAATTAAAATAGATATATGCATGGAATTAATATAGTCCTGGTTAGCTCACTTGTAGACAAATTGAAAAAGCTACTAGTGGTACAAAATCCTCCCTATAACTATAACATTAGAGAATTACTACTTTATTATCATCATTTACAGTAGCAACAAGTACCTAAAGAATTTAAAATGCTAATGACTACCTAAGCAATACTTACCTAGCCACTACAAGTCCCCAAATTCGAATTGAAATATCTTCTACCAGAAACTTCTATATTTCACCCCAAATCCTAAGCAAATTCATACAAAATTAATACCCATACTATAATCCAATTATTGAGGTCTCAAACTAGCAGAAACACCTCAAAAAGAAGAGTTTATACTTACCTAATGTCAGCCATAACCTCAACCTACGAAATTTTACCATGAAAATATCAAATGGCAAGTTTCAGATTTTGGGTGTGGGTGAAAGTGCTCTAATTGGAACATTAATTGAGTCAAATTAAAGAGAAAAGAGAATTAAGTTATATAACTATTACCTTGGCTTAATCTTGCTCTAGAAGTAGGAAATGATGGATTCTTTGCCCCAAACCCTAGCCTCCCTTCAAACCTCTGAATTTCTCTTTTGTGTTTGTGTTCTACAGAATGGAGGGTGGCTAGCTTAGTTATTAGGGTTTAAGTTGGGTCAAATATGGGTCATGGGCTACTCTAATTATCCAACTCCATATGGGCTTCAGAATTAAACTATGTTGGGCCAACTTTCATGTGTTGGGCTACTGGGTTTTAATTAGGTCAGATCAAGTTTTAAGAGCTCAAAGGATTTGGGTCTGCACTAAGGTTGTTGGGCTAGTTATAAGAGCTTGTGCAAGTTGGGCCTTGGATCTCTAATCTATTATTAGGATTGCACCTAACTTATTAGGCCTCCATTAGCCTCTTATCATGATCTCCTACATTAATTTGGGCCTAAGTGAAGTTCCTATCCCAATTAAACCTCAAACTGATATTAATAATTTATCTTTCTAAAATTCTCATTCACTTAGCTTACCCTTATGTTAATTATTCTTAATTAACCCAAATCCCTGATTAATACCTTAATTAATTTTGGGGTGTTACACTACTTCAATTGTTGAGATAACTAGAGAGGATCTATCAGATTAAACACATTCTAGAAGAAATTTTTTGTTTTACATGAATAACCCCTATTTTGACTTAGTATTACCAATTTCCACTAGTTTTCATAAGCATTCACTCTAAATTAATAAATAAAAAATATTTCATGAAGTAATATAAATATATAATAAGAAAATTCTGCAAGGAATCGTATTTTGAATTTTTGTAATTAAATTTAGATTTAAATTTTTAAAATTTGGAAATAATTAATTCACAATCCAATTTATAATCAATTTGAATAATTAATGATAGCAAATATCTAATAAATTTATGAAAAATTTTATGTCAAATAATATGATATTGGCTGTGTATGTTCATCTAGCCATGTTAATTGAAAGATTATGAAGGAAGTACATAAGTTGTGCATTGTTTGGTTGGAAAAATTAGGAAAGGAAGAAAAAGAAATTATATGGGGATGCAATATTTCTTTTGTTTGGGATGTGCAAATAGAGAGGAGAGAAAAGGGTTGGGATAGATTCCAAGTATGTGAGA
The DNA here is from genome assembly GCA_026724425.1 of Erythrophleum ivorense. Lineage (NCBI taxonomy): Eukaryota > Viridiplantae > Streptophyta > Magnoliopsida > Fabales > Fabaceae > Erythrophleum > Erythrophleum ivorense. Next base: position 3,431,041 of record JAIUCV010000030.1, on the reverse strand, counting down.
TTCACTAAAATAATGGAAAGAAAATGAAAGAAAAGTGCCAAATTTTCCATTCTAATTTTATTCTCAATTTTTTATTCATCAAAACCAAATATAAGATAAGAAAATAATTTAATATCTTATTTATTTATATTTTCTTTCATTTCTTTTATGATAACAAACCAGAAGAGAATTGTATTTTTTTTATTATATAGTACTAAATAAAATAATAATAGTTCATTCACTTTCTCTCCTCTTTCCTTTTCATTCTCTTGAATTGTTTTCTTTCCTTCTTTTTTAATTTTCTTCTTATAGTATCAAACAATTTAAATGTTAGAGGCCGTCATAATTTTACAATAACAAAATTATTACCCTAAAAGATGTATTCACAAATTAAATTTCAATCGTAATGTAATTTATTTATTTCTTATATAATTTAAATGACCAAAACTTACTTAAAATAATTCTTTTTTTTTTTCACAAAGATAATTCAAACTCATATTCTCTAAAGCAATAACATATAGTTTTAATGAGATTTGGTATTTGGTTAAGTGTTATTAAATGTTCATTCACCATGGAAGCTAGTCATTATAATTATTTGATGTGGTGAGGAATCAAAACTACAGAATCGTCCAGCCACTACTGAAAAGTACTACATGGTTTTCCTTTCTTCTTTTATCATTCTCAATATTCTTTTCCACCCATTTCATTTAAGATCTACTATTCCTTTTTCATCTTTTGGTCAAACATTCCATCAATTTTTTTTTCTTTTAGGTATCTTTCTCGAATCCTATCATTTTTATCATCAAATCGACAACCTATTCTCCTTTAACTCCTATACTCTTTTCACACACACTCTCTCTCTCTCTAAGAGACAAAAGATGAATAAATCAGGACTCCTTGCAGCTTACGTGGCCACTGCTTCTGCCACAGCCATCTCTGTTTCATTGTCTTCTTCCTCCTTATCTCTGTAGATTTCGCACTAGGTATAGCTTCACCCTAGGTTAGATTATTGGCAAGAATTGGGGTGGTATTTTGAAATTTCTTTGAAAATTTTACTCTCTTCTAGTTGAGATTGAGGTTTAGAACATTGGGATCTGAGATTTCTATGGGAGATCTTCTAATGGATGTGCGATTTCTTTGTTTTTAAGACGGGATGGTTCAGAGAAAGCATGAGAACTCTTCATCGACAAGTTCGTCTTCTACAGACAAATTTGTATAATTTTTTTATAATTAAAATTTTTATCCTTTACCTTTCATATTTATCTCTAAACTTAAAATGTAAAAAGAAAAAAAAAGCTTCAAAAAGACAAAATTGCTTACCATGCAATTACAGTACAGATCCTCGATGCTCTTCTACATTTCTGCCTTATGCGTTTTCCCATTTTCCCTCTGCCATTTTAGTTTCACAAAGTTGAAGTCACATCCGGCAAATCCTAATTTTTCCCTAACTTAACCGTCTTTTACCCCCAGTTGCACAGCAAATGGCAACCACCATCTGTAAACCCTACCCACAACCTCCCCATCCTCATTCGAATCCTAACCCCAACCTTAACCCTAACTTAGCATCCTTTTTTATCCCTAAATTTCTCCACAAATTCACACGTGAGAGGAAGTTTGATTTTCTCTTCTTTTGAATTGATCAAGCAATTGGAGCTTCATTAAAGGTAATTCTTTTCATTTCCATCGATCTTTTTGTCTCAAATTCTCTAATGATTTAAGAAGGACTATTTGTAATTTAAATTTCAAATCCATATTTCTCTAGCGCCAGCGAAGCTATTTCTGACACTGTCCAGCATTATTGCCCATAGTTATGGATTAGTTTAGTTTTGATTTTCTTTCTTTTGTGCAAAATCGATCATTTTTGTTGCCTTTATTATCAAAAGTATTTAACCTAAGGCCTACCTACTGTCTTTAATGACCTTTCCAAATTTTGTATTATTGTTTTGGACTCAATTCATTCTGCATTAATTTCTAATCATTTAAGTTAAATTCTATGTGTAAACAATGGGTTTTTACTAGTTTGCATAAAAGTTCTCTGTATGCTAGCCCCTCTATACATTTGTCTCTATCTATATGTGTTCGATTCCTTCTTTGTAAACATAGATTCTAACAAAAATGCATTCTTATTGCATGGTTTGGTGGATTGATAAATATTCCTTTTAGCATATCCTAAACAACTCCTAGATATGGATTAAGATATCAAAATTAATAATTAATAGTTGTTGTATCAAATAATTGTTCAAGAAATTTAACTCTTGGTCTTACACAACACTATCCTTGAACATGGTTTTTGTTGTGTTCATTTGTTGTAATAAGATTGAACTAGTTTCAGATTTAATGATTGGTATGCACCTTTGATGAATATTCACTGTAACTTTCTTACTTGTTTGTCCACACCATGATTATTGATTTAGCTATGTCCTTTTGCTATAAAAATTTGTGCTTTACTGTTGATTATTGTTGGTGATATAAACACTAATTGTAATTGCTTCATGTTGGTCTATATTGATGCTTTCCCCCTCAGGGTTACTATGTGTGCATTATTATAGGTTACTATAAGGGTGGAGATATGTAAGTCCTTTTCTTTAATTCCTTCTTATAGTTCATAGGTCTTTCTCCTTTTACTTGGTGGCTTTTATAAATTATAGTACTTTTTAATATTATTAAAATCATTGCATATGTGATATAGGGCAGAAGCTATAAAAAAACCTAATGGCATTCTTTTTCCCGAGGAGGTATGTTGATTTGTTTTGGCTATTAAAGTATTAGGGAACTTTTCTCTTTATCTTTATATTTAATGGATTTTAAGGCTCTAACATTGTAATTTGGAAGCAGGTAAGAGCCATAATGTAATTAACTTGTTATAAGCATAGAAGAGTTTAATATGGAAAGATATAAATTAGATTAACTAAAAACTACATTTGAGTGTACTTTTGTTCTAATCTTCACACTCTAGTGTTGTGGCATAACACTAAAACCATATTTTATTTATTTCCCTCATTTTCTTTACCTTTGGTGATGCTATAAGGGTGGACATATGTAAAGGTGGAGATATGTTAGTCCTTTCTTTACTTTGTTCAAGCTACTACATCTTTCATCTTATAATCTTTACACTTTATATATTTAGAGTTCAATATATATATGATATACATTTAAATAGAGATATAGAAAAAATAAAGAGTAAATAAAAAGTGAATAAATGAATCCTATATTCTTTTACTTTTTTAATGCCAATTATAATCCTTCAAAATATTTACACTTGGGACATGACTTGGGAAAATTTTTTTGGTATTTATTATTAATTTAGCTATCATATTTTTATTTGAGAATTTGATAATAAATATTTAGAGAATTATTCAAATTATCCTTTTACATTTATCCTTCTAGATAAAAATAAATTTGAATAAATTCTTAAATATATATTCTTTGTATAATCAAATAAGGGAGAAGCTAACTAGAATTTATTCATCTTAATAACTATATAACTAGTTAGTACATTATATATATTTAAAAATTTCACATCCCTTGTTAGTTTTGATTGTTTAATATTAACAATTGTTGTTTATAAGTCATTTTCTTAACATTTTAAAATTATATACTTATTGTAATTTTTTAACTAAATGTGGATTGAGGGAAAGTTGTTGGAATTGATTCTGCAGCTGGAAAGAGAGCAAGTGCCAAATTTGAACGTAATAATACCATCATTAAGTCAATAAAGTAACAATATTCAGGTGGAAGCTGAATAAATAAGACTATTATGTTATGCCTGCATAACATTCTTTACCCTTTTGAATTTAAACAATGGAAAGAGAATAATAAAATCTAGCTACCATTAGTTCCAGCTATAGTTTCTTGTCCATCTAACTTAACCACATTGCTTGTTTGTTTTTTAAGATTTTGGACCATTTTATATATTTGTTCATTATTGTTTTTAAGGGGATACACCTTTTTTTAATTAGTATGACCAAATCATATAATATACTTTGGTATATAATATATTCCAATTCTCCTAAATTCAGTCAAAAATGTATTGTTAGTGCCCATTCTTAAGCATTCATAGGGAAATTTTGTATAGCTCATTATTAAAAATTGACACAACTAAAATTGAACATATAAAAAAGTAATTTGTGTTGGAATATTTTAATTAAATTAAAATTATATGTAGATTAGCATTAATCAATTATTAGGCTAATTAAGAAATTCTATACAACCCGATAAGTAATGCTTGTTTGATGATCCTTTGATGCTAATATGTTAGAAAATGTTTGATTTCAATATTGTCACCATATGGTGACACAAAGCTGTAGAAGGGAATTACTCATGGAGCGTGTGATTATCTGTTGAAATATGTTCAAATAAAAGAGCTAAAGAACATTTGGCAGCATGTAATTAGATCATGTGACTCATTTTTCCTTAATTTCTTTGACATTTTTTATGAATATTCTAGGTATATGTTGGCAATCCAATTTTGTACAATATTATGTGATATAATTTTATTTAGAAATATTATTATGGAGACTTTATTGATTTCTCTTCCTAATCATATATGCAGGAGGATTCCCATAGATACAACACCTTTGAGATAGGAGAACCAATAATATAAAGAGCTGAATCAATACATAACTGAGTAGCATCAACCAATTTTGTCTCTACTAGACCAGTATCAACAAACACTCAATAGGTTACAAGAACTTGAATTATGGTTATCTCATGGTCCATCAGATCATATATTAAAAGACTCAGTAGCTGAGAAGATGGGCTCTAATGATCCTCCTCCTCCAAAAGGATTATTTTATTCCTCTTCCTTTATTTTGAGTGATGTGTTTTTACTTGAGAATTATTATGATTTGTTTTAGAATTATTATCATTTAATTGAAAATCATTTTAATCTATTTGTTATTTTTAATTGAATATTGTTGTGTTATTGGACTTTACTGGATAAGGGGAAATATTTAGACCTTGATATTATTATTCCATAGTAGCATTATTGTCAATTGGCCTTATTTTATTATGTTTTTATTGTACTTCATTGGACAAGTAGTAAAGTAAATTTATATTGAGGCTAAAATTTTAAAAAATATATTAAAAAAATTAAATTAGCGAAGGAATTTTTGTCGTTAATCTATCACTAATAATATTTTATCACTGATTTGTCACTAATCTAGCAACAGAATATTTCGTCACTATTCCATCACTGATTATCGACAGAATATTCCATCATTAAATGCGTTGCTAATTATTGACGAAATATTTTATCATTAATCCATCGCTAATTTGGAATATGTTACTCTTAAAATTAGTGATGAATTTTTTTTGTGACTGAATGTTCTGTCACTAATTAGAACCAAATTTTGGTCTAAATAAGTCATAAATTACATGTCTACCATTGAAAACACAAATGACCTATTTGGGGGTTAAAATTTGGCATGCAATTAGAGAACTTATAGAGCTTTCTAACAAGCTAAGAATCAAAATTTTTAGAGTTCTAAAAAATATTTTATGAATTTTTTAAATTATCCAAATTATGTAGAATGGTACTGTTATTGTTCATACCGTTGCAATTTTGTTTTTTGTATTTTTGAGGGGCCAAATGATCTCAGTTGCTTATGAAATTTTATAAGTATAAAGTCCACATCCTAAGCTTTCCAGAAGCACCTAATTTACATGAATTGAGATTACGAAACCTGAGTTATGAATTTTTAAAATTTGATGCATAATTTGTCAAATAAGAAATTCAGGCTATATACACTCCTTTGGCGTTTGGTGTATATTTTATGATCTAACGAACCAATTTTCATTGGTAACAGTATGTTAATGGTTGTAATTTTTATTGCTAATGCATATAAATTATGTAAATAAGCTAAATGAAGCTAGGTATGATAATGAAAATCACCCAAAAGGCAAACTTGGCCTAAGAGTTATAAAATGTTTTTTTTGTATCCATGTATGTTTCCTTTTTTGAAAATGAACCACTCTATTAGAGGGAGAATCAAATTATGGTACAAGAATAGGATATTTTTACTTGAAAATGGGTGCTCACCAAAACCTAATACCTTCTTTGAACTTGCCGATGTTGAGTTTAAAACTATTTCTCCTTAAACTACCCTAACTAGACCTTTGCCTAAATCTATTTCTCCTCCAATAGCCTTAACCAAACCTTTATTTGACCTTAACACTTGTAACCAATCCCACAAACCTAAGACAAATAGTAAGGTGGTAGAACAAGATCAAGCAGAGAAAAATAATAGCAATAAAACTACATAACAAAGAGAATTAATGATGTATTCTAAGAGGATGAAGAATCAAGAAATTGAGGCTTGCATATCTCCCAAGCAAAGCCATCCTTCTAATCCAAGTCCACGTATAGATACTCTTACTGAAAATGATTTCCTAAATCTGCACATTGCACTAAGAAAGGGTGATAGATCTTACACTAAGCACCTAATTGGAAATTTCATATCATATGATAACCTGTCTCCCAAAGATCAAGCATGTGTGACTAATATGTAAAATGAGAAGGTTCCTAAAAATATCCATGAAGCACCATAGTATAACGAATGAAGATTTGGCTATTCAAGAAGAGATAAATGCTCTAGAAAAGAAAAGAACTTGGGACATTACATATTTACCTAAAAGAAGAAGCCAAATTGGCGTAAATGGATTTTCAATATCAAGCATAATCTAAATGGGAGCATCAACAAATATAAAGCCAAATTAGTAGCTAAAAATTTGCTTAAACTCAAGGAATTAACTATCAAGAGAGATTTACTCCTATTCCAAGGTTTAACACAATCAAAGTGCTTTTATCTCCAATTGCCAATTTTGATTGGCTTTTGCACCAATTAGATGTCAAGAATGCTTTTCTTAATAGGGACACTGAAGATGAAGTTAGATTGGACACATATAGCTGTAGAAACAAGGCATGTAAACTTCACAAATCTCTATATGGCCTTAAATAATGTTATTAAGAACTATGAGTACTTTCAAGGCCAATTTGATCATACCTTGTTTACCAAATTCTCAACTAATGGCAAGATTGTAGTATTAATTATGTATGTGGATGACATAATTGTCATAGGAGACTTTGAGAAAGTAATAAGAAGGTTAAAGGATGTTCTTACTAAGGAGTTTGAAATCAAAAAAGGGAATTTTCGTCTCTCAAAGAAAATACACCCTACACTTGCTTGAAGAAATTGGTATGTTAAAGTGTAAGCTAACAGATACTCCTATAGAAATGAATTAAAAGCTAGGTTTCAAGGAGAAAATTCCTTCTGTGGATATTTGCAGATATTAAAGATTAGTAAGGAAGTTGATCTACCTATCTTATACAAGACTAGATATCAACTTTCCTATAAGTGTTGTTAGTTAGTTCATAAATAAGCCAAATGAAGAACACCTTGAGGTTGTGAACAGAATTATAAGGTACCTTAAAATCACACCAAGACATGGGATTTATTTTTAGAAAGGAAACCATAGGGAAATTAAAGATTTTTTCTTTTTTATGTTGACTAGGCAAGATCTATTATTAACAAAAAATTGACCATAAGTTACTATAGATATGTGTAGGATCACTACAAGAAAATAGCGAAATTCTCACAAATCTTTTGTGAGAGAAACCCCAAAACTCTATAAGAATTGTTGTTCTCATGGAAATATTCATGGTTTTTGTGTTGTGAAAAAAAGTTATAGAAATTAATGACTCATGCTAAATTTTTAGTGAAAAATATGTTCTCATGGGAATTTTTCATGAAAGGATCAAAAAAATTTTATGAGACTATTTTTCCAAAAGTTGTGATAAAATTTATGATTTTCTCGCAAAATTCACATGATAATTTACTATAAGAACAAAAATTCTAATTTTTTGTGTTCTTATACCATTTTACCTGAAGAACCATAATGTGATGTCCTTAGTTCTTAATTAAACTAAGTAGAAAAAGCATTTTACCTCAACAAAGCAAAAAAATTGCAATTGTTCTATACCTTGAGAATCACTACAAAAAAAAGGCTTTTAATGTGATGTCCTTAGTTCTTAATTAAACTAAATAACATAATTAATTTCTAAATAAATAGTCATAAATGCATAAGATCAGTTAATAAATCACCAATATACAAAATATAGGGAAAATTTTAAACTTTTATTCAATAAGTTACACTTAACTTCATAATTTACATTAAGCCTAATTACCCCTGAATAATACCCTTAAAAGGTTCAAAGTGAGTATAAGTTAAGTCTGTAACCCATAATCATCATTAGCAATAAGTAACCGAGCTCTAAAGAGTCATATATTCAAGTCACAATTTAAAAAGATTGAATTGCAACTAAATTAGCCTCTATAAACCCATAACATTCAAAAAACAATTTTATGCCATGATCTAAAAATTTATGCCATGACTTGGCATAGACTTTGTACAAAGCTTACAATTTTCATGATTTGCACCATGACTTAAAAATTTAAGTTATGGCATGATTATTCTTTACAAATGATTTTACCCATTTTGGTCATGACTTGAGAGAATTAAGTCACAACTCAAATGCTCACTAACCTTGAAGACTTCAAAGAGCAAAGCATCAAGTTGCTACCACCCTAAGTCAATTCTACAATCTTTCAAGGGCTGAAAGATATGATTTTTAAAGGTTTTACATTCTTATAATCACCATCTAATCATCTTATGTAGTTCAAGGATTAAAAGCTAACAAACTAACTAAACTTTTAATATGATAGCACTAAAACTTCCCTATGACAACAAATGGAAGGGAGTTCGCTTTAAGTGGCAACTCAAAATCCACAATACACCACTTAAATTCATCTAACCACTTTGAACAAGTTTTAATTAACAAATTAAGCTTATCCACACTCCTCAAAACTTGACACAAACTTAAACTTAAAATATGACCATGCCACACCCCAAAATCACTTAATAAGGATTCATGATAAAAGTATATTATGGAAACACAAAAGGGATGAACCATTTCACATTCCACATGGCCAAGGCAACAAAAGCATATTCCCAAGGCTCTTAAACTATGACCAAACCCGAAACCACAATTGTTCAAGCATGTTCAAGGGATTTTACTTGGTAGCGTGATCTACATCATTCCTTGTCTCCTCCAAAGGATTCATCCTCAAATCTTCTTCACTTGCATCAAAAGAAGAAAGATTAGAAACATTGAATATAGCACCCGCATCATACTCATTGTAAGTCTAATTTGTATGAATTGTCATTTAGCCTTGTAACAACTTGAAATAGGCCATCTCATCTTGGATGCAACTTGATTCTTCTTTGGGCTAAAAATCTCTGCTTAAGCATATGCATCCAATCCTAATCTCCTAATTTAAAGACCACTTATTTTTACCCTTTTTATTGGCCTGTTTTGCATATTGCTTATTTCTCTTCTCAATTTGCTTCCTTGCTTTCTTATGCAGTTTTCTTATCACATCAGCTTTATGTTCACCATCTACACTAGCTATCTCATCAATAGGTAAAGGAATTAAATCCAATGGTATCAAAGGATTAAAACTATAAATAGTTTTATAAGTAGCATAGTTAGTAGTAGAGTGAGTACTCTTATTATATGCAAACTCCATATGTAGCAAACAATCTTCCCATGACTTCAAACTCCACATGTCAATCAAGATAGCAAGATAGATCCCTTGCATATGTTAGAAAGACCAATCGCCTGAGCTAGAGCCGAGAGAATATGTAATCAAATGTTCATATTTGCAAAACTAAGTGATATCACAAAGGCAAAAAGTACTTGATAGATGTATTATACTACCATGATATCTATAGAGACTTGAATTGAAGTACAAAATCAATCAATATAAAATAAACACAATAGTTGAGGTGCTATTTTTTTTCCTTAAAGTGGTAGAGAAAGAAGAGTTTGAACCTTAAGCCTACACTTCAGGCACCACCAATCATAAAAACTTCTTTTTCTAGTTGTATTTTACACAATTAGCTTTTAATAACCAAATGGGTATAGAGTATATGTAGACACATAATGTACTCATATAAGAAGTTACCTCTCTAAGTTGCCTTATTTCAGATTTTGCTTCATATAGAACAAGATGCTTAGAAACTCTCTACTCCTTATGCTCTCCCTCATGGTGTGTTTAGTTCTAAAGGGTGAAATTTGTGGGTATCATCTTAAGTAAAAGATGTAACAACCCTAATTCCTAATTATAGTTATTAGGCTTCATTAAGAGGTTAATAAAAATAAATTAAGGCCGAAAGTCATTATAATTAATTAAAAAAGGAGAAAATGGAGAAATTTGAACCTTAATATCATTAGGATTATTAACTAAGCAACCACAATTAATTGAATCTACAAGTGATCATAATTATTACTTAAGACCTTTGATTCATTGTTATTATTGATTTTGACACACAAAAACCTCTTATAACATTATCATAAGAGAAACTAAGGTTTCTAAGTGAAAATAAGGGTTTGGCAACCTTTGTCATGACTTGGACCTTCCCCATTGGGGCTAAGTTGATTACAGAAACCTAAAAACCAAGTTTGGGGACTCCTGCCATAACTTGGTATACTTGCATCTTAGGAACCAATAGTGCTATGACGAGTTAGACCCTTGTTGTAGTGGGCCTATGTGGCATTGTGGCAGGAGAGCATCTTGGAACCTACTGTAGAAAATCTCACGATCTGCATTACAGTAGACCAAACCTAAGCCATGATGAAACTAGCTACTAGAACCCAGAATTTTCCTCCCCTGATTCTTGTCGTAACTTGATCCTCTCACTCTGTAGTGAATCTACTCTTTGGAGCACTCCCTACCTAACTTCCTCAACTTATGCCACAACTAAACATCTTGCACAACGGTGAGGTTGCTCTCTGTCACTCCTTTTGGGTGAATTTTTTGCCCTACACCATGACGAGACATCTCATGCCACGATGCTTCTTTTTTCTAACTGACTCTTGGCTTTGACTTAGTTATTCTTGGCCATGCTGTGACTTTCTTTTGCACCTATACCTCCCAAATTGCATCTTATACACTCCAGCTTTGTAACACCCTAAAATTAATTAAAGTATTAATCTTGGATTTGGACTAATCAAGAATAATTATTGTGGAATAATTAGACGAGCTATGTGAATAGGAGTTTATAGAGAAATAAATAATTAATGTAGGTTTAAGATTTAATTGAATTAAAACTTAATTTAAGCCCTAATTAATTTAAGTAGGTCATGGATAAAGACTAATAAAGGCCCAATGATTTTAGGTTTAGACCCAACTTCTTATTGTGAGACTTGGCCCAAGAAAGACCACCTAGCAATGGCCAAATCTAGTTCAATGAGTTATAAGCCCAAAACCATACCAAAATGATAGAAATTCTGTAGCCCAATCCCTAAGGTCTAGCCTAATAAGCAAAATCTGAACTCCAAATGGACTTGGGCCCATGGGTTAGCCCACAATCCAACTAAACCCATCTAAACCTAAAGTTCCTTAAGCCCTTCCCTTTTCTTATGCATAAACACAAGTGACACAAAGCATTTTCGAAGGTTTAAGGTGGGGGCTAGGGTTTTCCATATATTTTCACCATTTCCCACTTCTAGAGTCTAAACCAGCCAAAGTAGTTGTTATATAACTTAATCCTCTTTCCTTTCTCTTCAATTTGACCTAATTGGTTTCCCAATTAGAGCATTTTCACCATACTTAAAATCTAAAATGTATTATTTGTTGTTTTCTTGGAGGATTTTCAGAGGTTGAGGGTAAAAGTGTTGTTAGGTAAGTATTTCCTTCCCAATTAGAGGTAGTTTCTATTGGTTTAAAACCCTTATAGTTGATTTGTAGTATGGGTATTAATTTTGCACTAATTTAACTAGGATTTAGAGTGATATTATGAAGTTACTGGTATAAGAACAATCAAATCAAAAATTGAAGACTTGTAGTGGTTGGGTAAGTGTTCTCTAAGCAGCCATTAGTATTTTAATTCTTTATGTGCCTATTTGTTGCTATAAATGATGATTTAGAGTAGTAATTTTATAATGTTATGGTTATAGAGGGATTTTAGTACTGCTAGTAGCTTTCCAAATTATCTACAGAGTGAGGTAATTGGGGATTATGTTAAATTCTATGCATATGTCTAATTTAATTTTATATATGTTGCGCAATTATATTTTTTAATACATAATGAATGGTTGGCTATCTGTTATATTGTAATTAGACCTTATGAGTCTACGATGGAGCTGTGGTGTAGCTGCCACCTGTGCATATGCTTCGATCGGGCACTAGGTTATGATCAGACCCTAAATGCACTGAGCTCTAGTTGTGCTCATTAGGGAGTTGGTGCCATGGACGAGTCTCTCTTAGTGTTATTGGCTTTTAACATGTGAAATTGTTATTACTAGTATAAGATTGTAGTCATTGATAGCCTAATTGTTTAATTTGCTAATATGACTAATATAATTTCTTATGCTCATCTTAATTCATGCATATATGTTAATTAAATTAAAATATATGAATGGATTTTGCCTTTGGTTGTTGAGATTTACATCTCATCTTGTTTCATGAGATAATACTTTCAGGTGAAGGCTCTTCGATAAAGATAAAGGGAAGTAAGTGGATGAAAATCTATGAGCTCCAACCATATGTAGGGAAGGCTACACTTGGACTAATTTGAGTATAGCATATGCTAAATTTTGTATTTCTTCTTGTATAGTATCATCATGTAATCATGTTGCCAGGTGTAGGAGTTTATATTTTAATTACTTATGATGTATCTATTGAGGAGCTAGGCCTCATATTAAATTGGTATTGGATGTATAAACTTATAACATCTAATTTGAACTTTGTTGAACCTATGATATGATTTACTATTTGGAAATAAAATCATGTGATACATTAGATGTTGACTTAAACAAGCAATGCATGGAACTTCTACTAAAATATGTATTTAAATGATAAATGTTGGTAGCTTATGAATCTTTGTTGTCATTAATCCATGAACTTCCTGATACGTGGTAGTTAGATGAGTAAGAATCAATACTTAAGTCTTGAATTAGTGATGATGGGTAGGCTGGGTAAATCAGGTAGATAAAAGTTATTAGAGCCTCACAAATTAAGGTAGAGTGACTTTAGAGTATTGCTAGATAAAGAATAGGAGTGTATGGGACAAAACTTAGGAAAAATGGTGTAGAAGAGGGTTACATCGTAGCCAAAGTGGGATGAGTCACGACCAGGTGTCAAGCAGAGGCGAGGAGCACTACCGCACGAGGTGTCTCACTATAGTGCAATACAAAAAAGTTTCCCATGAAGGGTAATAGAGAGCAACCTTGCTGCAACACAAAATGTTCAGCCGTGGCGTAGGTCAAGAAATCAGGGAATGAGCATTCTAGTAGCTAGTTTCGCCATGGCACAGGTATAGTCGTTACAACACAAAATAATAAATTTACTACAGTAGGTTCCAAGGTGTCTTTCTACCGCTGCACCACATAAGATCTTCATAGAAAAGGTCCAACACCATAGTGAGATTTATGAAAATGAGAAGTTGAACTTGAGAGTAACTTCATCATAGTATAAAAATCTTAGGTCGTGGCATAAGATGCGAAACTTGCTTTTTAAGTTCCTTTAACCAACTTAGCCATGGTAGGGAAGGTCTAAGCCACTACAAAGGTTCCTAAACTATTTTTTGTTTACTTAGAAACCTTGAATTTCACTATGTTGATGTTGTGTAATGACTTGGGAGTCTTTATATAAAGTTTTTGTGAGTTGAGATCAGTAACAAAATGAATCCAAAGTCTTAAATGGTAACTATGATCACTTTTAGACTTGATTAGTTGTGGTTATTTGGCTAATAACCCTAATGATATCAAGGTTCAAAATTTTCCACTTCCATCTCATGCATTTCAGATTTGGAACCATACTTCACTAAAAACCAAAATATCTCTCGGCTTACAAGGGCATATTTCTGACATCAATTTTTGGAAAATCATAATTAATTTTAGAAAAATTGAAATCAATCAAATGATTTCTTTCTGAAAAGCCCTAAATGTCAACCAAAGGTTAAAAATTATTCTGGACTATAAAAACATTAATGGGGCCACAAATGACAATAGAATAACATTAAAGGTCTAGCTACCTAGGTTTGCTATCACAGGTTTTTTATATAAATTTCAAAAATATATAACTAATTTTAGAAATATCAAAATCCAGCAAACCAAACCATTCTAGAAATTTGTGGATGTCTACTTTCAATAAAAATAATTCTAGATCAAGGAAATGGCATCTAAGCCACGAAAAGTAATGGAATAGTACTAGAGGTCTATCTACATTACTAGCACTGACCATTAAATTCAAAAATTCATATCTCTCTCAATATAAAACCAAAAGAGGTGCTCTCAAGTGTTACAAAAAGCTATCATGTCTAGTTTATTTTTGTAAAATTTCATGAGTATTAGATATCATTTGGCTCTCAAATGACTTAGGAGAAGAAATTGACCATATAAACTGTGTACATACCAAATTTGAAAATTCTCCCAACTTTAGAAATTCATAATTTATTCTCTAGTGCTCCAAATAATGTAATTTTTCCCTCTACAGAAAGCTCTAGATGAGACCTATACCTAAGCCAAATTTCATGGGAAAATTCATTCATTTGGTTAGCTAATGGTATAGTGTGTCAAAGTAAGCTTTTTAGGCACCAAATGGGGTCAAACTTGACTCAAATGCTCTCCTACCTTAACCATGACCTCTTGAGCATGTGAGAATAGTTAAACATAGAATACAAAACTTGTCTAAGAGGTTTAATTACTCTTGCACCATAAAATCTCTTCCTCACTTGCTCTTATACACAAGATATCACAAGCATACTTAGGCATATGGATGTCAAGAACATACATACTTATTCACATGGCTCCAAAATCAGTATGTACATCTTATACTCATACATTTACATGTGCTCAAGTGTTTATATATCATATACAACATGTATTTACATCATTTCAAATTATTGTACCAACAAAATGACTAAGTAGCTAATTCTTTGTCGAAGTCTTTGTCTTCAAGAGTGGTGGCTTCCATTCCTTGGCTCACTTGACCCACCTAGACATAGTTAGACATGCAGAGGGGAAAAGTGAGATTCAAAAAATCTCAATAGCTCTTTACCCTTTCAAACATACATAATGGATGCAATCTAAGTCAAATAATGCGTGCATGGCTTTCAAGCTACTAGTGAACATATACATAGCATTTTCTATGTTCAAGAAACTCATACATAATATATATAGGCTCTTAAGGGCATTGGTGTAGCCTTACCCATTTTCCTTGGGACTTTTGGATTTGCCTCACCCATTTTTAAAGGACTTTTGACTAAGGTTCACTCTTCTTAAGACTTTTGGCTTTGTCTCATCCAACTCTAGGGACTTTTGGCTCATCCTCACCCTTGCTAAGGGACTTTTAGCATCACCAAACCCATTCAAGCCAAAACACATTCATAAAACACATTTTAAATACATCATGGTACCATGGCATACAAAAAATAGCTAGACACATTTCTCATGGAATAAACATACATACACACATCCCAAGACAAGCAAACATCCAAAAATGCATGAGAGAAAGGTTAGAAAGCTACCTTAGAGCCAATGCTACACACATTTTCCTTGAATTCTTCCTCCCCTTTTTGGCCAAGCTCATGGAATTGGGTGGCACTTGATTTTCTTGGCCTAAACATATTAAATGGGACACAAATCAAGCTTTGGACTTAATTCTAGCTTCATAGAAACTCTATGCATGCCTATTCTCTCATATGGCTCCATTATGCTTCCATAAAGGACCTAATGAATCAACAATAAGAATTTATGATCTTGGCTCACATTTCTCATTCATTATAGGTCTCTTGACTCCCTTTAGACTCCTTGTGTAACAACCAGAAAAACAAAAGAAAAGCTGAAAATTTTCGAAGGCTGAAAATTTTCTAAGTCTACTAACTACAGCCTAGCTATAGCGAATGTACCTGTTCGCTATAGTGAGAAATGGGCTAGCTATAGCGAGAATGCCTTCTCGCTATAGCGAAAATACTTCTAGCTATAGCGAGTGCGGGCATCCCATACAAAATCCAGGGAGTAGCTCGCCGTAGCGAGAGCTATAGAGAAGGCAAAGGTCTGGGACTTGCACGAGCTCGCCGTAGCGAGGGTTATGGCTCGCTATAGCGAGGGTGAGTCCGGAAAAGCGTTAAAAGAGAGATTTTGACTTTTAAAGGCTTCCAAACTTTCCTTTCTCTTATAACCGACCTAAGCTTCGACCAAGGAGAGAGAAAAGAGCTGTGGAGAGAGAGAGAGACCTAGAGAAGCAAGGAGATCAAGCAAAGAGGTGAGTAATCTTGAGATTTCCTTAGCTTTTCTCCTTAGCATGTTGTTCTTCTCCTTTTGCCCTCTCTTCCTATGGTTTTAGAAGTTGATTTGGGTTTGGTTCAGAAGAGAGAAGTGGGATAACTACTCTAGAAGAAGGGTAGAACTCATATATCTTCATTTCTTCTTCTTTGCTTTCTTCTTTGAGAGCTTGAGAGAGGAAGGAGAGTGAGTAGAGTTCTAGAGAGAGAATCCCTAGATCTTGCAAGGATAGTGAGGGTTTTGTTTCGGTGAAGAGCCCCTTTAGCCTTGTGAGTATTTATTTGAGTTATGAGAGAATGATTTGGTGCTCTTTGTTGTGCCTAGGCTCAAAGGAAGCAACTCCATCTAGTTGTGAGTGTGAAATCAAGACGGGAGAAGAGAAATTGAAAGGGAAGATTTGTGTTAGCCGATAAGGTAGCTCTCTACTCTTTCTTGTTGCATTCTTGGATGTGTAATAGTCATTGTATGTTGTGTATGTGCTTCTATGATGAGATATGCCAGTGATGTTACCTTGATGCATCGGTACCAATATGCTTATGATATGAATTATGTAAATTGCTCGGGTGAGGTGGTGCCAAAAGTCCCTTGAGACGGGTGAGGTGGAGCCAAAAGTCCCTAAACCAAGGGTGAGGCTGATCCAAAAGTCCCAAAGCTCGGGTGAGGCTAGACCGAAAGTCCCTAGAGCCTATTCTTGGCATTGATCTGATATTCATGGCATGAAACACATATGTTGTATTATTGTGACTTGGTTGCATGCTTTGACTGGTTTATATGCCTTGATTGCATCTTGAATGAGTATGAGCTATTGAGATTCTCCCGAATCTCACCCCCTTCCCCCTCCCATCTTAACATCCAGGTGGTGCTCAAGGAGAATCAAGTACACCTCATGGAGCCTAGTACTGCATATTTAAGAAATGTATAGTTTCTTTTGGTTCTTTTGATGTATAAGGTGCCAAAATGAATATGCACCTATTATTTTTTAGTAGTAAATGTGTGAGCACATGTAAACATATGTATAAATGATGTATGGATTGTGTAAAGAGCCAAAGTAATGAGAATGTAGAATTTGGCCCTTTTGTGGCATACATGTGCTAGTGTATTTTCTTTTATAGCATAGTGATTTTGAAATGCATGATGATTTGGATCACTTAGACAATACACATATGCTATGTTTGTACTTTCAAACTTTCCCAAAAGAGGTTAGAGCATGTGGGAGGTCATTTAGACCCACTTTGAACCACATGGGGTACCAAAACTGCCAATTGGGTGAGCTCCGTCAAAGTATGACCGGATGAGCTCTCCTTGGTATGGAATTTGGTATGCCTCTAGAGTCTATTGAGAGCTTCTTTAGAAGCTAAAGTGGGTAATATTTGGAGGTCTAGAGAATATTTGGTGAATTGTTGAAGTTGGGAAATTTCAATGGTTTGGTCATGGTACTGTGCAAAAATCCAAAAATGAAACCATGTCATCCATAGACCAAATGGTGTCCGATTGTCATGAAATTTTATGAGCATAAACTAGATATCCACAGTGACCTATACTGACTAGAAACACTTCAATTGGATGTCTGTAGAGGGAGAAACGACTTGCTGAAGTTCTGTATCAGCATCAGGGAAGTTTCTAACCTTCGTTACTGTTCCATCAGGTTTCGAGGTCCAATAGCTCCTGAACTGATCTGGACTTATTTTTCACCTCTAGTTGACATCAGTAGATTTCCAAATTGGTATAGTTTTCCTGGATTGGATGTTTTTGGAATTAATTACGAATTTCCAAATTTCATGACAGTAAACTGCACTAGTATCAGGGACAGCCGGACATCTGTGTCTTTTTCGATGTCAATGATGGTCCAAACGTTGCGATTGTAGTTGGGAATTATTTTTAGTGTAAATTTAACGTCCCAAGATTTCTAGAGAGCTATGATTTTCTTGATTCCCATTTTTCTAGAATTAGTTATGATTTTCCAAAGTTAGAGCCAAAAATCTAATTTATGGGCTCATTTGAGAAATTGCATTTTCTTGGTTTTTAGCTTCATACCCGTGGTTTGTGAGTTGTTTGAGACTATGTACAAGTCTTATGAAGGGTGTTTGAGTAAAGAATGTGAATGATGGATTCACAGGACCCACGGGGCAAAATATGACCAGTTAAACCCCGACTTTAAGTAGTGAAATACCACGGTTTCGGTCATTTTCTTGGGAAATCATATGGAATCAAGCCTAAAGCGAGTTGAATTGGAATTAAGTTAGTAAGGTGTTACATTTTTGGTATCAGAGTAAAGGTTCAGGCACTTTTGCTCGATGTTGGGCTCTTGAATGATATGAATTGCTTGTGTTTGGTGTGAATTGCCATGGAAGTAGTAACATTCATATGCATATGTGTTTGTGCTATGATTGTGAACTAAGGATTGCTCCTTCTTTCCAGACATGGTTGAGACTAGATGGGGTAAGGGTAGAGGCAGGCCGCCCAGGGCTCAGAGAGTTGAGTCAGAGGTTCCTATTGGGCCTGAAGATCCTCTGCGAACCATCATGGAGATATTGGATCGGTATGAGGCCATGATGGGCCAGCATCAGGAGATGTTGGAACAACAGAGGTACATTGCCCAGCAACAACATAATATGATCATGCACCTGCAAGATACCCTAGCCATGCAAGAAGAAGCCAGGAGGGAAGCCCCTATACCTCAACCATCCACATCTAGCATGCCACCTGCACATCCCCAAGAGCCTGTGGTAGCTCAGACCCAGACGCCTATCCAGAAACTGTTGAAGCAGTTCAAGCAAAACAATCCACCCATGTTTGACGGGGAGTTGGATGCGGATAAGGCAGAGGCTTGGGTTAGGGAGCTAGAGAAAATATTCTCGGTAATGGATTGTACCGCCGAGCAAAAAGCTCAGCTAGCCACTTTCATGCTCCAAAAGGAAGCTGATAGATGGTGGTGTAGCATGAAACCCCTGATGGAGACCAACGATATACAAATAAATTGGGAAAGTTTCTTGGTCGAGTTTTATGAGAAATATTTCCCTAGTTCGGTGAGGAAAAAGAAAGAGATGGAGTTTATGAGTTTGAGGCAGACGAATGAGATGACTGTAGACCAATATGTGGCCAAGTTTATGGAGTTGTCTCGGCATTCCTCTTACCTCCAGAGGTATGATGATGAACCCTAGAGATGTGAGCAGTTTGAAACTGGGTTGAAGCCCCTGATTAGCGATAGAGTTACCCCATAACGGATCAGGAAGTTTAATACCCTGGTGGAGGTCAGCAGGGTGATTGAGACTAACCTGCGAGTTATTATGCCTATTACGGTTACAGCTAGTCAGAAGAAGGCTTCAGAATTGAAAAGGCCGAGACTAGAAGAGGGTTCTAGTGTGACACCCAGTGCTAAGAGAAGAGGCAAGGGGCCATGGAACCGAAGGCCACAGCGGGGTAAGCCGATGCCGCCTCCTCGGGGCCAGTCATCCTTCCAGCAGTCTCCGGTGACTTGCTTTAAGTGTGGGAAGCTGGGACACATTGTGAGACACTGTCCTCAGATGGATATAGCGCCTCCTCCTAGGCCACAGACCCAGGGTCGAGTGTTCGCCCTCACTCAGCAGGAAGCCAGCGCGTCCCCCAGTTTGATCCGAGGTACGCTGATAGTGAATGGCTTTCCTGTAGTTGCTATGTTTGATTTGGGTTCTAGTCACTCATTTATATCCTATGATTGTGTGAGGCAATTGGGTCTGGCTGTTAGTGTCTTGCCATTTGACTTGTCTATCACTACACCCACTGGAGGTCCCGTGATCACTTCCCATACTTGCTTAAATGTCACTGTTCAGTTTAACCATTGTTATACCACTATTAATTTGATTTGTATGCCTTTCCTTGGTATTGATATGATTGTTAGTATGAAGTGGTTGGCCGCGAATAATGTGGTACTTGATTGTGAACACCGAGTCATTTCCTTACCTGCTTGTGGGACCATGCCTAGGGTAGGAGCTGAGTTATCCTTTATGACTACTGCCTAGGCTGAGAGGCATTTAGAGTGTGGATGTCAAGGGTTTCTAGTCTTTTTCTCTATTCAGGCTGAGGTAGAGGAAGGGATAGAGGAGATCCCAATTGTTAGGGAATTCCTGGAAGTTTTCCCTAAAGAGTTTAATTTTAGTGGTCTACCCCCTAAGAGAGAACTAGAGTTCCCTATAGCCATAGTGCCTGGGGCTGGACCAGTGTCCAAGGCTCCTTACAGGATGGCTCCCACCGAGCTCGCAGAGTTGAAAAGGCAGTTAGAGGAATTGTTAGAGAAAGGGTTTATCTGCCCTAGTGTATCACCTTGGGGAGCTCCAGTGTTATTTGTGAGAAAGAAAGATGGTAGCTTGCGTTTGTGCATAGATTACAGAGAGTTAAATAAAGTTACCATCAAGAATAAGTATCCTCTCTCGAGAATTGATTTGTTAGATCAGTTGGCTGGGGCATCTATGTTTTCCAAGATAGATCTTAGATTTGGGTACCACCAGTTGAGAGTGAGAATTGAAGACGTCTCCAAGACGGCCTTCAGAATGAGATATGGGCACTATGAGTTCCTTGTGATGCCATTCAGGTTGATGAATGCGCCTGCTGTGTTCATGGATTACATGAACAGGGTATTCAGACCGTATCTAGATCAGTTTGTGACCATAAGAGTCTGAAATACCTATTTGACCAGAAGGAACTCAATATGAGACAGAGGAGATGGATGGAGTTTCTGAAAGACTATGATTATGTGTTGAAATATCATCCGGGCAAGGCCAATGTGGTGGCAGATGCCCTGAGTAGGAAATCCATCCATGTGGCCCATATGATGATTTGGGAGCAAGAGCTCCTAGAGAAGTTCAAAAACTTGAACCTCTCTTGTCAGGTGGTCTCGGGTAGATTGTATCTGAGTGAAACCTGAATTGAGAATGTATTGAGAACTCAGATCTTAGATGCCCAGAGAGAGGATAAGTTCCTGAGACAGATCAGGAATGAGATCTCCTAAGGTAGGACCTCAGATTTTAAGGTGTCTGAGGATGGTATGATAGTATACCGAGATAGAATCTGTGTGCCTAGTCGAAATGAGTTGAGAGAAAGCATTTTAGAAGAGGCACATAAGAGTAAGTATACTATCCACCCAGGTGCCACCAAGATGTATCAGGATTTGAAACAGATTTTCCGGTGGCCGAGAATGAAAAATGAGGTGACGGACTATGTGGCTAGATGCCTAGTGTGTCAGAGGGTAAAAATAGAATATCAAAGACCGGTTGGGTTGTTGCAACCTCTAGATATCCCTGAGTGGAAATGGGATAGTATAGTCATAGACTTTGTTATGGGGTTACCCAGGACATCCTCTGGACACGATGCTATTTTGGTAGTTGTGGATAGACTGACGAAGTCTGCATACTTTTTAGCTATCAAAGCTACTCATACACTGGAGAGATTAGCCCAGTTGTATATTAGAGAGATAGTGCAACTTCATGGAATACCCAGTAGCATAGTTTCGGATAGAGACCCCAGGTTCACGTCGAACTTTTGGAGGTCGTTACAGCATGCCTTAAGGACCAGGTTGCGGTTTAGCACTGCATACCACCCCCAGACAGATGGTCAGACTGAGAGGACCATCCAGACCTTAGAAGATATGTTGAGGGCGTGTGTGTTAGAGATGAAGGGTAACTGGGATGTGTATTTACCATTAGCAGAATTTGCTTATAATAATAGTTACCATTCCAGTATCCAGATGGCCCCTTATGAGGCTTTGTATGGGAGAAAGTGTAGATCTCCTCTGTGTTGGGTTGAGCTAGGTGAGAGGAGTATGATAGGACCTGAGATTGTGGACCAGACTACCCGACAAATAGAATTGATTAGAAAGAGACTCCTCACGGCCCAAAGTAGGTAAAAAAGTTATGCCGATAAGAGAAGGAGGCTGTTAGAGTTTGAGATTGGAGACCATGTGTTTATTCGAGTGTCTCCAGTGACGGGAGTAGGTCGGTCAATAAAAGTAAGAAAGCTCAGTCATAGGTATATTGGTCCATTTGAAATTCTTGAGAAAATTGGACTCGTGGCTTACCGGATAGCCTTGCCTCCTAACCTAGCCCAAATCCACGGTGTTTTTCATGTCTCCCAATTGAAAAAGTATTTGCCTGATCCCTCACATATCATAGAATATGAGCATGTGCAATTGCAGGAAGATCTTTCCTATGTAGTGAAACTGAAGAGAATTGTGGATGCTCAGCTGAAACAGTTGAGGAGCAAGAACATTCCTCTGGTGAAAGTGATCTGGAGAGGTTTGACATCGGAAGAAGCAATCTGGGAATTGGAGGATGAAATGAGGCAAAAATATCCAGAATTATTCCCTTAAGGTATGTATTTAAATTTCAACGACGAAATTTCTTTTAAGAGGGGTGGAAATGTAACAACCAGAAAAAGAAAAGAAAAGCTGAAAATTTTCGAAGGCTGAAAATTTTCTAAGTCTGCTAGCTACAGCCTAGCTATAGTGAATGTACCTATTTGCTATAGCGAGAAATGGGCTAGCTATAGCGAGAATGCCTTCTCGCTATAGCGAAAATGCTTCTAGCTATAGCGAGTGCGGGCATCCCATACAAAATCCAGGGAGTAGCTCGCCGTAGCGAGAGCTATAGCGAAGGCAAAGGTCTGGGACTTGCACGAGCTCGCCGTAGCGAGGGTTATGGCTCGCTATAGCGAGGGTGAGTCCGGAAAAGCGTAAAAAGAGAGATTTTGACTTTTAAAGGCTTCCAAACTTTCCTTTCTCTTAGAACCGACCTAAGTTTCGACCAAGAAGAGAGAAAAGAGCTGTGGAGAGAGAGAGAGACCTAGAGAAGCAAGGAGATCAAGCAAAGAGGTGAGTAATCTTGAGATTTCCCTAGCTTTTCTCCTTAGCATGTTGTTCTCCTCCTTTTACCCTCTCTTCCTATGGTTTTAGAAGTTGATTTGGGTTTGGTTCAGAAGAGGGAAGTGGGATAACTACTCTAGAAGAAGGGTAGAACTCATATATCTTCATTTCTTCTTCTTTGCTTTCTTCTTTGAGAGCTTGAGAGAGGAAGGAAAGTGAGTAGAGTTCTAGAGAGAGAATCCCTAGATCTTGCAAGGGTAGTGGGGGTTTTGTTTCGGTGAAGAGCCCATTTAGCCTTGTGAGTATTTATTTGAGTTATGAGAGAATGATTTGGTGCTCTTTGTTGTGCCTAGGCTCAAAGGAAGCAACTCCATCTAGTTGTGAGTGTGAAATCAAGACGGGAGAAGAGAAATTGAAAGGGAAGATTTGTGTTAGCCGATAAGGTAGCTCTCTACTCTTTCTTGTTGCATTCTTGGATGTGTAATAGTCATTGTATGTTGTGTATGTGCTTCTATGATGAGATATGCCAGTGATGTTGCCTTGATGCATCGGTACCAATATGCTTATGATATGAATTGTGTAAATTGCTCGGGTGAGGTGGTGCCGAAAGTCCTTTGAGACGGGTGAGGTGGAGCCAAAAGTCCCTAAACCAAGGGTGAGGCCGATCCAAAAGTCCCAAAGCTCGGGTGAGGCTAGACCGAAAGTCCCTAGAGCCTATTCTTGGCATTGATATGATATTCATGGCATGAAACACATATGTTGTATTATTGTGAATTGGTTGCATGCTTTGACTGGTTTATATGCCTTGATTGCATCTTGAATGAGTATGAGCTATTGAGATTCTCCCGAATCTCACCCCCTTCCCCCTCCCATCTTAACATCCAGGTGGTGCTCAAGGAGAATCAAGTACACCTCATGGAGCCTAGTAGAGCATATTTAAGAAATGTATAGTTTCTTTTGGTTCTTTTGATGTATAAGGTGCCAAAATGAATATGCACCTATTATTTTTGAGTTGTAAATGTGTGAGAACATGTAAACATATATATAAATGATGTATGGATTGTGTAAAGAGGCAAAGTAATGAGAATGTAGAATTTGGCCCTTTTGTGGCATACATGTGCTAGTGTATTTTCTTCCATAGCATAGTGATTTTGAAATGCATGATGATTTGGATCACTTAGACAATACACATATGCTATGTTTGTACTTTCAAACTTGCCCAAAAGAGGTTAGAGCATATGGGAGGTCATTTAGACCCACTTTGAACCACACGGGGTGCCAAAACTACCAATTGGGTGAGCTCCGTCAAAGTATGACCAGATGAGCTCTCCTTGGTATAAAATTTGGTATGTCTCTAGAGTCTATTGAGAGCTTCTTGAGAAGCTAAAGTGGGTAATATTTGGAGGTCTAGAGAATATTTGGTGAATTGTTGAAGTTGGGAAATTTCAATGGTTTGGTCATGGTACTGTGCAAAAATCCGAAAATGAAACCATGTCATCCATAGACCAAATGGTGTCCGATTGTCATGAAATTTTATAAGCATAAACTAGATATCCACAGTGACCTATACCGACTAGAAACATCTCAATTGGATGTCTGTAGAGAGAGAAACGACTTGCTGAAGTTCTGTATCAGCATCAGGAAAGTTTCTAACCTTCGTTACTGTTCCATCAGGTTTCGAGGTCCAATAGCTCCTGAACTGATCTGGACTTATTTTTCTCCTCTAGTTGACATCAGTAGCTTTCCAAATTGGTATAGTTTACCCATATTGGATTTTTGTGGAATTAATTACGAATTTCCAAATTTCATGACAGTAAACTGCACCAGTATCAGGGACAGCCGGACATCTGTGCCTTTTTCGATGTCAATGATGGTCCAAACGTTGTGATTGTAGTTGGGAGTTATTTTTAGTGTAAATTTAACGTCCCAAGATTTCTAGAGAGATATGATTTTCTTGATTCCCATTTTTCTAGAATTAGTTATGATTTTCGAAATTAGAGCCAAAAATCTGATTTATGGGCTCATTTGAGAAATTGCATTTTCTTGGTTTTTGGCTTCATACCCGTGGTTTGTGAGTTGTTTGAGACTATGTACAAGTCTTATAAAGGGTGTTTGAGTAAAGAATGTGAATGATGGATTCACAGGACCCACGGGGCAAAATATGACCAGTTAAACCCCGACTTTAAGTAGTGAAATACCACGGTTTCGGTCATTTTCTTGGGAAATCATATGGAATCAAGTCTAAAGGGAGTTGAATTGAAATTAAGTCAGTAAGGTGTTACACCTTGGAGTTATCATGCATTCATTTTAAGGAGCCTAACTATAAGTTGCTTCCTAATATCATATTACGGAACTTACATCTCCATCTCATATTCCAAAGCTTCTAAATTTTTTTAAGGCTTCCATTAATGTTCTTTCATCATATCTAGTCCCATTATGGCCTTGGAATCAATTAAAATACTCCCTAGGTGGCCAGACCTTGTTTGGCTAAGATATGCCCCCCTTTGAGCATTCATGAAGTTTGCTTCACTTTCTTGAAGGGGATAGCACTTATGCAACTTCCTAGAGGTCTAAAGAACTCATACCAAGTCTTACATAAGCTATAATACCTTTAGGAAAAATACAATTTCATCAATTATTTGAAGTCCCAAGTTGTGCCAACTTGAATTTTAAGGCTCCCTTTTTGTTTCCAATTGCCTAGTCTTAATTTACCACACACTCTAAATCACTTGTTCTTCCCCTGATATGGTTAGAATTCTACACCCTTTGGATGGGCTTTAGGTTGCACGAAATTCATATGGAGGCAAGGCAAGAAAAGAAGCATGAAAGGCTAAGGAATTACCTTGTTTCAAGACCTTTCCAAGGTATTCTTCCATTGCTTCTAGCTTTTCCTTGAAATTCTAAGCTCTTCCCTTTGGACCAGCCACAAACTAGTCCCATATGAGCCATTAAAACCATGGGAGTGAAGAGGAAAATAAGGATAATAACTATACTAAAGGAAGAAGCATGAAAATCTAAAAATTTCTCACCTTTTTGTAAGCTTTTTCCCTTCTTTGCTCCTCCCTTGTGCTTTAACTTTTGCTGGTCTCTCCTCTATTTGGGTAGCACGAAAGTCGATTTAAGTGAGGGAGGGGAAGAGGACATGCTTTATAAATAAATAGCTTATTAAATTCTTTTAAAAAATGCCATCTATGTCTTCTTTTCTTGGCTTCTTCCTTTTTAGCTCATTTCAACTCTTTTTTGAGAACTATCTTTTCCATTATGAAATTTAGGTTCTTTAATTTATAAAATGCCTTTAGAATCACTCAATTTGGATCTAAAACCTTTCCAAATAAACTAATCAAAGTTTAGTCAACCAATGTGGTAAAACGTCAATTGGAGAGGTTTGGACCATTCTCGGGGTTCCTACAGTTTTTAAGGCCTTTAAGAACCCTGGAAAACTGATTTTTCCTATTTAAAAATCTCTCCTTTGAGTTTTCTAAAGGTGTTTGAAACTATGAAAATGTCACTGCATTCTTGTTAATTTTCTTCTGGTTATTCTGGCTTTGTTTTTAGGGAACCTTTAGCTTTAGATCCTCATTATTTGAGGTCTAGATTATTACTCTAATTTTATTAGATCTCAAATCATTATATTTGGGGGGCTTCCTTTTATACCCAAAGCATTTCGCACATTTTCAGAGAAATCAAACATTACGTTTTTCATGTTTACAGAGGAATTAAGTGTTACACTATGGACACAAATTAGACTATTAATATTATTAATCATCATTTATAGTAGCAAACCCATTGCATAAAGAATTAAACCACAAAGGATTTCCTAGAAAACATTAACCTAGCCACTACAAGAACCAAATTCGAATTTGGTTATGCCTACACCAGTAACCTCAGAATAACACTCCAAATTCTAAGTAAATTTGCACAAAATCACCACTCATATCATAAATCAAATATTAATGTCCTGAACCAGTAAGAAATGCATCAAAATGAGAAGTTTATACTTACCCAATATTTCTCCTAGCCTCAACCTCCAAAAATCCTCCAAGAAAATATCAAACAACCCATATCAGATTTGAGATATAGGTGAAAATGATCCAAATGAAAAACTAATCAGGTCAAATTAAAGAAGAAAAGGAGAGGATCAACTTATACAACCGTTACCTTGGTTGTGACGATCGTGTCACGCAATCTCAAATAAAACTAGGAAGCAAAATGAATTTTGTAGATAATGGTGCAAACTAGGTCATTTCCCATGGAGTTTATGCCTTAATTTGTTCATGAAAGAATGTTCCAAGTATTACTAATTAGGACTTGTTTTGGGGGTTTTGAAATGCTAGAATTTAATTAAACTAAAATGTAATTGACAAGAATAAAATACTTAAGACTAAATAAAGTGAACAGTTGAGAAAATATGGTAGCTAGCTTTTAAATAGACTCCCTAGAATTCAATTATCCTTGCCTTTTTTAGTTTTCCAAATTTGGATTTAATTTCTTGCTCCTTAATGTATTCCCTATAAAGGCTCTTGAATAACCATCCAAGATTCAATTCATCAATTATTCAAGGAATTTGTAACCACAAGAAACCTTGAATAACTAATTAATTGAATTAAGAACAAGAACACGCTAAACCAATCCTAATTTATTAATAAAATCTGCTATACAATCTACTTAAGATGCTAATTAACCAATTAGATTAATTAATTCCTCTAACAATTAATTGTACAAAACTTCCAGCCACTTAATCTAACAACCATTGTATCAATTGGCCTAAAATCAAAAGGAAATTAAAAGTAAATTGCACAGCACTAATTCTGGAATTTTTATGAACATGTAATGAGCACAATTAAAATTCTAAAGATCAAATTAAGCTCAGTCCACAATTCAACCAAATCCAAAAATTTCCACTGATGAAATTCCTAAATTAATAAAATAAACCTAGTCAAATTAATAAGGAAAATAATTCGAAAATTAAAAGATAGGGCAAAGGGTGTTTATCCAATTTGGTCAGAAAATATGGAGCTCAAATCTGCATCTAGGAGTTTCCAAACTTCAGCTAGCTACCATGGATGATTCAAGTTGCCATGGCGAATTTAATCAGAGAAGAAATGATGGAATGAGTAGCAACCATGGAGAATCCAATGAAAAATGCTTCTTCCCTCATTCTCTGGAGCTCTAGCGCTCTTTCATCATTCCTCCTGTCTATCTCCCCCCAGCTCTCCTTTTTTATGTTAATCCCCCACCCCCCGCTTCCTTTTCACATTGTCTTAAATCAATCTCTAGCTCATCTTCATTAATACATGTCAGCCACATCTCATTCATCTTGCAATTTACTCCTACGTCAGTTTCTCACGTGTTCTGTAGCTTCACTCCTTCGACATGCCCCTTTTGATTTTCCATGTGCTCAGCTCCCTCATTTTACTTCTTTTGCCCGTAGCTAAATCCTCCTAGCTCACAACTTATTAATGACTCCCACATCAGCCTTCTCTAAAATGCCACGTGGCTTGCTTCTATCATTCCCAACTGAGTATTCCTTCTTCCATTTGTCTTCTCACGTGTTTATAAGTCAACGTTCTCTCTAACCAGCTCCCAACTCCTCACGTCTTTCCTTTATGCTCATTAGCTCGTGCTACTATTCCACATAAAACTCATAGCTTCTTCCCTACTCAGCTACTTCTCTCTCGTGCTGCCTTTTGCCTAAGCAATGATCACGCATTCCCTCGTGTAGCCACTGTGCTAGAACCTATTGCTTTAATTCTTTCCTCTACCTATTCTACATGCTTCTTACACGTTTCTTCACTCTTTCAATGTGGTTCAGCTTTAGTGTCTTTTATTTGTTTGATTTGTTCTCAGCTACATCTTCTTTCATTTCTTCACATTCAGCCCAAGCCTTCTCTTCATACCACATGTTGCTTCCTCTGTTTCTGCTCGTGTTTGTAACGTGGCTGTATGAAAGTTGTTTATATATTTCTCCTCTGTTTTGCTCACATGCATGTAGAACTTGAACCTTGCAGCTACTAATGTGTTTTCTCCATGTAGTCCCTTCATTTCTCATGTGGAAAACCTTCAACTCATTCAGCTCATTTCCTCTATGTCAAACCCAAACTCAAGTGGTGTTTATTCTCTTTTCTTGTGTCTCTCATGTGCTTCTGCTCATCTAAACCATAGGCTTTCTTTATTCCTCTTTCCTCTGTTCAAGTCTCCAAAGCCCAAGTCTTATCTTGCACAACAACTCTTCTCTTCTTCAAATCACTTTATCATTTAAAGCTCCAATAACCCATTGAAATTCTACAGAAAAGAATGGAAAATATTCAACAGAATTATCCACAAAATTATTTAAAAGAAATTTATGCATTAAAACTCAATAATTTTGCCAATTAATTCACAAAGTGCATAAACGGCTAATGAAATCAAATTATATCTAATTAAACCCTTAAAGCCATATTTACTCATCAAAATGCCTAAGCTTAGGAGGATTAATTGTCTAAAATTAGCATTTATCAAATTCCCCCACACTTAAGCTTTTGCACTCCCGGGCAAAAGAAAACTAAAGCTCCAAGGAAGAGATAATGGAAAAGGAATCAATAAAAATGGAGTTGTGTAGGTCACTTAGCACAAGGAAGCTCAAAACAAGTCAATAGCTTAATTCTCTATGTCATATCACTTGCATCAATGCAGCAAGTACCATGGCAATACACTTAACCAAAATGAAATGCAATGAAAGTCCCTCACTTGGATTCGTGTTTATCACTCTACTCTTTAGTGTTTAGGATGAAGTGCTTACTCTCAAATTCCATCCTACCCAACCTTATTACCATAAGCTTTACAATTATTTACATCTCCACGACCAAAATCAAATGCCAATGAATGAATCAAATGGTCATTATTATGGTTGTAATGTAGGCTAAGATATGAAACAAGTGGAAAACAAAAGAATGAAGGGAATTGAAAAAGCAAATTTGGATGTTAAAAATCATCAAGAGCATTAAAATAAGAATAAGGATGGAATACAAGTGCATTTTAAGGCCTTAATTACCATAAACAAAAATGTGTGCTACAAGAACAACTTTTCTTTCCTTTTTCTTCTTTTTCTCTTTCTCTTTCATTTTTTTTCTTTTTTCTTTTTAGTATTTCAAATGCTTTTCCTTTTCTTTAATTCTTCTTTTTTTTCATTTATTATTATTATTTTTTCTTTTTTATGTGAAAAATGCACCTCCACCCACCTTAACAAGATACAATGCCCTTAATAATCAAAATCATCCTAATCAAGGTAGGAAGAACATTTATTTGGTTTCCATGGCTAAAAGGCTAAAAAGGAGACATATGGGGCTCAAAAGGGAAAAAACCAATGGATTAAACACATGTAGGATAGCTTTTTGGCTCTAGCTAAAACAAAACAACAATGAATGCTTTAATCCTTTTCATGCATGGCAAATGAATAAATGTGGCCCTGAATAAGATTCGAGCCAAGTTGTAGAGTAAAAGCAAGATAAGGGATACACACTAGAAATGAATAAGCAATTGGTTCAAACATCTCTCAAGGTAAATTGACCATCCTCAAATTTCATTAAAGCAAAGCTAATTGCCACTTAACTTGCATTCTCAACACAAGGTCAATTCCTTATCAAATCAAGATATATTAAAGCTATGATCCCTTCAATGCTAGCAACTTCCACAAAAGCATATATATATTTTTTCAGAAACTGGAAAATAACACAAAATTTCAACACTCTAAAAGTAAGACTAAAAGCCTAGAAACTAGAAAAATTAGCTAACCAAAATGAAACTAAATTAAAAATTTATTTGTATCCCTCCCCCCACAGTTAAACATTGCATTGTCCTCAATGCCAGCACACAATCCAATAAACAGATAAAGACAACACAATAGAAAAGGGGAAAGGGAAAGAGTACAACTGGGGATCAGGGTGGGTCATGAAGTTGGAGATCCTCCTTGTCATCCCTTGGAACTCCTCCGTGAAAGTGTTTAAGCCGATATCCATTAACTTTAAATTTAGCTACTGTTTACTCATCCAGAAGCTTAACTACACTAAAAGGGAAACATCATAAACTATGTACAGATCTTCCCATTTAGAACGAAGTTTACCTGGCAAAAGCTTCAAGTGAGATTTATACAGTAGAACTTTTTAGTCGACAATAAACTCCTTTCTGGCAATCATCTTGTCATAGAATGCCTTTGTCTTTTCTTTATAGATCCTTACATTGTCATAGACTTCCAATTTGATCCCTCAAGCTCTTGGAGTTGGAATTTTCTGTGAGATCCCACTCTATTCAAATCCAAATTGCATTGCTTTATAGCCTAGTAAGACTTGTGCTCCACTTCTACCAGTAAGTGACAAGCTTTTCCAAATACCAGCCGATAGGGTGACATGCCAATAGGAGTCTTATAGACAGTCCTATAGGCCCAAAGTGCATCATCTAGCCTCTTGCTCTAATCTTTCCTATTTGGCAGCACGGTTTTCTCCAAAATTTGCTTTACCTCCAAGTTAGAAATTTTCGCCTAGCTATTTGTTTGAGGGTGGTATGGAGTAGCTACTTTATGCACAACACTATGCTTGCTAAGTAAGTTGTGCATACTTCGGTTGCAAAAATGAGTGCCCTGGTCACTGATTATAGCTCTAGGAATACCAAACTTACAGAAAATATGAGAGCAAACAAACTCTACAACCACAGAAGAATCATCAGTCCTAGTGAGTTTTGCTTCCACCCACTTCAAAACATAATCAACAGCCAATAAGATGTATGAAAAACCAAAAGAAGTAGGAAAATGTCCCATAAAATCAATGCCCCACATATCAAAGACTTCACAAAACAAAATGGGATGCTGTGGCATTTCATTTCTCCTAGATATACTACCTATTTGTTGACACCTGACACATCTTTTACAAAAATCAAAGGCATCACGAAACAAAGTAGGCCAATACAATCCACTATCTAGAACCTTCCTAGCTGTGTGTTTTGGACTAAAATGATCTCCACATGCAAGTGTGTGACAAAAATTTAAAATAGAATCAAATTCTATATCAGGCACACAACGTCTAATCATTTGGCCACTGCACAGTCTTCACAAGTATGGATCATCCCAAATATAATACCTAGCTTTACTCCTAAACTTATTCGATTGATGTTTAGTCAAATCAATAAGTAGTTCAGAAGCAGCTAGATAATTCACTAAGTTTGCATACCATGTGTAGAAACTATGCACAGCAGACAGATGCTCATATGGGAAATCATCATCAATAGGTAAGGAATCTACCTTTGGAGCTTCAATTCTGCTCAAGTGGTCTACCACCAAGTTTTCAACTTTACTTTTATCCCGGCTGTCAATATCAAATTCTTCAAGTAGAAGCATACATTTCATCAATCTTGGCTTTGCATCAGGCTTCTTCAGCAAGTACTTCAAGGCTGCATGAGCAGTAAAAACAATGACTTTAGTATCAAGCAAATAAGATCAAAATTTATCCACAGCAAAAACAATAGCAAGAAACTCTTTTTTTGTGGTTGTATAATTTGCTTGGGCCCCATCCAAAGTCTTGGATGCATAAGCAATCATATGGGACCTCTTATTCACTCTTTGGCTCAAACTGCACCTATAGCAAAATTAGATATGTCACATAAAAGCTCAAATGGGAGGGTCCAATCAGGGGATTGAATAATGGGTGGGGAAGTCAATTAGTTCTTAAGATCATCAAAAGCTATTTTACATGCATTATCAAAATAGAAATCAACATCTTTTTATAACATCTTAGACAATGGCAAAGCAATTTTACTAAAATTCTGAATGAATCTTTTATAGAAACCTGCATGACCTAGAAAAGATTGAACCTCCTGAACACATGTCGGGTATGGTAGAGAAGTGATAACATCTATCTTAGCTTTATCAACCTCTATGCCCTGTTCAGATATAATATGACCCAATATAATGCCTTTTCGAACCATAAAATGACACTTTTCAAAATTAAGTACAAGGTTCTTCTCTATGCATCTAGCTAGGACTCTATCCAGACTACGCAAGCAATCATCAAAAGAGTTCCAATATATAGTGAAATCATCCATAAAAATTTCTATACAGTGTTCCAGGAAATCACTAAAAATAGAAACCATGCACTGTTGAAAAGTTCCAAGGGCATTGCAAAGACCAAAAGGCATTCATCTGTATGCATATGTTCCAAATGGGCATGTGAATGTCTTCTTCTCTTGATCCTCCGGGGCTATGCATATATGGAAATACCCTGAAAATCCATCCAGAAAAGAGTAATGAGACTTCCTAGCTAAACGCTCAAGCATCTGATCAATAAAAGGGAGGGGGTAATGATCTTTTATAGTAACTAAATTAAGCCTCCTATAGTCAATACAAACTCTCTAACTATTTTGTACACGGGTGGGCACCAATTCATTATTCTCATTTCGGATAACAGTGATTCCTAATTTCTTTGGAACCACTTGCACAGGACTAACCCACTAACTATCAAAAATAGGATATATAATACCAGTAAATAAAAGTTTAGAAATTTCCTTTTTAACCATATCCAAAATAAGTGGGTTCAGTCGCCTTTGAGGTTGCCTTACTACTTTTGCCCCATTCTCTAACAAAATTCTGTGCATGCATGTATCAGGGCTAATGCCATGTATGTCAACCAAGGTCCACCCTATTGCTTGTCTTCTCCTCCTCAAGACCTCAAGAAGCTTCTCTTCCTCCTCTGGAATAATGTCATTAGCTACAATCACCAGAAGCTTCTCATCTTTCTCCAAATCGGTAAACTTAAGATTGTCTGACAACGGTTTGAGCTTTAAGGTGGGACCTTGCTCAACCGATGGTATGAGTTATTTGATTTCAATCTTTTCCATGCCAAATACCTGTTCAGACAACTCATATACAGAAGAAACAACTTTTCCAACTTTAGGAATATTAGTAGTATGGGAAGAATTAAAAGAATCAACAGTCAAGTGAATATCAGCATCATGATTCCCTAAACTATCCATATCAACATGTAAAGAATCATTAGTACCAGGAAGATCAACAAGACCAGTGAAATCAATAGACGTTCTAGATGAAATAAAATCAATCTGATCAGTAATAGATTCCTTTGAGTTAATATCATCATACAAGATCAAAAATTCATCAATTTCTTTACATATTGTACAAGAATGAGATTCATCACAATTATGTCTCAAAGAATCATCAAGATTAGTAATATCACAAGAATCAATCAACAAACTATCCTTAAAATCAGCACTGGCATTATCAACTAGCATATCAATCAGGCTAGTACTAAAAGCAGAGTTATCATCACAGGGGTGTTTCATGGCATCAAATATATTAAATTGTATCACATTGCGAGCAAACTCTATTTGAAGAGTACCCTCATGCACATTTACAATTGTCTTTGCAGTTTTTAAGAAATGTCTACCTAAGATGAGTAGGGCATGTTCACTAGATCTATATCTATCATCCTCCATGTTAAGGACATAAAAATCAACTGGAAAAATCAAATCCTTTACCTTCACTAGA
This sequence comes from Erythrophleum ivorense, assembly GCA_026724425.1. Lineage (NCBI taxonomy): Eukaryota > Viridiplantae > Streptophyta > Magnoliopsida > Fabales > Fabaceae > Erythrophleum > Erythrophleum ivorense. The sequence continues at coordinate 3,396,358 of JAIUCV010000030.1, read as the reverse complement.
ACATCCTCTAACACTCCTGAAGGATAAGCAATGCTCTTGTTTGCCAACTGCACAACCACTCCAATAGGTTTCAGCTCTCCCATCTGCAAAGATGAATAAACAGATTTGGGCATAACATTTATAACAGACCAAGATCAATCAAAGCATCAGAAAACTCAAAATTTCTAATAGTGCATAGGATTGTAAAAGCGCTCAGATCTTGACACTTAGTGGGCATTATTGGTTGTATGAGTGCTGAAACATTCTCGCCAAAATTGAACATTTCATTCCCTCTTAGATGCCTCTTGTTAGTACATATCTCGTTAAGAAACTTGGCATATTTAGGGATGGTCTTGATTGCCTCTAACAAGGGTATATTGACCTCAACCTTCTTGAAAGTCTCAAGAATCTCTTTTTCTATATCTGCTTCAGTTTGCCTCTTTCCCAAGGTAGGTCTATGTGGGAAAGGCAAGATCTTCTTTGGCTCCTCTTCTTTGTTAGGCTCATTTGGTGCGACGTGTGTTTTTGATGACGTCGGCTTATCCATGGTAATGGTATCTGAGGATCCTTGAACCTCTCTTCCATTCCTAAGAGTGACAACACTAATATTGCTACCATTCCTTGGATTGACAACTGTTTGTGAAGGTAATTGGCCTGAATCTTGAGATTTCACCTCACTAAGAGAAGTAGCAAACTAGCCTAACTAAGTATCAATCCTCCTTTCTAAATTTTGCAAGCTCGTCTGAAACTGTTGTTGTTGTTGCAGCATTTGTTGTGTGAGTTGTACATTACTTTCCATAAGATGCTTCACTATGTCTTCCATATTATTCCCTTTCTTTGGTTCCTCCTGTATAGGAACTGACTGCCTAATAAGTTGGGAAGACTGTGCACTAGGTCCTGCAACATTGTATCTTTTTTGTTGTTGCCCTCCTCCATATCTCAAGTTAGGGTGATCCCTCAATCCTGGATTGTGTGTATTAGAATAAGGATCATATTTTTGCTACCCTTGTTGCATTGGCTTGACTGGAAACATCCCAGCACAAGTCTCTACCCTATCCTCTAACATAGGGCACTGATCAATAGCATGTGTGGCCAAACAACATATATCACACAAGGGTCCCACCAAGGTAGTAGAGGTAGATGTCTGCCTAGGTGCATAGCACTATAGGTAAGAATGTGTCTGAGTAGGGTAGGACGGTGGTGCACCAGTCTGAGAAGGAGTAGAGGATGAATGTGGCTGTTGTTGATCTAAAGCAAGTTGTTGGAGCACAATAGACATACATCAATCTTGCACTCTATTCTTTGACCATAGTCTGGAGCATACAATTCACTGACTCCTCTTATTGTCTACATTGATCTAGACCTAAATTGTTGAGCATTCTGAGCCATCTTATCAATCAACTCCCAAGCTCTTGTAGGTGTCAGATCACCTAAGGCTTCACCAAAGGCAGCATCAATCATGCTTCTGTCCATGTTCAATAGCCCCTCATAGAAGTACTAAATAAGTAGCTGATCAGAAATTTGATGGTAAGGACAACTAGCCAGCAATCTCTTGAATCTTTCCCAATACTCATACAAAGTTTCTCCACCATTCTATCTAATCCCACATATTTCCTTCCTTATTGATGCAGTGCGAGACGCAAGAAAGAATTTCTCCAAAAATAGCTTTTTCAATTGGTCCTAAGAAGTAATGGCACCAGGGGGTAGATAGTGCAACCAGTCCTTGGCCAAGCCATCCAGGGAGAAAGGAAATGCTCTGAATTTAATTTGTTCCTTTGAGACTCCCTGTGGCTTCATTATAGAGCATACAATATGGAATTCCTTCAGATCTTTATGAGGATCATCTCCTGCAAGTCCATGAAACTTAGGAAGTAAGTGAATCAAGCCAAATTTAAGCTCAAAATTAGCATCTAATTCTGGGTATTGTATACAAAAATTTTGATAATGCACATTAGGGAATTCTCTAATGGCTCTGGCATGCATGTTATCATTTAAATTGGCATTTGCATTCAAGTTAGCCTAAACATGCATATTCATGTTAGCGTTCATTTGATCTTGTTCAGCCATATTATCACCAGCAAATTGAAGTACACAATCAAAAGCAGAAGAAATAGAACTACTAATTCCTACACTATCCTTGTTCTTCTTAATCCTTACTTGTCTTCTAAAGGTTCTTTTGATTTCTGGATCCAAATCAATTAATTTTTCACCAGAACTCCTTGTCATAAACTAATTAGACAAGCAAAAACTAAAAAGGAACACAAAAATCAACAAAGAAAAATTAAAACAATAAATCTAGAGAAATTAGAAAAATCCTAGAAAATTCGAAAAAGATACTAAAAAATTAGAAAAAATGCCTAAAACATTGGAATTTGCCCAAAAGATGGTGCACCAAATAGCTTTGCTATTACTTTTGCTTAAAACACCCAAAAACCTTGGAAAACAAAGTTTGAGAAGTTTTTGGGCACTTCAAATAGAAATTCTAGCAAGCGGCAAAATCGGATCAAGCAACCAAAATGAACCAAATCCAAGCTTAATGCAGGGGAAAAATAGAACAAAAATAGAGCAAAAATAGGGCAAAAGTACTAAGAAACCCTTTCAAACAATTAAGAAACTAAAGTCCCCGGTAACGACACCAAATTTGATGATCATGTTGCACAATCTCAAATAAAACTAGGAAGCAAAATGAATTCTGTAGATAATGGTGCAACTTAGGTCATTTCCCAAGGAGTTTATGCCTCAATTTGTTTATGAAAAATGTTCCAAGTATTACTAATTGGCACTTGTTTTGGGGGTTTTGAAATGGTAGAATTTAATTGAACTAAAATTTAATTGACAAGAATAAAAAACTTAAGACTAAATAAAGTGAACAGTTGAGAAAATGTGGTAGCTAGCTTTTAGATGGATTCCCTAAATTTCAATTATCCTTGCTCTTTTTAGTTCACCAAATTTGGATTTAATTTCTTGCTCTTTAGTGTATTCCCTATAAAGGCTCTTGATTAACAATCCAAGATTTAATTCATCAATTATTCAAGGAATTTGCAACCACAAGAAACCTTGAATAATTAATTAATTGAATTAAGAACAAGAATACACTAAACCAATCCTAATTGATCAATAAAATCCACTGTACAATCTACTTAAGATGTTAATTAACCAATTAGATTAATTATTTCCTCTAACAATTAATTGTACAAAATTTCCAACCACTTAATCTAACAACCATTGTATCAATTGGCCTAAAATTAAGAGGAAATTAAAAGTAAATTGTGTAGCACTAATTCTTGAATTTTTATGAACACGTAATGATCATTATTAAAATTCCAAAGATCAAATTAAGCTCGGTCCACAATTCAACCAAATCTAGAAATTTCCAATAGTGAAATTCCTAAATTAATAAACTAAACCTAGTCAAATTAATAAGGAAAATAATTCTAAAATTATAAGATAGAGCAAAGAGTGTTTATCCAATTTGGTGAGAAAATATAGAGCTCAAATCTGCATCTGGGAGTTTCCAAGCTTCAACTAGCCACCATGGATGATTTAAGCTACAATGGAGAATTTAATCGGGGAAGAAATGATGGAATGAGCAGCAACCATAGAGAATTCGATGAAAAATGCTTCTTCCTTCGTTCTCTGGAGCTCCAGCTTTCTTTCATCGTTCCTCCCATCTATCTCCCCCCAGCTCTCCTTTTTTGCATTAATCCCCCCGTTTCCTTCTCACGTTGTACGTGTTTTCTTTTCTTAACTCAATCTCTAGCTCATCTTCATTAATACACATCAGCCACAACTCATTCATCTTGCAATTTACTCCCTCGTCAGCTTCTCACGTGTTCTATAGCTTCACTCCTTCGACGTGCCCCTTTGATTTTCCACGTGCTCAGCTCCTTCATTTTATTTCTTTTTCCCGTAGTTAAATCCTCCCAGCTCATAACTTTTTAATGACTCCCACATCATCCTTCTTTAAAATAATCACGTGGCTTGCTTTTATCATTCCCAGCTAAGTATTCCTTCTGCCATTTGTCTTCTCACGTGTTTACAAGTCAGCATTCTCTCTAACCAGCTCCTAGCTCCTCACGTGTTTCCATCGTGCTCATTAGCTCGTGCTATTATTCCACATAAAACCTATAGCTTCTTCCCTACTCAGCTGCTTCTCTCTTATGCTACCTTTTCCCCGAGTAATGATCACGCATTCCCTCATGCAGCAATTATGCTAGAACCTGTTGCTTTAATTCTTTCCTCTATGTATTCTGCATGCTTCTTACGTGTTTCTTCACTCCTTCAATGTGGTTCAGCTTCAGCATCTTTTAACCAGCAGCTCAAGATTGCTTAATTCATTTGTTTGCTTTGTTCTTAGCTCCATCTTCCTTCATTTCTTCATGTTTAGCTCAAGCCTTCTCTTCATACCACATGTTGCTTCCTCTATTTCTGCTCGTGTTTGTAACATGGCTGTATGAAATTTGTTTATGTGTTTCTCCTCTGTTTTGCTCACATGCATGTAGAACTTTAAACCTTGTAGCTGCTAATGTGTTTTCTCCATGCAGTCCCTTCGTTTCTCACGTGGAAACCTTTAACTCATTCAACTCATTTCCTCTACGTCAAACCAAACTCAAGCTATGTTTATTCTCTTTTCTTGTGTCTCTCATATGCTTTTGCTTGTCCAAACCATAGCTTTTCTTTATTCCTCTCTCCTCTGTTCAAGTCTCCAAAGCCCAAGTCTTATCTTACACAACAACTCTTCTCTTCTTCAAATCACTTTATCATTTATAGCTCCAATAACCCATTGAAATTTTACACAAAAGAATGGAAAATATTCAACAGAATTATCCACAAAATTATTTAAAAGAAATTTATGCTTTAAAACTCAATAATTTTGCCAATTAATTCACAAAGTGCATAAATGGCTAATGAAATCAAATTATATCTAATTAAACCCTTAAAGCCATATTTACTCATCAAAATGCCTAAGCTTAGGAGGATTAATATGTCTAAAATTAGCATTTATCAGGCTAATTTTGGCTCTAGAAGTGGGAAATGGGGCTAAGAATGTTATGGAAACCCTAGCCTCAAAGGGACCTCCAAATTTGCTTTTTGTTCTTTAAATGTTTTTGCATAATGGTGTAAAGGATGAGGGTTTTCTCTTAGGGTTTTAATGAGAAATGGGCTTACCCATCAGCCTAAGGTCCAATTAGACTCCTTCTTAGTTGCTGAGCCTTGGTTTAATGAATAAGGCTATAGAACTTCAAGGATTTTTAATAGGATTTGGGGCTTCTAATTCACTAAACTAGATTGAGCCATTGCTACGTAGTCTCTCTTAGGCTAAGTGTGATAATAGGAAATTAGATTTGCTCAAAAATATAATTGGGCCTCCATTAGGCTTTACCTATGACATACTTAAATTAATTATGGGCCTAGATTAATTTTCTAACCCAATTGAATCTTAAACCCACATTAATAATTTATCACTTTGTAAGTTCCACTTCCTTTTTCCACTTAATTAATTTACTAATTACCTAGATTAATTCCCTAATCATCATAATTAACTTTAATTAATTTTGGGTGTTGCAAAAGAGCACATTTAAGGAAACAAATCATATAAAAAGAATGTTCACCAAAAGCTTATCAAAACAAAGTATGATTTAAACTATGAAAAATTCGTATTCTTAGAACCTTTGCCCTTTCGTATTTTAGCCAAGAGAGAGAATGAGGGAAGAATATATGTATTTGATGAAAACTTGGTATAATTAAGGGTTTAAAAGGGTGAGGAATAAGAATATGTCAAGACATTAATCTAAAAACTAGGAAAATGGCTTCACCTAGAGTTTACTTTTAGTTTTGAATACTTCAAAATCCAAGAAGGATTAGTTGATTCCTATAATACCATAATTGAAAATGAATTATGGATATCCTAATGACCTTAAATATCCTCCTCAATAAACAAAATCTCAATTTTAGACCATATGGAGAAGCTTTCAGTCTAGATTAGGAAATGGTACCTAAGGAAGTTTTTCATTTAGTCAAATGATTTAAGAGGCTTAAATAAGTGATATAAAGACTAGATAAACCATTGGTTTGAGAAAAAGAATAAGATTTGATGATTTTAGAATTATGGTTCCATATAAATCCTAATTTTCTCTATGAATAGAATGAGTGACGTAGTTAAGCTTTTAAACTTATTTTAGCCATGAAAAGTGAGTAAAAATAATATAGATAAATGATGGAATTACTACATAAAATGTAGCAAATGGGATGAGGCATTTCAAGACACTTAAAAGTAACCAAAACCATGCTTCAAGCTTATAATATACATGCATATTGATAGAATAGGATTGGATATGTCATAATTAGTTGATTTGTATCTTAAATTGATGTACATAGGGCAAGTAAGTGGAACTACACCAAGGTGTATATGTGTGTTAAAGAGGCTGTGGAACCAAGGGAAGGAGAACCAGGGAATTAACTTGGATTTTTATTGCTAAGGGAATTAACTTAGCTAGTCTATTGAAGTGTTGATGATATATATATATATATATATATAAAGTGTTGGTGGCATTTCTATATTCTAAAAATAATCTCATAATGGATATAATGGTGGCTACACCTTTTATCAATTCTAGATAAAAACAAAACTTCAATATTTCAAGCTTAAATTAATAATTAATACCCAAAAAAAACACATAAAACAACTAATTTCAACTTTAAATATAATTAATTATTTGGAATCAATACAAAAGACAAAATTAAAGCTAATTAAGCATTCATATATGGTGAGTGTAGCACTTGAAAATTATAGTAAATAAGTCTCATTTAGAGCACCTTATTTAACCACCCTCCACTTACCACCATCCACATTTACCAATTTACTATAAATAAATTTACAAAAAGGAAAAACAACAAATTTGCTAGCTACTACCCATAATTTTTCCTTCAACTTATTATAAGCCAAAGTTAGAATAAAAAGCAAAATATAACGTGCATTCTTTGGCCAACTCTTATCCAATTACCTAAGATATTTAACTACTAACCAAGATGTAAATTAAGGGGAAAAAGAGGCAAGTTTTAACTCACCCAAATCAATCATGGAAGAACCAACGATTGTAACAATAAACATGGGATATGTAATATCTAATTTTTTAAAAATAAGAAAAAACGTGAGAAATGTAATATCCGATTTCTCTATTAATGTAAGAAATTTACCGAATACAAAAGGAAGTCTCTCGAAATGACTTAGTTAAGGTCATGAAAATTTTGGGTAGCATTCTAAACTCCTAAAAATGAGAATTCCAATCTCAGATGGAAAGAAAAATGGAGCTAGAATGAAGAAACAAAAGGTAACAAAAGGTTGACAAAACATAAGGGAATTTTTGTCATTTTGAGCAAATTTTGGAATTTTCATAGGAGGGCTTTTTTAATGAAAATTTTGAATTCTCCAAGATTCTCAGAGACCTTGAAAACCATGGGATGCTTGGAATAACTAACGCCCCTCCAATGAACGTTTTCTAATAACAGTGAGCCCGAACTTTAACAAATTCATTCAATAAGGTTTTATCTCTGATTTGAGTGATTCCAAAGGCATTCTACTAAATTGGGAGCCTAAATTTCATAATAAAAAAGATAATTCTAAAAAAGGAGTTAAAATGAGTTAGAAACAAAGATGCCAAGAAGGAAGGGAAAAATTGAAATTTTTAAAAAATGGAAGCTTCTTTAACCCTCCTTATATTTCGCCCTTCTTCTCCCCTTTCTAGATAGACCTAATTTTGCCCCTAAACCAAAGAAGAGAGCCAGCTCCTAGGTGCACCAAGAAAAGAGGCTTTGGAGGGAGAAAAGGCAAGGAAAAGGTAAGAATTTTTATGAAATTTTAAGCTCTTTCTCCCTATAGTTTTCTCAATGTTTTTGGTGTTGCTTTGAGGGCAAAACAAAGGGAAAAATTCGGATTTGAAGAGAGGAGGCCAAGGAAAGTGAGCAACAAGCAAGAAAAGTCTAGGAAATAAGGTAAAATCTTCATCCTATGGTAGCTACTCCTTCCCCTTTCTTCCCCCTATTTCATCCCATATATGTAGTTACAAGAGGGCTTGAATTTTGAGTAGAACCAAGGGTAAATTCAAGGAATTTAAGGGAGGAAAGTAAGAATATGCAAAGAAATTCAAGTAAAAGCCATGGATTTGCAAGATAGGGAGGCTTGGGTTTTGATTGCACCTTAAACTCTACCATGAACCCTAGCCATATTTTATGATGTTTAAGAGTTCATATAGGCTCTTAATACACCAAGAGAGCTTCCTACATGCTTTTACCATCAAAGGAAGCAAAGAAACTCTAAGGGTGCCTAGAAGAGTATATGCTTCGGCCAAGAAGGGTTTATGCATCTAGGGAGTGTTTTAATTCTTTCCAAGCTTAGTTTTGCACCATGTATGATGGAAGAGTATGAGCAAAAGCCTTGGAAAAATTTTAAAAGGCATAGAAAGTGAGATGGTATCATAGATTCCATATTATGGCTTAAAGAAGCAACACCTAGCTAGGCTCCTTGATTTGATTGTGTGATTACTCCAAGAGATTTAAATGGAGTCAAGAATCTTAAATAGATGAAGAGCCATAACCAAGATGATGTTTTCTTAAGGTTGCTTCATTGAGTGCATTATGAAACCATAAAAGAGCCATGTTAACCACCTAGCTTTTCTAGCGAATGTATGGCCTTAGAATTTAATTCAAGAGTATAATTGGCTTCCATATGATGTCTAGGCCAAAAGAAATGATCTCCACCTCCTTGTGAGTGTGAGGTCGAGGGAGAAGACTCAAGGCTCAAGAAAAGAGTATGCTTGTGTGGCAAAAGTAGCTCTCTCCACCTTCTCTCATGCATAAATGTGTTCTTTCACTGTCTTTGGATGTGTGTATGTATGTGTTAAGCCATGAAAAGTATTCTAGTATGATTTCATATGCCATGGTATCATAGTGATGTTTTATGCATTCCAATGATGTTTTATATGCTTGCCTTGGTTTGCTTAAGTGTGGAGAAGCTAAGAATCCTCCAGCCATGGTGAGGATGAGCCAAGAACCCTTGAATTTGGTTGAGACAAAGTAAAGAGTCTCCTAAGAGTGAGGTTGACTCCCAAAAGCAAGGTTAAGTCAAAACCTCTTAAAGAAAATGGGTGACACAAGTCCAAAATCTATAAGTGAATGGGTGAAACTAATCCACTCACTTGGCAAGCCTATGTATGCTATGTACGACTTGTTCAAATGCCAAGGATGTTTCTTGAATGCTCACACATTTCAATATGCCCATGCATGCATTTTCAAGGCTTGTATTGTATACTCTATATATGATTGAAAGGGAAATGAGTTATTGGGATTCTTTGAATCTCATCCCCTCCTCTTCAACGTCTTAACATGCTAGGTAAAGCAATTGAGCAAGGTAATAGAAGCCACCAAGTCTAGAAGAAGGAGATTGACATCAAAGTATATGAAATAGCCTAGTTTTACCTCTTTTATAGCCATATACATGGTGTATGATGTAATCCTATGATGAAATTGTTATGTAATCATTTGAATATGTGTAAATACTCATATAATTAATGCTATATGCATGATATAGCATGACTTGAGTATGGAATGACAATACTAGACATATGCATTCTTGTGTATATTATGCGGTGGATAAGTGAGTTTGAGAAATCTGGGTTTTTACACCTTTGAGACAAGTTTAGAATGTCATTTTGGTGTATTCCCATGTGCTCAAGTGGGCACACAAGGTTTGGAAGCAAAATTGAGCACTTTGATGCTAGTAAAAAACATGAAAGCGACTAAATCGGAATCCTATAGCATAAACTGACCAAATGGAGGAATCTTCCCATGAAATTTGGTAGACACATAGAAATAATTGAGAACTTTTTGTGAAGCTAAAAGTCAAAAAAATAGGAGTTCTATAGAATTAATTATAAATTTTCAAATTTGAAATTTTTCTACTATTTTGGTGCATGTAATATTCATATAGTTAGTTCTGTGTTCTGTGTTATCCAAGGGACAAATGGTTTCTAATGCTTGTGAAATTTTTTAGAATAAACTAGAGTTCATAAGCTTTTTGTAGCCACTAAGATAACCTCATTTGGAGGTCTGAGTAGAGAGTTATGAATTTTTGAAGTTTAGTGTCAACACTAATAGTGCCACTCAACCTCCTATACTATTCCATCACAATTTAGTTTCCAAATGAACTTGGCATGGTCTAGAGATATTTCCCCTTATATTTAACACTTTTTACTTCTCAGAATGACTAAATTTGCATGATTTTGATTTTTTATAATTAGTTATGATTTTTCAAAGTTCAGGCACAGAATCTAGAAATCCTACCTGAGGCTGCACCCTTGCATTTCATACATTCCATCCCCTTGCACAAGTTCTAGGCCACTTCTTGGGATGGTTATGATTTGTAATTGTGTATTTAAATGTGAGAATGAAATGAAATGAACAAGTCCATATGGCCTATGGAACACCAAATGAAAAATTATCTGTGATGTAACGCAATTTATTTGTATTTTTCTATGGCTTTTCCTTGAGAAATTCATGTACTTCATGGGAACAAGCCTACGTATGATATGAGATGAGTCATAGAATTATGGTATTACAGGATAAATGGAAGACAACTGCTGAGAAATATAGAGGGAGTTGTAGCTAAAATTTTTCAAAACTTGAAGTGAAAGATAGAGCATGGAAATCACAAGAAAAACTTGTCTTCAAAGGGAACAAAGCGTAGAAATTAGAAGATACATTAAATTTGCACACACTCAACTAATAAAGTAGCAACCATTTTCAAGAAGAGAAACCTCAATTTGGGCATTTTTTAGCCAAAAGAAACATGCCTCAATTTGTACAAGAAGAAGTAGAAATTTCAACACGAAAAAAGATGACAAGATGTAGATCAAGAAAGGAGAAGAATGTTGATCATAGTCTCTCTCTCATCATGCGTTAAATGAAAAGAATGAGGGATCAAGGTATAGCAATTCCAAGCAAAGGAAAAATGCTTCAGATCTACACATTTTCTAGCTTAGAAAATGTAATAAATTTGGCAAAAATGTGAGCCAAGTAGAGGAATTCTAGCAAGTGCAGTTAGCTAAAGATGGTGGGTTTTAGCAATTCTTTCCTGGTTGGATTAAGATAGATGAAGTAGATGCACTGGAAGGGAAACACGTTTAAGAGTGGGTTTCAAAATTTTAGATCTTTTTCCTCCCTCATTTAGTGTAAAAATTAGAAGAAAGCTACAAAGAAAGACAATATGATGTTTTAAAATTGAACAAAACAATAAAAATATTATCTCATTAATTTTTTAAAGCCTAAATTTTAAGATAGTTATTATTTTTTATTATTATATTATTTATTTTACTTTTTCCTACTACAATTTAAAAATATAATAAAAATAACATTAAGAAAATAAAATTAATATTTTATGTGAACATATATTAAAAATACTAAATTAATAATACAATATGAAATAATAAAAAATAATATAATAAATTTACATATAATATATAATATAAATAGTAAAAATAAATATTTAACAATAATTACATAAAATATATAATAATCATTACAATATTAAAATTATAGTAATTTTTATATTATTTATTATTATTTAAAATGTTATTATTGATATTTTTTTTATTTGAAATATTAAAATTGGATAATAAATAGTTTTGATATTGTTAAATTTATTTTTATATAACTAAGTGGAATTTTAATTATTTATTTTCAAATATATTTAGCATCATCATCCATTCCTAATTTTTATCAATAGGTAATTAAGAAAGTGAGGGATTATTATTATCATTTAAAATGTTATTATTGCTATTATTATTATTCGAAATGCTAAATTTTATTCAGAAATGATTTTATTGTTGTTAAATTCGTTTTTCTAAATAAATAAGTGAAAGCTTTTCTAATTACTTTTTTATTTATTTTGAAACAGAATTAGTATCATCCATTCATTTATTAATTTTAGTAACAAATATCATCATTGTTAATCTGTTGGTAAATATGAAATTTCATAAAAAAGAAAACAATTTTATCTTTTGTTTCTAGTTCCATTGCTAAATGCACATTTTAAAATAAAATTGATTTCCATTGCTAGTTTTAGTTGGGAAATTTCAATTTTCTAGTAATGAATGTATAATTTTAGCTAAAAATTTTTAAAATTGTAAATAACTAAGAGGGTTAAGGCTCTTCTTAAAACCCTCATGAATATGGTTATCACATCTAGAGAAGAGAAAACAAAATATCAAAATGATTTGCCAAAAACTCAAATTTAAGATAATAAATAACCTTTTTTTATTTGGAGAAAATAGTTGGAGAACCCACCATTGGTGGTTTCATCGCATACACCTAAAAAAATGAAAATAAAAAAAATGCCTCAATTGGACCACCAGATTATAAGTTATCTGTAATATCTAGTTCTCTGAAAATGTAAGAAATATAACGTACAATTTCTCCGTTAATGGACAAAACTCACCGGATACAAAAGGAAGTCCCTCGAAATGAGATAGTTATGGTCCCGAAAAATTTGGGAAGTATTCAAAACTCCTAAAAATGAGAATTCCAAGCTCAGACAAAAAGAAAAATGGAGCTAGAATAAGAAACAATTTCTTATGAAAAGCTTACGAAACGTAATAACATTTTCATAATTTTGAGTAAATTTTGGAATTCACATAGGAGGGCTTTTTAAATGAAAGTTTTAAGTTCTCTGGGATTCTCAGAGACCCTAAAAACCATGGAAGCTCTTGCGACAATTAAAACCCTTCCGGTGGATATTTTCTAATGTCAGTTGACCCGAATTTTGACTGATTCATTCGGAAAAGTTTTAGCTCCAATTTGAGTGATTCTAATGACATTTTACTAAATTGGGAATCTAAATTTTATAATGGAAAAGATGAGATTTTTGGAATTCACACAGGAGGGATTTTTAAATGAAAGTTTTGAGTTTTTCGAATTCTCAGAGGCCCTAAAAATCAAGGAAAGCCTCGGGACAGTTAAAACCCCTCTGGTGGATGTTTTTCTAATATTGGTTGACCCGAACTTTGACTAATTCATTCGGGAAGGTTTTAGCTCCAATTTGAGTGATTCCAAAGGCATTTTACTTTAAGAATACCATGTTAAATCTAAATCCTTATAGGCTCGAAGAGACTAGGGCTTCCTTTGTAATTCACAATCCCTATCACAACTTATAATGAGGTAAGTTGTAGAGTTAGAATTTTATATGAATACAGAAGGGAACCAGCCAAGTTTATATAAACCCTAGTATCTAGCCATTATGGGCTTGAGTTATGGACTCGTACTATTATCCACACTAATTGTAACACCATTACACTAATCAATTAGATATCTAGTTTAAAATAATAGGATCACCAATTTAGTAGCTAGGCCCAAATACATCCCAATGGAACATAAATTAGCTTCTTTTTATTTAAAAAAAATTAACAATTGCTTGTAATTCACAATAATTCTAACATTCTCCCACTTAGGCAAAATCAATTATTTATTTTAAAAAACTTTTATTTTGAAAATGACTCTTAGGCTAATGACTAATTTTACGGTATGGCCACATTTTAAAAGCATATGATCCAAGATGCGATATCTAAATATGACTCCATCCAACTAAAGTCATGTAACATTAAATCATGGCAATTATCATATCTCTTATTAATATTAAACCTTATATGGTTTCAAATGTTATAGACTCTGTCGACTAGTTATTAGGGTGGAGTGCAGTAAGAAAATAGTATACTAGTGTAATCAAATAGCCAAACTATTATTTTTTTATTAGTCCTCGCAATTTCTCTTAAATGCCTTAAAGCCAGAGAAATTGTATAGTTTGTCAAAAAACTATCATGCCTCAACTCCAATATGACATCGACCGTGGGCATAGTGGTACTCATGGCACCGAGTTCAAAGTTTTCCAATCTATGTACATGTAAAAAGGTATATAATAATAATAATTCAACACATTATCAATTGCTAGAATACAAATCATCTAAACATCAAAAGTGTCTAAAAGAATGCTCAACATAATAAGAAAATAATATAAATATCATTATGATTATATGAAATTAGGATACTAAATTTGACTTACCTGTATAAGACATGGTGACAGATTTAAAAATACCCTATTGATTCTAAATCTTTGAAGGCTTAAAGAGATTAAGATTTTCTCTATGATTCACAATCCCTATCACAACTTATAATGAGATAAGTTGTAGAGTTAGAATTTTATATGAATACAGAAGGGAACTAGCCAAGTTTATATAAACCCTAGTACCCACCCATTGTGGGCCTATGAGTTATGGGCTCGCACTATTATCCACACTAATCAATTAGATATCTAGCTCAAAAAAATGGATCACCAATTTAGTAGTTAGGCCCAAATACATCCCAATGGAACATAAATTAGCTTCTTTTTTTAGAAAAAAAATTAACAATTGCTTGCAACTCACAATAATTCTAACATTCTCTCACTTGGGTAAAATCAATTCTCTATTTTAAAAAACTTTTATTTTGAAAATGACTCTCGAGCTAATGACTAATTTTACAATATAACCACATTTTAAAAACATATGATCCAAGATGTGATATCTAAATATGACTCCATCCAACTAAAGTCATATGACATCGAATCATGACAATTATCATATCTCTTATTGATATTAAACCTTCCATGGTTAGAAATGTTATAGACTCTGTCGACTAGTTATTAGGGTAGAGTGCAGCAAGAAAATAGTATACCAAAGTAATCTAATAGCCAAACTACTATTTTCTTTGTTAGTCCTCGCAATTTCTCTTAAATGCCTTAAAACTAGAGAAATTGTATGGTTTCTCAAAAAACCATACACCTAAACTCCAATATGGCATTGACCATGGGCACAGTGGTCCTAATGACACTGAGTTCAAAATTTTACAATCCATGCATATGTACAAAGTTATATAATAACAAAAATTCAATGCATTATCAATTGGTCAGAATATAAATCATGCAAACATTAAAAGTATCTAAAGAAAATGTTCAACATAATAAGAAAATGATATAAATTTCAAACCACCACTAACCAAACATATCAAAAGAACTTACAATGCCCATCTTCTCAATGTGTTTTTTAAATACAACAGGCCTAAGTCCTTTGGTTAAAGGATCAGCTAATATAGAATCTGTGTCTATATATTCTACAACTATTTTGTTGTTCATTACTAGATCTTTGACGGTTAAATATATTCAACTTTAGATGTTTATAACCACTAGCAATTTTACTGTTTTTAATGTAAAATACTGTAACACTATTGTCATAGTAAATTCTTAGTAGTCTCATAATGGAATCCATAATACGAAGCCCTGTTATCAAATTTCTCAACTAAACATGAGTAGTAGTGTAATCCGTAAACATAGCTTTTAGCTTCCAGAAGCCAACATAGCCATCACAGGAAGGTCCAACTCACACCATAAAACACTAAACTTCTATTTTTGGCTACAAAACATAATTTTTCTTAGGGTTAATGATATGTTATGACTTGGGAGCATTTATAAGAAGATTTTAGAAGTATAGAATTAGTAATAAAATGAATCAAAGTTTTTATTGGATAACTTAAATTACTTGTAGGCTTAAATCGCTTGGTTTTTTGAATAATAATCCCAATGTTAATAAAGTTCAAATTTCCCCACTATTTTGCCTAAATAGATATTTGTATTAACGTTAAACCTTGATTTATGACCTTTAACTATGCATTGAAGCTTAATCACCATAAATAAAGAGTTAGGGTTATTACATTTAGTATCAAAGCAAAGGTTCAGGAAATTATGCTAGATTTAGAACCTTGTGGTTAGAAAACTTAGCAACTATGATGCATGCATGTTAGGAATAAAAACATGGCGGTTTGGTAATGCTTCTTATAATTGTACATACTTGCTTGTGGGTGGAGTTGTGTTTGGATTACCTTTGGACTGTAGCTTAATGAATGATGTTTCTAGTAATGCTTATAGTCTTATAGAGTGTTATGGTTGCATGTAGAGAAACCATTAAGATGTTGAGAAAAGTGCAAGAGGTTATGGTTGCAATGGCCAACCATATGTGAAAACAAACTAAGGTCCATGAAACTACTGTGAGGGCAATAACTGACTAGCTTCAAGAGCAAGTTGAGACCCATGTAGCCACTATTCAAGTGCTACAATAACTAAAAGAGACTTTGAATAAGCAAAATCAAAAGGTGCTGGTAGAGAACCAAGTTACTATTAGTCAAAGCCTTAGTGTGGGATATCAAAGGGAAAATGGCAGCCCCTCTATTGTGTTGGCCAAGTTTAGGAAGGCGAATCCTCCATCATTTATGGGGGAGTTGGACACTGAAAAGGTCTGAGATGGCTAATGCAACTAAAGAAGATTTTTGAGGTTATGACATTTATAAGCTAGAAGGTAAAGTAGAACATTGGTGGCAAAGCACCTTTAGATTGCTAACCTTAAGGGAGATACCCTTGACTTGGGAGAGTTTCCAAACTGTCTTTGAGGGCAAATGCTTTCCACCATTAGTAAGGACTGATAAGGAATTTGAGTTCAACTTCCTTGAACAAAGAGAGATGAATGTGGACCAATATGCAGCTAAGTTCATCCAATTGTCTTATTTCTCCTCCTACCTAAGATGATTTGATGATGAGCCATGGAAAGCTAACAAGTTTAAAAGAGGCCTTAAACCAGAGTTGAAAGACAAGATTATACCCCTTCAGATTTGCAATTTTGATGAATTTATGGAAAAGTGTAGGGTGATAGAGAAGGCCTTGATGGATAGTGAGGCCAAAATAAAAAAACCATAAAGGGTAAATGTGACTGAGGCAGGGAGCCTTTTAGGGGTAGATGTAAGAAAGGGACTGGTAGCGGTAGTGGCTCTTAAGGTAGGAGACCACCTCTAAGAAATGTCCCTTAAAGAAGGAGCATGGGACTCCCAAAGAGCCCGGCTAGTGTTACATCAGTTTATGGCAAGTGTAGGAAGAGCCATGGTAGTGGACCATGCCCTATGTGCTACAATTATAAGAAGTTAGGACACTATGCATGTACTTACACGATGTCAAGAAAAGCTTCATCTGTTAAACCACATAGATAAGGACGAATGTTTGCACTTATGCAACAAGCTAGTAGATCCTCTCATCTGATCTAAGATACTATTTTTGTTCATAATCATATTGTAGATGCATTGTTTGGCTCAAGTGCAACCTATTTATTCATTTCATATGACTGTGTTAAATGTCTGGGTCTTAAAATTAGCCTGTTATATTCCATCCCTACTAGATATTTTAGGATTACATTTGTTGTATGCCTAAATTGTGTTGTACAGTTGGGTAGTCATTGTACTACCCTTAACTTAATTTGTATCCTTTTGTATAACTTTGATGTAATCATTGGTATAGACTGGTTGTCAATTAATAATGTGATACTTGATTGTAACCGTAAAAATGTCTTCTTACCTACTAATATACTTGAAACTTGTCCTGTAACTGAGTTTACTTGTGTGTCTACTACCCAAGCTAAGAGATATCTTAGGCATGATTGCTAAGGTTTTCTTATGTTCTTTTCATTACATGTTGAAATAGAAGATGGGCTAGAAGATATACCTATGATTAGGGAGTTCCCCGAGGTTTTCCCTAAAGAATTTAGTCGACTACCTCTAGAGAGAGTCAAAGTTCTACATTAATTTGGTATTGATATAGGTTTAATCTTTAAGGCTCTATATAGAATGGCTCCTATTAAATTAGTTGAGTTGAAGAGCCAATTAGAGGAGTTGCTTAAGAAATGGTTCATTCAGCCAAGTGTGTCTTCGTAGGAAGCATTGGTGTTGTTTGTCAAGAAAAAGGATGGTAGCCTTTGACTTTGTATTGACTATAGGAAATTGAACCATGTGATCATTAAAAACAAATGCCCTTTGCCTAGAATTGATGATTTGCTTAACTAATTAGTTGCAGCGTCAGTTTTTTCAAAAATTAACCTTAGATATAAATACACCAACTTAAAGTCAAGGCTGGAGATGTATCTAAAATAATCTTTAGGACTCAGTATAGCCATTATGAGTTCCTAGCCAAGCCTTTTGGGTTAACCAATACCCCTACTATTTTTATGGATTACATGAATAGGATCTTTAGGCCTTATCTTGACTGGTTTATAGTAGTATTCATTAATAATATCCTTGTCTACTCCAAGTGTAGTAAAGAGCATGAAGAGTATCTTAGGATAGTTCTTCAGACCTTGAGAAAGCATCAATTGTATGTTAAGTTGAGTAAATGTGAATTTTAGTTATGGAAGGTTAAATTCTTAGGTCATTTGATATCAAAATAAGGGGTAATAGTAGATCCTAGTAAGGTGAAAGCGGTGCTAAATTAGTAGAGACCCAAAATAGTGACAAAAAATCTTAGTTTCCTGGGTCTAGCAGACTACTATAAGAGATTCATTAAAGGATTTTCTCAGTTACCCTTGACTTTGACTAAGTTGATTAAGAAGGACTAACCATTTGTGTGGGATACCAAGTGTGAAAATTCCTTTTAAACACTTAAGGATAGGTTGACCACTGCACTTGTATTAGTGATACCTGACCCAAAAAAGACTTTCCAGGTCTTTAGTGATGCATCTAAAAAGGGTTTAGGTTGTGTTTTGATGCAAAAAGATAGGGTGATAACCTATGCTTCTAGGCAACTTAGGCCCCATAAGGAGAATTATCCCACCCATGACCCAGAGCTAGCAACTATAGTTTTTGCCTTTAAGATTTGGAGGCACTACCCTTATGGTGCACAATTTTAGGTTTATAGTTGTAACATCCGGTCCCTCCGTAAACGTGAGAAATGCAATATTCAGTTTCTCCGTAAACATAAGAAATTAGTCAAATATAAAAGGAAGTCTTTGAAATAGAAGGAATTAGGGCCAACTAAAATTATGATAAAATTTTAAATATTAGAAAATGAGTGTCACACCCGAAAATGCGACCGCGCGGCGCCAAATCGAAATCAAAATTTAAAATAAAAGTAGAAAAGTAGTAGAAATACAATAGAAAAAGCAGAAAAAGTAGAGTCGCCACCAAATTTTTGTTTTTTTTGAAAAGGTAAAATTTTGGAAAAAAAACATTTTAATTTGGAATATCAAAGAAAAAGTGGTCTGCGAATCAGAAAATGGATTCGGGAGTCAGTTGTGAGTGAAGAAGGTGTTAGGCACCCCACAACACCCGTTACTAAGAACGGTTACCCTAAGTTAGTTGTGCAAAAATAATATGGCCTTAATTCTATTTTAATTCTCTCTAACCAATCACATGCAGAACAGGAATAAAGAAATAGAAGGAAATAAAATTGAGAATAGAAAAGGAAATCAATGTTAAAGTAAAACGCAAAGAAATTTAATAATTGAAATGAAAAGGAAAGAAAAGAAATTTAAAGAAAAATATTTTATTTACAAGGGCGGACTTGACCTAGGATGAAAGCCTAGGGCCTACGTACCCTCTCAAGGGGATCAAAGTCCACGTAGTTCGACTGATAATGGGTTTGTTTGCTTTGTTTTTTAGTCTTTTTTTTTTGTCCAAGGTTTTTGTGATTTTTGTTTTTTGTTGTTTTTTTTAGTTTTGTTTTTTGTTTTTTTTTGTTTTTTTTTAGGTTTTGCGATCTTTATTTTTTTAATCTATGTTTTTTCCTTTTTTTTATTTTTTGGTTTGTTTTTTTTTTAAATTTTTATTATTATGATTTTTATTTTTTTTTATAAAGAAAAGAAAAAAAGAAACAAGAGTTACCTTCACCTTTGACAAGCAAAACGAATTTGGAATTGTTTAATGTGTTTTAATTTGCTAAGATCAAGGATAATTTTGCTCCTTTGCCTTTTATGTATTTTATTTTATTTTTTTTATATATTTTTTTTAAGGACAAAGAAGATAAAAATTACTTTTTCTTTAACAAATAAAATGATTTTAAAATTGGTTGATGTGTTTTGATTTGTTAAAAGTAAATATAATTTTACTTTCTTTTTGCATTTTCAGCTTTTTCTTTTTTTTTCATCCTTTTTTATTTTTTTTCTCTTTCTATGTCTTTTAATTTCGTTTTATTTCTCTTCTTTTTTTTTTTACTAATTTCTCATGAAATTAAAAAAAGTTTTCATTTTTCCTCTTTTCTTTTAAAATCTCTTATTTGATTTGTTGATTTATTATTATTTTTTTTTATGCTTTATGTTTTTGTTTATTTTCGTGGTCAAAAGAGCAAGATAAGAATAATTCTTATCTTTGGCAAACAAAACAAGGTTAGCATGAGGTGGAAGGTTTTAATCTGCCAAAGATAGAGTAATCTCATTTCTCTATACTTTTTCTATTATTATTATTTTTTTCTATTATTAATATTTTTTTCCTTTGATTTTTTACTCATTCAAATGATTTTTTTTTTTTGTGAAAAGACAAGGATAACAAAAACTACTTCTTGCTTTACCAAATAAAATAAATTTTGAAAGATTGGTTGATGTATTTTAATTTGCCAAAGATTAATTTAGTTTAGCTTCCTTGCCTTGTCTTTTCAATTTTCCCTTTTTTCACCATTTTTGTTTCTTGTTTTGTTTGTTTTTTTTTTTTTGACTTTTATATTTTGATATATTACTTTTGATTGTTAGAAAGAAAACATTTTAAAAAGGAAAAAATCTTTAAAATCCAAGTTCATTTTTTTATGAGCCTTCCTTTTCTTTTTTTCTTTTTTTTAAAAGAAGCTTTTAAACACCTGGTTTCTCTTTATTAAAATTTATTAAAAGATAATTATAAAACTTAATAAGGGTTAAGGAAGCTTATTGCCTCACGTACCCCTGAATTGATTCATATCCGTCTAAGGGGACAATAAATCCCACGAGACAATTTAAAAAAAAACAGAATAAAATAAATCTGAAAATAACAACAGTAATAAAATACAACGTCCAGATATTCGTGTTGTGTGCTTGTGTCCAACCAGTTACATATCATGTTTCCATACATTTCTAACATGAAAAAAAACAAAAAGAGGCTCAAACCACTTAACTTTGCTATATCCCATCTGCCATATCCCATCCAGTTTCATATGCTACAGTGAAGCCATTTCTCTGATCTATGCTCAATTTTGTAATCCATTTCCTTGATCTTTGTGCCATGTAACGTCTCTTCCATTCATCTCCTTGGGCAGCGTCAACTTTCTTGTTTTCCATCAGATTCTGAGCCTCCAAGTCATGGGCCTCGCACAAAGAAAATAGAAGGGCAGAGATTTCCAGGAAGGTAGAAAATAGTGTAGCATCACATTTGCCCATAAAGTGGCATATCATCCGTAGATTAACACATAAGGTCGACTAACCATTTGACATTCTTAGCAATAAATAAACTAGGATAATAACAGCAGGATTTTCATGATACCATTAGAACGAGTAGAAGCAAACATAATATTTATTGCTAGAATCCATGCTCAACCAAATTCCTATTTTCGACTGATTCATACTAATGTAGCATCCCTTCCTAATATAAACACAGCAACATTTCAGAACCAAACACCTCAAGCTATATCATAAGATGGAAAGAAATGATTATATATCCAATAGGGATGCCTAATAATGTCATGGCCTCTGTCAGTTCGAGAGACACATCAGATGGCTATAAGGAACATACATTCATGCCAAGCTAATACTCTGAAATGTACACTCATTTTACACGAAATTATAACAAGAAAAAGGTCCAAGCAAATGTCTATGACTCTATTAGACCTTACAGACTCATCACTCGTGATCAAATGCCTAAGCTTAATCCAATCTTCTATCAGGCATTCCATCGAGCATCTAATGCGCATACCTAAGGATGCATACAGAACCTAGCTTTTTGAACTATGGCCATGGCTACCCCGCGCGAGAGTATCACTTAATCCCGCATTTCCATTTCAAAACATCAGCAATCACCCACCAAGATGCATACTCATCCATTCATAAAATAACACTATTATGGAGGTCAGAATCACAGCCATAATTTCATCAAATGTTTAACACAGCAATTAGGGAGGCTGAAAATCCAGTTCGCTCTCGGACGTTTCTCTCAAACCTTTCATCGAACACTCATTGGGCACTCATTAAAACAAATACAGAATGCAATAACTTATAATGATCGTCAACCCTATCACAGCGCACAACCAGTACAGCGACCCCACATTCAAGCTACTGTAAATCGACAACAGACAAAGAATTTTACCTGCAGGAGTCGTAGCCAACGAAACGAATTTCCCGGTCCTCGTATTGCATCCGAATCATCGCTCTTCGTCACTGTCCTCCCTTCGAACCAGGAGCCCGGGATCCTTCTTCCTGTTCCGAATTTTGACCCCCCCGAGTGTTGATCCCTACTTTGCACTCTCAGTCTCTCCAGTCTCGCTCTCTCTCTCGAACCCTCTTCTCTGGATTTCGAAATCGCTCTCTCTCTCCCCGTCTCTGTTTTTGGCTGGAAAACCTCCTTCTATTTTTTGAATCCGAAAATTTCTTCCTCCCTATGATTTTTCGGATCGCTCACGCTCTCTGTTCCCTCTTCTCCATCGCTTCTCTCGATCGCTTCTTCTCCTTCGTGCTCTCGAATCCCCCCAGTCACCTTCGATTTTTCCTCTTTTTTTTTTCTACCCTCTGCCTCCCTCGCTATCTCTCCGGTCTCCTCCCTTCTCTATTCCCTAATCTCCCTTTTCTCCATCCCATCTCTTTCTCTCGCTCTTCCCCGTCGCTGCCTCCATTCGAATCCCCCTCTATCTCTCACTCTCTTCCATTTTTTTCTCCGATCCTCTCTCTCGCCCTCTCTCTTCTGATCCATCTCCTTTTGCCATCTTCTTTTCAGTGTTCTGTCCCCGTCTCCCGCTCTCTTTTTCTGCCTCTTTGCTTCAGACCCTTAATCGAGAGCCCTGTGCGTCTGTCTCCTCCCCTCTGCTGGCACGCTGCCTCTCTGCCTTGTCTGGCCCGAGGCAAACGCGTGGATCAAAACGAGGTGGGTCAAAACGCAGGGTTACCTGAGTTTTGGCCTTTGCAAAAAAATTTTTTTTTTTCTGTTTTGGATTAATGAGCTTAGAAATCCGACGGGCTAAAAAAAGACTTGGGCCAATTTTTTTTCTTAATTTTAAGCTATTGATATAAACTTGTTTTGGGTTTTTGAATTAGGCTGAAAAGCAGTGGGCCGCAGCTTTTTTGTTTTTAATTTGGGCTAGGGTTCAATACAAGCCCTGATGGCCCAAACCAAAAAGAACAAGAGAAAAAAAAGTTTTGGGCTTCAGAATTGGACCCATATTCCTTTTTCTTGCCTTTCCTTGTTTTTTATCCTGATTCTTTTGCTCTCTCTTTTTTTTTTTAAGGGCTTTAGGCTCTTTTTCTCTTTTTTTTTTTTTGTTCTTTTTTTTTTGATTATATATATATTTTTTTGGTTTGTTTCTTTTTTCTCTTTTTTTTTAGGCTTTGGGCTTTTTCTCATTTTTTTTTATTTTTGATTGATTTTTTTTTAGCTTTTTCTTTTATTTTCTTTTGACTTTTTATTTTTATTTTTTTGTTTTCTAAAGCTTTTAATTTAATTTTCTTTTCATTTGTTTCATTTTCTCCTAATTTTTCTTTTCTTTCTTTTTTCGTATTTTTGTTAATTTGAATTTGACTTTGTTATTATTTTTTTTTAACTTGTCCGGACAAAATACGGTGTTCACAATGAGGATTTGAGATTTGAGATGCCCAAAAACCAGAGCCAGAAGAGCTCAGAAAATTTGCCGAAGAAAGTAGGGGCATTTTTGTAATTTTTGGGAAATTTTGAAATCTCATAGGAGGGCTTTTTAAATGGAAAATTTGAGCTTTCCGGGGTTCTCAGAGGCCCTGAAAACCATGGGAACCTAAAACAGTTGAAACCCCTCCGGTGAGCGATTTCGGCAAAAGTTGACCAAAACTTTGACCGAATGGTTCGGAATGGTTTTAGATACTTTTTGAGTGATTCCAAAGGCAATTCTTATGATTAAGAGCCTAAGGAATATGGTGGAAAAGACGGATTTCAAAAAGGAGTTGATATGAGTCTAAAATGAAAAAGCCAAGAAAAGGGACTAAAATGCAAAAGTAAAAAGTTGCATAAAGTGCCTTTTATCTCCTTCTTATCCACGTTCTTTCTCTCCTCTCTAAGACCGACTTGCTTCTGCCCAATTTCAGAGGAAAACTCCAGCTTCTTAGGTGCACAAGAGGAGGAGGATTTTGGAGGAAGAGATTCAAGAAAAAGGTAAGAAACTTTAAGAAATTCCATATCCTTCCTTCTTGAACCTTGCTCCTCTCCTCTCAAGCTTTCTTTCTATGATTTTAATAGGGAGTTTGGTGCTGTTTTTGGGGCAGAACATAGAGGGAAATTTCAAAAATTGAGGGAGTAAGCCAACCAAGTGGAAGAACAAGCCAAAGAAAGCAAGAAAACAAGGTAAAACTTCCATTCTTTGGTAGTTTCTCCCTCCCCCTTTCTCTTGCACGAATATGGGCATCATGAGCCCAATTTTAGGGGCTGTTTTCTGCCCAATTTATGGAAGGATTAGAGGTTTTAGATGGCAAGGATTAAGAAGGAACCAATAGAATCAAGAAAGGAGCATTAAGAGACAAGATAGAACCATTAGGGATCCAAATGCTCCCTTGCAAATCTGATTTTATATGAATGTTCTTAGACTTAATTAAATGTTTAAACATGCTCCTAAGACCCCTAGAGAGCTTCCCACATGCACCTCCCATCCAAGAAAGCAAAGAAATTGCAAGAAAAATTAATGAACTCTAAGTAGAAAAAGTGTAGAGCTCTTGAACACTTTGCAAAAATTGATTTGATATATGAGTTTCCTTGCATGTGTGAGTATTTGATTGAGCTCCTAAGACCTCTAGGAAGTATCCCAAGTGTGTCTCCCATCAAGGAAAAATCAAGAAGGCCATGAACTCTTCTTCCCTCCATAGTCTCGGCCTAGGCAAGTTCCTATAGCTAGGGAGAGTTTTAAATTTTTCTAAGGCTATTCTTGAGTCATATGTGATGAGTGAAGATGAGTAGAGGCCTTAGAAAAAATTTAGAACTTAAAGAAAGTGATTTGGTGTCTTAGGTTCCATATTATGACCTAAAGAAGCAACATGGTGCTAGGCCTTTTGTTTTAATGATGTGATGACTCCAAGAGGTTTAAAAGGAGTCAAGAATCATATTTGAAAGGAAATAATAAGGCTTAGAAGTCCCTTGAGGCGTGTTGCTTCATTAGGTGCCTTTATAGACCATAATGGAGCATATAGAGCAATCTAGTGTTTTATCAAGTGATGTAGCCTTAGAATGTGTTTAATGAACCTAATTGGCTCCCATAATTTGTATATAGGCCAAGAGAAACCATCTCCACCAATTTGTGGGTGTGTGGCAGAAAGAGGAGGCTTGAAAGCTAAAGAAAAAGTGTGTGAAATTGTGCAAGGTAGCTCTCCACCTCATTCTCTTTGCATTCTTGTGTGCATATGTATGTCTTAGTGTGCTTGCATGCATTCTTGATGCTTGATAATATGCCACTTGATCCTTGTTGTGCATTGGTACCAATGTGTTGTCTTGAGTGACTATGGTTGTGGAAAGAGCCCATAAGGGTGAGGTGATGCCAAAAGTCCCTTAATGAAGGTGAGGAGATGCCAAAAGTCTCATGGCATGGGTGAGACAAGGCCAAAAGTCCCTTGAATGGGTGAGGCAAAGTCAAAAGTCCCTAGACCAAGAGTGAGGCAAATCCAAAAGTCCTAGAAATAGGGTGAGGCTAAACCAAAAGTTCCTAGAGCATGAAAGTAATCTTGACATGTGAATGTGGCATGGAATGGAATTTATTGCACACTTTATGCTTGTATAGTTATGCATTTGGTATATGTATGCCTTGAATGTGATGTAAATGGGTGTGTGAGCTATTGAGATTCTTTGAATCTCATCCCCTCCTCTCCAATGACCTAACATGCTAGGTGGACCAAGCACTTATGGTGAAGGGAGCCAACAACCATAAAGAGCAAGGAGTGATAGGTTTTTGTAGTATTTTGCCTATTTGGGAACCATAATGATGGTTCATAGTGTATATGAGGTTGTATATGTACCATGAACCTTGAGACATGTGTGATTATACTATTATGTGTTGGTTAGATGTATGAAAATGATATATGCCCTATAGCACATATTTTGAGTATGTATGGCCAAAGTGTGCAATATGGGATTTTGATGAATGTATGCATTAGTGTGGGTTGAATGGTCAAAATGAGATGCATGAGGTTTGGGACCATTTGGGCAGCTTACCCAAGTCTCAAATGTACTTTTAGACCTGCCCAACAGGTGCCACAACCAAGGGAAGGCCATTTGGTAAATTTGGTACCTCATATGGAGCCAAATTTGACCATAATGGAACCTTATGTCACTTTTTGGCCAAATGAGTTAGTCTTGCCCTGAAACTTGGCATGAAATGAGGTCTCATTAAGAGATTTTTGGGAAGTTAAAGATCATAATTTTCGGAGACCTAGAGAATATTTGAGGAATTTTCAAAGTTGGGATTTTTCATGGATTCTGGTATGGGTACTGTTCATACTGGCAGTTTTGAATTCTGTGTCACCCGATGGCCAAATGGTATCCAATGCTTATGAAATTTTATATACATAAACTATAGGTCATAGGCTTTATGTGGCCACCAAGATCACCTCATTTGGAGGTCTAGAGAGGAAGATATGTATTTTCGAAGGTTCTGCCTAGTATCAGACATCTTGCCAGACCTGAGGTACTGTTCCATCAATTTCTGGGCGTTTGGCTTGATTTACTGATCTGGAGATATTTTTCCTCTCTAGTTAACATCCACATATTTCCATAGTGATATCATTTGCAAGCATTGGATTTTTGTGGAATTAGTTAGACATTTTTGAAGTCCATATCAGTAAACTGTGATAGTATCAGGAGCCCTCCGACCAGTGGATGACTTCGCGTGTCAAAAGCATTATATATGAGATTTTAAGACTTCTACATATTTTTAGCATAAATTAGACGTCTTAAGATTTCCAGAATGACCGAGATTACATGTTTTCAATTTTTATAGATTTAGTTATGAATTTCCAAAGTTTGTGACAAAAAAGAGGAAATTCTGGCTGAAAATACAAACATGGATTTCATATGCTCCTTTGCTTTCTACGAGTTGTAGGCCAAATTTGATGATGGAAATGAGTTATGTTCATGTGTTTAAGTATGATAAAGTGATAGATGCTTTCATATGGCCTACGGGACTCCGAAAGAAAAATTTTACCGGTAGAGAAATGTACTTTTATTCATAACTTCCTATGCCACTATATTGTTTCCATAGAATAAACATAAGATGAGGCATGGAAATTGTATGAATTGAGTCCTAAAAGTATGGTGTTACAATAGTGACCACAAGAGTTTGAAGTATCTATTTGACCAAAAGGAGTTGAACATGAGGCAAAAGAGGTGGATGGAATTTCTTAAAGATTATGACTTCTCTTTAAAGTATCCTTTAGGGAAGACAAATGTCGTTGCCAATGCATTGAGTAGAAAATCTATTTATGGCAATGATGATGCTTAGGGAGCAAAAGTTGGTAGAGGAGTTAAGAGATTTGAATTTGTCCATTTTAATACATTCTAGTAGCCAAATTTTGGGGGAATTAAGGATAGAAAATGACTTTAGGAAGAGAATTAGAGGGGCCCAGGCACTAAATGAACTTTTAGGAAGGATTAGAGAATAACTAAAGAGTGGAGAGGTCAAAGACTTTAACTTATTAGAGGATGGTTTGGTGAGGTATTAGGGTAGAGTGTGCATACCCAATGATGAAAAGTTAAGAAATATAATACTGTCTGAAACTCATAAGAATAGGTTGACCATCCATTCGAGAACCACTAAGATATATGGGGATCTTAAGGAAAGTTTTTGGTGGCTTGGAATGAAGTTGGACATAGCTAAGTTTGTTGCTAAATGTCTAGTTTGTCAAAAGGTTAAGATTGAACACAAAAAACTCACAAGTTTGTTACACCCATTAAAGATTCTGAAATGGAAATAGGATAGTATATCCATGGATTTTGTGATAGGTTGGCCTAGGACATCCTTGGGTTTTGATGCAATTTGGGTGATTATGGATAGACTCATGAAGTCTGCCCACTTTCTACCTATTAGGGCCACTTATCCTCTAGATAGATTAGCTCAATTGTATGTCTGTGAGATTGTAAGACTATATGGTATCCCTAATAAGCACTGTGTTAGATAAAGACCTTAGATTCACATTGAAATTTTGGCAGTCTCTGTAAGAAGTTTAAGTACTAGCCTAAATTTCAACACTACCTATCATCCTTAATGAGATAGACAGACTGAGAGAACCATTCAAATTCTTGATGATATGCTTAGAGCTAGTATGTTAGAATTAAAAGAGAATTGAGATGTGAATTTGACTTTAGCTGAGTTTGCTTATAATAATAGGTACCATTCTAGTATCCAAATGGTACCATTTAAGGCACTTTATGAGAGGAAGTATAGATCACCCTTGTGTTAGGTAGAGTTTGGTGAGAGGAGTCTTTTAGATCTAGACATAGGGGACCAAACCACTTATCAAATAGAGCTCATTAGGAAGAAGTTGTTAGCTGCCCAGAGTTGGCAGAAGAACAATGCCAATAAGATTAGAAAACCCTTAGAATTTGAGGTAGGAGAACATGTGTTCCTCAAGGTTACTCCAATGACAGGCATAGGATGATCTATCAAGTCAAAAAAGCTCAGTCCTTGATATGTTAGTCCTTTTCAAATCCTTGAGCAGATAAGACCAATGGCCTATAATTACTTTACCCTTGAATTTGGCCCAGTTACATGATGTGTTCCACGTATCCTAATTGAAAAAATATCACCCAGACCCTTCGTATATCGCTGAGCATGAGAATGTGTATCTGTAAGATGATTTGTTAGATTGTTATGCTGGAAAAGATAGTGGACTCAAACAAAATTCCTAAAAGGAGGAGAGGAAGTAACACCCCAAAATTAATTAAGAACAATCATGGTGTATTAAGGAATTAACATGGGAGATTTAGAAAAAATAAGAATTTCTAAAGAAATAGATTCATTCTAAACATCTTGAGGTAATAATCATTTCTTATATCATAGTTAGGTGGAGACACATTAATTATGGTTATGGTTGAAATAATGAAATTAATTAAGGAAAATGGACATTTAATTCAGGCCTTATAACTAACTTATTTATGCTGTGAGCCAAATATAGAAGCCTATTCTTAGCCATAGGGAGGTCCAATTCCATTTCTTAGAGGCCCAACCATAATCTTGTGCAAATCCAATTTGAATGGACCCATATAGCTTAGCTCAGGAAACCAATTTCTGAACCTACTTGGAAGATAGGCTTTTAGGTTAGTTAAAAATCCATTTAAAACCCTAAATTCTTTTCAGCCTTCTTTCCATTTTGTAGAAGACACAAGAGGCTTTTGAGGAGAAATTCAGAGGTCCCATGAAGGCTAGGGTTCTTTCAGCACATTTCTACCATTTCTCCCTCCTAGAGTAATATTTAGCCAATGTAACCTTTTCATTTAGAGTATTTTCAACTTAAACCCAAGTCTAAAATTTGTTGTTTGGTGCTTTCATAGTAGAGTTTTAGAGGTTGAGGCTGGGGGGTTGTTTGGTAAGTATCCTCTCCCAATTCTGATGTGTTTTCTATTAGACAGAGTCCTCTATAGCTAACTTATGATATGAGCTTTGATTTTGTATGAATTTACCTAAGAATTGGAGTGGTATTTTGAAGTTTATGGCATGGGGAAAACCAAATATGAACTTGGAGCCTTTTAGTGGCTGGGTAACTGTTCTCTAGGTAGTTTATAATGATTGGATTCTATAATGTCTTATTTATGTTGTAATTAGCACTAAGAAGATGCTTGATTTGATTTAGGAATTTCTAGAGTATGAAAATTCTTTTTTGGCTTTAAGACTAGATTCAATTAAGTAAGGTAATTGGGGTTAGTTTTTACTCACATATATCCACTTTAATCTTATATCTACTGCACACATATGATTTTGAATGCTAAATGATTGGTTGGCTACTTGAATGGTATGTTGGGACCTTGTGTGAGTCCATGGTGGAGTTGCAATGCGGCTGTCACTCGTGCATCATGCTTTGATCGGGCACCAAGTTATGATCAGCCTCTTATATGCACTAAGCCTAGGTTGTGCTCACTGGGAAATTGGTGATCTAGATGGGCCTCTCTCAGTGTTATTGGCCTTTAACATATTAAATATGATTATTAGTATGTGATAGTAATCACAAGTAGCCCAACTATTTCATTAGCTGATTTGATAGATGTTTCTTATGCTTAATTGATTAAATTGCACATATGTTGATTAATTTGGTACACATGAATGGAATTTCTCTTTTGGTTACTAAGATTCACATCTCACTCCATTTTATGGGCTAACAATTTCAGGTTAAGGCTTCTCGAGTAAGGATAAAAGGAAGCAAATGGGTGAACATTTATGAGCTAAGACCATGTGTGAGAACCCTACACTGGGACTAACTTGACTAAAAGTGTATGCTAATTTTTGTGGTTCTTTTGTATGGCACCATCATGTAATCATATTACCAAGTGTAGGTATTTTGTGTTCTATAATTAATGGTGTAACTAATAGGGAGTTAAACCTCATACAGTTTGAAATTTGATGCTTGTACATAAGATGAGATGTTGTTAATGCAAAACCATTAATTAATCAATTGAGATTATGATTATGCCATGCTATGAGTGTTTACCCCAATAGTGTTTGTGGTAGCTCAGTTGGAATATGTATATATCCATATAAATGATATTATTAGTGGTTTTTGCACTCTTTGCTATAAAATTTATAAGCTTGCTGGTGTAGGGTAGTTAGATAGATGAGAATCAACACTTAAGTCCCCTAATCGGTTATGATAGGTATGCTGAGTAATTTTGGTAGTTAGATACCATTAGAACCTTACAAATTATGGTAGAATGACTTTATAATTCTAATAAGGGGAGAGATGGGATGTTTATGATGAAATTTAAAGAGTTTAGGTGCAAAAAACACTAGTGCCACTGCTTAAGTTGAGGCCAAGCTATTCTAAAGGCTAAGGGTGCCACATCACAAGACAAGAATTTTGCCTAAAGAGGGTAACAAAATCAAACTTTGCCCAAGTGTAGGATCCTTTACCATAGTGCAACTTGAGAGAAATAGAGGGGTGAGGTTCTAAAGAGTAATCTTACCTGGTAAGGATTAAGGAAAGCAAAAATAAAGTTCCACTAGCATACCTCACCGTGGTGCAAGGATAGTTTACTGTAGTGCGAATCGAGAGATTTTGAACAATGGGTTCCAGGGGGTAGCTTCACCATGGCGCAGAATGTGAAATTTCAATTTTGAGCTCTAGTAGCCATTCAAGTCATGATGCAGGCATACCAAGTCACGGTATAAGCCACAAACTTAGTTTTAAGGTTTTAGAAACCAACATGGTCACAACAAGATGATCCAAGTCATAGTGTAAGACACTAAACTCTTATTTTTATCTCTAAAACTTAATTTTTCTTGGGGTTAATGGCATGTTATGACTTGGGAACAATTATAAGAGGATTTTAGGACTATGGAATCAGTGATAAAATGAATCAAAGATTTTATTTGATAACTTGAATTACTTGTAGGCATAAATCACTTGGTTCTTTGAATAATAATCCTAATAATAATAAGGTTCCCTACTATTTTGTCTAAATAGCTATTTGTATTAACGTTAGACCTTGATCTATGATCTTTAACTATGCATTTAAGCTTAATAACTATAGATAAGAGTTAGGGTCATTCTAGCAACTGACACAGATCCTTAGGTATAAAAGGGAAATGAATCCGAATCAACCATAAGCAAGCTAAGGTAAGAAATTTAGACTAAAGACAATCCTTAAAATTCATCACCATACTATTTCCAACTCTCCTTTGGTGGCTACGAACTGACTTCTTCTTCTTCCTCTCAACTCATAAAGGAAAGGATTTGTAATGTCACTTATTGCTTTCAATAATACATTCACTATTGCTAGCCAAGCCTAATTTGCATTTTCTTGATTTCTAAGTTAATTTCTTTGCATATTCTTATTCCTCCCACTTTTAAACCCTTGATTGCATCAAGTTTTTATCAAATGCACACTCTTTTCTCTTTCCCTCTCTCTAGGCTGAAATTACAAGGAGTTATGGTTCCAAGAATAGCAAATTTTCTTAGCTTGAATCCTACCTTGTTTTAAAGCTCTCTTGATGGAGATTCTTTTGGTGTAATTGGTTTTCTCAAATGAACTCTTTCCTTTAAAGTTATAGCCACAAACTTCTTTTAAAAAAACCAAACCCATAATGAGAGAGAACATGAAGAGTGGAGAAAGTTTCCTAATTATAGCATAGTAAATTTTGGCATTTTCTTTATCTTTCTTAACTTGCTTTCCCTTCTCTCTCCTCCCTATTTTAGGCTACAATGGAAGCTAAAATTTACTACTAAAAGTCAATCCTAAAGTGAAGATGATATATATATAACTTGATTATACTTTTTTAAATGACTATTTCGCCCTTACATTTTATTTCCTTCATTTGAGCTCATTTTTTAGTCTTTTTAGAAATCAATTGCTCCATACCAAAATTTGCACTCTCTTTTTCATTAAAAATATCTATTTAGGGTTTGTGTAACATAAAATAGCATCGAATGGTCTAGAAAAAAAATCTCATCATTAGAACTCCTAAGATGTATACCATTAAGGATTTCACCAAACTAGACTCATCTGGCTAATCTACTAATCATATTTCATAATATTATGATAAGGAATATATGTTTCTCAAGTCAATTCTTATGTTTTTTAAATCCTTAATTTTTCTTGTTTTATAGTTAAACTAACTCTTTCATCCTTACATTCATTTTTTATTTGTTCTAGCTTTTTCATAGTGTTTTTTTGGACCACTTTGCTCTATATATCATTTAACTTTGTCTTTTGCTCAAAAATTAAAAATTCAAGATCCACAATGGTTTAAAATAATTCAATTTACACTTTTGCCATTTGTTACCTTGGTTTGCATACAATTAAGGTCTTTACCAACTTTATCAACTCTGGTTGATCTGATAACTTTATTTAGTTATATAATGATAGAAAATATTTTAATCTCTTAATATACTATTAAATATTTAAATTCTTAATTTTTTCCTATTGCACTATGAGAACTCTTTTCAGTCATTTCCGAATTAGAATTTAATCATTTGTGAGTCTCTTTTCTCATCTAATTAAGCTTTTTACTTCCTCTCATCATTTCACATATCCTTCAAGCCTAATATTAAAATGCTAGATATTATAGGTTTTGTTGAAAATTAGGAACATTTTCACAATGCCATAGATAGCTCTCTTTGGAAGAAGGAAGTGAAGTGATTGATAAGAAGACAAAAGAATCTAGGAAAGGAAAGAGGACTTCCTAAGTGTTTAATAAGAACCCATTGAGGATTAAGGTATATAGCTTGCCAAGAATGAGTTGCAAGTACATCTTTTTAAAATTTTAAATTATGTTAAAGAATGATTTACTTTGATTGTATTGTTTTTATGAGTTCAATGTAGTAAGATACATGCCTTGCATATCAGATGGCCCAATATAATTACCATGTATGATGAGATAAATCTAGTTAGATGCATGCCTTACATGAGAAGAGGAGGTAGGAAGAAGCCAAGAATTCTTCCCCCTTAGCCAATAGATATCTCATCTTGGCAGGGTTAAGAGGCACTTTATGTGCAAGATATATTCAATGAGTGTAGGCTAGATAAGATGCACTTTATCTACTAGTTTGCAATTCATATGTGAGACATATTCAATAAGTGTGAGGTAGATTTATAGCAAAGTTTTATGGTTTTCATAGCATTCTTTCTTAATAAACATTTTGATATGCTATGAAAGAGATTTCTTATTTTGAAAAACTAGAAGTACTCGTACTTTGACAAGAATGTTCATGAAAAGCTTGCTAACAATTGAGATTGATCACCTTATAATCATTATATTGTTTTACTAACATCCAAGTGATAAGAATGAAGCTTCATGAGGGGGTGTGGAATGATATTTTAATGTAAATAGTTGCAGTACAAACATTTAAATATTTTTAGTTTGGTGTATTGTGCATATTAGGAATGTAAAATGTAATAAAATGATCCCTTTTGATATGTTTTGAAATGGTTAGTATCTTCATTTTCATTGTGGATCATTTTTTATGTATATAAGTCATGATCTAGTAGCTGAAATTTTTATAGTTTGCACTTAAAATGCATATGGTTATGTGGGAAGAATTTCATTTGCAAATTAAATGGTTTAAGTATGTGTATAAATTATGTAAAGTTAATGAAAAGGTTGTATTGTTGAGGAAAGGACAATTTTGGAACATGTGTAACTAGTTAGGTAAATTATGTAAGAAATGAACCTCCATTTGCCTTGAAATTTGTATAGCATTTAAAAGAGACATGTAGCATATACTCTAAAAAATTTCATCACAATCAAATAAGGGTAAATGGATAAACTATGGTTCGATTAGTGTATATTTGTACTAGTTGCTAAAATGGGGCAGTTTTGAGAATTTGATAAGTTGGAGAATAAAACCATGAAATTTTTGTATGAAATTTGGGTGACACTTAGTTAAGACCATTAGGATGGGATTTGGAGAGTGTTATAATTTTTTAACTTGATTTGCTAGCTTAATTATGCCTAAAATAGTGTACAAACATACTTGGAACCGAAATAGGGAAACTTAGGAAATCTAGTTAGTTGAGTAGTCAAACAAGTCTTTTTTTTTTTACCTCAAATTTGGCCACAATGTACTTGACATATGCCTCCTTAGATCTAGAGAATTTTATGATTCTAAGTGATGTATAGATAGCCTTAGTGAAAGCCAAATTAATAGACAACAATTTCAGGTCCAACCAAAACAATTTTCAAGATCAAGTTAGTTGAGCAATCAAATGAGTGATTTTGTACTTCAAATTCCTTGACATAGAAGTCAAGATATTAGTAATAAAAGTCTAGAGAGTGTCATAATTTTCCAAGAAGGTTTGATCACCCTATAAGTACTAAAACTATGAGAAACTAGAATGGGGACTAAAATAGAATAGTAGTGAAAATCTAGAGAGTTAAGATACCGACATAGAAGTTTGGAGTTGAAATTTGGATAAAAGAAAGTTAACATATGAAACTCAAAGATTGCTAATTTTGGCATAAATTGAGCATAGGGAAACAAGAATTTATTAATAAGGAAAATGTTAGCAAAATAATGGAGTTTTGAGTTATCTGAAACTAATTTAAACTACTTCAAACTATTTTGAGTTCTTGAAATTGGAAATTTGAGTTAAATGAAAACTTAAGAAAACACTTTTGAGTTAACTAAAACCTAAAGGCAGTCAAGTGAAAACCTTAGGTAGTCCACTTAAACATAGTATTAGTCAAGAAAAGCCAAGAACCATGTAGCCCAAAAAAAAAAAAAAAGAGATCTGGGTATTACATGTTCAATCAAATTTTGGGAATACATTCAATTAAAGCAAGAGCCTTTTCCAAGTAGAAAGGGTCCTCAAGTACCAGGCAACAACCAAAGTTATAGTTACTGATCAAGAATTATGTTTTTGCTTGATTCAGTGTATAATGTTGTGTGGGTAAATAAGGGGAGTATAATTTTAACAATGACGTGCATAGTGAATTGGGGCTAAAAAATTAGAGGTGAGTTTCGACTTTTCAAAGATTGGAAGGGCATGCTATAACTAAAAGAAAAAAGATCATGGTAAATCTTTACAATTATGACTAATTCATAATAACAATAATAATAATAAATAAACAAAAAGCATATGCACCCCAAGTGGACAAATTTTGGGTTGGGTGAAGTTCAAGTTGAGCTTACCCCTAATAATAACACATATACTTAAACTCACATAATTTACATAAATTTAAACACTTTGGGCCAAAGGATAAAGCTAATTAAAAATTTGAAATGAGATTTTTGAGTTTAAAGATGTAAATTAATGATGTGTGTGTGTCTATTTAAATTTGGCTGAATTGGAAAATTTTTAAAGTTAACATAAACAATTGTCCAAACTCAATTTTCAGGTTTAATTACCAAATATAGACCTTAATATTTTATGTCATGCTTGGATATTCCAATTAATTAGGTCATAAATGCTAACCCTTAACTTCTCACCGCCAAGAGTCTTATGGGACATAAAATGTCTTACTTTTGTCGCCACCAAAATTCAAACTTTAGGGGCAACTTTTCATAATCACTATTGAAAATTAGACGATTGGGGGCAAATCCACAGTCACTGGCAAAAGCATAATTTTTTGCTATGATTATGTTGCACTCCAATATTTTGAGTCTCATTGAAACTCATTGTGCTATGTAGAAGTAAAAATGGCATGAGATATGAGATAACTACGTTAAAGAGATAAGTTAGTGAACAAATAGTTTAGACTTACACCTATGCTGGTCATTAGCCTCACTTGCATATAACTAATTTATAGGTTGAATTTTGAGTTAAAGACAAGAAAAGAAAAGCTACACTAGATTGATATATTTCTACTATGACACTTCTATTTTATTTCTTGAAATTAAATTTTAAACTTACATATAGATTTATTAATAACAAGTAGAGCTCAACCTATTATTTGAAACAAATACACCAGAAACATATTACACTAATTAATTAACCCTAATACACTCACAGAAGAGAAGTTAAACCAAATCATAGTAACTAAAGGTTGAGACTTTGACCAACTAATAGAAATGCTCCCTTTTTAATGAATTAATCACGCTGTCGGAATTGCCGATCTGGTAGGGGGTTTCTGTCCTTTGGAAGGTTTCGGGAGGGTGACCCATTATGTTGCGTTCCAGTACCCTCTGAGCCGATCTGCGCATTTCTTGAGGTATTACCGTCCTTTGGAAGGTCTTGGCAGGGAGGCCCATTAGGTTGCCATCCAGTCTGTCCATTGTTTATATCCCTGAAACTCATTGTGATTATGGGAGATGGAATTGATGAAGCAACTAGCTACTGATGGCAGATTGTATTGTGTGATGATGATCTCTGGCCACCTTTATTTATATAGATCCAAGACCTGGTGCTTCAATTAATCTTCATTCCCATACCCATTGGTTTTGCTTTTACAGGTAGTGCGATGATAGTTTCCAAGAAAATGTATTCAAAATGGAAAATACATGAGTTTTGATACCTGAAGTAATTTATAAGTAATGACCATTTCATACAGCTTCTTCCTTGGGTAAACTAGCTATGACATGAGATGCATGTTACGTGCTCAGATTTTTCGTAGAAGATAACTGTGGAATTAATGCACCTTAAGAATGTCTTGCTTGGGGCTAGCTAGCTTTTCGGTGTTTACACTTGAGAATTGCACTATACAGTTAGCATGCATGGATAAGACTATGGTTGAGATCTTTTCACGTATTATTCCTCGTACGTGTTAAGTTACTTTCAAATTTGTTGAAAGTGAAACTGCTTATTATTATTATTATTATTAACTGCAATTACTTCTATGATTTTCAAGATGACATGTTTAATTGTATTCCCCCCCATTTTCACAGCTTGTTGATTTTATTTCATATGGATTTTAGTAAACCAGATTAAGAAAATACTGCTTCAATTTCCCCTCAATTTCGTATTGCAGTTGTTAACCGAAGTTATAACACCATATTTTCCCATAAGCTCTTGGCCGAAAAGCATATTTATCAAAATTAGAAAAGATAAATTACCAAATTAAATATTGTGTATTGAGATGATTTTTATTGGGAAATTTCCTCAAGTATTACAGGAAAGAAAAAGTAGTAGTTCTATTCCATTTCCTTTGCAGCTAGGTAGCCATCAGCAAGTAACCTATCAGCTAAAATCGCGTCTTACTTGGGGTTTGAAGGATTTCAATGTTTAGCAGGTCTCCATCATATTGCTATTAGTCTCTCTGAAAGGACTAGGAAATTCTCACTTGTTTTGACATCATCTTCCTGTCCGCAAAATATTGTTGTTTCTGTCTGACATGTCACAGGAGTAGGGAAATTACGTACCACCGAAACAGTGGTTGTGTGTACACTTAAAATTGCATTAATTGTTCTATGGCTTATATAGGAAATACAGCACGGCTATCATGCATGAATAAAAACTACGACTAGGTGCTTTTAAGTTCCTTGTACATTAAGTTAATTTTCTTCCCGCACTTACTTCTATAATTTTGAAGACGAAATGTTCATTCGTTTATTCTATGATATCCTTGCTTCACCAGTTCGTGGATTTTATTTCATATGGCCTTCAGGAATTTAACCATAAGAGGCTAAGAAAATATTGTTTCAATATAATTTCCCCTCAATTAGACATTACAACATATAGTCAAAGTTTGAGTTCAGAATGAACTAAAAAAAGAAAACCACATTAACTGTGCAAAAGAATTGCACTGTTTTATTAGTTAATTAAGATATACAGCACAACAATGCGTGATGATGTATCTATAAGACTAATTTGGAATTTTTTTTGTTGGTTACAAATGAAGCATAAAACTTTGAAAATTGAAAGAGGAAAAAAGTAAAGTAGGATCAAATCCAGATACATCAAGTTCTTCTAACATTTAAGTTTAAGAGAGGTGTCATTTGAGCAGAGTTTTTGAGCTGAAGGTTTAAATCTTCTAATTTGTTAACTTAATTACAAATTTATGAAAAGTTTTTGAACATTTTCCCATCATTTACATTCATATAAGGTTTTAAAGATAAATAGGTTTGAAGCCAGTTTTCAATGTTTGTAACAAGTCACATTTTATAATTTTTCCAACTTAAACATCTTTGACGTCGGGAGATTCATGTATCTGCCAATTTTGTAAACGGCAATTTTGCATACACAGAGAAGTAGCCCTCCCACGCACGATTTGGGAAAAAATTAACCCAATATTATAGAGGCCATGAGTTCTTCGCTGATGACGACCATCCCCCCCCCGAAGAAAGCTCGTACATGTGAACTTGAAATGTTGCAAGAGATGGGAAAAATAATGGGACA
The DNA here is from genome assembly GCA_026724425.1 of Erythrophleum ivorense. Lineage (NCBI taxonomy): Eukaryota > Viridiplantae > Streptophyta > Magnoliopsida > Fabales > Fabaceae > Erythrophleum > Erythrophleum ivorense. The sequence continues at coordinate 3,357,340 of JAIUCV010000030.1, read as the reverse complement.
CAAATTGAAAGTAAAAGTGGCCCTCTTGTCCAAAAGTTTTTTTTTTTTAAAAAAAGTGGTCATCTCTTTTTCCAAACCTGTGAAAATCAAAGGTGAATTTTATAGAGACCCAAAAAGAGAAAATATGTGAAATTTTTAGATTGAGTCAATGTATATCTCTCTCTCTTTTGTTATTAGATTGCGAATTCTATCAAGAGGTATTGTAGATGATATATCATGCCACCATGTTATAATATTGCCCTTGATCATGACCTGTGTTAACTTTGGCAAGTCAACAAAACTTGGGCATATATGGACAAAACTAATTTTATATATTACTAAATTCAGCCCTACAATTCTATTGCATTTGCAAAAGAAGTTCACGTATTTAATATGCTTTAATTATTTCTTTTTTAGATTTAAAAAAAAACAATTGTGCTCAAATTATTTAGTTATGTATTAGTTACAAGAGAAACACAAAGCCATAAGGGTAGAGATTAGAAAAATGGAGGGAGAGGAACCAAATTCACATGCATCCAAATGTATTTAATTTTTAAATTTATATTTAGTTTGTTTCTATTTCTTTATCATCTAATTAATTTTTTTTATTTTTTATTTACCACTTTGTGCTCTATGTTTTTATTTTAATTGATATTTTTATCTTGTTGTTAACTTTTTATTACTTTTTTAATTATATTCATATTTAACTATAAACATTCTTATTTGATTTGGTTGATTGAATTTTGCATTTGCTTTTTTCTATATTTGAATTTCCAAACAATCCCCCCTTTTCTTGAAAGTTTATAAAGGGAAACTCTTGTATCTCCCTCCCTTCAAACAACACAATACATTCTAGTTGGGATAAGCTTCCTTTCTTTCTATTTTGCCATACTTTCAACACCAACATTTGATGCACCAAGTAAGGCCCTCGTGTCTTGAAATCCATATCTATAAGTTGCTTGAGGCTTATGACTTAAAGAAGGAGACATTGCTCCTCAACCATAATAATGACTAGAACACTAGAGTCCAAAGTGCAATATATGCTAAAGACCATTGCCAAGCCATCTTGTAACATCCGGTTTTCTAAAAACGAGAGAAAACATAAGAAATGTAACATACAGTTTCTCCGTCAATGAACGAAACTCACCGGATACAAAAGGAAGTCTCCCCAGATGATATAGTTAAGGTCCCAAAAAATTTGGGAAGCATTCTAGACTCCTAAAAATGAGAATTTCAGGCTCAGATGGAAGGAAAAATGACGCTAGAATGAAGAAACAATTTCTTATGAAAAGCTTATGAAATGTAATGGCATTTTCATAATTTTGAGTAAATTTTGGAATTCACATAGGAGGGCTTTTTAAATGATATTTTTGAGTTCTCTAGGGTTCTTAGAGGCCCTGAAAATCATGGGAAGCCCAAGGACAGTTAAATCCCCTTCGGTGGACGTTTTCCAACGTCAATTGACCCGAACTTTGACTGATTCGTTCAGGAAGGTTTTAGCTCCAATTTGAGTAATTCCAAAGGCATTTTTTTAAATTGGCAACCTAAATTTCATAATAGAAAAGACAATTCTCAAAAAGGAGCTGAAATGAAGGAGAAATAAAAATGCCAAGAACGAAGGGCAAAATTAGAACTTTTGAAAAATGTAACTTCCTCCCACCTATATATATGATGCACCCTTCTTCTCCCTTCATGTTGCAAGACCAAGTTCTGTCCAAAACCAGAGGAAAACCCTAGGGAGAGTGGCACACAAGAGGAAGGAAAAGAGGAGGAGAAATCAAAGGCTTAAGGTATGGAAATTAGTAGTTTTTCATGCTCTTTCTCTTCCAAACCTCTTCTTCATTCTCATTTGTTTCCTATGATTAAAATGAAGTTTATAAATCTGTTTTAAGGGAGATATTAAGGGGAAAATTCTGATTTGAAGAGAGGAGCTCAAAGAACACAAGATTCAAGTGAGAAAAAGTAAGAAAACAAGGTAATTTCTCTTCCTATGGTTGTCATTTTTGGTACCTTTATCTACCATTTCGCCCCAATTGAGAAAACCCTAGGAGGAGATGATTTTTAGGCAGAACCAAGCATGAATTTAAGGAAAAAGGGTGTAGAGATTAAGAATATGTAAAGGGAATTATCAAAAAACCATTAGATTTCAAGATGCAAGTTTTAGGATTTCAATTGCACCTTGTAAAATCTGATTTTGTATGATGATTCCTAGGCCTAAGTAAGAGTTTAAATGAGCTCCCAAGATCCCTAAGAGGCTCCCCATATGCTTCTTCCCTTGAGAAAACAAAGAAAGCTCCATGGAACCTAATATTCTTCATAGCCTCGGCCTAGATGGGTTCTCCTAGCTAGGGAGAGTTTTAAATTTTTCTAAGGCAATTTTTGAGTCATATTTGATGAATAAAAATGAGGGGAGGCTTTGGAAAAAATTTAGAACTCATAGAAAGTGATTTGGTGCCTTAGGTTCCATATTATGATCTAAAGAAGCAACATGATGTTAGACTCTTTGTTTTAATTGTGTGATGACTCCAAGAGGCTTAAAAGGAGTCAAGAATCATATTTGAAAGGAAAGAATAGAACCTAGAATTTATTTGAGGAGTGTTGCTTCATTAGGTGCATTTATGGACCACAATGAGGGTTATAGAGCAATTTAAGGTTTAAGCAAATTGTATAGCTTTAGAATATGTTTCATGAACCTAATTAGCTCCTTTAAATCATGTCTAGGCCAAGAGGAAGCATCTCCACAAGTTTGTGGGTGTGTGGCCGAAGCAAGGGAGGGAATTCCAAAAGGGAAAGTGTGTGACTGTGTGCAAAGTAACTCTCTACACCTTCTCTCATACATGCATGTGTGTTTAGCTTATTTTGGAATGTATGTGTATTTTCAAGCTATGAACAATATGCTAGCATGCCATTACATTCCATGATTCTTTTTCAATGACCATATGATGTTTGTATGAGTTTACTTGAGTATGGAGAGGCTAAGAACTCTTCTCTTTGGTGAGGATGAGCTAAGAACCCTCGAGTTTGGTTGAGACAAAGCAAAGAGTCTCCCAAAAGCAAAGTGGGCTCCCAAGAGTATGGTTGAGTCCAAAGTGCTCAAGAATGGGTGAGGCAAGTCCAAAATCCATGAGGAGAACTGTGGGGCTAATGCAAACACTTGGTGAGCTCTTGAATGATTTGTATGAATTGTTCATATGCCAAGTTTGCTTTTAAAATATCCATGGCTTTTATTTCTCCATGCATGCATTTGTAAAGCTTGCTTTGCACATATTATGTGTGATTGAATGGGAGATGAGCTATTGAGATTCTTTGAATCTCATCCCCTCCTCTCCAATGCTCTAAAATGCTAGGTGAGCCAAGTGGATATGTTAATGGGAGCCAACAACACTAAAGGAAGGAGATTGGCAATCATATGTTTAGCTTTTGCCACTTTAAGACCATGATTGTACCATATGATGTATATGATGTTGTAAATGGTCTATGACCCTTGAGACATGTATAAATATGCTATTATGTGATGTTTAGATGTATGAGTATGATGTATGACCACTAGCCCATGTTTTGAGTATGTAAGGCTATAATGAGAATTTAAAGTTTGATGAATATGTGTATAAGTGAGGGTTGAATAGCCGAAATGAGATGCATGAGGTTTAGGACCATTTGGGCAGCTCACACAAGTCTTAAATATACTTTTAGACTTGCCCAAAAGGTGCCAACACCAAGAGAAGACCATTTGGCAAGTTTGGTACCTCATATAGAGCCAAATTTGACCATTATGGAACCCTATGTCACTTTTTGGCCAAATGAGTTAGTCTTGATCTGAAGTTTGACATGCAATTAGGTCTCATTAAAAAATTTCTGGGAAGCTAAAGATCATAATTTTTGGAGGTCTATAGAACATTTGATGATTTTTCAAAATTGGCAAATTTTATGGATTTGGTCTGTTGCACTATTCATTTGGTTCAAAATTGTTTTCCATCATCTGAGACTCAAATGATGTCCAATTGCCACAAAATTTTATACAGAGAAACTAGGAAATCACATTGACTTGTGCCAACTAGAAGCACCTCATTTGGAGGTCTAGAGAGGAAGATATAAATTTTTGAAGTTTCTACCCAGTATCAGTAACCTTGCCCAACCAGAAGTACTGTTCCATCGATTTTTGAGTTCTGAGCTTGTTGAACTGATCTGGAGATATTTTACCTCCAGAATATTTCACATGTCAAACACTCTATGTGTGGAATGTTATGACTTGTACATATTTTGACCATGAAGTAGACATCCCAATCTTTCCAGAATGACCAAGATTGAATGATGTTGATTTTTCTAGATTTAGTTATGATTTTCCAAAGTTTGTCCAGAAAAGAGGCCAATTTTGGCCGAGAATGAAACCTCATATTCCATCTTCCAATTTGGTTTCCATGAGTTATAGGCATGTTATTATAATGCAAAAGAGTTGTAATGATGTAATTAAATATGAGGATGTATAGTATGAGCTCACTCGGTCCATGTGACACCGAATGGATTTTTAGATATGATGAAATGCAAATAAAAGTCCAAATTGTCATGCTTCCTCTATGGGAATTTTATATATGCTTCATGATAATTATACTATTCAAAGGTATGAAATGAGCTAGAATTATGGTGTTACACATCTCCTCTCTACAAGATGGTAGGAAAAAGCATTGTGATGTCTTAAACCACTCGATGCACAAGGCCAAGTAAATTTGTAATCCTAACTAGAATTGGACCTGTAACCAACACCATTACTCTAGCCCATATAAGTGATGACTCTCTAATTTTGGATAAGAAAGAGATATATTTTATGATATATTAGGGAGTCAAAGTACCTATCTCTTGATTAACCTGGCTTAAATTTTTATTCAATCAAACAAAATGAAGAAAATATCTCATTTGCGATATCTTTATCAGTTTTGAGGCTTATTTAATGTTGATTTTTATCTCAGGAGAAAGGTAGAAAATTATAAAAAGGCATGAGAAAAGGGAGAGAAGTTGGAAAGTCAAGAGGCAAGCTTAACAAGTCCATTCACTATAGCAAGAATGCAATTCTCTATGGCTAGGATGCACGTTCACTGTGGTAAGGAAGTCAATTTGCCATAGCAAAGTCGTGATTCAGACAAACTCTAGGGAGCTTCTAGCTATAGCACAGGTAGTAGCGATATCAGCAAAAATTTGGGTGCCTATAAGCTCTTACTATAGCTAGAGCCATCCCTCGCCGTAGCGAGATCGGCTACTGAAACGCACAGTTTTGATTTGAGAGCTAAAAAGGAGAAAAAGAGCGAGGGTTTCGTCATTCTAAGCTAGGAGGAGAAATTCTAAAGGGGAAAATGCACCAAAGAGCAAGGCTTTAAGGAAGAGAAGCTTGGGTTGAATATTGAAGGCAAATCAACACGATTGCACTGAGTTTCCTTTGATCCTCCATCTTCTCCTTCATGATTCTTTGTCTCTTTGAATTTTTAAATTTGATTACAATGTGTAGAGATATGTATAGCTAAATTTCTTTGATCCTAGGCTTACTTGTACCTATTGCCATGTACTTAGGATTTTTCAAGGTTAAATTGAGTTGATTAATAATTTGAATGCTTGATCTGTGCTTATTGTTTCATGTAGACTTTGGCCATCTCCTGTTGAATTAGGGAGTTTAAGGTTTGCTCTTGAAAAAGGGAAATCTCAATGAACCAATTGATTAAGCAACTTAGAATTGAAATTAGGTAACACTTGTTTTGTTCTTAGGTATAGAAATATGCTCAAGAATCCTAAGTGGTGAAAGGGGCTGGATATATTTTATCTGATTAATTGTGAGAGAATTTTGCAATTAATTAGACTAGAAGTCTAAGTGGTTCAAGAGAATTTGGGCTCAATTAATCTCCCTAACCTTTAAATTGTTGATTAATCAATTAATCAGGCATCTTAATTCGTGGCAATGAAAGGATGGGAACCTAGGAAACTCCTTGGTGGTTTATCTTATAAGAACTATCTTGACGCTCAATATTTGTTTACTTTCATTTTATGTTAATTCATTACATAAGTAGTTGCATATCTTGACTTAAACAAAAGCGAATTTCCTTAGGCTTAATTGAGTATAATTTAATTCTCTATGGGATGACCTTGATTCACTATATTACAAAGCGATCTGTATGCTTGTGGAATTATTTGCAAAAAAAGTGGCTATCAAGTTTTTTGGCCCCGTTGCTAGGGGGTTGAATTAGATCTCTTTAGACTAAGTAAATTCTTAGTAGTTTTAGTTCAAGATTTTTATTAGATTAGTTTAATTTCTTTCCACTATCAGGATTTCACTTCTGGATATATTGTATTATAGGTAATACAGTTTATACCACCCAAGGCAAAAACTAAAGTGAGAGCCAAAGTCAAGACCAAAAGCATCCAAGATATTATAGTAGAGAGTTCACCTATAGAACTCACATTTAGTGATGAAGAAGAGCTGGAATGAATTGGAACTTAAGAGAAAACTCTAGTTAAATGCAAGGGGCAACCTATATTAAAGAAGAAAACTTAGTTCTAGGAGGAAGACAGAGAGAAGTTACAATCATGGCTAAAGAAGAGTATGAAAGGCTGGGAGTGAATGATTTTCTCAGTTGTAACAATAGAGGATATCAATCTAGTATTAAAGTTCCAAAGCTTCAAGCTAACAACTTCAAGATAAAACAAACGATGCTGCAAATGTTACAAATGAACAGACAATTTAGTGGTACTTACCTGGAGGACCCTAATAGACACCTCTTAGCCTTCTTGGAGGTGTGTGACTCTTTCAATCAAAATGGTGTGCCAAAGGATGTGATCCATTTGTGGCTTTTCCCCCTTTCTCTACAAGGGAAGGCCAAGGAATGGTTGAATAATTTGCCTTAAGGCTCGATCGAGACATAAGAGGATTTAGAAGAAAGATTCTGGGCATGTTTTTTCCCTCATGATAAGATGGTGGATGCCAGAGTAGCAATCACTAATTTCAAGCAACAACCAGGTGAGAATTTGTATGAAGCATGGCAAAGATTTAAACAATTAGTCAGACAATGCCCAAGCCATAATTAGGACAAATGGGTCCTAGTTCAAACCTTTTGTTCACAGTTTAACTCTGAAGTCCAAGACTTTGATGGATTCAATGACAAATGGATGCTTTGGAGACTACCGGTGAACAATGTGGATAAAATGTCTGGATGACTTAGTAGTTGAGCATGCACAAGTGTTCTAGTGAGCGGAGACCGGTGAAAATGGTTAAGAGAAGTTCAGAAGACACCACCTCTCAAGTAGTAGCAATGTTGGCATCTATGACAAGCTTTTTGATCAATTGGACTCCAAGTTCAAAAAATTAATAGCTATACAGGAGTTAATGCAGCACACATGCCAACCAATCCTTGTGACTACTGACAGGAAGCACACCCGTCTAAATTATGTCCAACAAGGACTACCCTCGAGTCATGCAATTATGCTGGAAATCCACAAAAGGGTCCCCCACAACCCTTACTCTAACACATGTAATGTTGGTTGGACATATTACCCAAAATTTTCATGGAGTCAAGGTACATCTTTGAATCAAGCATCATCCTCTAGACCTAGACCAGCATCTCTTATATGACCACTAGGATTTTCACAACAACTAAGGAAGCAAGTCTCCATTCAAGAAAAGGAGTCAGGCACGGAAGAAATGATGATGCAGTTTATGGCCGAACAAAAGGTAGCAATGAAAAACATGGAAATGCAAATTTGTCAATTAACATTAGCATTGAATATGATGAAGCAGGGTGGACTACTAACTGATACAGTTCGTAATCCTATAAGAGAAGGACAAGAAGAAATGTAAAGCTATCTCCTTGTGGAGTGGGAAACAATTGCCTGAGTCCACAGAGCTAGGGAGGACTTAGTGAGTGAACAGGAACCGCACCATTCAGAAGAAAAGCATAAAGTGGGATGAGCCAAAAAAGAGAAAGGAAGAGAAACACAGGAGTGTATAGACAAAAGATAAAAGTGCAGATAAGATAGTAAAACCTCAGAAAAGAATGCCTCCGCTTCCTTTCCCACAAAGGTTTCAAAAGAAGGCCTTAGAGGAAAAATACAAGAAATTTCTTTTGATATTCAAATAGCTTCATATTAACATCCCATTCATAGAACTTTAGAGCAAATGCCTTTATACACCAAGTTTCTGAAGGAAATGTTGTAATATCCAATTCTCAAAAAATAAGAGAAAATGTGAGAAACATAACGTACGGTTTCTCTGTAACCAAATGAAATTTACCAGATACAAAAGGAAGCCCCTAAGATGATGTAGTTAAGGTCTTAAAAAATTTGGAAAGCATTTTAGACTCCTAAATATGAGAATCCCAAGCTCTGACGGAAAGACAAAATGGAGCTAGAATAAAGAAACAATTTCTTACAAAAAGCTTACGAAATGTAATAGCATTTTTGTAATTTTGAGCAAATTTTGGAATTCACATAGGAGGGCTTTTTAATGAAATTTTGAGTTCTCTAGAGTTCTCAAAGGCCCTGAAAACCATGGAAAGCCTTGGCATAGTTAAAACCCCTCTGGTGGACGTTTTTCTAACATTGGTTGACCTAAGCTTTGACTGATTCGTTCAGGAAGGTTTTAGCTCCAATTTGAGTAATTCAAAGACATTTTATTAAGTTGGCAAGCTAAATTTTATAATGGAAAGACGGTTCTCAAAAAGGAGCTAAAACGAAGGAGAAAAAAATGCGAAGAACGAAGGGCAAAATTGAAAATTTTGAAAAGTGTAACTTCCTCCCACCTATATATATGATGCACCCTTCTTCTCCCTTCATGTTGCATGACCAAGTTCTACCACAAAACTAGAGGAAAACCCCTAGGGAGGGTAGAGCATAAGAGGAAGGCAAAGAAGAGGAGAAATCAAAGGCTTAAGGTATGGAAATTAGTAGTTTTTCAAGCTCTTTCTTTTCCAAACCTCTTTTCCTTCATTCTTCTTGTTTCCTATGATTAAAATGAAGTTTATAAGTCTTCTTTAAGGGAGAAATTGAGGGGAAAATTCAGATTTGAAGAGAGGAGCTCAAAGAACACAAGATTCAAGCAAGGAAAAGCAAGAAAACAAGGTAATTTCTCTTCCTATGGTTGTCATCTTTGGTTCCCTTCTCCACCATTTTACCGCACTTGAAAAAACCCTAGGAGGAGATGATTTTTTGGCAGAACCAAGCATGAATCTATGGAAAAAGGGCGTGGAGATTAATAATATGCAAAAGGAATTATTAAAAAACTATTAGATTTCAAGATGCAAATTCTAGGGTTTTGTGTGCAACTGTCAAAATCTAATTTCATATGATATTTCCTAATTAAGAGTTTAAATGAGCTCTTAAGGTCCCTAAGATGCTCCCCACATGTTTTCTCCTTCAAGAAAACTAAGAGCACCCTAAGAAGGCTAAGGAGGCCTATGGTCTCAGCCAAGCAAGGTTGGGGTAGCTAGGGAGAGTTTTAAATTTTTCTAAGATCATTCTTAAGTCATATATGATGAATGAAAATGAAGGGAGGCCTTGGAAAAAATTTAGAACTCATAGAAAGTGATTTAGTGTCTTAGGTTCCATATTATGACCTAAAGAAGCAACATGTTGCTAGCCCATTTTTTTTAATGGTATGATGACTCCAAGAGACTTAAAAGGAGTTAAGAATCATGTTTGAAAGGAAGAATGGGGCCTAGAAATTATTTGAGAGATGTTTCTTCATTAGGTGCATTTATGACCATAATGCAGCCTATAGAGCAATTTAGAGTTTAACCAAGTTGTGTGCCTTAGAGATTGTTTCATGAACCTAATTGCCTTCCATAAATTGTATCTAAGCCAAGAAAAACCATCTCCACCAACTTGTGGGTGTGTGGCCGAAAGAGGAGGCTTGAAATTCAAAGGAAAAGTGTGTGATTGTGTGTAAGGTAGCTCTCTCCACCGTCTCTCATGCATGGATGTGTATTTAGCTTGTCTTAAAATGTGTGTATGTCTGTTTTCAAGTCATGAAAAGTATGCTAGCATGATTTCATGATGTCATGTTATGTTTTCATAATGAATGTATGATGTTTGTTTGTGTTTGCTTGAGTATAGAGAGGCCAATAACTCTTCACCATGGTGAGGATGAGCGAAGAACCCTTGAGATTGGTTGAGACATAGCAAAAAGTCTCCTAAAAGTAAAGTGGGCTCCCAAGAGTATGGTTGAGTCCAAAGCTCTTAAATAATGGGTGAGGCAAGTCCAAAATTTATGAGGAGAAGTGTGAGGCCAATCCAAACACTTAGTGAGCTCTTGAATATTTTGTATGACGTATTCACATGCCAAGCTTGATTTTTAAATGTTTATAACTTCCATGATAACCATGCATGCATTTTTAAGGCTTGCTTTACATATATTATGTATGATTAAATAGGAGATGAGCCATTGGGATTCTTTGAATCTCATTCCCTCCTCTCCAATGATCTCACATGCTAGGTGGACCAAGTGAACATGGTAATAGGAGCCAATTACATTGAAAAAAGAAGATTGACAACCAAATGCTTGAGTTTTGCACTTTAAGACCATAATTGTGTCATATGATGTATCCCTTTGATGTATATGATCTATGACCCCTTAGACATATGTAGTTATGATATTATGTGATGTATAAATGTATGAACGTGATGTATAAATGTATGAACATGATGTATGAACTCTAGAATAGAAATTGAATATGTAATGCCAAAGTATGCATTTCGGAAAGTTTGATGTAATGTGCATATGTGTAGATGAAAAGGCTAAAATGAGATGCATAGGGTTTGGGACTATTTGAGCAACTCATACAAGTCCTAAATGTGCTTTTAAACTTTCCCAAAAGGTGCCAAAACCAAAGAAAAGCCATTTGGCAATTTTGGTACTCCATATGGAGCCAAAAATTACCATAATGGAACCCTATATCACTTTTTGGCCAAATGAGTTATTGTTGGTCTAAGATTTGGCATACCATTAGGTATCATAAGAACTTTTTGTGAAGCTACAGATTATAATTTTTAGAGGTCTATAGAATATTCGAGAATTTTTCAAAGTTGGTAATTTTTCTAGTTTTGATCTGCTGCACTATTCATTTGGTGCAAAAATGAATTTAGTCACACAAGGCTCAAAAGATGTCCAATTGCCACAAAATTTTATATAGAGGAACTAGACATTCATAGTGACTCACGCCCAATTGGAACACCTCATTTGGAGGTCTAGAGAAGGAGATATGAATTTTTGAACATTCTGTCCAGTATTGTTCCATTGAATTTCGAGCTAGGCTTGATGAAATGGTCTAGAGATATTTTTCCTTTCTAGCTAACAGCCATAAATTTCTAGATTGTATCATTTGCATGGATTGGATTTTTGTGAAATTAATTAGACATTTTCAAAGTTCTCTACAGAATTCTGTATCAATTCCAGTATTCAATCGGACCTTTGGACAATCTTGGATATCAAACGTCCACTGTGGTGAATGTTATAGTCTAGACATATTTTTTACTGTGAAGTAGACATCCAAAGCTTTCCAGAATGACCAAGATTGCATGATTTTGATTTTTCTAGATTTAGTTATAATTTGCCCAAATTCGGTTTCCATGAATTATAGGCATGATTTTGTGATGCAAATGAGTTGTAATAATGTAATTAAATATGGGGATGCATAGTATGAGCTTACACAGTCCACGTGACACCAATTGAGATTTTCAGATATGACGCAATGTGAAATTAATCCCATTTTCCTTGCTTTTTTCTATGGGAAATCCATATGGATCATGATGTTATGTCATTTAATAGCATAAGATGAGTTAGAATTTATGGGGTTACATTATTATATTTTAAAATTTGAACCCCTATATCTATATTTTTTCCTACATCCTTCTCCTCACCTATATTTTTTCATATCCATTATGTTGATCTGAAAAAAAAAAAGGTATCAAAACAAGCAACTATATTCCCAAAATAGTTGAATGCATATACAAATATGAACATTCAATGTTTTGAAATTTTTCTCAAAAAAAATAGTGAGACAAAAATTAAAGAGAGGGAAAAACATTTAGAAAGACTTATACTAATTTTAAGAGAGAGAAAATGTGCAGAAGTATGATAATATAATAAATAATTATAGATGGAAAATTATTATTTATTTTTTTTCCATCCTCATGAAAAAATTTTGTGAGAATTTAAAAATTTGTAATTTCTTTAATTTTCACATAATTTTTCTATGAGAATAAGAATGAATTTTTTTTGTGAGAATTCAAAAAAGCACACAATTTTTTTCTCAATTCTCATGGTAAATTACAATGAGAATAAAAAAATTACAATTTTTCCTCTATAATTCTCATGATATATTTTCATGAAAATAAAAAATATGTATTTGTTCATATTTTATTTTCCCATAAAAATTGCTCAAGAATAGTTGTCACCTCATTCTTGCCATACCGCAATATGCTTGTCACAATATTTCTCTCAAAATTCTCTTAAAAATTTTTCACAAACAAAAAAACTATGAGAACAATGAAAAATTGTAAGCCGTGATAAAGTTTGTGAAAATTTTTCTCTACAAAAATTCCACGAGATTTTCCCATGACAAAGCCTCTAATTTCTTGTAGTGGGTAACTTAGTAACATAACATAGCTTAAAACAAGCTATGGTTACAAGGAGTAGCGTTAAAGCTTAATATAGGGCTTTATCTCAAGCCATTTCTGAAGCGTTATGGCTCAAAAGATTACTTTGTGAACTTAGAATACCAATAATGGAACCTATGAATGTCTTTTATGACAACTTAAGCTATTATTAGCATAGCTAAAAATCCTGTGCATCACAATAGGACAAAAGATGTTAAAATTGATTGATATTTCATTAAAGAGAAGGCTAAGTCAAGTGTTCTAGAATTGGTTGGTACTCTTACTAAAGTTCAAGTGGTTGATGTCTTGATAAAATCTTTATCAAAGATCAGATTTAAAGAACTAAGATCCAAACTAGGAATGATTAATATCTATTCCTAACTTAATAAGAAGTATTTGTAATCTATTTGGATTCACACTATCTTTTCTTTAATTTTTTATTTGTATCTCTCTTATTATCTCTTGTATTTTTGCTACTATTATGATCATTATTATCTTAATTTTGTATTGTTATAATCAAAGGATTTAGTGGTAGGTTTGTTGCCTCATTCTCATTTATTTTTTCCACATTTCTAATTGAAAACAATGAGAAGTCAGAGTAAGTTTGCTTTGAAATTTACACTCCTAAATTAAATAACTCTAATAACAAGTTAATAACTTATCAATTCATGACATTAAGTCTAAAACCAAAATATACATCGAGGACTTTTTTTTAAGAATTTAAACAATTGATCCTATACACCAAGTGCTTCTACTAATTGACAAACCTAAATAGTTAATGTTGCCCCTATGAGAACTTTAAAGGCATCCTTAATTTGAGATGACTTGCAACAAAACTACAAAGCATGTTTAATTAGTTTAGTAATACATAAGTGAGCATAAATTAGATAGTGCATAAATTAAAGTGCCTATTGAAGCTTCTCCCTTAAGGCAATAACTAGATACACTACAAGAAAAATATAAATTAAAATATGAATAATTCCATTGCCAATTCATTAGCGACAGTGAAATCAGGGGTAGAATTTTTTCATCGTTAATTCACTATTGCTAATTCATTACCGATGGAATTTTTAATTCTATCACTAAAAAAAATCCATCACTAATTGTGAAGATAATATATCTTAAATTAACAACAAATTAACAATGGCATATTCCTCTTGCTAATCAGTAATGAAATATTCTATGGTTGATCAATGACAAATTAGTGATTGAATATTTCATAGTGATGGATCCGCAATGGAATAATCCCTTTATGATTATCAATGGATTAGTGATGGAATATTCTATCACTAGATAAGTGACAGATCAGTAACCAAATATGATTAGCAATAGATTATCCATCTCTAATTTAAATTTTTTATTTTTATATATAATGGTTATTTAAATTTTAGCTTCAATATAATGTTACTTTGCTACTTGTCTAGTAATGTATAAGAAAAGCACAATAAAAGAAGGTAATTGAGAATAATGCTATTACTGAGTAAAACCAAGGTCTAAATACTTCTCCCTATCCAGTCAAGTACAATAACATAACAATATTCAATTAAAAAGTAACAATTATATTAAAATGATCCTCAATGAAATGATAACAATTCTCAACTAAAAAACATATAAAATAAAGGGAAGAGGAATGAAATCATCCTTATGGAATCACTAGGGCTTGTCTTCTCAGCTACTGAATCTTCTAGTATAGAATTTAATGAGGCACAAGATAACCATAATTCAAGTTCTTACAACCTATTGAGTGTTTGTTGATACTAGTTTAATAGAGACAAGATTTGTTGATGCTGCTCTATTATACGATGATTTTTCTCTCTAAGTTCTTAGTTCTTCTATCTAAAATGTGTTGTCTTTGTGGCAATCCTTCTACATAATTTCTCTTCAAAATCTAAATGGAGTCTAGAGTTATAAACGAAAGAAGAGGTCCTATGAGAACAAATAGCATCAATATCATGAGCCTCATATCCTACCTTGAAGATGTGACCCTTCTTATTCTTACTACCTACAAGCTCTAACCATAAGGCGAATTCATCATCACTTTTACATTATTTGATGCTCCATGTATTGAGTCTTAAGTAGAAGCTTTGGCATTATTAAGCCTCAAGTAATCAACTTGTTTAACAAAGTAAAGAAAGACAATTTTATAATAAGGAAAACAATGACAATGCATCCAAAATCAAAAAGTATGCACATGTTTAAGCATCTTTTTGTCATATAGTATCAACATGACATGTGATCTTTCACCTAGAACAAAAAAAAATGAAGTGTGATCATAAAATAAAGAATAAGTATCTTGAAACTACAAATATATTCAGTCATCACATTCAAAGCAATTAAATATTGAAACTACATGATTAGGTGTATGGAAAGAATATGCAACAATGTTGGTGACCATAGAGTGTAACACCATAATTATATGACTCAACTGATGAAAATTCCATGCCTTATCTCATGTTATTTCCATGAAGCACATGAATTTCTCAATAAAAAGTCATGGAAAAATACAATTAAAGTCTATTATGTCATGGATAAATTTCTCATTCGGTGTCCCATGGGCCACATGGACTCATCTATCTTATTCTTACATTTAAATACATAATTACAACTCATAATAAGCTCAAATGGTGGCCTATATTGTAACAACCAGGAAAAGAAAGAAGAAGAAAAGAAAAGAAAAGAAAAAAAGAAGAAGAGAAAAGCTGAAAATTTTCAAAGGCTAAAAATTTTCTAAGTCTGCTAGCTACAGCCCGGCTATAGCGAATGTATCTGTTCGCTATAGCGAGAAATGGTCTAGCTATAGCGAGACTGCCTTCTAGCTATAGCGAGAATGCTTCTAGCTATAGCGAGTTCGGACACCCTATACAAAAACCAGGGAGTTACTCGCCGTAGCGCACGCTGTAGCGAAGGCAGAGGTCTGGGACTTATTCTAGCTCGCCGTAGCGAGGGTTATGGCTCGTTATAGAGAGGGTTAGTCTGGAAAAGTGTAAAAATAAAGAATTTGACTTTTTAAAGTATCCCAACTCCTTCTTTCACTCTGTAACTGACTTAAGCTCACTCTAAGAGAGAGAAAAGGGCAGAGGAGAGAGAGAGAAGCCTGGAGAAGGAAGGAAAAGCAAGAGAAAGGTAAGATTTACAAGGTTTCTCTCTTTAGAATATTGTTCTTCTCTCCTTGCCAACTCTTCCTATGGTTTTGATTATGGAAGTAGTTAGGTTTTGAGCTTGGTTCAGAAGAGGGAGAGTGGAAAACCACTCTTAAGGGAGGTTAGAAGTCATGTAGCCCTCTCTTCCTTGCTTTCTCTTCTTAAGAGTTTGAGAGTTAAAAGAGGAGGGAGAGTTAGTGGGATTCTAGTGAGAGAAAGAACCCCTAGCTTTATATGCCTAGTAGGGTTGTTAGAAGAAATCCCTAACTTATGAATAAGTATCCAGAAAATAATTCTATGCTTCTTGTGTGGCTAGGCTCAAGAGAAGCACTTCCATCTAGAGTTGATTGTGAAAACCACAAGGGAGGAGACAAGTTGAAAGGAAAAGTTGTGATTAGCTAAAAAGGTAGCTCTCTCCACCTTCTTTCATGTATAAGATGTGTGCTTACATTGTCTTACTTGTGTGTATGTATATTTTGAACCATGAAAAGTATGCTAGCATGATGATGCCTCATGTATTTCAAATGATGTTTTATGTGATTGTTTGGGTTTGCTTGAGTATGGAAAAGCCAAAATCCCTTTAGCCATGGTGAGGATGAGCCAAAAACCCTCAAGTTGGTTGAGACAAAGTAAAGAGTCTCCCAAAAGTGAGGTTGACTCCCAAAGAGTAAGGGTTGAGTCTAAGAACCTCTTAGAGAATGGGTGAGGCAAGTCCAAAATCCATAAGTGAGTGGGTGAGGCTAATCCACTTACTTGGCAAGCTTTTATATGTCATGTATGGCCTACTCACATGTTGAAAATGTTTCTTTTATATGTAGGGCCAACTCAAATGTTGCAAATGCTTTTCATATGATTTTATATGCTAACATGCCATGCATACATTATGAGACTTATTTGCATGCTTTGTGCGTATGATTGAATGAGAGATGAGCTATTGAGATTCTTTGAATCTCACTCCCCCTCTCCACCATCCAAACATGCTAGGTGGACCAAGTGAGGCTAGAGATGGGAGCCACCAAGCTTGAAGCTAGGGGATTTCGGTGAAGAATTGTAAAAGAGCTTCTTGTATTCATTTTTGTAGTTAAGTCAAGGAATGCAAATTAATGATGTATATGATGTAGCACCTTTGAATGTTTGTAAACCAATGTATTTATCATGTATGTATGAGAATGATACCCATCTTGAATGAAGAAGCAAGTTTTGTTATGAAAAGCATGATTTTAGTATTGGCCACATGAGTGTATAAGTGGGTGTGGGATAGTGAGTTTCTCCAATCTGGGTTGTTAGACACTTGAACCATGATTGATAGCCCATATAGATGCTTTCTCATGTGTTCAAAGAGTCCTAAAGGTAGAAGAACTAAGATTGGACCCCATGAGCCCCTTTGTGACCAAGAAAGTGACCCTTTTGCACATGATGTCAAGAGTTGACCAAATGATCTCTTCTTGCTTTGAAATTTGACATGTGACTAGATCTTATTTAGAGCTTTTGAGAAGCTAAAGATCAATTCATTTGGAGTTCTATAGCATTTTCTATGATTTTTCAAAGTTGGCATCAGAAATTCGGATTTCATAAAACACTGTTCATTTTGTCAGTTTAGAAACCGTGTCATCCGAGGGGCAAACATAGTCCAATGGCTACGAAATTTTATACACAGAAATTAGAGAGTCACAGTGACTTGAAGGAACTGCAAGCACCTCATTTAGAGGTCTAGATAGGAAGATATGCAATTTCGAAGTTCCAGCCCAGAATCAGTCATCCTACCAGACCCGAGGTACTGTTTCATCGGTTTCCGGGAGTTTGGCTTGATGAACTGATCTGGAAATATTTTTTCTCTCTAGCTAACATCCACATCTTTCCATAGTGATATCGTTTGCATGCATTGGATTTTTGTGGAATTAGTTAGACATTTTTGAAATCCATATCAGTAAACTGTGACAGTAACAGAACCCCTCTGACCAGTGGATGATTTCGGATGTCAAACGATTTATACATGAGATTTCAAGACATCTAAATATTTTTAGCATGAATTATACGTCTTAAGCTTTCTAGAATGACCGAGATCATGTGCTTTCGATTTTTATGTATTTAGTTCTGAATTTTCAAACTCAGCCCAGAAATGAGGCTAAATCTGCTGAAACGAAATTGCATGTCTCATATCCCTTTTTGCTTTCCATGGGTTTAAGGCATGTTTTTGGGATTGAAATAAGTTATAATCGTGCAAATAAACATGAGGATGAATAGAATGAGCTCACTCAGTCCACGTGACACTAAAGTGAATCTTGACCATGCCACATCCTTAAGTAAATGCATGAAATCTAATAAGGGAGACCTCACTTTAGTCTTCCTAGATGTATATGAGCATGTAAGGCATGATGCAAGAGAGCTAGAAATGAAGGTGTTACATATACCTCTAGTAAAGGGAGCAGATACATAAAATATAATAGTGCAGCCTCAAATTGGTTTTCTAGATTCAATGTCTAAAATTTGAAAAATCATAACTAATTTTATAAAAATTAAAATTCAGGTACACTATACCATTATGGAAAGATACAGATGTCTAATTTATGCTAAAAATAAATACAAACCATAATAGTTGCTAATCATCAGAAATTGATGGAACAATACCAGAGGTCAACTAACACCTCTAATACTGATCTCCAACTTCAAAAATTGATATCACTCTGTTTATAGGTCCAATTGGGGTGATCATGATAGCCATGGAAAGCTTATCATGTCTAGTATATGCCTGTAAAATTTCATGAGCATTGGACATCATTTGGCTCACAAATGACACAACCCAAATTTCTGGCCATATGAATAGTACCAATATCAGTTTAGCAGAAAAATGGCAATTTTAGAAATTCATAATTAATTCCACAGAGCTCCAAATAATCTAGTCTTTAGCTTCCCAAAAAGCTCTAGATAGGATCTACATCTGTGCCAAATTGCATAAGCAAATTCGCACATTTGGTTAGATCTTGACATTAGGTTGCAAAATGGTTCATTTTGTGTCATCAAAGGGGTTCAAATGGTCCGTTTCAAGTTCTAAGGCAACCATAACCACTTGAGCATGTGGGAATACACCAAAATGTCTCTTTAAACTTGTCTTAAAGGTGTATAAACCTAGATTTCTCAAACCCACTCTCTCACCCCATGCCATACATAAGATTTCACATGCTAGCTCTTGTTATTCAATACCCAAATCATGCTATCTCATACATTTGACAATAAATTTCATTCCTACATCAAATATATGGGTATTTACACATGTTCAAATGATTACATAACAATTTCATCATGGGATTACATCATATGTCATGTGTATGATTACAAAGAAGACAAGACTAGGCTTTTTCATACACTTTGATGTCAATCTTCTTCTTTTAGGCTTGGTGGTTTCCATTACCTTGCCCAATTACTCCACCTCACATGTTAAGACATTGGAGAGGGGATGAGATTCAAATAATCCCAATAGCTCATCTCCCTTTCAATCACACATAAAGTATGCAATACAAGCCTTGAAAATGCATGCATAGGTATATTGAAATGCATGAGCATTTAAGAGACATTCTTGGCATTTGAACAAGTCATACATATCATACATAGGCTTGCCAAGTGAGTGGCTTGGCCTCATGCATTTACTTATGGATTTTGGACTTGTCTCACCTATTTTCTCTAAAAGGTTTTGACTCAACCTTACTCTTGGGAGTCAACCTCACTCTTGGGAGACTCTTTACTTTGTCTCAACCAAGTTCACGAGCTTTTGGCTCATCCTCACCATAGCTAGAGGGTTCTTGGCTTCTCCACAATTAAGCAAATGAAGCTAAGCATATAAAACATTATGTGAATACATAAAACATCATCACGGTACCATAGCATATGAAATCATACTAAAATACTTTTCATAGCTTAAACACACATGCACACATCCAAAGACAATGTAAACACACATTCATGCATGAGAGAAGGTAGAGAGAACTACCTTTTCCATACAGGCATACTCTTTCCTTGAGCTTTGAGTCTTCTCCCTTGACCTCACACACCCAAGGATGTGGAGATCATTTCTCTTGGCCTAGACACATCATATGGAAGCCAATTATACTCTTAAATCTCATTCTAAGGCCATACATTCACTAAAAAAGCTAGGTGATTCTTATAGCTCTTTTATGGCTCAATAATGCACTTAATGAAGCAACCTTAAAAAAGTATCATCTTGGCTCCATTCTCTCCATCTATTTATGATTCTTGACTCCATTTAAACATCTTGGAGTTATCACACAATCAAATCAAGAAGCCTAGCTAAGTATTGCTTCTTTAAGCCATAATATGGATCCTATGATACCATCTCACTATCCATGGTTTCTAAAATTTTTCCAAGGCTTCCTCTCTTCCTCTTCCATCATACATGACTCAAAACTAAGTTTGGAGCAATTTAAAACTTCTTCTTGGTACTCTTTCTAGCCTAGGCCGAAGCTAGGTTTCAAGGAAGCACCAAATGGATTTTCTTTATTTTCTTGATGGAAGATGCATATGAAGAGCCTTCTAGGGATCTCAAGAGCTCATCCAAACACTTATTTAGATTGAGGAACAATTATATCAAATCATATTTTTAAGGGATTCCATGAAACCCTAGGTTTGCTATCTTGAAAATCAATAGCTTTTCCTTAAATTTCTTTGCATATTCTTACTCTCCCTCCTTAAAATTCCTAGAATTCACCCTTGATTCTGACCAAAATTCAAGCCCTCTTGCAGCTACATACATGGGGTGAAATAGGGAGAAAAAGGGGGAAGGAGTAGCTACCATGGGATGAAGATTTTACCCTATTTCCTTGGCTTTTCTTGCTTGTTTATCACTTTCCTTGGCCTCCTCTTTTCAAATCCGAATTTCCCCCCTTTGTTATACCCTCAAAACATATTCATGAACTTCAAGAAAATCATATGAAAGAAAGGGAAATGAAGGAGAAGAGGTTTACTAAAGAGAAAGCATGAAAAACCAAGAAAACACATACATTTCTATCTTATTTTTCTCTTTCTTTCTTCCTCCTTCCTATGCACCTCACCCCTTAGGATTTTTCTTTGGTTTAGAGCCAAAATAAACGTGGCTAAATAAAGGAGAAGATGGGGTGCCTCATATATATAGGAGGGTTTAAGAACTACTTTTCAAAAATTTTAATTTTGCCTCTTGTTTTTGGCATTTTCGTTCCTAACTCGTTTAGCTCCTTTTTGAGAACCGTCTTTTCCATTATGAAATTTAAGTCCTCAATTTCATAAAATGCCTTTGGAATCACTAAAATGGAAACTAAAACCTTCTTGAATGGATCTATCAAAGTTTACGCTCACCACTGTTAGAAAACATCCACTTAAGGGGCTTTAACTGTCTTAGGGTTTCGCATGGTTTTCAGTGCCTTTGAGAACCCTGGAAAACTCAAAACTTTTATTTGAAAATCCCTTCTATGAGAATTTCAAAATTTACTCAAAATGGCCTTATTTTTCGTCAACCTTTTGTCATAATTTGTTCATTTCAGCTCTATTTTTCTTTCCAACTAAGCCTATATTTCTCATTTTTAGGAGTCTAGAATGCTACACAAACTTTTTGGGACTTAACTAATTTATTTCGAGGGACTTGCTTTTGTATCTGATGAATTTCATTCATTTACAGAGAAACCATGTGTTACCTTTCTCACATTTTCTCTCATTTTCAGAGAATCGGATATTACATAGAGCAATTGAATAACTAAAAAACATTGATCACACAATTCTAGTGACAATCAGAATAAAAAATCAAGACTCACATTATAACTAGTCAAGCATCTAGCCGTTAACATAATTCTAATGACAATTAAAACAAAAAATAAAGACTCACACTACAACTAATTATGCCTCTAATCATCAACACAAGTCCAATGACAATCAAAATAAAAAATCGACTCATACTATAGCTAGTTAGGCCTCTGGCCAATATCATAATTTAGTGACAATCAAAATAAAAAATTAAGACTCACACTATAACTAGTTAGTATCACACCATACTTTATTAGATTCTATATTTCCATATTCAAGGTAACTTTTATGCATACCAAGGAGAAACCAAGAAAAGAGAATAAAAATATTGTATTTTCTTGCGTTGTGTAGCGTTTTAAAAATTTAAATTTCGCTCTGTGGATCTTGGGAACTCACTAACAACATTCTCTATTTATTTTCCATCCACATAAATTATAAATATCCCAAAACTTTCCGTAAACCATGGATTAAAAGCTAAAAACTAGAAATATTCATGATTTGCCTTGGGTCAAAATTTTAGTTTTCTGCTGGCAATTTTGAAAAATCATAACTAAATCTCAAAAATCAAACTCAAGCAATCTATAGTTATTTAGAAAGCACTAGATGCTAACATTACACTAAAAATAATTTCAAGCCATGAAAACCTCATCTGGACCACGTTGGACAATAGAGAAAGCACAAAGGTCAAACTGCCCAGAATTACTAATACAACTTACTGATATAAACTTTGAAAATGCACAATTAATTCCAAAAAAATTCAATTCATGCAACCTATACCAATTTGGAAAGCTACAGATGTCCACTAGAGGGAAAATATAGTACTAGATCAATCTAAGAGACTCAGATCCTAAAAATTGATGGAACAGTGATGCAAGTCTGACTATGCATTTGGAATAGAATAGAAATTTCAAAAAATCATAGCTCCCTCTTTAGACACCTAATAAAGTGCTTCTAATTGGAACAAATCACTAGGAAGGTCTAGTTTTTTCTTATAAAATTTCATAACAATTGGACATCATTTGTCCCATGAATGATAGAGATCCATTTTCAGACCATATGAACAGTACTAGTGTCAAAATTAGAAAATTTGCCAACTTCAAAAATTTGCTAAAAATTATGTAGACTTCTAAATGTTATGAACTTTAGCTTTCCAAAAAGCTTTTAACAAGATCTAGATTTATGCCAAATTTTAGACCAAGAATAGCTCATTTGGACCATATGTGTCATAGCTCACCATTATGGTCAATTTTGCATCACATAAGGTATCAACTTGGTCCATATGGTTCTCTTTCATGTTTGGCACCTCTTAGGTAAGTTTGAAAGTATGAATATAACTTGTATGAACTTTCCAAGTGGTCCCAAACCTTATACATCTCATTTTAGTCATTCCACATCTAAGAATACACTAATACATACATGCCCTCAAGTGTCAAGTCTTCTCATTTGCATTGATTTTGTGTCACATATGGTCCATACATCATTCATACATAATATTACATTTGCTTAATGGTTTACATCTAAAAAATAATATGTAAAACTTCACTTTGACATTCAATTACATGTAGAACTACGTAATTGCCACAATGTAGCTTCTCAAGACCCTTGGCTTGTATTTTTTGCTTCATGAGTACCACCTAGATATGAGGGATAGGGAGTGAGATTCATGGAATCTCAATAGCTCACATATCCATTCACACACACATCCATGACATACATACATCAAAGGCACAAGTATGGAAAGTAACACAACCATAAATCATACAAGATCACATTTCCATGCCATCAATTCATATTAAATTCAAGAATATGCTCTAAGGACTTTTGGTTTTGCCTCATCCCATTTCTAATATTTTTGGATTTGCCTCACCCTTGGTTTAGGAACTTTTGACTTTGTCTTACCAATCCAAGACACTTTTGGCCTTGTCTCACCCATGCCATGAGACTTTTGGCATCTCCTCACCCTTATGAGCCATTTTTCACAATCAATCACATTCAAAACAACACACTGGTACCAATGCAATATCAAAGCATCAAATGACATGTTCTCAAGTCATAAAAGCATACATATGCAGACAATGACATATATACAACCAAGAATGCAAAGAGAATGAGGTGGAGAGCTACCTTAGTATTTACGCAAGCTTTTCTTAGTCTTTCTCCTTCCCTTTTTCAGTTTCACAAGTACACCTACGTGGGTTTGGATTCTCTTGGCCTAAGCATCATAAATAGCACACAATTATACTCTTGAAGGAAGCCAAGGCACCACATTTATTTTTTAAAGCATAAGTGGTTTCCTAGGCTACATAATGGTTCCATAAACGACGTATTAAAGCAACCCTTATAATTCAAGTTCTAGGCTTTATTGTCTTTTCATTTCTAGGCCTCTTAATCTCATTCAAGGTCCTTAGAGCCATCATCTACTCACTTACAAGAGCCTAAACATGTGTCCCATCTCCTAATCTAAGGCTTCTAAATTTTTCCCAAGGGTCCTTTCAACCTTTTGCCATCATATGAAGTCCTAAACCAAGGCTAGAGCAAATTAAAACACTCCCTAACCTAGCCATCTAGTCTTGGTAGAACCATGCACCCTAGGAAGAATTCAAGGAACTTTTGATTTTTCCTTGATAGGAGAGTCACTTGGGAGGCTTCCAAGAGGTCTTAGGAGCTCAATTGAATACTTACATATGCAAGGGAATTCAAAAATCAAAACAAATTTTACAAACCCTTCAAGAGTTCTACACTTTGCTAGCTTGAAATCTATTATTTTTTCTTGTAATTTCTTGGCATATTCTACTTTCCATGGTCTAAAACCCAAGTTTCTCTCTTGTTTTCAGATAGAAATTCATCCCTCCATATGGTTTTGATTTGGGCTGAAAATTGCACAAAGAAGAAGAAAGAAGAAGAAGAAGCTACTAAGACATCTACCTTGGATTCAAGTTTTCTTTCAAGAACCTTTCCTCTTGGTTTTCTTTTCCTCAAGAATTTTGAACCATCCCCTTTTGTTCTAGACTCAAAATAGAACCAAACAACTTAATAAAACCATGGAAAGAAAGCTTGGAGGGAGAAGAATAAAGTTGGAAGAGGAAGAAGCATGAAAATTCTTGAATTTACTACCTTTCTTATCTTTTTCTTCCTCCTTTCTCTCTTTCTCTTGTGCACCCAAGATGAAGCTCTCTTTTTCTATTTTTAAATAGAATCAAGTTGGCCTAAATGAGAGGGGAGAAGTGGCATGAATAATATAAAGGTTTCAAGAACCTACATTTCTCAAAAATTCTAATTTTGCCTTTCTGTTGTGGTATTTTCGTTTTAGCTTTGTTTTAGCTCCTTTTTTAGAATTTTATTTTCCATAAAAAAATTTAGGTTCCCAATTTAATAAAATACTTTTGGAATCACTCGATTTGGAGCTAAAATCT
Organism: Erythrophleum ivorense; assembly: GCA_026724425.1. NCBI lineage: Eukaryota > Viridiplantae > Streptophyta > Magnoliopsida > Fabales > Fabaceae > Erythrophleum > Erythrophleum ivorense. Next base: position 3,332,397 of record JAIUCV010000030.1, on the reverse strand, counting down.
TCCCGAATGAATCGTTCAATGTTCAGGCTCATAGTCATTGGAAAATATGCACCAGAAGGTCTTTAACTATCCCAGGACTTGCCATGATTTTCAGAGTTTCTAAGAACCCTAGGCAACTTAAAATTTTATTTAAAAAGACCTCTTATGAGTTTTTCCAAAATTTATGCGTAATTATGAAAATGCCACTATGTTTTGTTAATTTCATAACAATTTTACTTCACTGTCCTAGCTCCATTTTTCTTTCTATCTGAGCCTGTAATTCTTATTTTTGGGAGCCTAGGGTACTATCCATTTATTTTAGGGCATTATTTAGCTCATTTTAGAGGACTCGCTTTTATACAGCCCATTTCATTGTTTTACAAAATTATGTTCATTACATTTTCTATCCCCTTAAAATAAATTTCGTCCTCAAAATTTAAATACGTACCTTAAGGAAGTAGCTCTAGATATTTTTGTCACATTTCATCCTCTAGCTCCCAAGTTACCTCCTCAGATGTCAGACCCTTCTAAACCACTTTCACCAGAGGAATGTTCTCGTTTCTTAACTATTTCAACTTAGCATCCACAATTCTCTCTAGTTTCACTATATAAGAAAGATTTTCCTACAATTGAGTATGCTCATATTCTATGACATGTGAGGAGTCTAATAAGTGCTTTTTCAATTGGGAGACATGAAAAATATTATGGATTTAGGCTAGGTTAAAAGGTAGGGCTATCCAGTAGGCCACAGATCTAATTCTCTGAAGGATTTCAATTGGACCAATATACCTAGGACTGAGCTTTCTTATCCTTATAGACCTACCTACCCCAATCACTAGAGACACTTGGATGAATACATGGTCTCTAATTTCAAACTCTAATGGCCTCCTTCTCCTATTGAAATAATTCTTTTACCAACACTAGGTTATAAGGAGTTTCTTTCTAATCATTTCTATATGCTAAGTAGTCTGGTCCATTATCTCAAGTCTTATCAAACTCCTCTCACCTAGCTCAACCTAACACAGAGGGGATCTACATTTTCTCCCATATAAAGCTTCATAAGGGGCCATTTGAATACTGGAATGGCAACTGCTGCTATATATATTTTGCTAATAGTAGATATACATCCCAGTTACCCCTCATCTCCAATACACACGCCCTTAATATGTCTTTTAGGGTTTAGATGGCCTTCTTAGTCTAACTATTTGTCTGGGGTTGATAGGTTACTATCTAAGGCATGTTGTAATGACCTCCAGAAGTTCGATGTTAACCTGGGGTCTTTATTTGATACTATGCTAAAAGATACCCCGTGAAGTCACACTACCTCTCTTATGTACAACTGAGCTAATTTATCTAATGAACAACTGAGCTAGGAAGTGCACAGACTTCATCAATCTATCTACAATCACCCATTTAACATCGTGTCCAAAGGATGTTCTGGGTAACCCCATAATAAAGTTCATAGCTATGCTATCCCATTTTTACTCTGGGATATCTAGGGGTTACAACAACCAAGCGAGTCTTTGATATTCTATCTTAACCCTTTAGCACACAAGACACCTTGCCATATACTTTGTGACATCATTTTTCATTCTTAGCCACCAGAATATTCTTTTTAAATCCTTATACATCTTGGTGGCACTTGGGTGGATAGTGTATTTACTTTTATGTGCCTCTTTTAGGATTCTCTCCCTTAGATCATTACTACTAGGCACAAAAATTCTATTACGGTAGATTATCACACCATCCTCATTTATCCTAAAATCTAAGGTTCTACCCTGGGTAATCTCACCCCTGATTTGTCTCAGGAATTCATCATCTCTTTGGGCATCTAAGATCTAGGTTCTCAATTCGGGTCTCATTCAAATATAATCTACCCAACACCATCTAGCAAGAGAGGTTCAAGTTTCTAAACTTTTCTAGGAGTTCCTGCTCCTTGATTATCATATGGGCTATATGGATGGATTTCCTACTCAAGAGATCAGCCACCATGTTGGCCTTACCCAGATGATATTTTAGTGTATAATCATATTCTTTAAGAATTCCATCCATATCCTCTGTCTCATATTGAGTTCCTTTTGATCAAACAGGTATTTTAGCCTTTTGTGGTCACTATGAATTTCTATGCTCACACCATACAAATAGTGCCTCCAAATCTTAAGAGCAAAAAGTACTATAACTAACTTTAGGTCATGTGTGGAGTAATTCCCCTTATGAGGCCTTAACTGCCTCGAGGCATATGCCACTACCCTACCCTACTCATTAGAACACATCCTAACCTTTTCCTTGAAGCGTCACTATAAGCCACAAACAATAAACTAGGGTCAAGAATAATTAGTACAAGGGTAGTGGTCAATCAGAGTTTCAACTCTTGGAAACTCCTCTCACATCTATCATTTCATATAAAAGGTGTATCCTTCTGAGTTAGCCTCATAAGTAGCAAGGCCATCTAAGAAAAGTCTTGAATAAACTATCTATAATATGGGGTCTATCCCACTATAACATAGCCTCAACTTTATAGGGATCTACCATGACCTTGTCCTGTGATATCATGTGACCTAAGAATTTCACCTCGATTAGCCAGAACTCACATTTACTTAGTTTGGCATATAATCTCTTACTTCTTAGAATTTCTAGGAATAATCTCAAATGTCTCTCATGCTCCTTAAAAGATTTGGAGTACACTAAGATATCATCAATAAAGACCATAATAAATTTATGCAGATACGGTCTGAATACCCTGTTCATATACTCTATGAACACTGCGGGCATATTCATAAGCTTGAATGGCATCACAAAGAACTCATAATGCCCATATCTAGTTCTAAAGCCCATCTTTGGGACGTCTTCAGCTCTCACTCTCAACCGGTGGTACTCAGATCTAAGATCTATATTAGAAAATACAAATGTGCCAGCTAACTGATCTAACAAATCATCTATTCTAGGGAAAGGATATTTATTCTTGATGGTAACCTTATTTAATTCTTTATAATCTATGCATAATCTTAAGCTACCATCTTTTCTTTTTACAAACAATACCAGAGCTCCCATGGGCTAAAACACTAGGGCGTATGAACCCTTTTACTAACAGCTTCTCTATATTCTTTTTCAACTTAACAAGCTCGATGGGAGCCATCTTGTAAAGAGCCTTGGACATTGGTCTAGCCCAGGCATTATGTCTATAGGGAATTCTATCTCTCTCTCAAGATGTGGGCCACTAAAATCAAATTCCTTAGAGAAAAACTTTGGAAATTCCCTAACTATTAGGATCTCCTTTATCGCTTCCTCTACCTCAACCTGAATAGAGAAAAAGACTAGAAATCCTTAACATCCATGCTCTAAATGTCTTTCAACCTAAGCAATAGTCATAAAAGATAATTTATCCCCTATCCTAGATATGGTTCCGCATGAGGGTACAGATATGGTTCAATATTCACAATCAAGAATAGCATTATTGGCAATCATCTAGTTCATTCTGACAATTAAATCAATGTCATAGAAAGGCATACAAATCAAATTAATGGTAGTATAGCAATGGTTAATGTAATACCATAATTTATTAGGTTATTCTGTGCTCTCTTTATACCTCATATCAATCAATTCATGTGAGAGGACAGAAAATGACATTAAAGTATTGATTATTTTTGCGTTGCGTCTCGTATAAAAATTTCGTTCAGTGTCATGTGAATCGAGTGAGCTCATACTATACTTTCCCATATTTAATTATATATATACAACTCATTTACATCATAAAATCATACCCACAACTCATGGAAACCGAAATGGAGCATAGAATATGAAGGTTCATTTTCGACCAGATTTGGCCCATTTTTCTGGCCAAATTTTGAAAAATCATAACTAATTCTAGAAACTTTGAAATCACACATTCTTGGCCACTTTGGAAAGTTACAGATGTCTACTTTACATTAAAAATATGTCTAGTCTATAACATCCATCACAAAGGGCTTTTGACATCCAAAAAATTCCAGAGGTCAAACTGCCTCCTAATGTTGTCACAGATTCTGCAACAAATATTGAAAATGTCCAATTAATTCCAAAAAAATCCAATTTATACAAATGATACCAATATGGAAATATGTGGATGTTAGCTAGAGGGGAAAAATATTTTCAGACCAGCTTAGGTAGCCACAGTCTCAGAATTCAATAAAATAGTAACTCAGGTCGTAAGGATCCTAATACTGGATAGAATGTTCAAAAATTCATATCTCCCTCTCTAGATCTGTAAATGAGGTGCTTCTAGTTGTCACACATCATTGGAAACTAGTTTCTCTATGTAAAATTTCATGGAAATTGGACATCATTTGCCCCATGAGTGATAGAATTTAATTTCGGATTAGTGCTACAGTACCAAGGACCAAAACCAGAAAAATTTTCAACTTCAACAATTCGCTAAATATTCTACAGACCTCCAAAAATTACCAACTTTAGCTTCCTAAAAATATCTCATTAAGATCTAGATTCATGCCAAATTTCAAAAGAAGAGCTCATTTGGATAAAAAGTGGTATAGCCTCCTAAAATGGTAAGTTTTTGCTCCATATGGGTAACCAATTTGTCCAAATGGCTTTCTTAATTGTTTGGCACCTCTTGGGCAAGTTTGAAAGCACAAATATGATTTGAAGAGACTACCCAAGTGGTCCTAAGCCCTATGAATCTTATTTTCGTCTCTCAACATCCATTTATATACTAAACATACATACCATTCAAGGATCCAACAACATAATTTCATGGATTTAATATTACATACATTATACATATAGTTTATACATCATGTTACATATGCTCAAGGTTTTACACAACTAAAAATAATATGTACAGTGCTTTTTGACACTCCATTACAATCTAAGCTACAAATTAAACAAAGTGTAGGCATTTAGTATTCTTAGCTTGTATTTACTTGGCCTTGGGCACCACCTAGACATTTTAAGCATGAAAAGGAAAGGGGGGTGAGATTCCAAGAATCTTAATAGGTCACACACCTATTCATACCACATTTTAAGGTATACATACATCAAATATATGAATATGCAAGCATAAAGTGTGCAATAAATCTCATTTCATGCCACATCAACATGTCAATACCACTTTCATGCTCTAGGGACTTTTGATTTAGCCTCATCCTATTTCTAGGACTTTTGGATTTGTCTCACTCTTGGCCTATGGACTTTTAACTTAGCCTCACCCATTCAAGGGATTTTTTACCTTGTCTCACCCATGCCATGAGACTTTTGGCATCACTTTACCCTTATGAGCTCTTTCCACAACCATAGTCATTCAAGAAGACACATTGGTACCAATGCAATTTCAAGACATCAAGTGGCATATTCTCAAATCACAAGAGCATATACAAGCACACAACATATACATATACACACAAGAATGCAAGAGAATGAGATGAAGAGCTACCTTTTAATTTATGCAAGCTTACTTTGCCAATTCCTTTCCCTCCTTGGTCTCACAAGAGCACTTAGGTGGAGTAGGGTTCTCTTGACCTAGACATCACAAACATCACACAATTACACACTTGAAGCAAGCCAAGACACTTGATTCACTCTTAAACACACTTGGTTCTATAATGGGCATATTGGTTCCATAAATGGTCCATTGAAGCAACTCACATCATCCAAGTTCTAAGCTCCATCCTCTTGTTATTTCTAGACTTCTTGGACTCATTTAAGGTCCTTAGAGCCATCATATATTCAATTTCACCATTGGAAGACCAAGTTGCTTCATAAGGCACCATTATGGACACCATTGTCCCATCTCCCAACCTATGGCTCCTAAATTTTTTCTAATGGTTCCTCCCATCTTCTAACATCATATGGAGTCCCAAACCAAGGCTAGAATAAATTAAAACACTCCCTAGCCCTATAATCTTCTTGGCTGAGACAAGCACATAATAGGGTTTCTTAGAGTTTCAAAATTTTTCTTAATGGGATAGCCACTTGGGAAGGTTTCTTGGGTTCTTAGGAGCTCAAGGAAACATTCAAATAGTCAAAAAATTACTCACACAAAATCAGATTTTACAACACCCTAAGAAAGCCTACACTTTTCTATCTTAATTTCCTTTGGTTTTTACTTGAATTTCTTGCCATATTCTTAATCTTTGCACTCATTTTCCTAAATTTCTTCCTTGGTTTTACCCAAAATTCATCTCCTTCTATCGCCCTTAGGCTGGTCAAAACTACCACAAGGAGGAGCAACTAAGATTAAGCATCAAAATAGAAAAATACCTTAGTTTCAAGCTTATTTTCAAAGCTTTTCTTCCTTGGTTCCCTTTTCCTTGGCAAATTCAAAATTTCCCCCTTCAGTCTAGACCAAAAACAGAACCAAATCATGCAAAAAAATCCATGGAAAGAAAGGAGGAAGAGAGGAGAACAAGATTAGAGGAAGATGAAGCAAGAAAATTCGTGAAATTGCCTAGTTTCTCCTTAGTTTTCTTCCTCTTTTTCTCCTCCTTCTTGTGTGCCTAAGAGAGCAGAATAACTTCTATATTTTGGGCAGAAAATTTCGTGCTCAATAAAACGGAGAAGATGGAAGAAAAGTGTGGAAGTGTTTAGGACATTTTAGAAGCTTTTATTTCCAATTTTGCCCTTCTATAATGGTAATTTTGTTTTAACTTCGTTTTAGCTCCTTTCTAAGAATCGTCTTTCCTATCATAAAATGTAGGTTCCCAATTTAATAAAATGCCTTGGAATCACTCAATTTGGAGCTAAAAACTTACCGAACTAATCAGTCAAAGTTTGGCTCAATTGACATTGAAAAATATACACCGAAGGGGTTTTACTAGTCCTAGGGCTTTCCATAGTTTTTAGGGCCTCTGAGAACCTTAGGCAACTCAAAAATTTCATTTAAAAAGTGGCCCTATGTGGTTTTCCAAAAGTTACACTTATTTACAAAAATGCCATTACATTTTGTCAGTTTTCATCATAAATTATTTCTCTATTCTAACTCTATTTTTCTTTCCGTCTAAGCTTAGAATTATCATTTTTAGGACTCTAAGACTCAACTGAAATTTTTTTAGGACATTATCTATATCATTTTAGAGGACTTACTTTTATATGGCTTATTTTGTCATTTTACAAAAATTACGTTCGTTACAGTTAAACTGTATAGTGACATTCAAGCAAGCATGAGAAGTAACAGCGTGGCCTCCAATAGCACTTGAATGTTAGCAATCACAGGAAAACCATTTATTATAAGCATACCTCAAATCAAACTGGGTGATGCATTGGTTTCCTACTGAGAAAGGGTGAACACCATGCCCAAGGTCTGTGGCCTAGGAGGCGCTAAATCTATCTAGGGGCAATTCTTGGCAATGTGCCTCGACTTCCCACACTTGTAACAAGTCACTATAGACTGTTGTGTGGATGACTGAATTTAAGGGGGTTATGCTTTCTTGCCTTTTTGTGGCCTCCAGTTCCACTGCATCTTACCTTTCTTTCTAACACTGGGTGTCATACTAGAATCCTCTCCTGTTCTCAGCCTCTTTAACTCTAGAGCCCCTTTCTAGCTAGATACTATAGCAATAGGCATAATGTCTCTCAAATTGTTTTCAATTACCCTACTGATCTCCATTAGGGCATTAAAGTTTTAGATCCTCTGTAGAGTAACTCTATCTTTAATCAAGGGTTTCAACCCGATCTCAAATTTTTCACACCTCTAAGGCTCATTATAATATCTCTAGAGGTAGGAAGAATACCAAGACAACTTTATAAATTTGGTCATGTATTGATCTACCATCATATTATCATACTATTTTAGCCATGTGAACTACATCTTCTTTTGTTTCCTCACTAAATTAGGAAAATATTTCTTATAAAATTCTACAAGGAAATTCTCCAAGGTAATTTGTAGATTCTTGGTCTCCATTAGAGACTTCGTGCTGCTCTATCACCTATCAGCTTTTTTCTATGACATGAAGGTGGTAAATTGAGCTTTTTGCTCTGAGGTGCAGTCCATCACCATAAAAAAATTTTCTATCTCCATTACCTAGGCCTCTACCTTATCTGCATCTAACTCCCTATCAAATACAGGCAGGTTGTTCTTTCTAAATTGATTCAGCTATTTCTGAATTAATGGCAAAGTCTGAGCTGGCTCTTGGGGAGGTGGGGGTGAAACACTAGAAGTGGAAGGCTAAGGCAAAGGGGCTTCTCTCCTAGCTTCTTCCTACCTAGCCAGGGAGTGTTGTAGTCATATAATCATCTCATGTTGCTACTATAAAACCCGTTGTTGCTGAGCTATCACATCCTCGTATCTATCTAGCCTTTCCATGATAGCTTGCAAAGGGTCCTTGAATTCAACCTTCGAACCCATAACTGGTCTACCCCTGCCTCTGCCTCTTCTAGTTTCAACCATCTTAACTAAAAAAGAGTCACAATCTTAGCTCACAAATACAATTTGAGCATAAATATATGGCTATTCTACCACTTTCAAAGTAATTCACACCCAGTCACAAGCTAAATTTACCACTCAAAAGCCAAACACTAAGCAAAAGTGCTTGAACAAACTTTAATACCAATAAATGTCACACATACTTTATTAGATTCTATATTTCCATATTCAAGGTAACTTTTATGCATACCAAGGAGAAATCAAGAAAAGAGAATAAAAATATTGTATTTTCTTGCGTTGCGTAGCGTTTTAAAAATTCAAAATTTACTTCGTGGATCCTAAGAACTCCCCAACAATATTCTCAATTTATTTTCCATCCATACAAATCACAAACTTCCTAAAACTTTGCATAAACCACGAATCAAGAGCTAAAAACTAGAAATATTCATGTTTTGCCTCAAGTCAAAATTTTAGTTTTCTGTTAGCAATTTTTGAAAGTCATAATTAAATCTAGAAAAATTGAAATCAAGCAATCCATAACCTTTTGGAAAAGTGTTGGATGTTAACATTACATTAAAAATAATTCTAAGCCACAACAACCTCATCTAGACCACGTTGGACAATAAAAAAGGCACAAAGGTTGGACTACCCAGAATTACTAATACAGCCTACTGATATAAATTATGAAAATGTGTAATTAATTCCACAAAAATCTAATTCATATAACATGTACCAATTTAGAAAGCTATAGATGTTAACTAAGGAGAAAAATAGTACTAGATCAATCCAAGAGTATTCAAACCCTAAAAATTGATAGAATAGTGATAGAGGTCTAACTGTGCACTTAGACTTCCTCTCTAGACATTCTAGTAAAGTGCTTCTAGTTAGCACAGTCACTGGGAAGATTTAGTTTTTTCCTGTAAAATTTCATAGCAATTGAACATTCTTTGCCCCATGAATGACAGAGATCCATTTACGATCCATATGAACAATACTAGTGCCAAAATCAGAAAATTTGCCAACTTCAAAAATTCACCAATAATTTTGTAGGCTTCCAAATGTTATGCACTTTATCTTTCCAAAAACCTCTTAACAAGATCTAGATTCATGCCAAATTTTAGACCAAGAAGAGCTCATTTGGACCATTTGTGCTATAGCTCACCATTATGGTCAATTTTGCATCACATTAGGTATCAACTTGGTCCATATGGCTCTCTTTTGCATTTGGCACCTCTTGAACAAGTTTGAAAGCATGAATATAACTTGTATGAACTGCCTAAGTGGTCTCAAACCTTATACATCTAATTTTGGTCATTCCACATCCAAGAATACACTAATACATATATGCCCTCAAGTGTCAAGTTTTCTCATTTGCATTGATTTTGAGCCAAATATGGTCCAGACATCATTCATACATAATATTACATTTGCTCAATTGCTTATATCTAAAAAATAATATGTACAAGCTCACTTTGACATTCAATTATAAGTAGAACTACATAATTGCCATAGTTTAGCTTTTCAACCTCTTTGGCTTGCATTTCTTGCTTCATGAGTGCCACCTAAACATATTAAGATGAAGGAAGGAAAGGGGAGTGAGATTCATAGAATCTCAAGAGCTCACACACCCATTCACACACACATTCATGGCATACATACATCAAAGGCACAAGTATGGAAAGTAACACACCTATAAATCATATAAGATCACATTTCCATGCCACCAATTCACATTAAATTTAAGAATATGCTTTAGGGACTTTAAGTTTTGTCTCACCCCATTTATAGGACTTTTGGATTTGCCTCACCCTTGGCTTAGGGACTTTTGACTTAGCCTTACCCATCTAAGAGACTTTTGGCCTTGTCTCACCCATGCCATGAGACTCTGGCATCTCCTCACCTTCATTAAGGGACTTTTTGCATCACCTCACCTTTATGAGCCATTTTTCACAATCAATTACATCCAAAACAACACATTGGTACCAATGCAAGTTTAAAGCATCAAGTGGCTTGTTCTTAAGTCACAAAACCATACACATGTAGACAATGATATATATACTATAACACCATACTTCTAAGACTCAACTGTCGCAATTCCCATGCCTTCACATATAATTTCTATGAAAACAACATAGTGGCATAAGGAGTCATGGATCAAGATGCATTTCTTTATAGGTAAAATTTTTCATTTGACATCCTAGGGACCAAGGGAACTCATTAAACTCGTTCTCATATTTAATTACACTAATGCAATTTGAGGTTTTTGTTTGTCTATTTACTTATTTACATGTATTGTCCACTGTTCATCTATATGTTCATTCTGAATTGGTTCAATTGTTTTTGAATAAACGGCAGAGTCTGAAATTTCTTTCCCTTATAAAAGGGACTAGCATGTGCACTATAATAATAAAGCCCTCATTAAAAGCTAGTAGTGAAAGCTCCCTAGCTAAGAAAAAAAAAGCTCAAAAGAGTGAAATCACTGAGAAAAGCATATAGAGCCAGGAAGAAGGGAAAGAAGAAAAAAAAATAGTTAGCTAGAATAGAAAAGAGTAAGAGAAAGGTATGGCTCAAATTTTGAGGACATGCTGAGGGCATGTGTATTAGAAATTAGGGGTAACTGGGATACATATCTGCCATTAGCAGAGTTTGCCTACAATAACAGTTATCATTCTAATATTCAGATGACCCTTTATGAGGTTCTTTATAGGAGAAAGTGTAGATCCTTGTTATGTTAGGTTGAGCTAGGATAGAGGAATTTGCTAGGCCCTAGGTTAGTGGATCAGACCACCCAACAGATAGAATTGATTACAAAGAAACTCCTTACAGCTTAAGGTATGTAGAAAAGTTATGTCGATCGGAGAAGAAGGCCGTTAGAATTTGAGATTGGAGACCACATATTCATCTAAGTGTTTCCAATGACTGGGGTAGGTCGATCTATGGGGGGCAAGAGGCTCAATCCTAGGTATATTGGTCCATTTGAAATTGCTGAGAAAATCGGACCTATAGCCTACCAGATAGCCCTACCTCCAAACCTAGCCCAAATCCATAATATTTTTCACGTCTCCCAATTGAAGAAGTACTTACCAAACCCCTTACATGTCATAGAATACGAGCATGTTCTATTGTAAGAGAATCTGTCCTTTGTAGTGAGGCCAAAGAAGATTGTGGATGCCAAGTTGAAATAACTGAGAAACAAAAGCATCCCTTTAGTGAAAGTGGTTTGGAAGGGCCCAACGTCTAAAGAGGAAACCTGAGAACTGGAAGATGACATGAAATGAAAATATCCTAAGCTTTTTCCTTAAGGTACGCATTTAAATTTCAAGGGCCAAATTTATTTTAAGGGAGGTGGAAAATGTAACGCCCAGTGCGTTGTAAAAACACTGAAATGAGCTCATTTGAAAAGCAAGTCCCTTGAGATGAGCTATTCAAGGCCAAATAAAATTTTGATAAAATTTTAAATAATAGAAAATGAGGATTTGAGCCTTGAGCTGCCTAGAAACTAGGGACAGAGTGATTCAAAAAATTTGTCGAAAGGCCAGTGGCATTTTCATAAATAAGTGCAGTTTTGGAAAAACACCTAAAAGGGCTTTTTAAACGAAAATTTTGATTTGCCCAGGGTTTTCAGAGGCTTTAAAATTTATGGGATGCCCCAGGACCCATAAAGCCCCTTCAGTGTACTTTTTTTGACACTGGTTGACCCGAACTTTGACCTATTTATTTAGGAAGATTTTAGCTCCGATTTGAGTGATTTCAAAGACATTTTATTAAATTGGGAAACTAAATTTTATTATAAAAAAGATAGTTCTAAAAAAAAGAACTAAAATGAAACCAAACTAGAAATGCTATTATGGAAGGGTAAAAATGAAAATAATTTGCAAAAGGAAGCTTCTAAATTCTCCTTTTAAGTCCACGTTCTTCCTTTCCTTACCTAAATCGACTTTCTTCTACCCAAATTTTAGAAAAGAAGCTATTGTCTTGGGTACACAAAGAGAGGGAATTTTGGAGGAAGAAAGCAAGGCAAAAGGTGAGAAAAAGTTAAGGATTTCATACTCTTGCTCTCTTACTCTTGCTTCCCTCCTTTTAGGCTCTCTTTTCATGATTTTCTTGTGATGATTGGTTCTGTTTTCATCCAAAATTTTAGAAGGGGAGTTCAAATTGGTTGAAGAAGGGAGAACCAAGAATGAGAAGCCTTGGAAGGAAGTTTGAAACTAAGGTAAATCTTGTTCCTAGTTGTTTCATTTTCTTCTTCTTCTCTTCCATGGTGGGATGCCTACAATAGAACCATTAAGAGGGAAGATTTTTTGTTTCATAATCCAAAAGAATTCATCAAATTAGGCCATGGGAAGATGGAATATGCCAAGAAACTGCATGGAAAACCAGTGAAATGCAAGTAGGAAAAGTGTAGGATTCTTGAACATATTTTAAAATTTAGGTTGATTCAAGAATTCTCTATCATATGTGAGTATTTTTTTAAGTTTCTAAGACTCCTAAGGTGCCTCCCATGTGCCGCATCCATTAAGGAAAAATTCCAAACAACATAGGTCCTTAATGGAAGCATAAATCTGCCAAGACCCATAAAGATAGCTAGGGGATATTTTAAATGGTTACAAGCTTGATTTAAGACTTTATATAATAAAAGAAGATAGGAGAAACCATTGGAAAAAATTTAGATGCCTTAGGATGGGAGATGAGGCAATGGCTTCCATAATGTAACCTTATGAAGCAACATGGACCTAGGTTTGTGAAAGTGTATGTGTGATGGCTTCAAAGACCTTAAATGAGATCAAGAGGTCTAAATATGGCAATAGAATGGAACCAAGAATGTTCACTATGGTAGTTGCTTCATTAGGTCATTAATGGAACCATATTGTGACATAAAGTGTATTCTTAAGAGTGAGTTCGAAGTCCTAGGTTGTTCCAAAAGTATAATTAAGTGTTGTTTATTGTGAATAGGCTAAGGAAATTTAACCCCACCTCATTGTGCTTGTAGAACTGAAAAGGAAAAAGAACAAATAAAGTAAAGCTTGAATTTGCACCAAGGTAGCTCTCCACCTTTTCTTGTTGCATATGTGTCATTATATGCTTGTGTGTATATTTATATATTTTGGGACATGCCACTTGATGTTATGTTACTATTTTGGTACCAATATGCTTTTTTGAATGTCTTTGAAATATGTTTATGGCTTATAAGCGTGAGGTAGTGTCAAAAGTCTCTTAATGTGGGTGAGGAGATGCCAAAAGTCTAATAGCATGGGTGAGACAAAGCCAAGAGTCCCTTAGATGGATAAGGCTAAGTCAGAAATCCTAAAAACCAGGAGTGAGACAATCCAAAAGTCTTAAAAATGGGGTGATGCCAACTAAAAGTCCCTAGAGCTCATTCTTATGCTTGAAATGAGAAGGGACCAGTATATAGTCTCCCTCTTACTAGAGATATTAGTCACACTCAATGTGTGAGATGTCCTAGTGCCAAGGCATTCAAAAGTAGAACGTGGGCATAGTTAGAGATTGCAGGATATAAGAGGAAAAATAGTTAAGTATAACTAGAGTAAGAAGAGAGAGCCCAAGTAAAAAGGGCCAAAGTGGGAATTTGAGGATCTTACGAGGAGCAATAAGCAAAAATAAAAATGCTCCTAAGTATTAGTATGATGGGATCATAGAGAGTCAGATGACACAGAACCCACTTCGCACGAAGAGCACAATGTACCTCTAAGTTTAGCCTCAGTTATTATGAGTGATAGTTACTAGACTTAGTGAGCATATGTTTTACTATTAGATATAGTTATCTTAGTATTTGATGTCTCCTAGAGATGGATTGTAGTAGATCCTAGTATAGCACAATAGGTTACATAGACCCTAGTAGGGATCTGAGAGGTCACAGTAGACCTAGGGGTCACAGTAGATCCCATAGAGTTATAGAGAACCCTCAGTTATAGTATGATGATTCTCTGGTGATATGACGTCCTAAGATAGTTTTTACAGAGTAGTTAGTCTCATAGACTAGTACAGTTTTAGCTAGCTTTTGTCTTAAAAACTAGAGATCTCCTGAGTTTGGTAGACCGTTGCCACAGAGATATGCAGGCTTTACTTAGATCGTTAGACCACAGGCTAGATCTCTTGAGAGATGAGTATAATGTATGGGATGAGGAAAGCAAGAAAATAGCCTTTTAGAGCTAGAGTCAGATGAACCACTACCTAATAGATGTTAACCCTGACCAAGATACAGAGATCCCTACATGCTAGATGTAACAACTAGGAAAAAGAAGAAGAAAAGAAAAGAAAAAAAAAAAAAAAAGAGAAGAGAAAAGCTGAAAATTTTCAAAGGGCTAAAAATTTTCTAAGTCTGCTAGCTACAGCCCAGCTATAGTGAATGTACCTGTTCGCTATAATGAGAAATGGTCTAGCTATAGCGAGAATGCCTTCTTGCTATAGCAAAAATGCTTCTAGCTATAGCGAGTTCGGGCACTCCATACAAAAACCAAGGCGTAGCTAGCTGTAGCGAGGGTTATGGCTCGCCGTAGCGAGGGTTATGGCTCGCTATAGTGAGGGTTAGTCCGGAAAAGCGTGAAAAAAGAGAATTTGACCTATTAAACTATCCCAACTCCTCCTTTCTTCTTTCAACTGACTCAAGCTCCTTCCAAGACAGAGAAAAGGGTAGAGGAGAGAGAGAGAAGCCTAGAGAAGGAAGGAAGAGCAAGAGAAAGGTAAGATTTACATGGTTTCTCTCCTTAGAATATTGTTCTTCTCTCCTTGTCATCTCTTTCTATGGTTTTGATTATTGAGATAGTTAAGTTTTGAGCTTGGTTCAGAAGGGGAAGAGTGGAAAACCACTCTTGAAGGAGGTTAGAAGTCATGTAGCCCTCTCTTCCTTGCTTTCCCTTCTTAAGAGTTTGAGAGTTGAGAGAGAAAGGAGAGTTGATGAGTTTCTAGTGAGAGAAAGAACCCCTAGCTCTTATATGCTTAGTAGGGTTTACTAGAAAGAAATCCCTAGCTGATGAATAAAGTGTTAAGAGAGTAATTTCATGTTTCTTGTGTGGTTAGGCTCAAGAGAAGCACTCCCATCTAAAGGTGATTGTGAAAACCACAAGGGAGGAGACAAATTGAAAGGGAAAGTTGTGAATAGCCAATAAGGTAGCTCTCTCCACCTTCTCTCATGCATAAGACGTGTGCTTATATTGTCTTGCTTGTATGTATGTATATTTTGAACCATGAGAAGTATGCTAGCATGATGATGCCTCATGTATTTCAAATGATGTTTTATGTGATTGTTTGGGTTTGCTTGAGTATGGAAAAGCCAACAACCCTCTAGCCATGGTGAGGATGAGCCAAAAACCCTCAAGTTGGTTGAGACAAAGTAAAGAGTCTCCCAAAAGTGAGGTTGACTCCCAAAGAGTAAGGGTTGAGTCTAAGAACCTCTTAGAGAATGGGTGAGGCAAGTCCAAAATCCACAAGTGAGGGGGTGAGACTAATCCATTTACTTGGCAAGATTTTATATGTTAGATATGGCCTACTCACATGTTGAAAATGTTTTTATATGTATGGCCAACTCAAATGTTGCAAATGCTTTTCTTATGATTTTACATACTAATATGCCCATGCATACATTGTGAGACTTGTTTGCATGCTTTGTGTGTATGATTGAATGAGAGATAAGCTTTTGAGATTTTTTGAATCTCACTCCTCCTCTCCACCATCCCAACATGCTAGGTGGACCAAGTGAGGCAAGAGATGGGAGCCACCAAGCTTGAAGTTAGGGGATTTCGGTGAAGAAAGTGTAAAGAGTCATGTTGTCACCATTTTGTAGCTATGTTAAGGGATGTAATCTAATGATGTATATGATGTAGCAATTATGAATACTTGTAAATGAATGTATGTATCATATGTGTATGAGAATGAGACTATTTGAACAATGTAGCAAGTTTTCGGTATAAATAGTAAAGATCTTTACCTATGTACATGGTGTATGTGTAGGTGTGGGAGAGTGAGTTTTGCAAATCTGGGTTGTTAGACACTTGAGTCATGTTTAATAGCCTATGTGGATGCATTCCCACATGCTCATAGAGCTTTAGAGGTAGAAGAGGCAAATTTGAACCCTTGAAGCCTCATTTAACATATAAAATTGGTCCTTTTGTCCATGATGTCCAAGTCTGACCAAATGACCTCTCCTTGCCTTGAAATTTGGCATGTGACTAGATCTTTTCTAGAGCTTTTTGGGAAGCTAAAGATCAAGTCATTTGGAGGTCTGTAGAATTTGCTATGATTTTTCAAAATTGATATCAGAATTTCGGATTTTCAGAAACACTGTTCATTTGGTCAGTTATGGAATTGTGTCATCCGAAGGGAAAACGTGATCCAATGATTACGAAATTTTATAAGAAGAAATTAGACAGTAACAGTGACTTGTAGTAACTAGAAGCACCTCATTTGGAGGTCTAGAGAGGAAGATATGCAATTTCGAAGTTCCAGCCCAGAATCAGTCATCCTACTAGACCCGAGGTACTGTTTCATCGGTTTCCGGGAGTTTGGCTTCATGAACTGATCTGGAGACATTTTTCCTCTCTAGTTAACATCCACATATTTCCATAGTGATATTTTTTTCAAGCATTGGATTTTTGTGGAATTAGTTAGAAATTTTTGAAGTCCATATCAGTAAACTGTGACAGTAGCAGAGCCCCTCCGACCTTCAGATGGTTTTGCGTGTCAAACGTCCTGTGTGTGGGATTTTATGACTTGAACATATTTTTCCCATGAATTAGACAGTCTAAGCTTTCCAGAGTGACCAAGAGAGCATGTTTTCGAGTTTTCTGTATTTAGTTATGAATTTCCAAACTTTGCCCAGAAATGAGGCCAAATCTGCCGAAAACGAATTTGCATGTCTCACATCCCTTTTTGCTTTCCATGAGTTTCAAGCATGTTTTCGGGATTGAAATAAGTTTTAATGGTGCAAATAAACATGAGGATGAATATAATGAGTTCACTTGGTCCACGTGACACTAAAGTGAATCTTGACCATGCCACATCCTTAAGTAAATGCATGAATCTAATAAGGGAGACCTCACTTTAGTCTTCCTAGATGTATATGAGCATGTAAGGCATGATGCAAGAGAGCTAGAAATGATGGTGTTACACAAGATTATGTATTCAAAAAGGGGTCAAGTACAATTCTAAATAAGTAAGTGGTATAGTACGTCGCTAGTGAGCAAAACTGTGAGAATAGTTAGCATTCCACTAGAATTCAATAGTAGTCAATGGTAGTAGCTCTTCGATGCTAGTATGAGGAATATAAGTTAGGCTTGCCAATGTAGAGATGAACGACTATAAAATGCCCACTTCCAAGTAAGGAAAGAGTTATGCAATGGCTAAAAATATCTATTTCATTCTAGAATTATTTTTAGCATAAAGTTAACATCTTTAGCTTTCCAGAATGACTAAATGTATGTGATTTCAATTTTTATAGAATTAGTTATGAATTTTGAAAGTTCATATCAATAATCTAAAATAGTAGCCCAAACAATAGCAACCTTAGTGGCTTTTCAGATGTCAAACGTTATCCCTTTAATGATTCATGAGCTAAAATTATTTTTACCATGGGTTAGACATCCAAAGCTTTCTGGAATGGTAAATTTTGTTAGATTTCAATTTTTGTGGATTTAGTTATGAATTTATGAAGTTGTGACAGAAAAACTGAAAAATCTGACCATGGCTAATTCGTGGATTGGTCCAAAGAGTAAGGGTGAGTTGGTCAATGAAGGTACGAAAGCTCAGTCCTAGGTATATTGGTCCATTTGAAGTTCTTGCGAAAATTGAACCCGTGGCTTATGAGATAGCCTTACCTCTTAACCTAGTCTAAATTCATGGTATTTTTCATGTCTCCCATTTGAAAAAGTACTTACCAAACCTCTCACATGTTATAGAATATGAGCATGTGCAATTGCAAGAAGATCTTTATAATGTAGTGAAATTAGAGAAAATTATGGATGCTAAGCTAAAACAGCTAAGAAGTAAGAGCATTCCTCTAATGAAAATGGTCTTGAAGGGTCTAACATCTAAGGAAGCAACTTGGGAATTGGAGGATAAAATGAGGCAAAAATATCCAAAGTTATTCCCTTAAGGTATGTATTTAAATTTTGAAGATAAAATTTATTTTAAGGGGGGCAGAAATGTAACAACCAAAATTTCTGAAATTTTTTTCAAGTCTGTTGGCTATAGTCAGGACCCTTGTTGGCTATAGTGAACAGGTACATTTGTTATGGCAAGAAGCCAGCTAGCTATAGTGAATGTACTAGTTTGCTATAGCGAGAATGCATTTAGCTATAGCGAGTTCAGGCATCCTATACAAAAATCAGGAAATTTCTCATAATAGTGTGCGCTATAGCGAAAACAAGAGCCTAGAACTAATATGTGCTCGCCATAGCGAGGGTTATTTTCCATTATTGCGAAGGTTATTCTGGAAAAAGTGCGAAAAAGTTATTTTTACTTCTTAAAGACTCCAAAAGCTCTCCTTTTATTCTAATTGACTTGTCCTTCAATCAAACTAGAGAAATGGGCTGGAGAAAGAGAGAGAGACCAAGAGAAGCTAAGGAAAAACAAGGAGAAAGGTGAGCAAAACTTGAGATTTCTAGACTTTTCTTTTTAGAATTTTGTTCTTCTCTTTTTGCCCTCTCTTTCTATGGTTTGGGGTTATTGAATTAGTTTTGTTTTGAGTTTGGTTCAGAAGTCTGCTAGCTATAGCTAGGACCCTTGTTTGCTATAATGAATAAGTACATTCATTATAGCGAGAAGCCAGCTAGCTATAGTGAATGTACCAATTCGCTGTAGTGAGAATGCATTTACCTATAACGAGTTCAGGCATCCTATACAAAAATCAGGTAGTTTCTTGCAATAGTGTGTGCCATAGCGAAAACAAGAGCCTAGGACTAATATGTGCTTGCCATAGCGAAGGTTATTTTCCATTATTGCAAAGGTTATTCTGGGAAAAAGTGAGAAAAAGTGATTTTTACTTCTTAAAGACTCTAGAAGCTCTCTTTTTCTTCTAACCGACTTGTCCTTTGACCAAAACAGACAAAAGGGCTAGAGAAAAAGAGATAGACTAAGAGAAGCCAAGGAAAAACAAGGAGAAAGGTGAGCAAAACTTGAGATTTCTAGACTTTTCTTCTTAGAATTTTATTCTTTTCTCTTTGCCCTTTCTTTCTATGGTTTAGGGTTGTTGAATTAGCTTTGTTTTGAGTTTGGTTCAGAAGAGGGAGAGTGGAGAATTAAAGGGAAGGTGAAGGCAAGGGGAACCACTCTTGGAGAAGGCTAGAATTTAAGGCAGATACTAATGTATCTTTGCTTCTTCTTCTTTATTTCTTATGTATGTTGGTTCTACCAACTTAAGAGCTTGAGAGAGGAAGAAAGTTTTGACCTAGAACAAGTATGAAACCTTAGAATTAGAGTGTGGAAAGTTAGGAAATGCAAAGGGATTAGAAGAAGAGCTAGTAAAAATTCAAGAGGGAGAAATTAGGGATTCTTAAATACTTTGTAAAGTTTATTTTGATGTAAGAATCCCATAGCCTTTGTGAGTATTTGTTTGAGTTCCAAGAGAGTAATTGCATGCTACTTGTTATGTCTAGGCCAAAGAACTCAAGCTCCATCTAGTTGTGGTTGTGAAACCAAAAAATGAAAAGAAAGATAAAAAAGGAAGGCTTGTGTTAGCTTACAAGGTAACTCTTCACTCTTTCTTGTATTCTTGGATGTATGGTATGCATTGTATGCTTATGTGTGCACTTATATTGTGAGACATACTATTTGATGTTGCCTTGATGTATTGGCACCAATATGCTTATGGTTTGGGTTATGAAAATTGCTCTTAAAGGGTAAGGTGGTGCCAAAAGTCCCATGTGATAAGTGAGGTAGAGCCAAAAGTCCCTAAGAATAAGTGAGACAAGGCTAAAAGTCTCATAGATGATTAAGGCCAAGTCAAATGTCCCTAGACCAAGGGTGATGCTAATCCAAAAGTCCCAAAAATAGGGTGAGGGTAGACCAAAAGCCCCTAAAGCTTATTGTTTGCATTGATATAATTTTCATGGCATGTAAATCAAATGTTGTATAATTTTGAATTGTTAGATGCCTACTTGCATGCTTTTACATGTTTATATGCCTTGATTGCTTCCTTGAATGAATGTATGAGCTATTGAGATTCCATAAATCTCACCCCTTCCCTTTCCCATCTTAACATGTTAGTACAGCTTAAGGAGACCCAGGTGCAAGTCAAGAAGCCTAGTTAAGCATTTTTAGCTAGTTGTATGGCTTGTTTTAGTTGTTTTAGTGTAAAGAAGTGCCAAATTATATATGAAAATATTATTTTTGACATGTAAATAGATGAACAAGTGTAAAATCATGTATATGTGATGTATGAATCATTTGTGGAACCAAAGCAATGAGAATGCATGTTTTAGATACTTGGTAGCCCATTCCTAGATGTATATTCTTGTGTGTAGCATAGTGAGTTTGAGATGCATGATGGTTTATACCACTTAAGCAATTCATATATGATGTATTAGTGCTTTTGAACTTGCCCAAGAGGTGCCAAACACCAAAAGATGCCATTTGGACTAAAGAGTTAGATTATGAGAAGTAAAAGTGACCATATTGGTGGGTTATATCACTTTTTATCCATATGAGCTCTTCCTGATTTGAAACTTGGCATGCATCTAGAGCTTGTTAAGATATTTTTTGGAAGCTAAAGTTTAGAATATTTGGAAGTGTAGGGAATATTTGGTGAATTGTTAAAGTTGGAGAATTTTCTAGTTTTGGTCAGTTCACTGTGCAATTGGTCTAAAAATAAATCTTAGTCATTCATAAGGCAAATGATGTCCAATTGCTATGAAGTTTCGTATTAAGAAACTAGACATTCACAGTGAGCTATACCACTAGAAGAACCTCAATTAGAGGTCTGTAAAGGGAGAAATAATTTTTTGAAATTCTACGTCTGCTTCTGGGATGCTAGCCAACCTTCATTACTGTTCATCAGTTTTTGAGGTCTATAAGCTACTGACATGATCTAAATTTATTTTTTTCCTATATTTAACATTTGTAGCCTTCCAAATAGGTATATTTTTCTTAGATTAGATTTTTTTAGAATTATTTATGAAGTTTTGAAGTTTATGACAGTAATCTATATCAGTACCAGGGATAACCAGCCCTTTGTAACTATTTCATTGTCAAATATGGATCAAAGGCTATAATCATGTCCTAAAATTATTTTTATTGTGAAGTTAACATCTAGAGATTTCCAGAAACCTATGGTTTACTTGATTTCTGTTTTTTTAGAATTAGTTATGATTTTCCAAACATGGAACCAAATATCTAACTTTTGGACCCATTTAAGAAATTGTATTTTTCTCGTTTTTGGCTTAACATTTGTGGTTCATGGATTTTTTTTATGCTATGTATGAGTTGTATGAATGGAGTTTGAGTAGAGAATATGATTGATGGGTTCACAGGACCCACAGGGTGAAATATGATCGTTTAAACCCCTAGCATATTGTAATAAAATGCCACGGTTTACTCTCTTTTTTTAGAATTGTATGGAATCAAGCCTAAGTGGAGATTAGTTGAGGTTAACACATTATGGTGTTATACCATCCCCCTTTGTTCTGGACTCAAAATAGAATCAAACAACTTAATGAAAATATGGAAAGAAAGCTTGAAGGGAGAAGAACAAAGTTGGAAAAGGAAGAAGCATGAAAATTCTTGAATTTACCTACCTTTCTTGGCTTTTTCTTCCTCCTTTCTCTCCTTCTCCTTGTGCACCCAAGATGAAGCTCTCTTTTTCTATTTTTAGATAGAACCAAGTTGGCCTAAATGAGAGGGGCGAAGTGGCGTGAATAATATAGATGTTTCAAGAAGCTACATTTCTCAAAAATTTCAATTTTGCCCTTCCATAACAATAACAACAAATCCTTTTCCCATTAAGTGGGGTTGGCTACATGGATCAATCGACGCCATAAACACCTATCGTAAATCATATTTTTAGATAAACCATTTAAATCTAAATCTCTCTTAATAATTTCTCCTATAGTTTTTCTTGGTCTTCCTCTACCTCTAATTATTGGACTATTCTCTATCTCATCTACTCTCATAACTGGGGCTTTTATAGGTCTCCTCCCAACATGACCAAACCATCTAAGTCTTGATTCTACAATTTTTTTCACAATAGGTGTGACTTCCACTTTCTCTCTAATGTATTTATTTCTAATCCGATATCGTCTAGTGTGTCCACTCATCCAATGCAACATTTTCATCTCTGCAACATTGAACTTATTCTCTTGTTAATTTTTTATTACCCAACACTCAGTTCCATACAACATTGCAGGTCTTATAATTGTGCGATAGAATTTACCCTTAAGTTTGAGTGGTACTCTTCTATCACAAATAACACCGGAAACACTCCTCCACTTCATCCACCCTGCTTGAATTCTATGTTTTACATCTTCTTCTATTTCCCCGTTATATTGTATGACGGATCCAAGATATTTAAATCATGTCACTTGTGGTATAATATGTTCTCCAATTTTCACTTCTACGCTAGAAGTGGTGTGTCTCTTACTAAACTTACACTCCATGTATTCTGTTTTACTTCTACTTAAACAAAATCCATGAGTTTCCAAAGCTAATCTCCACCTCTCTAACTTCTCATTCATTTCCACTCTCGATTCCCCAACTAAGACAATATCGTCTGCAAATAGCATACACCGTGGTACCGGCTCTTAGATATATTCAGTAAGCACATCCAATACTAAAGTAAATAGATAAGGGCTCAGAGTTGACCCTTGATGTAAACCAATAGTTATCAGAAAATCTTCTGTACATCTACCTTTTGTAACTACACTAATTGTAGTCTTACCATACATATCTTGTATTGCTTGAATATAAGCTATACGAACTCTTTTTTTCTCCAAAGCCTTCCATAAAACCTCCCTTGGTACTCTATCATATGCTTTTTCCAAATCGATAAACACCATGTGTAAATCTCTTTGATTCTCTCGATATCGCTCCATTAATCTTCGCAACAAATATATTGCTTCCATAGTTGACCTTCCCGACATCAAACCAAATTGATTCTCTATAACTTAGGTCTCTTTCCTTAATAGTTGATCAATTACTCTTTTCCATAATTTCATAGTGTGGCTCATGAGCTTAATTCCTCTATAATTTGCATAATTTTGAATGTCCCCCTTATTCTTATAAATAGGAATTAAAGAACTTCTCCTCCACTCATCTGGCATTCTCTTAGATCTCATAATTTCATTAAATAACTTCGTTAGCCAACTTATACATTTCACTCCTAAACCCTTCCATACCTCAATATGTATATTATCTGGTCCAACTGCTCTGCCACTCTCCATTCTCTTTAATGCTTCTTTTACCTCTGCTTCTCAAATCCTACGATAAAAAGTATAATTTTGATCCTCTTCTCTAGTGTCTAACCTATTCGATGGCAATGAAATCTCATAGCCTTCATTAAAAAGCCTATGAAAATAATTCTTCCACCGTTCTCTGATATCTTGTTCCGTGACCAAGACTTTTCCTTCTTCATCTTTAATGCATTTTACTTAGTCTACGTCTCTTGTCTTTCTTTCCTTACTTTTGGCTAACTTATAAATATTTATTTCCCTAACTTTAATACCTAAAGGTTGGTATAACCCATCGAATGCTCTCATTCTCGCTTTACTCACTGCCTTCTTAGTGTCTTTCTTAGCTACTTTATATTTCTCCCAATTTTCATTACTCCTATATAACGACCACACTTTATAACACTCCCTCTTAACTTTAACCTTATCTTGCACGCTTGCATCCCACCACCAAGATTCTTTATCTCTAGGTCCAAAACCTTTTAATTTACCTAATATTTCCTTTGCCACTTTCCTAATCTCTTTAGCTATTCCATTTCACATATCGTTAGCACTTCCTTGTATTTCCCAAGGTCTTTCTTTCACAATCCATCTTTGCACATTCTTTTCTTTATCTCCCTTTAGTTGCCACCACTTAGTCCTTAATACCCTATTTTGGCCTTTGCTTTTTACTCTCCTCCTAACTCGTACATCCATAACCAGAACTCTATGTTGAGTAGTTAAACTCTCTCCAGGTATAACTTTGCAATCCATGCAAATTTTTCTATTTGATTTTCTTATAAGAAAGAAATCGATTTGAGAACATACTCTTCCACTTTTGTACGTGATAAGATGTTCCTCATGCTTTCTAAAACAAGTGTTAGCTAATATAAGATCAAACGTCAATGAAAAGTCTAGAATAGTTTTACCCTCTGCATTTGTTTCCCCTATGCCATGTCCTCCATGAACACCCTCGTAACCTGAAGATACACTTCCCACATGACCATTTAGATCCCCTCCTAGAAGAATCTTTTCTCCTAATGGTATTTCCTAAACTAAACATTCTAAATCCTCCCAAAACTTTACTTTGTGATATTCTTCTAATCCTACTTGTGGTGCATAGGCGCTAATGACATTAAAGATTTCCTTTTCCACTACTAACTTTAATGCAATGATTATATCTCCTATCCTTTTTACATCCACTATAACATTTTCTAAAACTTATCTATAATTATACCTACTCCATTTCTAGATTTAGCCTTCCCAGTATACCAAAGTTTAAAACTTGAAGTGTCTAATTCTTTCGCTTTTTCTCCTACCCATTTAGTTTCTTATAAACATATAAAATTAATTATCCTCATAATCATAGTATCTACTATTTCTATTGACTTACCGTAAGTGTACCTATATTCCAAGTCTCAAAACGAATCCTACTCTCATGAACTAACTTCTTTACCCACATTCGTTCACAAAAATGTGGAAGCCCTTGTTTATTTTTCACTACACTCAGGCGACGATGTAGCGGCTCTTACTCATTTGTCACTATACTCTAGCTATACAGCGCATTACTTCTGGGCAACGCCCTAACATTACATTTAATATATCAATTGTCCATGTTATAAAAATTCGACAAAGTTTTACATTAGCTGTCAATTGCCTAACACAACCCTCCTCTTTTTTTCGGGCTTGAGACCGACTATGAAAAATAATTTGCATCAAGGCTCGTCAAAATAATTTGCCCTTCTCTTTTGGCATTTTCATTTTAACTCCTTTTTAAGAACCGTATTTTTCATAAAAAAATTTAAGTTCCCAATTGAATAAAATATCTTGGGAATCACTCAATTTGGAGTTAAAACCTTCTCGTATGAATCCATCAAAGTTTGCACTCACCATCATTAGAAAATATACATTGGAGGGGCTTTAACTGTCTCGGGGGTTCCTATGAATTTTAAGGCCTCTAAAAACCCAAGACAACTCAAATTTACCATTTAAAAAGCCCTCCTATGAGTTTTTCCAAAATTTTTGTATAATTATGAAAATGCCACTATGTTTCGTCAATTTCGTAACAATCTTACTTCACTATCCTAGCTCTATTTTTCTTTCTGTCTGAGCCTGAAATTATTATTTTTAGGATCTTAGGGTACTACCTAATTATTTCAGGACATTATCTAACTCATTTTAGGAGACTCACTTTTATATAGTTCATTTTGTTATTTTATGAAATTATGTTCGTTACAATCAGGCCTCCAACCGTCAGCACAAGTCTAATGACAATCAAAATAAAAAATAAAAAATCATACTATAGCTAGTTAGGCCTTCGACTATCAACACAAGTCCAGTGACAATCAAAATAAAATATCAAGACTTACACTATAGCTAGTTAAGCCTTTGTGTAACATCCAGTTTCTCCGTAAAATGTATAAAACTCACCAGATATAAAAAGAGATCCTATAAATGGAAAGATTTGAGGATCCAAGTAAAATCAAAGTAATAATCTAGATCTCAAATAATAAGGATCCAATACCAAAGGTGCCCTGAAAATGGAACCAGGTGAGTTAGAAAAGTTTATGAAAAAAAGTTAGGGTATTTTTGTAATTTTTGAAAATTTTGGAAAACTCATAGGAGGGTTTTTTAAATAAAAAATTTTGGCTTTTCAAGTTGTTAGAGGCCCTAAAAACCATGGGAACTCCTAAAACAATTAAAACCTCTCAGGTGAGCGATTTCAGTAAAAGGGTTCACCGGAACTTTGACATAATAGTTTAGAATAGTTTCAAACCCAATTTTGGTGAAACCAAAGGAAATTTATAAGTTAGAGAGCCTACATTTTATGGTAGAAAAGATGGTTCCCGAAAAGGAGTTGAAATCAGGCCAAACGGATAAACCATAGTTTAGGGACTACAATGAAAAGTTAAAAAAGTATGTTAACTTTACCTTTTTGGCTTTTTAAACATCCAGCCACTTGCTCCAGCCTTTAATCATGATTTTTCTAGTTTGAAATAGAGCTAAGAGAGATCCAAAGAAATGCACAAGGAGAGGAGAGAAGAAGGAAAGAAACCAAGCAAAATGGTTAAAGAATTTTTTGTTTTTCACTTTCTCTCCTTTACCAAACCTCTTCTCCTCTTTCTCCTTGCTTCTCCCATGATTTTTATGATTAATTTGAGGTTGATTAGTGGCTAACTTAGTGGGAAGAAGAGAGTAATTGAAGGGAGGCTTAGGAGCTTTGAACTTAAAGAAGCTTGAAACCAAGGTAAGAACCATAACTTCTCTTGCTTCTTCTTGGACGTTTTCTTCATTAGATTTTTGGTTAGAATTGAGCCCATCTAGGAGAGAGTTAATTATAGTCTGAGCTAGGTGGGAAAGAGGATTTTAAAGCAAAAGAAGTAGAAATATGCAATAGGAAGTAAAAGAAGAGCTATAAAACTCAAGTTATCCAACTTAGGGATTTTGGTAGGCACATGCAAATCTAAAACTTCCTAAGGGTCCTATGGTTTATATAAGAGTGTGAATGAGTTCTCAAGAAACCTAAGAAGTCTACCACATGGCAATTCCCTAAAGAGAAACAAGAAAACTCCATGGGTGCTTCTAGCTTACATAAGCTCGACCAAAATAGAACTATGCACCTAGAAAGTGTTTTAAATTGTTTTAAGCCTAAAATAGGACTAGATATGACAGAGAAACATCAAAGGAAACCTTGGAAAAAGTTTAAAAGCCTTGGTTTGTGAACTGGAGGTGTAGGCTCCATAATAAGACATAAAGAAGCAACTCACAGTTAGGCACCTTAAAATGAATTTGTGATGGCTCTGAGGAGTTTAAATGGAGTCAAGAGACTTTAATTGAAGGAGAAAATGGAGCCAAGATCATAAATTCCAATAGTTACTTCATTATGCCTTACATGGAGACATATTGGAGCCATATGAGAAAGTAGCTTTGTATAAAGCTTGCATAAGGCTAAAAGCTTGTTCCAATAAGTGATTTATTTCTCATTTGATATATCTAGGCTAAGAGATTCAAGTGTTTTGAACTATGAGAAATGTTTTTAGCTAATGCTTACATGTTATGATACCATGATATTCTTTGAAATGAGTTTATGAATGCTTTATGGCTTGAATAGGTATGTTTGTGCCAAAAGTCCCTTAGCATAGGTGAAGATGAGCCAAAAGTCCTTAAGATTGGGTGAGACCAAGTCAAAAGTCTTAAAAAGAGTGAGGCTTAGTCAAACGTTCCTTAAAAGTGGGTGAGGCAAATCCAAAAGCCCCTAAAAAGTTAGGTGAGGCTGGACCAATACTCTTGAGAGCCTATGTTTGACATGTATAAGTTTATGTGATGGAGAAAATGATTTATGTATGTTTATGACTAGCCTAAGGGACATGCATACATTGTTTGACTTGAATTTGCATCCATTATGTATGTTTGAAAGGGCAAAGAGCTATTGAGATTCTTTGAATCTCACTCTTCCCCTTTATGTGCCTAATTATATCTAGGTGAGCCAAGTGGACCCAAGAATAGCAGCCAAAGGTCTTGAAGCATGGCACTTTGAAGAAAGAGTAGAGAAATAGACAATTTTATACTATATTGATGTCAAAAATTGTATTCATATAATGTATAAGAGATGTAACCATTTGAACAAGTTTAAATGTGTATAATTATGATGTATGTATGATCTTGAAGCTAAATGAATGTATATATGGAAGATTGACATCTTACCACCATGGTATGCAAGTGTATATATGTGAGCAGCATTATGAGATTGAGCTCCATGATGATTTGAACCATTTGGTATGCTTCCCTAAGCTGCAATTGTACTTTGGGATGTGCTCAAGTGGCCATGGAATCATAAGAAATTCATTTGGTACCCATTAGAACCATTTAGAAGCAAAATTTGACCATAAATTAACCCTAAGCCAAAATCTAACAAAATGGACTAGTCTTGACATGAAATGTGGTGCACTTATAGATTTCATCTATATCTTTTCATAGAGCTAAAGAATGGTAAATTTTGACCTCTAGAGAATTTATTATAATTTTTCAAAATTTGCCAAATTATGCAGAAATGGTAAAGTTATTATGCTAATGGTCAGTTTTGGTTCTAGAGTCTCACAAGGCTCAAATGAAGTACAATGCTTATGAAATTTTATAGACATAAATTAGACATCAAAAGTTTTTCATAAACACTAAAATTACTTCATTTGGAGCTCTATGGAGGGAAAATCACATTTTTAAAATTGCATGATAGTACCAGTAATGTAGCTCAACTTTTGGTATTATTCCATCAATTTTTGTGAATTAAATACCATTTTCTTGATCTACATTTATTTTTAGTCATTAATAGACATCTAAAGCTTTTTGAAATGGTATGGTTTACTTGATTTTGATTTTTTAGAATTAGTTATGAATTTTCAAAGTTTATATCAGAAAACTAAAATAGTGAACCCGAGAGCAAACTTCAATTTTTTGGTGTATGGCTTCTAAACCCTTGATGCATGACTTAAATGATGATTTTTACAACTTGAATAGATATGTTATTGATAGGAAATGATGTGGATGAGTTCACATGGTCCTTAAAGCCATGAATTATGAATATGGTCTCCCAATCATGCAATTTTCTATGTATGAAAACATATGTTTCCTTGTAAATGTTGTCTAATATGCTTGAAATGGATTGTGATAGACTATAGGACCATTGTGTAAAGGTAAAGAGGTTAAGTTATTACACTTTGGTTGTTAGCACAATTCTAATAACAATCAAATCAAAAAATTAATACTCATACTACAGCTAGTTAGACCTTCAGCCATCAGCACAGGTCCGATGACAATCAAAATAAAAAAATCAAGACTCATATTATAGCTACTCAAGACACCAAATAAAAAGCACTCAACAATCTCTAATTACATGCCAAATATTAGATCAAAAAGAGCTCATTTAGATAAAAAGTGGTATAGGGTTCTAAGTTGGTCAATTCTTAGCCCATACAAGACACCAAAATGTCCAAATGGCTTTTCTTAGGGTTTGGCACCTCTTGGGCAAGTCTAAAAGCATAAATAGGACTTGTATGAATAGCCCAAATGGTCCCAAACCTCATGCATCTCATTTTGGTCATTCTACTTCCATTTATACATGTATTTCCATTATGCTAATTTACCATTACATGTCAAAACTATACATTCTCATGGATATGACCTTAGCTCTCATTTATACATAACATATTAACATAATTACACATGCTCATATGGTTACATCACAATTTCATCAAGGGATTACATCATATGCCATGTGTATGTCTAAAAAGGAAGTAAAACTAGGCATATTCATATACTTTGATGTCAATCTTCTTCTTCTAGGTTTGGTGGTCTCTATTACCCTGCTCAATTGTTTCACCTAGCATGTTAAGACATTGGAGAGGAGGGGATGAGATTCAAAGAATTCCAATAGCTCATCTCCTATTCAATCATACATGAAAGTTGCAAAATAAGCCTTACTAATGCATGCATGGGTATATTGTCATGTGTAAACATAAAAGAAGCATTTTCAGCATTTGAACAAGTCATGCATAGCATACAAAGACTTGCCAAGCAAGTGGATTAGCCTCGCCTATTCACTTGTGGATTTTAGACTTGCCTCACCCATTCTTTAAGAGGTTCTTGGACTCAACCTTGTTCTTGGGAGTCAACTTTACTTTTGGAAGACTCTTTTCTTTGTCTCAACTAATCTTAAAAGTTCTTGGCTCATCCTCACCATGGCTAGAGGGCTCTTGGCTTCACCACACTCAAACAAACCAAAGTATCATAGACATCATTTAAAAACATAATGCATATCATAGTACCATGGCATATAAAATCATGCTAGAATATTTTTCATGGCTCAAAACACACATACATGCATTCAAGACAATGTAGGCATACTTCTATGCATAAGAAAAGGCTGAGAGAGCTACCTTGCTAGCATTTGTACACTTTTTTCTTAAACCTTGAATTCTCTTCCTTGACCTCACACACCCAAGAAGGTGGAAATCATTCCTCTTGGCCTAGACACATCATAAAGAAGCTAATTATATCCTTGAAGCAAAGTCTAAGGCCACACAACTTGCTTAGACAATAGATTGGCTTATTAGCCCCTTGGTGTTTCCAAGAATGCACTTAATGAAGTAACACCAATAAAATAAACTATAGGCTCCATTCTTTCCTTTCAAATATGATTCTTGACTCCTTTTAAGCCTCTTGGAGTCATCATACAATTAAAATAAAGAGCCTAACTCCATATTGCTTCTTTAGGTCATATTATGGAACATAAGGCACCAACTCACTTTCTATAATTTCTAAATTTTTTTCAAGGCCTCCCCTCATCTTCAATCATCATATATAACTCAAAAATAGGTTTAGAAAAATTTAAAACTCTCCCTAGGTATGCAAACCCTCTTAGACTGAGACAATGAAGGAAATGGGCTTCCATAGACTTTGGTTTGTTTCCTTGATGGAGGAAGCATATAAGGAGACTTCTAGGGATCTTAAGATCCCATTTAAACTCTCATTAAGGCATAGGAATTAAGAGATCAAATCAGATTTTGTAAGGAACATTTGAAATCTTAGAATTTGCATCTTGAATTTCCATGGTTATTTGTTAATTCTCTTTGCATATTCTTAATCTCCACACCCTTTTTCCTAAGAATCACCCTTGGTTCTGCTAAAAAACCAAGCCCCCCTTGGTCTTCTTAAGTGGGGCGAAATGGGTGGAGAAGAGGAGCAAGGGGTAGCAACCATGAAAGAAGAAATTACCTTGTTTTCTTTCTTTTTCTCACTTGAATTTTGTCTTCTTTGAGCTCCTCTCTTCAAATCCAAAATTTCTCCTTAATTTCTCCCTTAAAATAGATTTATAAACTCCATTATAATCAAGGGAAACATAGGAGAATGGAGGAGAAGAGGTTTGGATGGAAGAAAGCATGAAAAACCATAAAAATCCACACCTTTCTACGTTGTTTTCTTCCTTCCTTCATGCTCCTCTTGGTGAACCTCATCCTAGGGCTTCTTTCTCTGGTTTAGGGTAGAAACATATGAAGCTACATGAGGATGTGAGTGGGGCGCCACTTATATATATAAAGCAGGAAGAAGAATTTTTCAAAAATTTTCATTTTACCCTTCATTCTTGGTATTTTTGTTTCTAACT
This sequence comes from Erythrophleum ivorense, assembly GCA_026724425.1. NCBI lineage: Eukaryota > Viridiplantae > Streptophyta > Magnoliopsida > Fabales > Fabaceae > Erythrophleum > Erythrophleum ivorense. Next base: position 3,300,536 of record JAIUCV010000030.1, on the reverse strand, counting down.
TGTTTTAACTTTTTTTTTTGAGAACCATCATTTCCATTATGAAATTTAGATTCCCAATTTAGTAAAATACTTTTGGAATCACTCAATTAGGAGCTAAAACTTTCTCGAATGAATCAGTCAAATTTGGGTCAACCGATGTTAGAAAATGTCCACCAAAGGGGCCTTAACTGTCTCGAGGCTTTTTCGTGGTTTTCAGGGTCTCTGAGAACCCTAGAAAACTTAAAATTTTCATTTAAAAAGCCCTCCTGTGTGAATTCCAAAATTTTCTCAAAATGACAAAAATGCCTTTAGTTTCGTTAACTTTTCATCACAATTTGTTTTTTCATTATAGCTCTATTTTTCTTTCCATCTGAGCCTGAGATTCTTATTTTTGGGAGTTTAGAATGCTTCCCAAGTTTTTTGAGACCTTAACTAATTCATTTCGGGGGACTTCCTTTTATATCCGGTAAATTTCATTTGTTGGCGAAGAAACCGTACATTATGTTTCTCACGTTTTCTTTCATTTTCAGAGAACAAGATGTTACACTTAGTCTATGTGAAAGCATTCATATTTAATTTAATAGTTATAAAATATAAAATTATTTTTTCTTTTATTTATTTAATTTTTATTTTAGTCAAATCATTTAACTTAGCAACCAATTCAACAACTACAATATTTCTAATTCTGTGATTTTTGGCATACTTATGAAAGTTGTAATATTTGGTTCTTTGAAAATGAAAGAAAACGTGAGAAACGTAACATATAGTTTCTCCGTTAATGAATGAAACTCATCAGATACAAAAGGAAGTCCCCCGAAATGAGATAGTTAAGGTCCCAAAGAATTTGGGAAGCATTCTAGACTCCTAAAACTAAGAATTCCAGGCTCAGACAAAAAGAAAAATAGAGCTAGAGTGAAAAAACAAGTTCTTATGAAAAGCATACCAAAATGTAATGACATTTTCGTAATTTTTAGCAAATTTTGGAATTCACATAGGAGGGATTTTTAAATAAAAGTTTTGAGTTCTCTGGGGTTCTCAGAGTTGCTGAAAACCATGGAAAGTCTCGGGACAGTTAAATCCCTTGCGGTGGATGTTGTCCAATGTCAGTGTACCTAAATTTCGACGGATTCATTTAGGAAGGTTTTAGCTCCGATTTGAGTGATTCCAAAAGCATTTTACTAAATTAGAAACCTGAATTTCATAATAGAAAAGACAGTTCTCAAAAAGGAGCTAAAATGAAGGAGAAACGAAAATGCCAAGAATGAAGGACAAAATGGAAATTTTTGAAAAGTGTAACTTCCTCCTACCTATATATATGATGAACCCTTCTTCTCCCATCATTATGCATGACCATGTTCTGCCCAAAACCAGAGGAAAACCCTTGGAGATGAGGTGCATAAGAGGAGGAAGAAAAGCAGGAGAAATTCATGGTAGAAAGGTATGGATTTTCATAATTTTTCATGCTCTTTCTATTCCAAACCTTCTTCTCCTTCATTTTTCTTTGTTTCCTATGATTAAAATGAATTTTGCAAATCTATTTTAAGGGAAAAACTGAGGGGAAAATTCGGATTTGAAGAGAGGAGCTCAAAGAACAAAAGATTCAAGTGAGAAAAAACAAGAAAACAAGGTAATTTCTCTTCCTATGATTATCATCTTTGGTTCCTTTCTCCACCATTTTGCCCCACTTGAGAAAAGCTTGGGAGGAGATGATTGTTAGGCAGAACCAAGCATGAATCTAAGGAAAAAGGGTGTGACGATTAAGAATATGCAAAGAAAATTATCTAAAAACCATTAGATCTCAAGATGCAAATTCTAGGGTTTTATGTGCACCATCCAAAATCTGACTTTATATGATAATTCTTAGGCCTAATTAAGAGTTTAAATGAGCTCTTAAGATCTCTAAGATGCTCCCCACATGCTTCCTCCTTTAAGAAAACAAAGAGAATTCCAAGAAAGCCAAAAAGGCGCATAGTCTCAAGCAAGCAAGGTTGGGGTAGCTAGGAAGAGTTTTAAAGTTTTCTAAGCCTTTCTTGAGTCATATTTGATGAATGAAAATGAAGGGAGGCCTTGGAAAAAATTGAGAACTCATAGAAAGTGATTTGATGCCTTAGGTTCCATATTATAACCTAAAGAAGCAACATGATGTTAGGCTCTTTGTTTTAATTGTGTGATGACTCCAAGAGGCTTAAAAGGAGTCAAGAATTCTATCTGGAAGGAAAGAATAGAGCCTAGAATTTATTTGAGGAGTGTAGCTTTATTAGGTGCATTTATGGACCATAATGGAGCTTATAGAGCAATCTAGCATCTAAGCAAATTATATGGCCTTAGAGATTGTTTCATAAACTTAATTGGCTCCCATAAATTGTATTTAGGCCAAGAGAAACCATCTCCACAAGTTTGTGGGTGTGTGACCGAAAAAGAAGGCTTGAAATCCAAGAAAAAAGTATGTGATTGTGTGCAAGGTAGCTCTCTCCACCTTCTCTTATGCATGGATGTGTGTTTAGCTTATCTTAGAATATGTGTATGTGTATTTTCAAGCTATGAAAAGTATGCTAGCATGATTTTATATGCCATGATTTCATAATGTCGTGTTATGTTTTCAAATGAATGTATGATGTTTGTTGAGTTTGCTTGAGTGTGGAGAGGCCAAGAACTCTTGACCATGGTGAGGATGAGCTAAGAACCCTTAAGGTTGGTTGAGACAAAGTAAAGAGTTGCCCAAAAGCAAAGTGGGCTCCCAAGAGTATGGTCGAGTCCAAAGCTCTTAAAGAATGGGTGAGGCAAATCCAAAATCCATGAAGAAAAATGTATGGTCAATCCAAATACTTAGTGAGCTCTTGAATGTCTTGTATGACTTGTTCACATGCTAAGCTTGCATCTTGAATGTCCATTATTTGTATTATGTCCATGCGTGCTTTTTTAAGGCTTGCTTGCATATATTATGTATGATTGAATGGGAGATAAGCTATTGGAATTCTTTGAATCTCATTCCCTCATCTTCAATGACCTCACATGCTAGGATAGCTAATAGGAGCCAACAACATTGAAGGAAGAAGATTGACATCCATACATTTAGCATTTACCTTCTTAAAAACCAAAATGAACCATAATGATATATATGGATGCTGTAAATAGCTTATGACCCTTAAAAAATATGTAATTATGATACTATATGATGTAAAAATGAAAGTATGTGCGTATGTGAATGATGGAATGTGAATTGAGCATGTATAGCAAGGATAGCTTCATGAATGAGTTTATGGAAATGTGTATATGTGTGCATGGAAAGGCCAAAATGAGATACATGGGATTTGGGACCATTTGGGTAGCTTACACAAGTCTTAAATGTGCTTTTAAACTTGCCTAAATGGTGTCAAAACCAAGGCAAAACCATTTGGCAATTTTAATACCCCATATGGAGCCAAAAATGACCATAATAGAACCTTATGTCACTTTTTAGCCAAATGATCTATTCTTAGTTTGAGATTTGGCATGCAATTAGGTCTTATTAAGAGCTTTTTAGGAAGCTAAAGATCATAATTTTCAAAGGTCTACAGAATATTTGATGATTTTTCAAAGTTGGCAAATTTTATGGTTTTGGTATGTTATATTATTCATCTAGTCCAAAATTGAATTCTGTCACATGACGCTTAAATGATGTCTAATTGCTATGAAATTTTTTACAGAGAAACTAGGTATTACACTGGAAGTACTTCATTTGGAGGTCTAGAGAAGAAGATATGAATTTTTGAATATTTTGTCCAGTATCAGGGATTTTCCCTTACCTAAGTTACTATTCTATTAAATTTCAAGGTCTGAACTTAATGAATTGGTTTGGAGACATTTTTCCTCTCTAGATAATATCCATAACTTTTCAGATTGGTATCATTTGCATGGTTTGGATTTTTGTGGAATTAATTAGACATTTTCAAAATTTTCTGCAGAATTCTATGACAGTTCCAGAATGCAGTCTGACCTCTGGACCATTTTGGATGTCAAATGTCCTTTAAGATGGATGTTATGATTTGGACATAAAGACTCTACTAGCTTTGCTTGCTTGTCTTTGAACCAGTACTTCAAGTCATCCAAGAGGGAGGAAGAAAGAAAGCCATTTTAGATAAGGAATCATGCTTTTTTTATGGTCTTGCTTTTACTAATATTCTTCTCCTTCTTAAGCCCTCTCTCTTGGTGGTTTTAGCTTCTTGAAAGAAACACTTTTGTGGTTGGTTACTTGGAAGGAGGAAAGGAATTGAGGAAAACAATTGTAGCATCAAATTCTCCTCTTGATAAGCATTAAAATAAGGTATGTATCATGGTGGAAAATTTGCTTCTTCTTGTCTTCTCCTTTCTCTCTATGTTTAGACAAACCTAGAATCTTAGAAAGGGAATATGTTTTGGATGAAAACATGATAGAACTAGAGGTTTGGGAGTGAGGAGAACAAGATGGAACTAATAGAATTCATTAGAAGCCTATAGAATGCAATTATGGCCATTAGGGTTTTCTTTGCACCTTAAGGGTTTTGAAATTATAAGATGGCACTTTAAGCTATATGAATTTATAATTAAGTTAAAGAGAAGCCAAGAATGTCTATATGTATCAAAAACCTTGAAGAAACCAACAAAATTCTAATAGGCTTCCATAGGTGTGTTTTTTCAGCCAAGGGGTGCTTGAAACACTTGGGGAGTGTTTTTTTAGGTTCTAATGATTTAAGAGACTTAGATATGATGAATAAATAATTATGGCATCATTGGATTGAATTTAGGGGCCTTAAATTGAAAGTTGAAATTTTAAGGCCTAAATAGGGTTAAAGAAGCAAGTTGGTCTTAAATACCTCTGACCAAGCATATAATGATTCGCATGAGTTTTATTAAGGATATATGGCTTATAACAAGTGAGAGTTTGGGGTTTGGAAAGTGAAAACAAAGAATTGCTTCTTAATTGAACTAAACTTGTCCTAAATATAACACCATCATTTCTAGCTCATACCCATCATGCCTCACATGCTCATATGAGATATAAGAAGAATAAAGTGAGATTTTTCTCATTGGAATCTTATACTTTCTTAACATTGCGGCATGGGGTTAAAAATGCATTTCAGTGTCACATGGACCATGTGAGCTCATTTTATGCTTCCTCATATTTAATTGCACCATTACAACTCATTGCAATCCCAAAAACATGCTTTGAACCCATGGAAACTAAAAAAGGATATGAGACATGTAGATTCATTTTCGGCAGACTTGGCCTCATTTATGGGCAAAGTTTGGAAAATCACAATTAAATCCTAAAAAATCGAAAATGTGTGATCTCTGTCATTATAGAAAACTTAGAATGTATAATTCATACTAAAAATATGTAGCAGCCTTAAAATCCCACACACAAAGCGTTTGACATGCGAAATCATCTGGAGGTCGGAGTGGGCTCTGTTACTGTCACAGTTTACTGATATGAACTTCAAAAATGTATAACTAATTCCAAAAAAATCCAATGCATGAAAATGATACCACTATGGAAATATGTGGATGTTAACTAGAGAGAAAAAATAGTTTCAGATCATTTCATCAAGCCAAACTCCCGGAAATCGATGGAACAGTACCTTGGGTCAGGCAAGATGACTGATACTGGGCAGGAACTTCGAAATTGCATATCTTCCTCTCTAGACCTCCAAATGAGGTGATCTCTGTGGCCACAGAAATCTTGTGACCTCTAGTTTATTCATGTAAAATTTCATAAGCATTGGACACCATTTGGCCATCGGGTGACACAGAATTCAAAACTGCCAGTGTGAACAGTACCCATACCAGAATCCATGAAAAATCCCAACTTTGAAAATTTCTCAAATATTATCTAGGTCTCCGAAAATTATGATATTTAGCTTCCCAAAAATCTCTTAATGAGACCTAATTGCATGCTAAGTTTCAGAGCAAGACTAACTCATTTGGCCAAAAAATGGCATAGGATTCCATTATGATCAATTTTGGCTCCATATTGGGTACCAAAATTGCCAAATGGATTTCCCTTGGTCTTGACACCTTTTGGGAAAGTCTAAAAGTACATTTAAGACTTGTGTGAGCTGCCCAAATGGTCCCAAACCTCATGCATCTCATTTTGTCCTCTTAACCCACACTTATACACATTTGCATCCAACTTCCAATTTGCATAACTTGGCATTACATACCCAAATTCATTTCTAAAGTTCATGCATCATATCCATACATGTATACATCACATAATATTATATTTATATGTGTCTCAAGGGTCATGTGCCATTTACAATAATCATATACATCATTGAACATCATTATGGTTCAAAAAGAATACAAACTAGGCCTAGGCTTGTCAATCTCCTTCTTTCATGGTTGTTGGCTCCCTTCACCATAGCTACTTGGTCCACCTAGCATATTAGAGCATTGGAGAGGAGGGGATGAGATTCAAAGAATCCCAATAGCTCATCTCCCATTCAATCACACATAATATGTACAAAGCAAGCTTTTCAAATGCATGTATGGAAAAATGGAAGTCATGGACATTTTCAAAGCAACCTTGGCATGTGAATCAATCATACAAGACATTCAAGAGTTCCCCAAGTGTTTGGATTGGCCTCACACTTCTCCTCATGGATTTTGGACTTGCCTCACCCATTCTTTAAGAGCTTTGGACTCAACCATACTCTTGGGAGCCCACTTTGCTTTTGGGAGACTCTTTGCTATGTCTCAACCAAGCTCAAGGGTTCTTGGCTCATCTTCACCAAAGGGAAGAGTTCTTGGCCTTTTCACACTCGAGCAAACTCACACAAACATCAAGTAATCATTTGAAAACATAACATAGCATCAAGCATCATGGCATATAAAGGCATGCTAGCATACTTTTCTTAGCTTGAAAATACACATACACACATTTTAAAACAAGCTAAACACACATCCATGCATGAGAGAAGGTGGAGAGAGCTACCTTGCATAATTTCACACACTTTTTCCTTAGCTTTCAAGCCTCCTCTTTTAGCCACACACCCATAAGTTGGTGGAAATAGTGTCTCTTGGCCTAGACACAAATTATGGGAGCCAATTAAGTTCATGAAACAATGTCTAGGGCCATGCAACTTGCTTAAACCCTAGATTACTCTATAACCTCCATTATGGTCCATTTTGGCACCTAATGAAGCAACACCCCTCCAATGATTTTTACTCCTCATTCTTTATTCTCAAATATGATTCTTGACTCCTTTTAAACCTCTTGGAGTCATCATATCATTAAAACAAAGGGCCTAACATCATGTTACTTCCTTAGGTCACAATATGGAACCTAAAGCACCAACTCATTCTCTAAGCTTCCTAAATTTTTCCCAAGGTTTCCCCTCACATTCATTCATCATATATGACTCAAAAATGGGCTTGAAACAATTTAAAATTCTCCCTAACTATGCCATCCCTACTTGGCCGAAACTTAGAGCATAAATGGGATTTCATGGCTTCTTGATTTTTCCTTGATGGGAGAACCATTTAGGGAGGTTGTTAAGAGTTGTAGGAGGTCAAGGAAACACTTAAATAGCCAAGAGAACTCATAGATTAAATCAGTTTTTACAATCCCCTTAAATGCTCTACACTTTTCTAACTTTTAGGTTCATGACTTTCCATGGGGTTTTGTTCATTTTCATGGAGGAAAAGGCATATGGGGGACCTCTTAGGGATCTTAGGAACTCAAGCAAACACTAATCTAAGCTAGGGAATTCATGGATCAAAACAGATTTCACAATGTCTCCATGAATCCCTCACTTTTCTATCTTGTGTTTTCATGCTTCTTTCTTTGATTTCTTTGCACCTACTTGCTTCTCACACTCCAAAATCTATGAATCTCCCTTGCTAGGACCAGAATTCATCTCCCTTTGATTAGGCTCTATATGGGACGAAATTATCACAAGAAGGAGAAGGGAAGAAGAAGCATGGAAGATAACAAGTTACCTTGATTTCCTAGCTTTTCTCAAGAGCTCTCTTCCTTGCTTCAACTCTCTCCTTAAATTTTGAAATTTACCCCTCTGTTCTGGGCTCAAAATAGAACCAAACACCTCACTAAATCCATAGGAAGAGAGGAGGAAAGGAGGGTAAGAAGTTTTCTAAAGGGAAGAGCAAAAGTTTCCATGAATTCATACCTTTTTCTTGGCTTTTCTTCTTCCCTTGAGTTTGCTCTTGTGCACCACTCTCTCTCTCTGTTTTCTAGGCAGAAACAAAGCATTTTACTCAGAGGAGCTGCTGGAACGTGGATAAGAAGAAGCCAAAAGTCACTTTATGTAACTTTTTACTTTTGCATTTTAGTCCCTTTTCTTGGCTTTTTCATTTTAGGCTCATATCAACTCCTTTTTGAAATCCATCTTTTCCATCATATTCCTTAGGCTCTTAATCATAAGAATTTCCTTTGGAATCACTTAAAAAGGATCTGAAACCATTCTGAACCGTTCAGTCAAAGTTTTAGTCAACCTTTGCCAAAATCACTCACCGGAGGGGTTTCAACTGTTCTAGGGGTTCCCATGGTTTTCAGGGCCTTTGAGAACCCCGGAAAGCTCAAATTTTCCATTTAAAAAGCTCTCCTGTGAGTTTTCAAAATTTTCCAAAAATTACAAAAATACCCCTACTTTCTTCGACAAATTTTCTGAGCTCTTTTGGCTCTGGTTTTTGGGCATCTCAAACCTCAAATCCTCATTTTCTAATATTTAAAATTTTATCATAATTTTAGTTGGCCCCAATTCTTTCTATTTCGAAGACTTCCTTTTATATTTGGCTCATTTTTTACGTTTACGGAGAAACAGAACATTGCGTTTCTCACGTTTACGGAGGGACTGGATGTTACACTAAAAACCACATTAAGGTTTAATGGAATTAAGTGATGATCATAAAACCTAGAATGAATCCAAATGGATTGATTTGCCTTGCAAGCTGTTTGGATAAGGAACTTTATGTTAGAGCTCTATGTGGTTGATTCCATCATTAGACCATTGGTTATTTATTGTGATAATAATGTAGTTGTTTTGTATTCTAAGAACAATAAGATAAGTAGTGGATCTAAGCAAATGGAAATAAAGTATCTTACAATTAGAGACCTGTTCAAGAATAGAGACATTATTATAGAGTTAATTAATATAGAGCCAATCTTAGCTAATCTTTTAACTGAAGGATTAAAACCCATATAATTTTTAAAACTTGTTAAGAACATAGGTGTTTTAGGGTTTTTAGATTAATGGGAATTTGATGCATTTTTTATTTTTGTTGATTCTATAGATGTCTTTTAACTACTTTATTATATTTTAATTCACCATAAATTTCTAATGTATTGTATGCATTATATCATTGCACCATTAATCCAACATGGTTTTTATGATCATTATTATGTTGAATATTTTGCATAGGCAAAGATTGAATACAACGGGTATGTAACAACCAGAAAAAGAAAAAAAAAGAAAAGAAAAGAAAAGAAAAGCTGAAAATTTTTTGAAAGGCTGAAAATTTTCTAAGTCTACTCGCTATAGCCTAGCTATAGCGAATGTACCTACTCGCTATAGTGAGAAATGGTCTAGCTATAGCAAAAATGCTTCTAGCTATAGCAAGTGCGGGCATCCCATACAAAAACCAGGGCATTGCTCACCGTAGCGCAAGCTATAGCGAAAGCAAGGGTCTGGAACTGATACGTGCTCGCCGTAGCAAGTGTTATTCTTCGCTATAGCAAGGGTAAGTTCGAAAAAGCGTAAAAAAAGAGAATTTGACTTCTTAAAGTGTCTAGATTCATTCTTTCTCTGTAAACCGACCTAAGCTTTGACCAAGAGAGAGAAAAGGGCTGTGGAAAGAGAGAGAGACCTAGAGAAGGAAGGAGAACAAGCAAAAAGGTAAGTAAGCTTGAGATTTCCATAGCTTTTCTTCTTAGCATGTTGTTCTTCTTTCTTTGCCCTCTCTTTCTATGGTTTTGGTAGTTGAGTTGGGTTTAGTTTAGAAGAAGGAAAATGGAAAACCACTCTTGAAGAAGGCTAGAACTCATGTATCTTCACTTCTTCTTTTTTGCTTTCCTTTTTGAGAGTTTGAGAGAGGAAGGAGAGTGAGTGAAATTTTAGAGAGAGAATCCCTAGTTTCTTACATGTGTAATAGGGATTTGCTTCGATGAAGAGCCCCTTTAGCTTTGTGAGTACTTATTTGAGTTATGAGAGAACAATTCCATACTCTTTGTTGTGCCTAGGCTCAAAGGAAGCAACTCCATCTAGTCGTGAGTGTGAAATCAAGAAGGAAGAAGAGAAATTGAAAGGGAAAGCTTGTGTTAGCCAATAAGGTAGCTCTCCACTCTTTCTTGTTGCATTCTTGGATGTGTAATAGTCATTGTATGCTTGTGTATGTGCTTGTATGATGAGACATGCCATTTGATGTTGCCTTGATGCATTGGTACCAATATGCTTATGATATGAATTGTTGAAATTGCTCGGGTAAGGTGGTGCCGAAAGTCCCTTGAGACGGGTAAGGTGGAGCCGAAAGTCCCTAAACCAAGGGTGAGGCCAATCCAAAAGTCCCAAAACTCGGGTGAGGCTAGACCAAAAGTCCCTAGAGCTTATTCTTGGCATTGATATGATATTCATGGTATGAAACTCATATGTTATGTCATTGTGACTTGTTTGCATGCTTTGACTAGTTTATATATCTTGATTGCTTCTTTGAATAAGTATGAGCTATTGAGATTCCCTGAATCTCACCCCCTTCCCTCTCCCATCTTAATATGTTAGGTGGAGCTCAAGGAGAACCAAGTGTACACCAGAGAGCCTAGTTGAGTATGCTTAGGAAGTGGTGTAGTTATTTTAGATCTTTTGATGTAAAGAGGTGCCAAAATGAATATGCACCTATTATTTTTGAGTTGTAAATATGTGAGCACATGTAAACATATGTATAAGTATGTATGAATGATGCATGAACTATGTAGAAAGCCAAAGCAATGAAAATGTGAAATTTGGCCCTTTTGTGGCTTACATGTAAAAGTGTATTTTGGCCCATAGCATAGTGAGTTTAAGATGTGTATTGATTTGGACCACTTGAGTATTTCATATATGCTATGTTTATACTTTCAAACTTGCCCAAGAGATGCTAGAACATGAGGGAGGCCATTTGGACCCACTTTGAACCATTTTGGGTGCCAAAACCACCAATTTTGTGAGCTCCGTCAAAGTATGACCAGATGAGCTCTTCTTGATATGGAATTTGGCATGCCTCTAAAGTCTATTGAGAGCTTCTTGAGAAGCTAAAGTGGGTAATATTTGGAGGTCTAGGGATTGGCAAATTGTTGAAGTTGGAAAATTTTGATGGTTTTGGTCATGGTATTGTGCAACTAGTCCGAAAATGAATCCATGTCATTCATGGACTAAATGGTGTCCAATTGTCATGAGATTTTATGAGCATAAACTAGATATCCACAGTGACCTATACCAACTAGGATCACCTCCATTGGAGGTCTGTAGAGGGAGAAACGACTTTCTGAAATTCTGTATCAGCATCAGGGAAGCTTTCCGACCTTTGTTACTGTTCCATCAGTTTTCGAGGTCCAAGAGCTCTTGAACTGATCTGGACTTATTTTTTTCCTCTAGTTAACATCTGTAGCTTTCTAAATTGGTATAGTTTGTCCAGATTGGATGTTTTTGGAATTAATTACTAATTTTCAAAGTTCATGACAGTAAGCTGCACTAGTACCAGGGACAGCCGGACCTCTGTCTCTTTTTCGATGTCAAAGATGGTCCAAACACTGAGATTGTGGTTAGGAGTTATTTTTAGTGTGAATTTAACATCCAAAGCTTTCCAGAGAGCTATTATTTACTTAATTCCCATTTTTTTAGAATTAGTTATGATTTTCCAAAGTTAGAGCCAAAAATCTGACTTTTGGACTCATTTGAGAAATTGCATTTTCTTGGTTTTTGGCTTCATATCCGTGGTTTATGAGTTGTTTGAGGCTATGTACAAGTCTTATAAATGGTAATTGAGTAGAGTATGTGAATGATGGGTTCACGAGACCCACGGGGCAAAATATGACTGGTTGAACCCCGACTTAAAGTATTGAAATGCCACGGTTTGTACTTGTTCATTGGAAATCATATGGAATCAAGCCTAGAGGGAGATTAGTTGGAGTTAAATCATTATGGTGTTACATCGGGTATCTTAAGATATATTGTATATCTTAAATATGATGATTTTATTTGTCACGATATGTCTCTATTGATACCATACAATATTCTCGAGATAAAACAATTTGAGACATATAGGCTTATTTTAAGCTAATTAATTTCTCTTGCTAGTTGAGCATATAGGGTATTGAGAAATCGGAGGTCCAATAAGAACTAGAACATTGTTGATCACATTTGGGACATATTTCTTATCACACTTTTAGACTTATGATCCATGTCAAAATGATTGTTGGTATGTGTGACTATAGATTAAGAATATGCAATAAAGGGCATATGATCACTATTATCTTATGTTGATGGTTATGTTGGACCTAATCGTATTTGTTGTATTATCCTATAACTATTTTTAAATAAAGTGCACATATAAGGCTTTGTTATTTGTCAACTTGAGAGTTGTTTTACAAAAATAAAATGAATTTCTTAAAAAAAATGTGACCTAAGTGGGAGAATGTAAAAAAATATATATTTTATATGCTCACATTAATTGCATATTTTGTTTTCTAAATGTGCCTAATGGTTTATCAAAATATTACTATAGGCCCAAACTAATTTTTAAGTGATTATAATGTAATTGGGCCAAATGCATATTTAATATTAAGTTTATTAATGTGGCTAAACTATAAACTATTAAGTTTTACTGAAACCCATAATAGGAGGGCATAGTAAAACACTATTTTAAGGTTAGGATAGATTCTCTTTCTAACACTAATTTCAATAAGCTTTCCTATCTAAAGTGGCTGACAAAGCAAGGTCATGGAGAGGAAAATCTAGATATAGTCAAGTCTAAATTGCTACTAAAGACGAATCATGTATGTCCTAAACTAATCTCATATTTGGTATTCAAAGGTTATGTACTAGATCATTGTTGCTTTTAAGTTTATTCAATTAGGCTTTTCAAAATTAAAAAGGTGACGCTTTTCTCTCAAGAAGTAATTGATTATCCTTGTCAATTACTATTGTACTTTCTTGTTTTTCATATTATTATTATTATTATTATTATTATTATTCCCAAAAAATGTAGAGGTAGAAAATAAATTAGAGCATTTCTATGAAATCCATGGAAATTTAATTTTGGTGCTATGAACTACTAGCTCATTAGCCCTAACCTTCAAATATACAGCTAATTGCCGATAACCTTTATGTCATCTTAAAACAATAAATAAATTATAAAAGTATCGTTTTGGCTTTTTAAATTCACACTAGATTTCACTTTAGCTGCTTTCTTTTTTTTCCCCCACGAGGGGGGTAGTTTCTATTAATGGCCTTGAACTTGCAAAACGATTCTTACACTTTCACTTTAGTTGAAATTATTATTTTTGTGTAAATGTCTTTTCCCCCTCCTATAGCTGTTGTGATCGTGAATAATGAGCTATCATAAATCTGTAAAAAAATTTTATTGTGTGTTCCAACTCTCCTCCCCAATTTAACGCCGTGGAGATCTTGGAGATTTACACCTTGGATGATGCTGGGAATTGGTACTCCTGTTCTTAGGGATGAAAACCATGTATTGGTCTTCATTGGGTAATTTTTGTTCTTTGCTAACGTAGAGGGGCTTATTTGGCCAAAATAGTTTATTGGCCATTTAAGAGTCTAAATATGTATTCTCAAACTTAGATGTCGCATTACTGCTCTAAGTTGATGAGTTTAATAATACAAGCACAAGAGACTAATTTGAAGATGTTTAATCAATTGAAAGATGTCAATAAAACAAAAAAGGAATAAGAGATTAAAATAAAACTTAATATAAAGTAAAAAGATCAAAACAATCATTTAATAATGACTAAATAGATAATGCACATATAACCTCACCTACATCATATAACTAATTAACAAGTACTAGGAATAAGAAACACTGTAAGACCAGTCGTAGAACAACCAAAAATTAATATGATAAGGATATATAACCAAGAAGCAAATGAAGAAATAACGGAACCCCAGATAAAAAATAGACCTATGAATGAGCAAGTATATGAAACAAGAATAATAGTAGAAGAACTGAAACACGGACAACAAATAATGAATAATAATTTATGGACTATATACGAGGAAGTTCAAAAAATAAAAACAAACTAAGAAATACCAATCTATGAATATATATCACCAGAAGAATGCCAATAATTAGATAAAGAAAGATTAGCCTTTATGCAAAAATTAGATAGGATAGACTATGATGAAATAGAATTCCTACCCTATCTACCAAGACTAGAAAAATCAAAAACAAAATATATTAATATGATAAGAATATTAGATGAAGATGAACAAGACAAAATTGAAAGAAAAATGAGTCAAGAAGAAATCAACCTAGAATCCTTGAAAAAAGAACTAAGTTATTTAAGTCTACAAGATACCTACGAAGTAAATATGCAAACTGCAAAAATTGAAGAATTACCATTAAATCAACCCTTTAGTCCGCCCAATCTATCTGATGAAAGATACCAAAGAATAAATGAAGAAACTAGTAGAGAAATCAAAATTGAACAACAAGAATTAAAACATAAAGAACCAATGAGGAGTATAGGTAATGAGTTTATGTATGAAACTATATACACCCCATCTAAAGATAACAAATTCATACCCCCTCCATTAGAACAATATGAAACTAAGTCAATTCCAAACTCAGGAATATGGTTAAACCTAGATTGTAATTTAGATCGAGAAAGAAGACTAGAAGAATGGAGTAAATCACAATTAATAGCCTTCATAAATAGAACAACAAGTACACAATCAGCCATTCTAATAATTGAAGCCTGTTTCACAGGAATTATCCTGGAATGGTGGAAAAGTTTAACAGAAGAATTTAGACAACAAGTAAGACAAGTATCAGAATATACAACAAACAAAGAGTTTTATGCATTAGTATTAAGAAAATATGAACAAGTTCTAAGAAATGAATTTCTAGGAAGAAGTGTAGGAGCAAATGAAAAAACAAAAATAGAAAGAGCTATAAACAATTTACATCAAATTGAAATATGTTCTCTAGAACCAAAGATCTTAAACCAATACATCTGTGAATACCAAAAGTATTATTATGAAGCTAGGTTAAATAATTACGAACAAAAAAGATTTAACTTAGATTTATTCTACTACAAGCTACCAAAGTTACTATCAGGATCAATTATAACAAAATATAGAAAAGCATTTAACGATAGAATAGATTTAATGCCATATGTAGACACCATGGGACAAGAGAAGATTTCCTTAGGGAATATCTATCCAATAAATGCAAAGAAGCTTGGCAACATCATAAGTATTATAAAACAAACAAATTAATTCTTCAATGTAGCGACGTAGAAACACCTCATAAATGAGGATGTACCCCTCAACAAGAATACCCAATAAGGAAATATCAGAAAAAATATCAGAAGAAACCTTACAAACGTTGTAAGTATAAATTTAGAAAGTATCTAAAATCAAGACTTCAGGAAAAAACAAAATTTAGGAAACCCTTTAAACCAGGAAAATATTATAAAAAGGGACAAAAAAAATAAATTATGGAAAATATCCTAATACATGTCAATGTTATAACTGTGGACAATTAGGACATATAGCAACAAACTGTAAAAAACCTAGAAGCAAGAAAGTAATGAATTTAATAGAAACAGCTAAAGAATATAACTTGGAACCAATAGAATTTAATACCTATGTAGAGGAAGAACTAAATTATTCCAATGTAAAAATATATAAGATCGAAAAATTATTCATAGAATCAGAAAAAAAAACTCTACATCCAGTGAAGAATATAATTATATTTCTGAAGAAGATGAAATTAACATGATACAAGAACTTGACAATAACATAACCATTGAAGAATGGAATTCAGAAGAATTTGAGAAATTATGGAAAAATTTAGAAGAACAAGAAGAAAAAGATCTTGTAAAAGAATTAGAAGAATTTAAAGAATTTGAAAAATTAGATTTTAACGAATTTCAAAAAATATGGGAAGAATTGGAAATAGGAAAAACCAATATAGATTTCCCAAAAAAAATAATTCCAAAAAAGAAAAGAAACATGAATAGAAAAAGATTGAAAAATTTAGAAAAATTAAAAAATTTACCACAGCAAATAACAAATCCTAAAGCACTAACTAAACAATATAGAAATGCTGAATTTAGAACCCAAGATTTAATATCGGGAAATAATTATAGATGTTCAAGAGTCTCAAATAAAAAGAAGAATTCATATGTTTGGAGATGTCCATTAAGATCTTTATTTTCTATTAGTAAATATTGTGAATTTCATTATCAACAGAGAAGATACAACCTAAAAAACATTGAAAGGAAGAAAAAATGGATAAAAGAAAATAAGAAATTACAAAAAGGAAAATAGTTGTAGAACAAAGAATTGCACAATTGAGAAAAGAAAAATCTAAAAGAAAAAGATTAAAAAATGAGAAAGGAAACATTATATGATTAAGTATGGTTAAGGATTAAGAACCAATAGATTAGCAAATAAAATGTTATATAAATGGCAATCTGATTTATCCTATTATGATTATTCTATTGAATATGTGAAAGGAAAAAATAACTTGATTGCTGATTTCTTATCCAGAGATGGAGCAATCTCGACCAAATAAAGATGCAATTAATCAACAACAAGAAGAGGAAAGCTCTTATCCTCATTTGATTGCGCGAATAAATGCGATGGAACTCAATATCAGTATTTTGTCTTCACAGACAACAAATCAAATGAATAGTATCAGTAATACTGTCAATTATCTCACTCAGGCTATGGGTAACTTCAGTTCCCATGTCGGTGAATTGGAAAAACGATTAATCCAATTAGAAAAACAAGTAATGGGTCTTTCACCCAGTCCAACACCTCCACAAAGTCCAAGCCCATCAACTTCAACTCATATTCCATCTACCCCATCCTTTGCGGCCATTTTAGAACAAGAAACTAAACAAGCCCAAGAACAGGCCCAAATAGCCTCCTCATCAACCTCTAATCCAGTAAACCAAGCCCAAAGAAGGCTCCAGGAACAATATGAATATTTCCAACCCATTATCCAAAAACTTAACCAGTGTCGTATAACAGCTCTAACCATTAAATATATTTCCCATTATTCCATTAACAAAGCTGTTATTAACCCTGGTACCAACCCACAATTAGCTTATACTTTATTTTGTTATGGATTAGTCCACTGTATTTATCCATTAAAAGAGCTTACGGAATTATCATTATTTCCACAAGCCGTCCAAGTAGCCGCCAAACACTACCACAACATCATCACCCAGTATACCATGTACATGAGATGTTATTCAACAGTAACTGAAATAACATCAGAAAAATTTTATCCTCCCATTAACCTTATTAAATTTGGAACTACAAAGAAGCCCTTCGAATTTGAGGAATCTGAAAAGTCCTTAATTGACCAAGAAGAATTTAGTCTTCTTATCTCAAAAATAAAAGCTTAAGAAATTGAAACTATATTTTCAGAAATGAATAGAACTTTATCCAGCGAAGAACTCCAATGGACATACTTCAAAGGCTAAATTCATGTATCTATTCAGTAGGAAGAATAAGTCGTAAACCTCGATTATTTCCTGAGTTTTACGAACAAATAAAAACAAATCAAATGGATAATACTGACGACACCAAAAAGAGAATATGCCAACAGTTATCAGAATATCCTGCCCATGTATGCATTTATTGCAAGAACAAAGAAAAATCTGTCGAAGCTCAAAGTAATCCACCTACAAGCCTCAACATCCTCGAACTTTGAAGTAGTGCCAAAGTATTGACGCGACAAAAAGAAAAGGCAGAGAAGACAAAGAAAGGGGCATCAAAGTCAAAAAGAAAAAAAAAAAAGAAAACGACATAAAGAAAAAATAAAGATGACTCGACAAGAAGACAAAGAAGGAAGCGACCCAAAGCAGCCAAGACTTGACAAAAAGAAAAAGAAGAAGTGACAAAAGCAACCGGCATCTATCCATAAGGAATCGACTTTATTAAAGTTTAATAATTGTAGTATGGCAGAGGAATGCCTCTCGCTCACCCCTCATCTCTATATAAAGCCCTGTAAGTTTCATTTGTAAGCCTCGTAAGTAACCCTCTCTCTAAACTTCTCTCATAGACTCTGAATTCTCTAAGAATTCTGAGCACCCCCTTTGTACATTCAAGCATTCATCAATAAAGAAGTATATTTTGCAGATTAAAGGTATGATTAGCTAAACTCTTTAGCAGAATTAATTGTAGTATTTCAGCTTATTAGCCATATATGTTGAATTGATCTTATTCTGCTGTGTCAATATTGAGATGAAGATTAGATATCTTTTGAATAGTAAATTAGAACTTGGAATGGCTACACCTCCGGTAGGAAACGAAGGAAGGCTGTGCTTAACTAAGCTGAAGGAGGAAGGTACCATAGCTACCTTGAGGGTCTTGTGTACCCCATGTTGGTCCTGTGTGCCTTGTAGCATTTCTTTGTATGAAAGAGGATAGAGTGTACCTTCTATCACCCGGTTTAGTTTCGGTCAATCCCTATTCCTAATTCTAACTTACCCATTGAATAGATGACTGATTTCGTTCATTTCAGGCTGTCACCCGAGAATGGTGTCAGAGCAAAGATCACTCAATTCCTGGGCCCTCTCACGCATGATTATGTTAAAGGGTAAGGTCTGTAAGACTGCCCAACGTAGCGAAGTGTGGCTCTCCAACCAGGAGCGTACAGTATTTCCCGATCATGGGCTATGCATGCTCTGACAGGTGCCTTAATTGGCTACTACCGCATTTCCACCACTTAAAAGTCCAAAGGTCGTGGTGGCCGGGTTCATCAATAAAGGTCGTGTTGGCCACGACCTTTTGACTTTTAAGTGGTGGAAAAGCAGTTGATAAGTATGAATTATATATATATTATTCTCCTTATCTTAAGCATTTTAATTGTTAAATGAGGCTTAATGGATTTACTTAGATGGAATTTAAGTTTAGTAGCCATCTTTTACACTTTAGGAATTAAATCACAAAATCTTGGATTTTTAATGCATAAATATTTTTAAATGAATTTTGTGAATATTTCTATTTCATTCTCTCCATTATTTTTGTGACGATTTTCAATGAAAATTGGAGCTTGAATGGGAAATTGAATTGAGGGAGAAATGGAGCTTCAAGTGTGCATTTCTTAGAAAATAAAATTTAAAAATAAGAGAATAAAGAGGAGATTAACTTCACTCTTCATACAAATGGGTTAGCAAGAGTTGACGTGGCTGGAACAAAGAAGAGAAAGAGAAGAAGCAGCTCTATGTAGAAAAGTCAGCACACTCTTTCGAGTTTTGAAGAGGCTGAAGTATGAGTTTCTCGTTGAAGCTGTAAGATGAAGAAAACATAAAGGAGCTTGCCACGGGTTGCACGTTCGAGTGTAGGATACATTCAAAACATACGTGGCAGCAATAAAAGAGGCTCGAGTGATGGTTTACATGAAAGAAGAAGCTCTCATTGCATGAAGCACTTACGGGTTGACATGGAATTTATGTAAGGAGGTGCAGCTTCAACGTGAAGGAGCTGAGATAGGTATACATGTATGAAGCCACAGAACAAGGACGTAGCTCACAGGGCATCTCACGAATTGAATGAGCTAGGAGTCCTGCCTCCATACGCCAATATGTAGCAGAATGGGTTCAAGAAAATGAGTATACAGAAGCTGCATGAGAGCAGAACAGAAGAAGAAGTAGGCTCGGTTTTAAGAAGAAGTTCATGTGAATGAGTTGGAGAACATGCAACAAAAGCGAGAGGAAGGAAACACGTGGAGAAGAAGAGGCAAAGTGTGTATGTGGGAGGAAGAGGCTGTGAAGGAAAGAAGCATGAGTTAAAGGATGAATGGAGCTGCACGAAGTACACCGTAGTAGTACAATTTTGAAAAGAAGCAGTACAAGCCATGGGTTTGAGATTGATGAAAAAGCTACGTGGTGAAGGAGAAGGAAATGAGATGAATGAAGAGAGAAGGAGGCAACCTCTGTTTTGGAGAGCTAGATGAAGAAGAAGAAGCATGTGAAGATCAAGTAGAGAGGAAGCTATGTCTGGACTCGAAGATGGCACGAAGCAGGGATAAATTCTTTTATATTATATTCCAATGCATTAACCATTCACAGCGGGGCCCACACCTATACACACATGCATAGACACGTGAATAGTGAGAAGAATTTAGCTCTAAGCACAATACACACAAGCAGCATTATGTGGAACACATAAAAGAATAGCAGTTGAGTAGAGATAAAGCCACGTTGTAATATAAGGAGAGAACGCTGGGTTATGACTTGTTAACACGTGAAGGGGAATTAAGAAGCACATGATTTTTAATGAGGAGATGGAGGCTTCATTCCATTATGCTTCCTTCATTCATTGGACACCCTCCATTCAAACCCAGATTCCATTCCATTCACGTAACTTCATTCACGGGCCTATTTATTCATTTATACCCTATTCCATTCGAATACTTCACGCCTGGAGTGATCCATTCCATATAATCCATTCATTCACACGACTCCTTCGTCCACCCATTCATCCATCACCTCCATTCCATCTTCCATCCATCTCCACCATACAATGAAGTTCTAATCCATCTTGAGGCTAGCTAGGAGGAAGCTCTTGGAGAAGCTTGAATCCATGGATGAAC
Organism: Erythrophleum ivorense; assembly: GCA_026724425.1. Lineage (NCBI taxonomy): Eukaryota > Viridiplantae > Streptophyta > Magnoliopsida > Fabales > Fabaceae > Erythrophleum > Erythrophleum ivorense. Next base: position 3,279,755 of record JAIUCV010000030.1, on the reverse strand, counting down.
ATAGAATTTTTGGCTAAGGATTTCTTTATTTTCCTACACTTTTTCTCTTTCATATATCATCTTGGTTAAGTTATATTTGATAGGGAATTTGTGTAATTATAATTAGTAGCTGGTTAGACACTAATTAGGAAGTCTTTTTGTTGATTAATTGATCTAATTAGACATTGATTATTTTCATTATTATCTAATTTCCCATGTGTGCCTCGAAGGTATTCGATAAAATACATGAGTGGAATTATGTGCTTGAATGTTTTCCTTAATGTTTAGTTAGTTAATTAAACATTTTAGGATAATGATTCAGAGGCTAAGTAATCAGTTAATCAATCAAGTTAGGTGTTCATTGATCTTAAAGATAAGATTTAACAATTTAATGCGGGATTAAGGTCTCAATTCAACGTCAAATTATTAATTTTTTTGAATCTTGAGTGGTAACCCAAGATAATTTGTTATGAACACAATTAGGAACTCTTATGCCAGAATAAATTACAATTAGATTAGGATAAGGATAGTGGATACCAAGGGATGAATCCAAAGCTAGTCACAAGACTATCTTTCATCCACAATTCATATAATTAGGTAACAATTAGGAATTTTGATTCAATTTAGTTTTAGGTTAGTTTAATTCAATCAAAAACCCCCCTTAGTTTAAGAATTTTTAGAGTCTTTTAATATTTATAAAACTCAATTAAGCATTGAACTCCAATTCCATGGGAGATGACCTAGGTTGTGCCACTAGCTACATATTTTACCAACCTAGTTTTATTTTGAGGGTTGCGCGATGAGCCACTCAAAATTTGGCACCGTTGCCGGGGAGTTGGATTCTCAATTGTTTGAGAAAGTTTTCTAGGTGTTTTAGATCTATTTTTCTTCTGTTTTGGTTTGATTTTTGTTCTGTTTTGAGCTTGGAATTGGGTAATTTTGGTGTTTTGCGTTAAATGTCCTGCTTGTTGAAATTTTTGTTTAAAGTACCCAGAAAATTCTCAGACTTTGTTTTCCATGGTTTTTGGGTGTTTTGAGCAAAAGTAATAGCAAAGCTATTAGGTGCACAATTTTTTGGCCAAATTTCATTGTTTGAGGCATTTTTTGAATTTTTTATAGGAATTTTTCAAATTTTCTAGATTTAATTTCTTTATTTTTTTATGAGTTTGTTTTGTGTCATTAATCTCTGTTTAGGAGTGTTTTTGATAGTTAGGTAAGTCTTAGCTTCATTTGATTTTTATTTTCTTGAATTAAAGTTAATTTTAGTTATAATTTGTTAGTGATTTTACTTGTGCTGAAAGTGATTGAACTTCTCATTCTATTTTCTTTAAATGAATCCATATCATTATTCTTATCAAGGTGTCTATGATTCTTGTGTAGAGCATAGGATTTCTCGGAAGTTGGATGACGCCATGACAATGGTTCAAGGCCTTCTTGAACAACAAAGACAAGAACGGCAAGCACAACAATATCAACAAGTCCAACAACCATGCTACCAACCATACCACAATTCATATGGAGTACACCCCAATCACCACCATCATTATGAGCCATACCACAACTTCCATGTGCAAAAGCCACAATATCATCCTAATGAGGGGTACATGCAACAAGAGGTCCCAAGAGAACCAAGTTGGGAAGAGCAGCTAATGGAAGCTTGTATTATTCAAAACCAACAATTGGAGCAAATGGTCCAATGGGGAACTGAATGGTTGCAACTCCAAGACCGGCAAATGGCAGATAACCTCATGAAGGATTCAAGATTTCAAATGAATCAATCGACTTCAAGTGCTAATGAATCAATTGAAGAGCAACTTAGAAGGGAAGGAATAAAGGAGGAAGAGTCCTATTCATCGGGTAATATCCTTCCATATTCTAATACTTTGCAATTGGTTGAAACTAAATCTAGTTTGCTTGATAGCACTGTGACTACTTATGCATATAATGTTGTTGATTCTAAATTGCATGATGAGGAAGTTGATGAGGAAATTGTTGTTGAATCTCCTGAATTGATTGATTATGGTAACTCATTGAGCAAAATTGACACATTTGTTGATGTTCATGATTCATTGTGTACTGATGCACTTGGAATTTCTACTCCTAGCTGTGATTCTAGTGATGAATTCATGTCTGAAGCTGTTAATGATGAATCTATTGAGTCTAGGGTAGTAGATAAATGTGGGGGTGACCTAGAATGTAATGATCATTCTATTCCTGGTGCGGAATTGGTTGATAAGTCTGTTGATGATGCGTCTACTGAGTTTAGGGATAGCATATCATCTGGATCATGTGATATAGATGATTTAAATGATTCCGTTGATTGTGTGTGTGCTGGATCCACTATATATGATAGATGCTCTCAAATTAATGCTTTCATTGAGACTAGTGAGTTCCTCACATATTCTAATCAACATGATTCCTCACTAGCCTATGATGGTATGACTGATGAAACAACGAAAGTAGCATGTGATAATGATATAGACAATGAAATTGTTGAGTAGCTTGTTGTTGATGAATCAGACTTAACTTTTGAATGCTTATGTGATGATGTGCATACATGTCCTATATGTGTAGAGATAAATGAGTTCTTGGAGTCTAATAAATCTACTGAATCTAAAGATTCCTTTCTTTGCACTGAATTTGTTGATAAGATTGATTCTACTAATCATACTAGTGTTGATGAGAGCATGCATAGTGATACTGCTGATGTTGAAAATCCTATTGATGCTTGTGCTGTTATTGATACTAGTAGGAGACTGGATTTTGTTGTTGATCATTGTTTCAAATCTTGTGAGCCTACTAATGTCTCTTTGGTCAGGGAAGATACTGCTTCTCTTGTTAAGAGTGCTGAACAAATTCTTGAAGTTGGTAAGCTACTTCCCAACAAGCCACAGACTCTCCCAGTTAAGGAGAAGCAACTGCTAGATACCTTGGAGGACTTGAACTCAAAAGGCTATGAGAAGTTACAATCTGACTTTTCTGTAGATGCAATGACTCTTACTAATGGGAGTCTAGTAGATTTCATTGGATTTGATAGATTCTTAGAAAGTTTTGCTTTTAAATTTTCTTTCTTTAGTTTTAAATGTCTTAATTTTGATTTTTCTTCTTTTCTTGGTTTTGAATATGCTGATAAGGATTTCTTTATTTTCCTACACTTTTTCTCTTTCATATATCATCTTGGTTAAGTTATATTTGATAGGGAATTTGTGTAATTATAATTAGTAGCTGGTTAGACACTAATTAGGAAGTCTTTTTGTTAATTAATTGATCTGATTACACATTGATTATTTTCATTATTATCTAATTTCCCATGTGTGCCTCGAAGGTATTCGATAAAATGCATGAGTGGAATTATGTGCTTGAATGTTTTCCTTAATTTTTAGTTGGTTAATTAAACATTTTAGGATGATGATTCAGAGGCTAATTAATCAGTTAATCAATCAAATTGGGTGTTCATTGATCTTAAAGACAAGATTTAACAATTTAATGCGGGATTGAGATCTCAATTCAACGTCAGATTATTAATTTTTTTGAATCTTGAGTGGTAACCTAAGATAATTTGTTATGAACACAATTAGGAACTCTTAGGCCAGAATAAATTACAATTAGATTAGGATAAGGATAGTGGATGCCAAGGGACGAATCCAAAGCTAGTCACAAGACTATCTTTCATCCACAATTCATATATTTAGGTAACAATTAGGATTTTTGATTCAATTTAGTTTTAGGCTAGTTTAATTCAATCAAAAACCCCCCTTAGTTTAGGAATTTTTAGAGTCTTTTAATATTTGGAAAATTCAATTAAGCATTGAACTCCAATTCCAAGGGAGATGACCTAGGTTGTGTCACTACCTACATATTTTACCAACCTAGTTTTATTTTGAGGGATGTGCGACAAGCTACTCAGCAGTAGTAGCCAATTAAGGCACCTGTCAGAGCACGCACAGCCCATGATCGAGAAATACTGTACGCTCTTGGTCGGAGAGCCACACTTCGCTACATTAGGTGGTCTTACAGACCTTACCCTTTAACATAATCATGCGTGAGAGGGCCCAGGAATTAAGTAATCTTTGCTCTGACACCATTCTGGGGTGACAGCCTGAAATGAGCGAAATCAGTCATCTATTCAATGGGTAAGTTAGAATTAAGAATAGGGATTGACCGAAACTAAACTGGGTCATAAAAGGTATACTCTGTCCTCTTTCATACAAAGCAATACTACAAGGCACACAGGGCCAACATGGGGTACACAAGACCTTCAAGGTAGCTATGGTACCTTTCTCCTTCAACTTAGTTCAGCACAGCCTTCCTTCGTTTCCTACCAGAGGCGTAACCATTCCAAGTTCTAATTTACTATTCAAAAGATATCTAATCCTCATTTCAATATTGACACAGCGGAATAAGATTAATTCAACATATATGGCGGATAAGTTGAAATACTACACTTAATCTCTGCTAAAGAGTTTAGCTAGTCATACCTTTAATCTGCAAATATACTTTTTTATTGATGAATGCTTGAATGTACAAAGGGGGTGCTCGGAATTCTTAGAGAATTCAGAGTCTATGAGAGAAGTTGAGAGAGAGGGTTACTTGCGATGCTTACAAATGAAACTTACAGGGCTTTATATAAAGATGAGGGGCGAGCGAGAGGCATTCCTCTACCGCACTACAATTATTAAACTTTAATAAAGTAGATTCCTTGTGAATAGATGCCGGTTGCTTTTGTCACTTCTTCTTTTTCTTTTTGTCAAGTCTTGGCTGCTTTAGGTCACTTCCTTCTTTGTCTTCTTGTCGAGTCATCTTTATTTTTTCTTTATGTCATTTTCTTTTTTTCTTCTTTTTGACTTTGATGCCGCTTTCTTTGTCTTCTCTGCCTTTTCTTTTTGTCGCGTCAATACTTTGGCGCTACTTCAAAGTTCGAGGATGTTGAGGCTTGTAGGTGGATTACTCTGAACTTTGGCAAATTTTTCTTTGTTCTTGCAATAAATACATACATGGGCAGGATATTCTGACAACTGTTGGCATATTCTCTTTTTGGTGTCGTCAGTATTATCCATTTGATTTGTTTTTATTTGTTCGTAAAACTCAGCAAATAATCGAGGTTTACGACTTATTCTTCCTATTAAATAGATACATGAATATTGGCCTTTGAAATATGTCCATTGGAGTTCTTCGCTGGATAAAGTTCTATTCATTTCTGAAAATATAGTTTCAATTTCTTGAGCTCTTATTTTTGAGATGAGAAGACTAAATTCTTCTTGGTTAATTGAGGACTTTTCATATTCCTCAAATTCGAAGGGTTTCTTTATAGTTCCAAATTTAATAAGGTTAATGGGAGGATAAAATTTTTCTGATGTTATTTCAGCTACTGTTGAATAACATCTCATGTACATGGTATATTGGGTGATGATGTTGTGGTAGTGTTTGGCGGCTACTTGGACGGCTTGTGGAAATAATGATAATTCCGTAAGCTCTTTTGATGGATAAATACAATGAACTAATCCATAATAAAATAAAGTATAAGCTAATTGTGGGTTGGTACCAGGGTTAATAACAGCTTTGTTAATGGAATAATGGGAAATATATTTAATGGTTGGAGCTGTTATATGACACTGGTTAAGTTTTTGGATAATGGCTTGGAAATATTCATATTGTTCCTGGAGCCTTCTTTGGGCTTGGTTTACTGGATTAGAGGTTGATGAGGAGGCTATTTGGGCCTGTTCTTGGGCTTGTTTAGTCTCCTGTTCTAAAATGGCTACAAAAGATGGGTAGATGGAATGTGAGTTGAAGTTGATGGGCTTGGACTTTGTGGAGGTGTTGGATTGGGTGAAAGACCCATTACTTGTTTTTCTAATTGGATTAATCATTTTTCCAATTCACCAACATGGGAACTGAAGTTACCCATAGCCTGAGTAAGATAATTGACAATATTACTGATACTATTCATTTGATTTGTTGTCTGTGAAAACAAAATACTGATATTAAGTTCCATGGCATTTATTCATGCAATCAAATGAGGATAAGAGCTTTCCTATTCTTCGTGTTGATTAATTGTATTTTTATTTGATCGAGATTGCTCCATCTCTGGATAAGAAATCAGCAATCAAGTTATTTTTTCCTTTCACATATTCAATAGAATAATCATAATGAGATAAATTAGCTTGCCATTTATATAATATTTTATTTGCTAATCTATTGGTTCTTAATCCTCTTGCTAACCAGAATTTTACTTGAGTATTATCGATTCAGATTATAAAATGACTATTTACAATAAGTAATTCTAATTTTTCTATAGCTTTTACTATTGCTAAAAATTCTTTTCAAGTTGAGTGATATTTAATTTGGCTTTCATTAAATTTTCCACTGGCATATTTAGTAATAATTTCTTGTTCTTCATTATTTTCATGATAAAGGGCAGCGCCCCAATAGTTATCGGATGCATCAGTATAAATAATCCATTTTATATTTTCTTGGGTTGGAATTGTGAGTTTTGGTAAATTACTACATAAGTTCTTAATTTTTCCAATAAGTAGTTCAGTTTCTTCGTTCCAGTGCTGATAAGCATGATTTTTATACACTTTAATCCTCTTAACTTAGGCATTTTGATCATGGAATATGATCTTAAGGGTTTAATTATATATAAATTGATTTTATTAGCCATTTATGCACTTTATGAATTAATTGACAAATTTATTGAGTTTTAATGCATGAAATTCTTCTAAATAATTTTGTGATAATTCTATTGAATATTTTCCATTCATTTGTGCAGAATTTTTGATGGGCAAATAGCTTGAATGAGAATAATGGTTAAAGAAGAGAAAGGAATGACTAACGAAGCGTATGAGTAGCCCTTCACTCAACATCAACACATATGCATGAAGGAACTATCCATGGGGGTAGAACCAATGCAACAAGAGGCAACCATCTTGAACACAAAAAGCATGTGAAGGAAAAGGAGAAGAGCCTACGGAAAGAAGCAGCAACAATGAACAGAAACAGCTACAGAAGAAGCTTGAGTAAGGAGCAAAACGTGGGCTGGACTTAAGAGGAGAAGCAATGTGATTTTCGAGCTAAAAGAAGGTAAAGCCAAGTTCTGGATTCGGGCAAAGCAAGAAGCTCACAAGGAAGAGAGGAAGAAGCTTGTAAGCAACAAGCAAAACAGAGCATGCAAATAAATGAAGGACGCTCGAGCTTGCATGGAAAGAAAAGAGGAAAAGCAACACGTATTCGTTGGTTTATTCTTGCATGCAAAGTTGACGTGGATGAAGGATTAAATGAAAGGAAGCAACGTGAAGAAGCTGGCTGGAGGAGAAAACACGTTAAAAGTGCAGAACGTGTGAAGAAAGAGCTTGGAAGCAACACGAAAGAGAAGTAGGAAGAATGAAGGAGCTGGAATTAAGTTAAGGGAAGAATGCAACTCCAGAACAGCAGCTCGTGTGAACAATAAAAACGCTGAAGCAAAGGCTATGAACGAGAAGAATGAGCTGCAGTTTTAACGTGAAGAAGCTGCAGAAACAGTAAAAGGAATTCATGTGAAATATAATAAAATAAAATAAAGTGGGGTCCACCTTATATATACATGAAGGGAACACGTGAAGCTGATATGAAGGTGCAGGAGAACATGTGAATTGATAAATGAATTACGTAAAAGACGTTGGAAGGCAGAGAAGGAAAATCCATGAATAATACACACGAAAAGAAGAGGCTCTTGCACGTGACTTTTAATGAGGAAGGGAGTATACTTCATTCATGTCTCTACAAGTCTGTCACGCCTCCATATATTCGGATATCCTAGTCCATTCACCCAACTCCATTCATTCGCCTATTTATTCATTCATATGCAAGACTCCAGGCACCATTCATTCAGCATTTATCCATCTTTCATCATTCATCCCATTTGCTGCATTCCATTCACCCTCTCCACTCCACTCCATTCCATCATCCAACATCTCATGAAATTCTAATCCACCTTGAGGCTAGCTAGGAGGAAGCTCTTGGAGAAGCTTGAATCCATGGAGAAAAATTCAGAATTTTGGCTAAGACTTTTCTATTTTCCTACACCTTTTCTCTTTCATATATTATCTTGGTTAAGTTGTATTTGATAGGGAATTTGTGTAATTATAATTAGTGGTTAGTTAGACACTAATTAGGGAATTTTTTTGTTGATTAATTGATTTGATTAATTTCAATATTATCTGAATTCCCATGTGTGCTTCGAAGGTGTTCAATAAAATACATGAGTGAGATTATGTGTTTGAATGTTTAATTTGAGGATTCCTTAATATTTAGTTGGTTAATTAAACATTTTAGGATGATGATTCAGAGGCTAATCAATTAGTTAATCAATCAAATTGAGTGTTCATTGATCCTAAAACAAGAATTGACAATTTAATGTGGATGTGAGGTTTTAATTCAATATTAGATTGTTAATCTCTTGAATCTTGAGTGGTAACCCAAGATAATTTGTTATGAATACAACTAAGAACTCTTAGACCAGAATTAATCACAATTAGAATAGGATAAGAATAGTGGATACCAAGGGACGAATCCAAAGCTAGTCACAAGACTATTTTTCACCCATAATTCATATAATTAGGTAACAATTAGGAATTTTAATTCAATTTAGTCTTAGGTTAGTTTAATTCAATCAAAACCCCCTTTAGTTTAGAAATTTTAGAGTCTTTTAATATTTGGAAAACTCAATTAGGCATTGAACTCCAATTCCAAGGAGATGACCTAGGTTGTGCCACTAGCTACATATTTTATCAACCTAGTATTATTTTGAGGATTGCGTGAGGAGTCACTCAAAATTTGGTGCCCTTGCCGGGGAGTGATTTAGGCAGTTAATTTACTACTCAAAATATACTACATATTCCAAGGAGATTTTTCTCCAGTTAATTTAGTGATTTGGGCAGTGCATTTTGATAAATGGGGAATAAAGTTTCTAGTTTGGTTGACTAATCCTAAAAATGATTGTAATTCTTTTTTATTAGTGATTTTTTTGAAATCTTTTACTTTAAGACTTATATGTTCCTATAATTCTATGCCATTTGGGCTAATATAATGTCCTAAGAAGGTTATTCTTTCCTTTCTTAATTCTACTTTCTTAGGTGAAATATTAATTCCTTTTTCTTCAACTATTTTCATAAATTGGTCTAAATGATCCTCATGTTGCTCGTTGTTTTCAGAAAATATTAAAATATCATCTATGTATATCACAGCAAATTCTTTTATTGGTTCTAAGAGTTTTTGTATATGTTCCTGAAATATACTTGGACTATTATGGAATCCCATTGGTAATACATTCCATTTATATAAGCCTTCAGAGGTGAGAAATGCAGTATATTTTTTACTTGGTTCTTCTGACTTGATTTGAAAAAATCCTGATTTACAGTTAAATTTACTAAAAATTTGTTTTCCTTTTATTAGGTTAAATAAGAGTTCAATCTTGGGAATTGGGTATCTGTTTCTAATAGCTAATTCATTTATTTTTTATAATTTATAACCATTCGAGATTTATTTCTTCTGATTTCTGCATCGCTCATAACGATCATAACTGGTGAGCAATAATTTGATCTACTTTCTCTAATTAAATTATATTTCTTCATTTCATTTATATGCATAATGAATTCTTGCTTGTCATTGGGTGTCCAAGGATAAGGTTTACAATAGAGTTGTTTACTATAGTCAAGTAATTCTATTTTTGCGTATGGTTTTGATTTTTCCCAGTGAATTAAAGGATTTTCACTATAATTTTCAAGTATTCTTTCTTCAATGATTTTTTGTTTTTCAATGGTTCTCAAGGATTTAGTGATTTCACTATCAATGGCTTTTTTATTGGGAATATATTGAACTTCATTTTCTAATTGTTTTCTTTTAAAGTTTGTATCAGTTCTATTATATGGATTTTGTATCCTAATGGCCCAAGCTTGGTGTTTGCATGGTGTTGTTAATATTAAGATTTTTTTTGTAAAATGTAAAGGCATATATTGTCCTAAGAAATCCATTCCTAAAATTATGTCAGGAGTGGTTTCATTATATTGATGTAAAAGTGGGATCTTTAGTTCATATTCTCCTATTTGTATTGGCATATCCTTAGCAAATAATTCAATAACATGTATTTCTTTTCCAACACTACTCATTCTTATTGGTTTATCCTTTTTTCATAATTCGAAAGCTAATATATTTTATTTAGCTATGGTTATATTTGCTCCTGTATCAATCATAGCATGGTATTTGCATGATTGATATTTTTGGTAATTAAATTTTACTAAAATATAATAAAATTTCATTAGATCAGTTTGAATTTATCTAAAATTACTACTTGGCGTTCTATATTAATTAAAATTCTTTTTTCCTGAATTCTGTATGGTTTTATATATCCTAAGAAATCTTTTCCTAAAATAATTTTATGAGTTTAATTTCTTATTTTTGATTCAACATACAATTTTACCTTTATAATATCTCGTTTGTTAAATCTTAGCATAATTTGTGCGATAGTCTCACTTTCTTGTATTTCGATATTATTATCTATGTAATTTATATGTATTGAGCTTTTTGATAATTCGGGATCTATTAAAGCTAATATTTCTATCCAATTTCCTTCTTGATTTATTTCTATGAGTACTAGATTTTCTAGATTCTTGGTCAAATTTATTTCTAGTATGTTTGGTTGAATTTCTAATAAATCCGATCTTATAGATATTTCTGCTATATAATTTGGTTCGTAATGACTGTGACTTCTAGATCTAATTAGGGTCTTTTCTAGTTGTCTCGATTCTTGTACACTTCTTCGAGAATTTATAGTTATAACTTCTTGAAGTATATTAATTCTAATACTATGACTTCCTAATTTATTATTAAATGAAATTTTAGAGAAAGACTATGCTGAACTAAGCTAAAGAGGAGATGACTAGCTCATGTATTTATTAGAAACTAACAATTCTTTATCACACTAATTAGCCCTACCATGCAAAAAGAAGAGAATAAAAACCACATCGTAGTAGCTAAAGGGTGTGAGTTTATATATATATATATATATATATATATATATATAAGATTCCTTTTCTACGAACGTGCTTACAGCATTTGGGCGAATGGTGGTCGTCAGTTTTCTGATCTCGAAATTGTTGATTTGTTTAACAACGGGTTATTTGGTCAAATGATGTTAAGGCGAAAAAAATATAAAAAATAAGTAGATAGATATTTAAGATAAAAAATAATTTTTTATTTTTATTTTTAAAAATTAAATTGATAATCAAATAGGTAAAATAATAATTATAAAAATATTATAAAAATTATATAAATAAAATGCTTTTGGGAAGAGAGTCCTTATTGTACAAATTAGCAAACGACCCGACATTTAGATGATGCGTTTCGGGAGGGAGACCCGTTACGCTGCGCTGCAACACTCTCTAAGCCGAATTGTTCATTTATTGACGTACTGACATACGATGGAGGGTTTTGGGAAGAGACCCGTTATCCCGCACTTCAACGTGTTTAGTCTCTCTGATAATCGCTGTGGTACGATAGATAGTATTGATGGAGCAACTTCTATTGTTAGATAGTATTGTTTTAAATGATGATCTCACTCGCTGCCTTGGATTCGAAACATATCCATAAGATCCACCTGTTTATATAGATCCACTAATGATGACTGTTATAGAAGGTAGGGTGATAGTTTCGAAGAAAAGTTATCATCACCACGACATGTGTAATATAACCAAAGGAACTTAACTAATTTATGTGTAATATTTAACCAAACTTAGTTAAATTATACTATCTTTCTTATTTAATAATTATTGCATGTTACACTAATTTTTTATATTTAGTAATATTTAGTAATAAATAAATTGTATAAATTTCTCATAAATTTTACTTAAATTATATAAATATTTGTATATTTTTAAAATATATACAAATTTTTTATAAAACAAAAAGTACAAAAAGTTAAGTTATATTTAAGTTTAATTTTAAATGTTTTGACTAAAATATCCCTTAGTAGCCTCTCATATTTTTTTAATAGAAGATATTTTAGTAAAAAATATAAAATTAGAGTAAAATATATATTTTAAAAATAAAAAAAAAGGTTTGTATGATTTTAACAAAATTTAAGAATAATTTACATAATTTACTCTTTATTATTGTATCATAACTAAAAAACAAAATTTTTTAATTCAATGTATCATCACTCATCCAAAATGAGTGACCAAGAACATCATATTTTTTAGTTATGATACAACAATTATTAAATATAAAATAATATTTCATTAGATAATTGCTTAAAATATTAACTTATTTTATAATTAATAATCTTTAAAATAATTAATTTGATTTTTATGTAATTAATGAGTATAATTATAGTAATAAATCTTTTAAAATAGAGAAAATATTATTTTATATTTAATAGTTATTGTATTATAACTAAAAAATATTATGTTCCCAAATTCATAATAACATCACTCTACTTGAATTATAATATACTTAATTAATTTAAAGGGAACCTAGCTATGAGATGAGATGAAGTTTTTGCAAGAATATGTAGGATTTTATATAGTTTGAATCATCTAGAGTTTTTTATTATAAAGCTCTTGTACAGTTAGAAAGAGAATAGAGAGAAAAAGGAGTGAGAGGGGAAAAAAAAGAAATATATTCCATACATACTTTGACTCTTTGAATCACTTTCTCTGAACTTGACAAGAACTAATAAAGAGATCCAAAGGATCTTTACACATTCTTACATACTTATATTTTTCAAAGAAATTAATTATGAAATTAATGCACATTGATTGTGTACATTTGCAAGAATTTGACTATTTTATTGGTTAGGAAATTACACCCAGCTAGCTAGCATGCATGAAAAAGACAATGGTTATTGACAACTCTGATTATTTTCAAATTTGTTGAAACCTTTTTTATTGTTCTTTAATAAATTGCAATAATATCCCATAAAATTGATCAAAGTTACATTTAATGCTCCTTTTATTTCAAAAATATTATGTTGTTTTTCCTGACATTTGATATATACTACAAATTGACCGCCATCATATTTTCTACTACTATGACATAGACAGTCTTGGCTTGTTTAAATACAATCTGAACAATCCAAAATTTTTTGTTTATTTCAATTTTTTTCTAATGAATCAAGATATAGAATAAAAACAATTTTCCAAACTGCAGACCTAAAAAAAATGATGATAAAAAAATTAAATTGAAATTTAGACTATCCATATACAATCTAGACAATTCAAATCATGTGCTTCTCTGTTGTTAGCCAGACCCTCTTCCCTCGAATTTATTTTAAGTCTCTGCACAATATATCTCCTTCCTAGACATATAAAGAATAAATTCACATTATCAAGTCAAAGTTTAACGTCAATATGCTCATATTGCATAAGAAGTTAACTTCATTGATACAAAGTATATTAGTGAGGGATTTTTGTAACATATATTAAATGCCATGAGAGTCTGTCAATATTTTTGAAACAAAACAGCAATTATCAATGTGTGATTTAACTAAACTTTAGGAAAAGTTAGTGAAATTTTCTCTATGATTCCCCCCCCCCCAACTTTACATCTATGATTTTGAAAGATGGTATTTTTCATTATTTATTCTTTTTGATCCTCTTGCTTCACAACGTTATTAACATTATTTTATATGGACTTCAGAAAATTAACCAAAAGATTAAGAAAATGTTGCTTTAATTTCCGCTCAATTTCGCATTAGAACTTTTAGTAGAGTTCTTGCCAAAAAAGCAAAAGTCAAAGTTAGCATTTCATCAAAATCATAATGAAAAAGTTAATTACTACATTAATTGTGTATAAGAATTGTTCTGTTTTTAACCAAGGGAAAAATAATTGTACTGTTCTATATGTTGGTTAGGATATATAGAGGGCAGCAATGCGTGATTATGAATATAAGACAAAAGTTTGAGATCTTATAAAATTTTTTTTTAATGCAAGAGGTTTTCTAGTTTGTTAAATTAATTTCAAATTTATTAAAACCTTATGAATTTACCCATTATTTACGAACGCTTAAGATTTTAAAGATTGAAGATTTTTTGTACTGAATTGTAAAATTTCTTACATCCTTCTATCACGTGTAATTGCTTATTCTCCCAGATCCCTTTTTCTTCACAATTGCATAGAATTCGGTTTCATTTCAGAAAATGAACCCACAAAATTTGAGAAAATGTTGCTTCAATTTCCCCCTCAATTTTATCGAATATTAGAGGAAAATATACAAAGAAAAAAAAATAGCAATTCCATATTCTTTGGAGGTACTAGATCGGTATAGCCCTCACCAAGTATCATGAATAATCAGCTTATCGTCTTACTTGGGTTTGAAGGTCAAATTTCGATGTTTATAATAAGTCTTCATAGTACTGCTACGTCATATTTGGGGTTTGAAGTTTCAATGTTTAACAATTGCCACAGCATCGTCACTCCGAAGAGTACGACACCTTTCCAAATTTTATAATTTTTTTATAAACGAAAGGTTTCTATTTGGACGTGTTTGGCGTACAGATACTTATCCAAAAAGCCATGCATGATCTGTCCCTCTTGGAAAGTTGTACAATATTTAGTACACTAGGGTAAATTAGACTTGTATCACCCCATTATTAGGGATACATAAGTTCAGACTATAAAAGTCACTAACAAATAAAATGATGTAGCTGCAAAATACTAAATAACTCATAATCAAATACGTCATGGACTCATAAATATCATAAATAAAATATTTTAGTTCTCCTCCAAGTAGAAATTACAAATTACATAATTAACATATAGTTAGAACTTCTTTTATATTGTCAAGAAAAAAAGGAAAAACCCGAAAAACAAAAGAGCCTCTGTGATAACGTAAGCATATGGTATGGTAGATTTGTACTTTGGGCAGCTAAAAATCAAAAGACTTTTATGTGTTGCGGCGTGTTAAAAATTATAAATAATTAAAGACAAAACTTAGATATAAAATTCTTTATATATATTAGTTGTTATGTTTTTTAATAAAAAAATTAACATTCGATAGCATTTTTTAGAAAAAGAGTAAATCATATAATATTGTGATGTAAGAAATATCTACAAATAATAAAAATTTGGCTTGATTAGTTTTTTGAATGAAAGTGATTCTTTGCATTAAAAAATTTGGTCGATCGACGAAATTGAGATTAGATACAAGAAGTCTGTGGGGACTTCAAAATTTTTTCAATATTTATGGTGGAGTTTCCTTGAGTTGTGACCAGTTTTAGTCAATACATACATTGTAAATTCCAAGAAGATATTCTTGACTTACAACTCACAGGGGATGAAGTTAAAGATTTGATAACCGCCAACAATAAGCGAGGACCAGTCTAATAAGGAAGCCGATTAGATTTAATCCTTTAACCAGTAGAACATAATCAATTTTTTTTCGATTTGATCTTTTACTTTTGTATAGTTATCTTTCGTTTGTTACATTCATCAATAACATTTTAGAACACTAAAAAAGAAATTAAGAAATCATTATTTAATATTATAAAGAGTTTAACATTTTAAAATATTAAATAAAGTTAAAAAAATAAATATGATACAAATTAAAAATTACAGGACGAAATTGAGTTTGGGTTAGTATGAGACTGCAATATATGAATATTTCAATAACAAATGGAAAAAAAAAACTAACACAAACGATAGAATAATATTTATAAAAAATTATAATAATATTAAAATCTTTAATTCATTAAATTGAAATAATATTTTTGGTTCATTATTAAATATTTCCATAAAAATATTTAAAACTTAATACTAAAATATTTTTAGTCTAAGTAAATATATTAGAGATAAAATTCCTATATGTATAAGTTTGAAGCAAAATAATACTTATATTCAATCTACGTAATAATTTTAAGGTATAATTAATGAACAACTTTCATACAGCTTCTTCGGGTGAAATTAACTATGACATGATATGTACGTACATGCTCACGTTTTTCGTAGAAAATAACTATGAATTAAACTAGTGCACATTAAGAATGTTTGCTTGGGGCTAGCCATTGGGTGTACACTTAAAAATTTCGCTGTTCTACTGGTTATACACGAAATAGTGAAATACAACACAGTTGGCATGCTTGAATAAGACTATGGTTGAGATCTTTTAACTTTCTTGTACGTTAATTTACTTTCAAATGTGTTGAAACCTTATTTTATTTCCCCCACATTTATTTCTATGATTTTGAAGATGAAATGTTAATTGTTTATTCTCTATGGTTCCCTCGCCACACTAACTTCGTAGATTTTCAAATGAACTATAGAAAATTAAACAAGTTAAGAAAATATTGTTTCAATTTCCCCTCGATTTCGCATTACAACTTTTAGTTAAAGTTAGCATATGTATCAAAATTACAATAAATAAAAGTTTACCATATTAATCATGTGTAAAAATTACAGTGTTTTTAACTCAAAAAAATAAAAAAAGAATTGCGTTGTTCTATTGACTAGGACTTACAACCCAACAATGCAAAGTCTTGGTGTCTTTCAACTCCAATTTAAGGCCTCTTTCAAACTCTTTTTCCCATCTCTTGCAACATTTCAAGTTCACATGTACGAGCATTTCTTCTGGGGGGTTTGGTCTTCATCAGCTAAGAAATTACGGCCCCTATATAATATTGGGTTAATTTTTTCCCAAATCGTGCATGGGGGGGCTACTTTTCTGTGTATGCAAAATTGCCATTTACAAAATTGGCAGATACATGAGTCTCCCGACGTCAAAGATGTTTAAGTTGGAAAAATTATAAAATGTGACTTCTTACAAACATTGAAAACTAGCTTCAAACCTATTTATCTTTAAGACCTTATATGTACGTAAATGTTCAAAAAAATTTCATAAATTTGTAATTAAGTTAACAAATTGGAAGATTTAAACCTTCAGCTCAAAAACTCTGCTCAAATGACACCTCTCTTGAACTTAAATGTTAGAAGAACTTGATGAGGTATCTGGATTTGATCCTACTTTAATTTTTTCCTCTTTTAATTTTCAAAGTTTTATGCTTCATTTGTAACGAAAATAAAAAATTCCAAATTAGTCTTATAGATACATCATCGCGCATTGCTGTGCTGTACATCTTAATTAACCAATAAAACAGTGCATGTAATAACCGATGTGAATATCATGCAGTAGAAGCTGACTTTCCATGCAAAAATTGTACAGCTGCCACGCACCATTTTTCCTTCTGCGATTTTACGTATGTACCCCTCATCTCATTTCCTTTCAGCTGGTTTTCTGGTCATTTAACACTCCAAATTCTGCAACATGATCCATCCAGCGAAGCACTTACAGAACACTCGAAACTCTGCATCTTCCCTCTGTTCTGCTGGATGCTGCTTTCCCTGCATCTTCGAGCTACTGAACCGTTGGCTTTGATGCTTCTTAAGCTGTGAATTAGCTTCAGTTGAGCTACTTCCTTCAGTCGCATACTCCTCCTGCTGGATGAAGACTGGAGCTGACCGAAAAATTTCCTTTCTTCTCCCCTGTTCAGCGTTGATTTGGGTTCGAGTTTCAGAGGCTGAGTTGCCCATTGAATTTTGCTAAGTTTTGCTGCTGATTTTGGGTGAGAGAATGTCAGAAAAAATTCCATTTCTTCTCCTCTGTTTAGCACCATGGTTGGCTGATTCTATTTTCACTTTCTACTGCAGATTTTCCTCCCCTGTTTCAGCGCTGGTTTGGTTCGAATTCCAACTGCAAGCTTCTCCTTGAATTGGTTCCATTTTGCTGCTGGTTGCTGGTGAAACCAAGCTAGAAAAATTGAATTCTCAGGTTTGAAACTCTATTGTACAGATTGCTTTTGTTGGGTTCCTCTTTCTTCCCTATTTTTCACACCATGTGGTTCTGTGTCTTGTCTTCCAGTATAGCCCACTTTCTCCTTGGTTGAGCTGAGTCATGTGGCTAGTGTGGCTGGAGATTTACGCTGGATAGTGTTCTCTAGGCGGAGTTACTGTTGTAAGTATTGCTTCTTCTTGGTCCATTTGAAGGGCGTTCCTTTCCCCCTGTTTGGTACGAGTTCTGCGTGTGTTTTGTGTGTGGTCAGCCAGCTAAGTGTAGCACAGAAGAAAAAATGTTGTAGGAAGATAATTTCGATTGGAGTAATCTCAAATTCCTTCATGCTAAACTATACGCCCATTTTCCTATACATTAATTCCCCCTCAAAATTTTGCATATAGGTATATATATATACCTATTTTAATTAAAGATCAAACCCAACTGTGCTCTTTTCTTAATTGTTAAATTATAATTATGCAGAATAAATTTTCCAATTAAAGATGGTAGACATTTCTTTTAGTTTTGAATTTGGGTTTAGCTCCTAAGTGGAACCAAGGAAAAGGAAGCACAAGATGTGAATAAGGAATATACTGTACGCGTATGGAAGGCGTAAAATTAGTAGAGGAATAAATTTTAAATTTTGATAAGTCCGAGTCCTGTATGAAATTAATTGGGGTGATTCATTTTCTAAACTCTGGTAAATGGGTCTTGTAGGGTATTCAGGAGACTAAGTTATAGCCGAGGAACGGGTCAGGAAATCTCTATAAAATTCTTGGAAGGTGAGTAAGTAATGCGGACCATGAGACTCAGGAAATTCTTATTTTGGTTCCTAAGTTTCCTTGCAGTGTTTTAAAATTTTGATTATCTATTTATAGAGATACCCATTTCAATATTTAGTCATATGCTTGTTTACAAAAATTTGATTTCAATCGGGAATTTTGCAAAATTTCGGATGTTGAGTTAATTGAAAATCCTATTATGAAACTGGTCTGAACGATACTTTGTCTGAAATGTTAATTGGAGAAACTGTACTGTTTTATGGAGTTATCTGCTCAGAACCCTATAGCTAACAGCAGTAGGTGTTAGCCCTGGTGCACCATGATCTGAACCTCAGCTAGCAGGGGTGGTGCTAGCCCCGTGTGCAGGCCACCACACGCGGAGTCATTTTGTTTTCACAAGCTGAAAGCTTTGCGTCTGTAGTGATTTTCCCCGCGAGCTGTGTGCTCTGCGTCTGTTCTCATTGGTTCTGTTTAGATGCTTTCGGTGTATTTTGAGAAAGAATTTGTATAAAGCATGTTCCATATGAGTTTTATGTATATATATATATGTAAACTTATTTGACTTTATGTTTATTTTAATAGGTTGGCATTGCTTATTCACTGAGTATTAAACTCATTGTTTTATAACTATTTTTTTTCAGAGAGCAGTACTGACCCTACTCTACTCCCAACAGCTTTCTAGTGTTGATCTTTTGATTACTCAGCTTGACGAGCCGGCAGTGCTCATGTGGGTGTATTTTGGTTGTACATGCATTTTGTTTGAAACTTTGTAAAACCTTGTAAAGTTAGCTCCACTGAATCATAGTTAGGGTATCCCCACACCCCAGATGTTTTCTTTTGGTATGATTGCGCCCTTTGGGATATATTGTACTGGCTGATCATTTGTAGAAATATCGGGAGGTCTACATTATAGAGGAGACTCTGCCGAAATTTCTACAAATGTCCTCTAAAGAAAAGCTTATATGTTTTATATGATTCAAATTAATGCCTTAAGTATGTTCTCTATGTTTTCGCTTCCGCGTCAGAGTACTCAAATTGTGGGGTGTGACAGTGCAATTCTTTTGCACAATTAATGTGGTTTTCTTTTTTTAGTTCATTTTAAACTCAAACTTTGACTATATGTTGTAATGTCTAATTGAGGGGAAATTATATTGAAACAATATTTTCTTAGTCTCTTATGGTTAAATTTCTGAAGGCCATATGAAATAAAATCCACGAACTAGTGAAGCAAGGATATCATAGAATAAACGAATGAACATGTCGTCTTCAAAATCATAGAAGTAGATGTGAGAAGAAAATTAACTTAATGTACAAGGAACTTATAAGCACCTAGTCATAGTCTTTATTCATGCATGCTAGCCGTGCTGTATTTCCTATATAAGCCGTAGAACAATTAGTGCAACTTTAAGTGTACACACAACCACCGTTTCGGCGGTACGTAATTTCCCTACTCCTGTCAGACAGAAATAACAATATTTTGCAGACAGGAAGACGATATCAAATCAAGTGAGAATTTCCTAGTCCTTTCAGAGAGACTAATAGCAATATGATGGAGACCTGCTAAACATTGAAATCCTTCAAACCCCAAGTAAGACGCGATTTTAGCAGATAGGTTACTTGCTGATGGCTACCTAGCTGCAAAGGAAATGGAATAGAACTACTACTTTTTCTTTCCTGTAATACTTGAGGAAATTTCCCAATAAAAATCCTCTCAATACACAATATTTAATTTGGTAATTTATCTTTTCTAATTTTGATAAATATACTTTTCGGCCAAGAGTTTATGGGAAAATATGGTGTTAAAACTTTGGTTAACAACTGTAATGCGAAATTGAGGGGAAATTGAAGCAATATTTTCTTAATCTGGTTTACTAAAATCCATATGAAATAAAATTAACAAGCTATGAAAAAAGGGGATTACAATTAAACATGTCATCTTGAAAATCATAAAAGTAATTGCAGCTAATAAAAATAAAAATAATAATAATTAGTAGTTTCACTTTCAACAAATTTGAAAGTAACTTAACTCGTACGAGGAATAATAGGTTAAAAGATCTCAACCATAGTCTTATCC
This sequence comes from Erythrophleum ivorense, assembly GCA_026724425.1. Taxonomy (NCBI): domain Eukaryota; kingdom Viridiplantae; phylum Streptophyta; class Magnoliopsida; order Fabales; family Fabaceae; genus Erythrophleum; species Erythrophleum ivorense. Next base: position 3,259,129 of record JAIUCV010000030.1, on the reverse strand, counting down.
ATGCATGCTAACTGTATAGTGCAATTCTCAAGTGTAAACACCGAAAAGCTGGCTAGCCCCAAGCAAGACATTCTTAAGGTGCATTAATTCCACAGTTATCTTCTACGAAACTTCTGAGCACGTAACATGCATCACATGTCATAGCTAGTTTACCCCAAAGAAGAAGCTGTATGAAATCTTCATTAATTATAAATTAATTCAGGAATCAAAACTCATGTATTTTCCATTTTGAATATATTTTCTTGGAAACTATCATCGCACTACCTGTAAAAGCAAAACCAATGGGTATGGAAATGAAGATTAATTGAAGCACCAGGTCTTGGATCTATATAAATAAATAAAGGTGGCCAGAGATCATCATCACACAATACAATCTAACAGCAGTAGCTCGTTGCTTCATCAATCCCATATCTCATAATCACAATGAGTTTCAATGGTATAAACAATGGACAGAATGGATGGCAGCGTAATGGGCCTCCCTGCCAAGACCCTCCAAAGGACGGTAATACCTCAAGAAATGAGCAGATCGGCTCAGAGGGTGCTGGAACGCAACGTAATGGGTCACCCTCCCGAAACCCTCCAAAGGACAGGTACCCCACACCAGATCGGCAATTCCGACAGCGTGATTAATTCATTGAAAAGGGAGCATTTCTATTAGTTGGTCAAAGTCTCAACCTTCAGTTACTATGATTTGGTTTAATTTCTCTTCTGTGAGTGTATTAGGGTTAATCAATTAGTGTAATATGTTTCTGGTGTATTTGTTTCAAATAATAGGTTGAGCTAGTCGTCTCTACTAGTTATTAATAAATCTATGTAAGTTTAAAATTTAATTTCAAGAAATAAAATAGAAGTGTCATAGTAGAAATATATCAATCTAATGTAGCTTTTCTTTTTTCTTTTTGTTTTAACTCAAAATTCAACCTATAAATTAGTTATATGCAAGTGAGGCTAATAACCAGCATAGGTGTAAGTCTGAACTATTTGTTCACTTACTTATCTCTTTAACGTGGTTATCTCATATCTCATGCCATTTTCTACTTCTACATAGCACAATGAGTTTCAATGAGACTCAAAATATTGGAGTGCAACATAATCACAGCAAAAAATTATACTTTTGCCAGTGACTATGAATTCGTCCCAAATTGTCTAATTTTCAATGGTGATTATGAAAAGTCCCCCATAAAGTTTGAATTTTGGTGGCAACAAAAGTAAGACATTTTATGTCCCATAAGACTCTTGGTGGTGAGAAGTTAAGGGTTAGCATTTAGGACCTAATTAATTGGAATATCCAAGCATGACATAAAATATTAAGGTCTATATTTGATAATTAAACCTGAAATTTGAGTTTGGACAATTTTTTATATCAACTTCAAAAATTTTCCAATTCAGCCAAGTTTAAATAGAGAACACATATCATTAATTTACATCTTTAAACTCAAAAATCTCAATTTAAATTTTTAATTAGGGTTATCCTTTGGCTCAAATTGTTTAAATTTATGTCAATTATGTGAGTTTAAGTATATGTGTTATTATTAGGGGTAAGCTTAACTTGAACTTCACCCAACCCAAAATTTGTCCACTCGGGTGCATGCTTTTTGTTTATTTATTATTGTTATTGTTATTATAAATTAATCATAATTGTAAATATTTACCATGATCTTTTTTCTTTCAATTATAGCATGCCCTCCCAATCTTTGAAAAGTCAAAACTCACCTCTAATTTTTTAGCCCCAATTCACTATGCACATCTTTGCTAAAATTATACTCCCCTTATTTAGCCACAGCATCATACACTGAATCAAGCAAAAACACAATTCTTGCTTAGTAACTCTAACTTTGGTTGTCGCTTGGTAGTTGAGGACCCTTTCTACTTGGAAAAGGCTCTTGCTTTAATTCAATGTATTCCCAAAATTTGATTGAACGTGTAATACCTAGATCTCTTTTTTTTTTTTTCTTTTTGGGCTACATGGTTCTTAGCTTTTCTTGATTAATACTATGTTCAAGTTGACTACCTAAGGTTTTCACTTGATTGCCTTTGGGTTTTCAATTAACTGAAAAGTGTTTCTTAAGTTTTCATTTAACTCAAATTTCCAATTTCAAAAACTCAAAATAGTTTGAAGTAGTTCAAATTAGTTTCAAATAACTCAAAACTCCTAATTTTGCTTACATTTTCCTTAGAAATAAATTCTTATTTCCCTGTGCTCAATTTGTACCAAAATTAGCAATATTTAAGTTTCATATGTTAACTTTCTTATATCCAAATTTCAACTCCAAAATTCTACGTTGGTATCTTAACTATCTAGATTTTCACTACTATTCTATTTTATCCCTATTCTAGTTGCTCATGGTTTTAGTACTCATAGGGTGATCAAACCTTCTTGGAAAATTATGTGACTCTCCATACTTTATTACTAGTATCTTAACTTCTATATAAAGGAATTTGAAGTACAAAATCACTTATTTGATTGCTCAACTAACCTGATCTTGAAAATTATTCTGGTTGGACCTGAAACTATTGTCTATTATTTTGGCTTTCACTAAGGCTATCTGTACATCACCTAGAATCATAAAATTCTCCAAATCTAAGGAGGCATATGTCAGGTACATTGTGGCCAAATTTGACATTAAGAAAAAACTCGTTTGACCCCTCAACTTACTAGATTTCCTAAGTTGCCCTATTTCAGTTCCAAGTATGTTCATACACTGTTTTAGGCATAATTAAGCTAGCAAATCAGGTTAAAAAATTATAAAACTGTCCAAATCCCATCCTAATGGTCTTAACTAAGTGTCACCCAAATTTCATACAAAAATTCCACAGTTTTATTCTCTAACTTATCAAATTCTCAAAACTGCCTTATTTTAGCAACTAGTACAAACATACACTAATTGAACCATAGTTAATCTAGTTACCCTTATTTGATTGTGATGAAATTTTTTGGAGCATATGCTACATGTCTCTTCTAAATGCTATACAAATTTCAAGGCAAATGGAGGTTCATTTGTTACCTAATTTACCTAACCAATTACACATGTTCCAAAATTGTCCTTTCCTCAACAACACAACCTCTTCATCAACTTTACATAATTTATACACAGACTTAAACCATATAATTTTCACTTGAAATTCTTCCCACATAACCATATTCATTTTAAGTACAAATTATAAAAATTTCAGCTACTAGATCATGACTTATATGCATATAAAATGATCCACAACCAAAATGAACATACTAACCATTTCAAAACATATCAAAAGGGGTCGTTTTATTACATTTACATTCGCAATATGAACAATACACCAAACTAAACATATTTAAATGGCTATACCACAACTATTTACATTAAAATAGCATTCCACACCCCCTTATGAAGCTTCATTCTTATCACTTAGATGTTAGTAAAACAATATAATGATTATAAAGTGATCAATCTCAATTGTTAGCAAGCTTTTCATAAACATTCATGTCAAAGTATGAGTACTTCTAGTTTTTCAAAATAAGAAATCTCTTTCATAGCATATCAAAATGTTTATTTAGAAAACATGCTATGAAAATCATAAAACTTTACTATGAATCTACCTCACACTTATCAAGTGTGTCTCACATATGAATTGCAAACTAGTAGATAAAGTGCATCTTATCTAGCCTATACTCATTGAATATATCTCACACATAAAGTGCCTCTTAACCCTACTAAGATGAGATATCTATTGGCTAAGGGGGAGGAATTCTTGGATTCTTCCTACCTCCTCTTCTCACGTAAGGCATGCATCTAACTAGATTTATCTCATCATATATGATAATTATATTGAACCATCTCACATGCAAGGCATGTATCTTACAAGATTGAGCTCATAAAAGCTTCAAAATTAGAGTAAATCATTCTTTAACATAATTTAAAATTTAAAGGAGATGCACTTGCAGCTCATTCTTGGCAAGCTATCTACCTCAATCCTTAATGGGTTCTTATTAAACACTTAGGAAGTCCTCTTTCCTTTCCTAGATTCTTTCATCTTCTTATCACTCGCTTCACTTCCTTCTTCCAAAGAGAGTTATCTATGGCATTGTGAAAATATTCCTAATTTAGAACAAAACCAATAATATCTACCATTTTAATATTAGGCTAGAAGGATATGAAAAATGATGAGAGGAAGTAAAAAGCTTAATTAGATAAGAAAAGAGACTCGCAAATGATTAAAATCTAATTAAGGAATGACCGAAAAGAGTTATCATAGTGCAATAGGAAGAAATTAAGAATTTAAATATTTAATAGTATATTAAGAGATTAAGATATTTTCCATCATTATATGACTAATTAAGGTTATCAGATCAACCAGAGTTGATAAAATTGGTTAAAACATTAATTGTATGCAAACCAAGGTAACCAATGGCAAAAGTGTCAATTGAGTTATTTTAAACCATTGTGGACCTTGAATTTTTAATTTTTCAATAAAAGACAAAGTTAAATGATATATAGAGCAAAGTGGTCTGGAAAAGTAATATTAAAAAGCTAGAATAGATAAAAAAATGATTATAAGGATAAAAGAGTCAATTTAACTATAAAACAAGAAAAAATAAGGATTTAAAAAACATAAGAATTGACTTGAGAAATATATATTCTTCATCATAATATTATGAAATAGGATTAGTAGATTAGACATATGAGTCTAGTTTAGTTAAATCCCTAATGGTACACATCTTAGGAGTTCTAATGATGAGATTTTTTTTCTAGATCGTTCGAGACTATTTTATGTCACGTAAACTCTAAATAGATATTTTTAATGGAAAAGAGAGTGCAAAATTTGGTATGGAGTAATTGATTTCTAAAAAGACTAAAATGAGCTCAAGTAAAGGAAATAAAATGTAAGGACAAAATAGTCATTTAAAAAAGTATAATTGAGTTATATATATATCATATTCACTTTAAGACTGACTTTTAGTAGTAAATTTTAGCTTCCATTGTAGCACGAAAGAGGGAGGAGAGAGAAGGGAAAGCAAGTTAAGCAAGATAAAGAAATATGCCAAAATTTACTATGCTATAGTTATGAAACTTTCTCTACTGCTCATGTTCTCTGTGACAACCTTACCTTCTATTCAATGTATTTGTCGTTAAATACAAGATTATTAATTAATGATCAAGGTTTGAGGTCATTATATTTTACCACATTACGAAAGTATGAGGAAATTTGAACCTTGATGTTAGGGTCATCACTATACCACCACAACAAAATAAAATTTGCATAAAAGAAATCCTACTACCATAAGGGGTTTATGATTCAACCGTCCATCAGTTTCAATACCCAATAACCTCCCACAAGTGTTCCTATATCATTTCTTACCATTACTGTTGAAGAAATTGGGGTTTCTAGGCTAAAAATAGTAGGTTGGGGACTTACGCGACAACCCATACCTTCCCCGCCACAGCCAAGTTGTTCTTTGGAATCATTTGACAAATTTCACAAATCTCGCCACAGTGACAGCCGCAGCCAACCTCTGTGGCGCTGCAGTGGAAACGCCTCCTGGAACTATTATTTTTAACTCCCACGATTTTCGGCTCGACGCAATATATTTGCGCCGTTATGAGTTTTGCTTCTGTCCAACCCTTATTTTATTTTCTCGACTCATGCTGTGGCAGGACCTATTATGCCGCGGTGAGTTCCCGTTCTATCACCCTCATGGGCAATTTTTTTCACTTTGCGTAATGGCGAGATCTATCAGGCCGCGGCGCACCTCGCCACTGTCACACCCCAGGATAGTTTTCCACCCTTGTGCCGCGGCGAGATTAGTTATGCTGCGGCGCCCTTCGACTCTGTCTCTCATTTGGCCGTGGCGAAGCCCTCTTAGCCATGGTGAGACTCCCTCCTGTGACTATATTACCCAAGTTTCGCCCCTTACACTCCAAATCTCATCTTAGAAACATTCTAGGTCCACCTTCCCTTATTTTATGTGATTCTAATGATGTTTATCTACCCTATTTACCCATCAATCCATCCATTACTATTGCAAAACTTAAATACTACTTCCTACTTGCCCAACTAGCTCATATCAGCACATTCATGAATATATGACAGCAAGAACACTTGCATTAGCAGCAATTAACATCCTATGCACATTCCATAGAGATTCCATTCAACAATAGCTTATGTCCACATCCAAGGCATCATATGACTACAATTCCCATATGGTAATCCATATCACAATTTCAACAAAACTATATATATGATACTATAAGTTCATACATTAATATTCAACTATAATGAGACTTAAATCCTTAACTGTTACATTTCAATCAAACAAAATATGAACGCCTACACTTGGCAACATGAACACATGATGATGCTATGTAAACTAATAACAAAATTGCATCTCTACTAAATAAGCCAGCCTAAGTGTAGCCTTCTCCCATATGTTAAAGCTCATGGATTTTCATCTACTTGCTTCCCTTTATCCTTACCCGAAGAACCTTCACCTGAAATATTAATCCCATGAAATGGGGTAAGATATAAATCTCAGTAACCAAGGCAATTCCATCATATATCTAGTTTAATTAGCATATATGCATGAACCAAAATCAACATCAGAATCATATCCATCATATCAGCAAATGAAACAATTAGGCTATCATGATTACTATCCCATACTAGCAATCATATTATCACATATTAAAAGCCATTAACACTGGGAGAGGCCCGTCCACGGCACCTACTCCCTATTGAGCACAACCGGGGCTTAGTGCATCTGGGGTTTGATCATAACCCAGTGCCCGATCAAAGCACATGCACGGGTGGCAGCCGCACCACGGCTTCCCCTTGGACTCACAAGGTCCAATCATAATTCAACAGATAGCCAACCAATTCATTTAGCATTTCAAATCATTCATATACAGCAAATATGACATTAAAACAAATACATACATGGAATTAATGTAAACCCGGTTACCTCACTTGTAGACAAATTTGCAAAGCCACCATAAATCCCAAATTCGGATTAGAGTGTCCTTCACCAGAAAACTCAATATTCCACCCAAAATCCTAAGCAAATTCGTACAGAATTAATACCCATTTTATAAATCAGTTATGGGGGTCTCAAATTAACAAATGAAGCATTAAAATGGAAGGTTTAAACTCACCCAAGGTTAGCCCTAACCTCAACCTACGAATTTCACCAAGAAAATCCCCAAATTCCCATATTTCAGATTTTGGGTAGGGTGAAAATACTCCAAATGAAAAACTAATCAGACCAAATTAAAGAGAAAGAAAAGAGGATTAAGATATATAACAAGTACCTTGGTTGATTTTGAGCTTAGAGGTGAGAAATAGTGAAATTCTTGCCCCAAACCCTAGCCTCCTCTCTAAGCTCTGAATTTTGAGATGTGTTTTGTGTTTCAGCAAGTGTGAGGAAGAGGCTGATGTATTAGGGTTTTAGTTGGGTTTAAGTTGGGTCAAATGTGGGTCATGGGTAGCTCCAAGGTCCATTTTCATTTGGGCTTCAGATTTTAAGTTTGTTGGGTCAGTTTCAAGGTGTTGGGTTGCTGAAATCCAATTGGGCCAGAGTAAGTTTTAAGAGCCCAAAGGTTTTGGGTCTGCATAAAGGTTATTGGGCTAATTATAAGAGCCTATATAAGGTGGGTATTGGGCCTCCATCACATTGGATCAAGTTGGATCTGCACCTAGCTTATTGGGCCTCCATTAGCCTCTTATCATGGCCTTCTATATTAATTTAAGCCTAGATGAAATTTCTCTCCTAATTAAATCTCGAAGCCATATTAATAAATTTACCTTTCTAAAATCTCCATTTACTTAACTTGCCTAATTATCCCATATTAATTATTTCTAATTAATCTAATCCGTGATTAACACCTTAATTAATTATGAGGTGTTACATTCTCTCTCATGATGGGTTTGGTTTCTTAAAAAGAAGTTTATGGTTGTATCCTTAAGTGAAAGAGCTCATTTGAGAAAACCAATTATACTAAAAGAATTTCCATCAAGGGAACTTTAAAACAATGTATGATTCAAGCTAAGAAAATTTGTTATTCTTTGAACCCTAGCACCTTGTAATTTTAGCCTAGAGAGAGGGAAAGGGAAAAGAGTGTGTATTTGATAAAAACTTGATGCAATCAAGGGTTTAGAAGAGTGAGGAATAAGAATATGCAACGAAATTAACTTAGAAATCAAGAAAATGCAAGTTAGCTTCGCCTAGAGTTTAAGTTATGCCATGAATACTTCAAAACCCTAAGAAGATTATTTGATTCCTATAATACCATAATTGAACTAGAAATGAATTATGAATATCCTAATGGCCACAAATACCTTCTTAAACAAACAAAATCTCAAGGTTGGACTTATGGAGGGAGCTCTTGCCCTGGGTGAAGAAAAGGCACTTAGGAAAGTTTTAAATTTAACCTAACAAACTAAGAGGCCTAAGGGAGTGATACAAGGCTAGATGAACCATTGGTTTGAGAAAAAGAATGAAATTTGATGATGCTGAAAGTATGGTTCTGTAAAAATCCTAATGTGCCCTATGAATGGAATGAGTGATATAGCTAAGTTTTTAAACTTGTTTAGCCATGAATGTAAGTAAGAATGAGATGGATGAATAATGGAATTGCTACATGCAATGTCGTAAAAAAGGGATGAGGCATTTTGAGACTCTTAAAGTAACCCAAATCATACTTTAAGTTTTAATGTGCACATATATAGATAGAATGACATTAAGGTGTTTTGGCTTAGCCTAGTAATAGTGAAAGTATTATTGAAAGTGATAAGTGACATTACAAATCATTTCCTTTATGAGCGTAGAGGAAGAAGAAGTTAGTTTGTAGCCGCCAAAGGAGAGTAGGAAATAGTATGGTGATGAATTTTAAAGATTGTGTCTTAATCTCAATGTCTTACCTTAGCTTGCTTATGGCTTATTGGGATTCATTTCCCTTTTATACCTAAGGATCTGTGTCAGCTGTTGTAATGACTGTAACTCTTATTTATAGTGATTAAGCTTAAATGGATTGTTAAATAGCATAAATCAAGGTCTAACATTAATACAAATAGCTAGCTAGGTAAAATAGTGGGGAAATTTGAACCTTATTATCATTGGGATTATTAGTTAGAGAACTAAGCGATTTAAGCCTACAAGTAATTCAAGTTATCAAATAAAACCTTTGATTCATTTTATCATTGATTCCATACTCCTAAAATCCTCTTATAATTGTTCCCAAGTCATAACATACCATTAACCCTAAGAAAAATTAAGTTTTAGAGTTAAAATATGAGTTTAATGTCTTATGCCATGACTTGGACCATCTCGCCATAGCCACGTTGGTTTCTGGAACCTCAAAACTAAGTTTGTGGCTTATGCCATGGCTTGGTATGCACGCGCCATGACTTGAACGGCTACTAAAGCTCAAAATCAAAATTTCACGTTCTACGCCGCAATGAAACTACCCCCTGGATCCCATTGTTCAAAATCTCTCGATTCGCACCATGGTGAGGTGAGCTACTGGAACTTTATTTTTGCTCTCCTCAATCCTCATGATGGTGAGATTACTCTCTGGACCCTTGTCCTTCTATTTCTCTCAAGTTGCACTATGGCAAAGGATCCTACGCTCGGGTGAAGTTTAGTTTTTGCTATCCTCCCTAGGCGAAATTCTTGCCTTGTGCCGTGGTGCCCCTAGCTTCTAGAAGAGCTTTAACCATGACTTAAGTAGTTTTGGCTGCAACACAACTCTATTTTGCACCTAAACTCTCTAAATTTCATCCCAAACATCCCAACTCTCCCTGTAGTAGCATTCTAAGGTCATTTTACCTTAATTTGTAAGGTTCTAATGGTATCTAACTACCTAAATTACTTAACATACCTATCATAACCAATTGGGAGACTCAAGTGTTGATTTTCACCTATTTAACTACCATACACCAGCAAGCTTATAATTTTTTATAGCAAAGAGTGCAAAAACCACTAATAATATCATTTATATAGATATATACATATATTCTAGCTGAGGTACCACATACACTATTGGGGTAAACATTCATAACATGGCGTAATCATGATCTCAATTGATTAATTAATGGTTCTGCATTAACAACATCTCACATAAGATCATCCTTAGGTATAAGTATTAGATTTCAAACTATATGAGGTTTAGCTCCCTATTAGTTACACCATTGATTATAGAACACAAAATATCTATACATGGCAATATGATTACATGATGGTGTTATACAAAAGAACTACAAAAATTAGCATATACTTTAAGTTAGGTTAGTCCAAGTGTAGGGTTCCAACATATGGTCTCAGCTCATGGATGTTCACCCACTTGCTTCCTTTTATCCTTACTTGAAGAGTCTTCACCTAAAATCGTTAGCCCATAAAATGGGGTGAGATGCGAGTCTCAGTAACCAAGAGGAAAATTTCATTCATATGTACCAAGTTAATCAATATATGGGCAATTTAATCAATTAAGCATAAGAAACATCTATCAAATGAGCTAATGAAATAGTTGAGCTACTACTGACTACTATCCCATACTAGTAATCACATTCAATATGTTAATGGCCAATAACACTTGGAGAGGCCTATCCACAACACTAACTCCCTAATGAGCATAATTTGGGCTCAGTACATATAAGAGTTTGCTCACAACTTGATGCCTGATGGAAGCATTATGCATGGGTGGTAGCAGCACCACAATTCCACCATGGACTCACACATGGTCCAAACATACCATTCAAGTAGCTAACCAATCATATGGCATTCAAAATCATAGATGTGTAATAGATATACGATTTAAGTGGACATATGCAAGGAATAAAAATTAACCTTAGTTACCTTACTTAATTGAGTTTAGTCCTAAAGCCAAAAATGAATTTTCACACTCTAGAGATTCCTAAATCAAATCAAGCATGTTCTTAGGTACTAATTACAACATAAATAAGATACTATAGGATCTAATCATTACAAACTACTTAAAGAATAGTTACTTAGCCACCAAAAGGATCTAAATTTTGATTTGGTTTTCCCCATACCAGAAACTTCAAAATACCACTCTAATTCTTGGGTAAATTCACACAAAATCAAAGCTCATATTATAAGTTAGCTATAGGGATCTCTATACAGCAGAAAATACATTAAAATGGGGAGATGATACTTACCTAACAACCCCCTAGCCTCAACCTTCAAAAATCCACCATAAAAGCACTAAAAAACAAATTTTAAACTTGGATTTAAGGTGAAAATACTCTAAATGAAAAACTAATCAAGCCAAATCGAAGAGAAAGAAGAGAAGAATAAGTTTTATATAGGTTACCTTGGCTAAATATTACTCTATGAGGGAGAAATGGTAGAAATGTGTTGAAGAAATCCTAGCCTTCATAGGACCTCCAAATTTGTCCTCTAAAGCCTTTTGTGTCTTTTGCAGAATGGAAGGGAGGCTAAAAGGAATTTAGAATTTTAAGGTTTTAGATAGGTTTTAGGTTAAACCAAAAGCCTATCTTCTAAGTGGGTTCAGAAATTGGTTTGTTGGGCCAAGCTATATGGGTCAATTCAAATTGGGTCTACACAAGATTATGGTTGGGCCTCTAAGAAATGGAATTGGACCTCCCTATGGCTAAGAATGAACTTCTATATTTGGCTCAAAGCATAAATTGATTATAAGGTCCAAATTAAATGTCCATTTTCCTTAATTAATTTCATTATTTCACCCATAACCATAATTAATGTGTCTCCACCTAACAATGATATAAGAAACGATTATTGCCTCAAGATATCTAGAATGAATCTATTTCTTTAGAAATCCTTATTTTTTTTCTAAATCTCCCCTAATCTCACATGTTAATTCCTTAATTCATCATGATTATTCTTAATTAATTTTGAGGTGTTAAATTCTCTCCTTCTTTTAGGAATTTTGTCCTCAAAATTAGACATACCTTACTTAAACAATGTTAGGTAATCCTTCCTCATTGCTTCCTCTGTCTCCCACATTGCTTCATCCAGAGTAAGTCCCTTCCATACCACTTTTAACAAGATGTTCTTATTATGTAGCTGTTTGACCTTTGAATCCACTATCCTTTCCAACTCAACCACATGAGACAAATCATCTTGCAAATACATAATCTCATGCTCAATGACATGCGAAGGGTCTGGGTGATATTTTTTCAATTAGGATATGTGGAACACATCATGCAACTGGGCCAAATTCGGGGGTAAAGCAACTATATAGGCCAAGGGTCCTATCCGCTCAAGGATTTGAAAAGGACTAAGGTATCAAGAACTGAGCTTTTTTGACTTGATAGACCATCCTATGCCGGTCACTAGAGTAACCTTAGGGAACACATAGTCTCCTGCCTTAAATTCGAAGGGTCTCCTTTTCTTATCAGCATAGCTCTTTTGCTAACTCTGGGCAGTTAACACTTCTTCCTGATGAGCTCTATTTGACAAGTGGTTTGGTATGTTCGAACCTAAAAGACTCCTCTCACCAAGCTCTACCTAACACAAGGGTGATCTTCACTTCCTTCCATAACGTGTAACATCTACCATTAAAAATAAGCTAAAATAGGGCTAATGATAGGAAAAAAGAAGAAGAAGAGAGAGGCTAGAACAAAAAAAAAGAGAGGCTTAAGATCGAGATGAGGGCCAAAATAGATGAAAAAAAAGATCAGAAAAAGATCTCGAAGAGTCTCCAAGGCTAAGTATAAAGGGGCCAAGGACTAAAATGCAAAGAAAAGTTGTGAGCCGAGCAAAATGTATAGATTGCTTGAAAGTTATGGGAAACCTAATTTCACCTCTTATTCATATCTTTAGGCACAAATATAAAAAAATCGGGCAGGAATCTCAGAAATTCGTAACCCATAGTTAAACACCGTTTGATGAGACGAGTTTGATGATGCCACATTGTTTGGATGGCCGGGAGGGATTCGGTTCGAGATCTAGTTAGCCTGATTAGTAGCCATGAGTAAAATGGAAAGAAGAGGTAGTAACACCCGTGGAAATAAGAATAGCTAAAGGGCTAGGAAACCCTGAAGGAGTTTCAGGGACTAAATTGTAATAAATAAAAATTTTAGGGTACAATCATAATACAGAACGGTAGAAACCGAAAGACTCAAACTTCTGATTGACAGCAAAATTTAAGAGGATCGAGGTTAAGGGCCTTGATCCATGTTTGAGGCGAGGCATGGGCCAAAAAGTAAAAGAAATAATATTTATAAATTTTAGAAAATCTAAAGGTATATATTGTACTGTAGAATCTTAATCAGGCCCGAGAACCTATTTTGGACTACTGTAAGGCCTAATAGCTAATTCTAAAGGGCCAATAAGAGAAAAGCAATTATAATTAGGGTTTTAGAGAATCTGAAACCCAAATATAAATATAAAATAAAGAGGAAAGAAAAGAAAGGACTTTTTGGTTAGTTTAAAGGATTAACCATAGTTAGGTTAGAAATTGACCATGGTTGAGTTAAAAAAATTAACCATGGTTACCAACCATAAAATCACCATAACTTAAGGGCTAAGAAAGAAATCCAAGTGCGTGGCTAAGGAATTTTAGGTAGAAGATATTTAGTCATGAAATTAGAAAATCAAAAGAAAAAAAAGAATAGAACGCTAAGATTTGATCTTGAAAAGGTTAATCAAAGAGTCCGAACTTGATATGACCATTTAACTTCATTTAAGTTCATCTTCTTCCTCCTCATCTCACCATTTTCACACCACACACAAGGAAGAGGGAGAGAAAAATGTGAAGAGAGAGAGAGAGGGAGGAAAGGTGGAAGAAGAAGTGAAATCAAGCAAAACTACCACCATTCTTCATCAAATTCCTTCATCTTCTTCATTCTCTAATCATTTTCTCCTAAGGGCAGCTGCATCTTCATCCTTTATTCAAGGTGGTATGTTGGTCTAAGAGGGAAAAGAAGGGATTTTAGTGTGAGAAAAGCAAAGGAAGCAAGGATTAAGTTTAAAGAATAAGTTTTCCCCACTTTGCACTTGAAAATCACATAGTTTAGGTTAGTTTTGTTAGACCCTAGTTATGGGTCACTTTTGGACAGCATATGGATAATTAAAAATTTATTTATATGTTGAATATGAAGGCCTAAGGATAGAGTTTATATATATTGACTACGGAGGCCACATGAGCTTATTCATTGTTGTTATGTGCTGAAACTTTGAAAAACACAAAGATTGTAATTTTTGGAAAAATAGAAATTATGGGGAGATGCTGTCCTAATTTTCTCAAAACTTTTATGATATTTTCTTATTGTCCTAGAGTCATGCATACCAAATTTTGAAGTCCTAAAACATAAAGGAAGAGGCTATGGAATTTTTAGAACCAAAGAAACTCAATTTTGGGCCTAAAACAGAGCTATATTATGTTATGACCAACAGGTGTTGTTGGGGCTAGAATTTGATAAATTTAAGTATTCCAATAGATTCAAATGGGTGTTTTTAGCTAGGAATACCTATGGTAAAGCCCCTAAAACTCATGGAATAAAATTACTAATTTTTGGCGAAGAAAGGCACATTATTCGGCCACAGTGGATTGAAAGGGAAGGAGTTGGATTTTTCCAATTCCAATGGTTCCAATGATTTTAAAAGGGTCATATTACTTTAGAAGTTAAGGTTTATGTATTGATTACAATAAATTATCATTATGATTATGGGGTTTGATATTTGTTTGGAAACTCTAAAAGCAAGTAGATTGAGTTCTAAGGCTTGAGGAGCAAAGTTTGCTAAGGTAATAGTTTTCCTTTATCTTTCTTTAAGCTTGTATGTTTGTATAATGATGAGTGTTATGCTATATCAAGTTGTCATTTATGCTATAAGATGAGACATGTAAGCTCAGATTGTGCTTGGCCTTGTATAAAATTCCTTGTATTACTATGTGGTATATGACACCTTGATTGGCATTATGTTATGTACTTACATGCTCACTTATGAATGAGATTGGTTTACTACTATTGAGATTTCATAATCTCACCCTAAATATAACTTATGCTGGGTCCGAGTTCAAGCAAAGAAAGGGCAAAAGGTGTGGAGGCATAAATCGAGGACTTTACTTTTATGCATCACATTTTATTATGTAATTAAATATCTGTGGATTATGGTATCTATGAGTTGTGTTATGATATTGTATGGTAATAAGGTAGGTAACAAAAAGCCATGTATAGACTTAACCTTTAAGTAAAAAGAATATGACTAGCATGCCTAAAATGCAAAGATTCATGTGCTTATGTAAGGCAAAATAATAATAATATGTCAAGTGAGAGGTAAAATTATCCAATTTTTTGTAAGGACACTTTGATATGAATTTATATGCATTCTACTAAGTAAGTATTTTTCTCTTGTAAAGGACTTAGAGAGCTAGAATTAGCACCTTGAATTGACCTCATGCAAAGTTGGACAAAATTTTGGAAATGACCAAATAAATAGTGAAATTGTATGAGGAAATTTTAAAAGGAAAAATTTTAATTAGTTTAGGTTTCCATTGATTCTTCTCAGTTTTATATGAGGTATTTGTAGTAGAAAAAGCATTAGATAGTAAGGTATGACATTTGTGGTATTAGAGCAAAAGGTCCTCGCATGGTGTACAGTTATAGTCTGTAACCTTTTGCTTAAGAAGGGTTGTAAGTTTAGTGTTTTCCTCTGTTTAAGTTAGTTCTTCCTTATTAAGTTTAGTTACTTACTTAGACTCACTTAGAGCCATTTGCTTTATAAAATGTCCGAGAGGAGCATAGAGGTATCTTAAGAGCATCAGTCAGAGGACACAGTTCAGGGTTTAGAAAGAAAGTATTCCTCCAGGGATTTTACCGATTCCTATGCCCATGATGAGATTGCTGGGGAACTTCAGAGGTGGAGTGACCTTCCATTTAAGAGGAAGATAGCTCGAGACCCTAGATCAAATGAGTTTCGGGTTATGCCAGTAGTGCAGAAGGAGCATGATTTCATGGAAGAGGACCCAGAGGAGGATCCCGACTATGATAATGTTGCATCTAAGGACTCTGCAGACACAGTGCCATTTGAGATCCTAGATGAGGACAAATAGTTAGTGTCCTCCAATGGCATTTTAGTGAAAAAGCAGTTTATTGAGTGGGAGACAGAGCTTTTTCAAAGAGCACTTATAGAAGTACATGGCAAGTATAGCATGAATTCAGTATATGAGATCAGAGCTAAGTTTAAGTTGATTTTTGAGGAAGCAGTCATGAAGAAGGATTTTCCTTTAGAAAGGTATTACCATTATACGTGGGAGGCACACACTGTCTATGTTGTCACCATTATAGATCAAAAGGATTATGAGGAATATGAGTGGGTAGATACCTTACTAAGTTATCTCCTAGAGCAAGGTGCTATCGGAGATTATATTAGATCAGAGATTAGAGTAGGAAGTTATGATAGGATTTTTGCCTTATGCTGCAAGGAGATTGACACCCTTACTCACATCAGGATCTTAGGCCATGATAGACCCTAGAGATGGTAGTTAGCTAAAGATGGCTGTGACTGATAATGAATAGAGCTAGTCATTGATGTTTTGATGATATGTAAATGATAGGTTATGATCACTAGTGACGTACGGAGTTAGTCGTACAATATTTTGATTTGTAATGACTATGACTAATGTGATGTAATTAGATACAATATGAAATATATGTAAATGTTAGATATAATCAATTGAGCAAGCCTCATCAC
Source organism: Erythrophleum ivorense (assembly GCA_026724425.1). Lineage (NCBI taxonomy): Eukaryota > Viridiplantae > Streptophyta > Magnoliopsida > Fabales > Fabaceae > Erythrophleum > Erythrophleum ivorense. The sequence continues at coordinate 3,242,460 of JAIUCV010000030.1, read as the reverse complement.
ACTTTTGCCCATTGTCCTTGTTAAATAAGAATAAATAAATAAATGCTAATATGTATGTTTTTCTTTCCTTGGATTAAAAAATTCTCAAAATGGTAAGAATAAGGGGAGGTGCTAACAATGATGCTAAAGGTGCTAGTACTAGTGTCAGAGGTGCTAGCAGTAGTACTGGCAATCAGGGAGGACCATAAGTTGATCAAATGCAAGTAATTTTAGATCATTTAGATCAACAACAACAAATGATGGAACAACTGTGTTAGGCTATAGCAAGCCAAGGTCAAAGACAGGTAGTGATATAGCGCAGTATAAGATGAAATTGTTGTTACCTAGGAATCAGTTATAAGGGAAATGAGAGAGAGCTATCCCCCCAACCATGACACCCAAATGTCTAGATGACTTAGAAAGTTATTCCTCAAGCCAAAGGCCAAAGTTTATAGGCAACACTCCATCGAACTTGACAGCCCAGATGCACCAATTGGCTATGCATGAATAATGTAAGGGGATGAACACAAAGGCAATGGAGGCTCACATCATGTAGCCAGAGCGGAAGTACTAGTGATGACGGAGTGTATTACTATATGAAAGGCCTTGTTGGTCATATTCAAATAAATATGAGAAATAAATTTTTAAAGGGTTAGTTAGAGTACAGAGAATAAGACCCCTTGGGTGAGTAAATTAAAGCAAGAGAATGAAAGGAATTAGACCCTTCCCTACTTTTATAGAAAGTGACCAAGTAAAAATGAACCCAAGAGGAATAAACATGCTTTTGAGCATCAAGAAAATATGTGATGATGTCAAAACCAAGGACATAATGAATCAAAAATAGATAAATAGATAATATGAATGAGCATACTAGTAAGTACTATTGTCCTTGGTATAAATGTCAGTGAAACATGATAAAAGGTCCTAATAAAGGTAACTGGACAATACAAATGACCTCAGGTTAGTGTAGTAAAGAACATGAGAAATTAAGAGAAGAGTTCCCTTTCCTCGAGTGTCATTTGAAATAAAAAGAGATATAGCATGGTAACAGGAGGGTACTTTAGATCATTGAGGAACTCGTAATATACTAGCGATAGTGGCTTGAGCTTGGTCATGATGCACCTGTGTATTAGTGATTGATACTATGGTTTGCTTGCAATGATGGTTATATGATATTGAGTTTGGCTGACTTAGTAGTAATGTAACTTGAGTGTATAGCAAATAATGGCATTAACCATAAAGAGTATCTCGATAATCAAAAAGTATCCTAATTAATTAAATCAAGAGATAAGCTAAAGAAGGGATGTAAGGGATTCTAGTAATATCAGAATAATAAGAAAAATATGTAGAAAAGAATCCCCAGTAAATAACGATGATGAAAAAAGGACTAGCCTACAACTTCTATCTTGCAAAAGATGTTAGATACACTCGATATATGTGATGCCCTAGTGTTAAAGGCACTTAAAAGCAAAATAGGGGCACAGTTAGAAAATTGTAGGATATGAGAGGAAAGACAGAAAGAGAACAGGTAAAGTATAATAAGCCAATAAGAGTAAAGAAAGAAAGTCTAAGTAGAAAGACTTGAAGTGGGAACTCGAAGATCCCATAAATAGTAGTGAGTGAAAATTAGAATACTCCTACGTATTGTTCCAATGGGATCAATAGAGAAATAAGCAACGCAGAGCCCACTTCATGTGAAGGGCAAAATAGACATCTGAATTCAACCTTAGCCATCATGAGCGATGGTTATTGGACTTAGTGAGAATGTATTTTATTATTAGATACAATGATTTTAGGCTTTAAAATTCCCTAGAGGCGGATTATAGTAGATCCTAGCATAGCATAGCGAGTTGCAGTAGACCCTAGCAGGGCTTTGAGAGGTCGTAGTAGACCTAGAAGTCGTAGTAGATCCCACAGAGATACAGAGAGACCACAGTTACAGTATAGCAGTTCTCTGGGGAAATGATGGCCTGATATAGTTTCCTAAATCAGTTAGTCTTAGAGACTAGTATAGTTTCAAACAGTTTTGTCTTAGAGACTAAAGACCTCCTAAGTTTGGTAGACTATTGCTATAGAGATATGAAGGCTTTACTCAGATAGTTAAACCATTGACTAAATCTCTTAACAGACAAGCATAGTGTGTGGGATGAGGAAAGCAAGAAGTAGCTTTTTAGTATTATAGCTAGATGAACCACTACCCAATAGACATTGGAATTGACTTAGGGATAGAAAAACCCTATATACCAAAGACATATATCTAGAAAGGGGTCAGGTATAGTTGCTTGATGGGGTAAGTGGTAAACTATGTCTCCAGCAGTAAAGATTATGAAAAATTAGCATCCCACAATAATTCAATAGTTATCATACCTTATATTTCTATTATCATACTCTTCCATTCAGGGTAATTAGTGCACATTCACAAGACAAAAGTAAGGAAAAGTATGAAAATAATACACTTTTATTGTGTTGCATCGGGGTAAAAATTTTCAATTCATGTTACATAGGCCTTGTGGATTATCCAACACATTCTCTAGTCATTTATCACTTATACAACTCATACATAACTCAAAATGTCACACAATCCATGGACTTTAAGGTAAAAACCGTAGATTTTCACTCTATGTCATGGATAGCATAAGGCAGATTTCAAGGGAAACTTTGAAAAATCATAACTAAATGTAGAAAAATTGAAATCAAGAAAACTATAGCTTATTGGAAAGCTCTGGATGCTAACTTCACAATAAAACTAATTCCCAGCCATGAAAATCCCATCTAGACCACGTTTGATAATAGCAAAGTAGGAAGGTCTAGCTGCCCTCTGTTATTGATACAGATTACTGATATAAATTTTGGAAATTCATAATTAATTTCAAAAAATAAAATCCATGCAATATATACCAATTTGAAAAGCTATAGATGTTAAATAGAAGAGAAAAATAATTACAAACCAATCCATATACATTCAGATCTAGAAATTCAATCAAATAGTACCACGGGTCTGACTGTTCACCTAGTACTGGACAACAACTTAAAAAATTAATATCTCCCTCTCTAGACATCCAAATGAGGTGCTTCCAATTGGCACAAGTCTGGGAAGGTATAGTTTCTCTTTGTAAAATTTTGTGGTAATTGAACATTGTGTGCCTTATGATTAACATAGATTTATTTTTAGACCAATTATACAGTATGATTGACCAAATCAGAAAATTTTTCCAACATCAAAAATTCGCCAAATATTCCACAGACCTCCAAATAACACCCACTTTAGCTTCCAAAAAAATCTCTCAACAAGCTCTAGATGCATGCCAAATTTCAGACCAAAAAAAGCTCATTTGGATAGAAAGTGACATAACTCACTCAATTGGTCAATTTAGCTTTATGTGAGGGATCAACCTTGTCCAAATGGCCTCTCCAATGGTTTGGCTCCTCTTAGGCAAGTTCAAAAGCACAATTATGACTTATGTAGACTACCCAAGTGGTTCCAAACCTCATATATCTTAATTTGGCCATCCCACATCCATTAATGCACTACACACATAAACCATTTAAGAAGCCAATTTCCACATTTGCATTGATTTAATGTCACACATAGGCTACACAACATTCATACATCATATTACATTTGCTCAAGGTCTTACATTACAAAAATAACTTGTACAAGTTCATTTTGACATTTATACACAAATAGACAATAAAATATTCCAATTATAATTCTACAAGGCTCTTGGCTTGTTTTCCTTGTATCTTGGGAGCCACCTAGACATATCAAGATAGGAGGGGGAAGGGGCGTGAGATTCCTTAAATCTCAATAGCTTATACACCTATTTACATACACATTCAAGGCATATACACATCAAAGCATATGTATGGAAGGTTTGGCAACCATAAAGTATTCAAAGTCATAATTTCCATGCCATTTATTCACATTTAAGCCAAGAACATGCTCTAGGGACTTTTGATTTTGCCTTACCCTATTTCTAGGACTTTTGGATTTGACTCACCCTTGGCCTAGGGACTTTTGACTTGGCCTCACCATTCCAAGAGACTTTTGGCCTTGTCTTATCCATGCCATGAGACGATTGGCATCTCTTCACCTTCATTAAGGGACTTCTGGCATCACCTCATCCTTATGAGCCATTTCCACAACCAAAGCCATTCAAGGAAAAATATTGATATCAATGTAATGTCAAGGCATCAAGTGGCATGTCATCAAGTTACAAGAACACACACAAGCATACAATGACATACATATGCACATAAGAATGCAAGGAGAATGAAGTGGAGAGCTACCTTGGATTTATGTAAGCTTTTCTTGATCCTTTTCCTTCCCTTTTTAGGTCCCACAAGCACACATAGGTGGATGTATGTTCTCTTGTCCTAGGCACCATAAAGAACACACCATTACACACTTGAAGTAAGTCAAGACATTAAACTCACTCTTAAACACACACTTGGTTCTATAAGTGGCATAATAATTCCATAAATGGCCTATTGAAGAAACCTTCACAATTCAAGCTCTAAGCTCCCATCTCTTTCCATTTCTAGGCCTCTTGGCCTTATTCAAAGTCCTTGGAGCCCTCACACAATTATTTTAACAAGTTTAGAATTAAGTTCCTTCATAAAGCAGCATTATGGACATCATTGTCCCATCTTCCAATCCATGATTCCTAAATTTTTCCTAATAGTTTCCTCCATCTTTTAACATCATATAAAGTCTCAAATCAAGGTTAAAACAAATTAAAACACTCCCTAACCTAGTATTCTTGCCTTGGCCGAAACTAGCACCATAATGGAGGTTCACAAGGTTCATGATTTTTCCTTGATGGGAGAGCCACTTGAGAAGGTTTTTACGGGTCTTAGGAGCTCAAAGAAACATTCAAATAGCTAAGAAAATAATCACACAATATCAAATTTTTCCAAAACCCTAAAGAAGCTTACACTTTTTTATCTTGATTTCTATTTATTTTTCTTAGAGTTTCTTGCCATATTCCTCTTCCTTATGGTCTAAAACCCTAGTTCCTCTTTTGTTTTTGAACAAAAAACCTCTCCCTCATATGGTTCTGTTTAGGGCTAAAACATACACCAAGTAGAGGCAAGAGGAGAAAGTAATATAAACAAGAATTTACCTTAGATTCAAGTATGTATTCAAGGCTCTTCCTTCTTGGTTTGTTCCTCCTTAAGCAATTCAAATTCCTCCTCCTAGTTCTTTCTTGTCTTTTTCTTCCCCTTTTTCTCCTTCTCTTAGTGCACCTAAAGGAGCTAGATATTTTTTTGTATTTGAGGCAGAAAGGGTCATGCTTAAGAAGGTGGGAGATGTAACACCCCATAATTAATTAAGGTATTAATCATGGATTAGATTAATTAGGCGTAATTAATATGGGATAATTAGGCAAGTTGAGTAAATGGAGATTTTAGAGAAATAAATTATTAAAATGGGTTTGAGACTTAATTGAAATATAAATTCTATTTAGGCCTAAATTAATAGATCATGAGAAGAGGCTAATGGAGGCCCAATGGGTTAGATGCAGACCCAACCCAATTTAGTGGGATGGAGGCCCAAGATCCACCTTGTATAGACTCTTCTAAGTGGCCTAATAACCCTTGTGCAAACCCCAAATTCTTGAGCTCTTCAAACTTGGCCCAAACCTAATTAAACTTCAGCAACCCAGTGCATATAAAACTGGCCCAGTAAAATTCTATAGCCCAACACTTTAAAAACTGGCCCAACAAGCACAAAAAAAACCTGAAGCCCATTATAAGTTGGACTTTGGAGCAACTCATGACCCATATTTGACCCAACTAAAACCCAATTTAAACCCTAATGCTTTAGCCACTTTCTCATTTGTTGAAACTCAAGAAGCAAATTCGGAGGTTGAGAGGGAGGCTAGGGTTGGGGGCAAGAATTCTGTATTTTCTCACATTTAGAGCAAGATTCAGCCAAGGTAATAGTTATACAACTTAATCCCCTCATCTTTCTCTTTAATTTGGTCCGATTAGTTTTTCATTTGGAGTATTTTCACTCTACCTAAAATCTAAAATGTGGGAATTTAGGGATTTTCTTGGTGAAATTTGTAGGTTGAGGTTAGGGCTGACCTTGGGTAAGTTTAAACCCTCCATTATGATGCTTCATTTGATAATTTGAGACCCCCATAGCTGATTTATAAAATGGGTATTAATTATGTACGAATTTGCTTAGGATTTTGGGTGGAATATTGAGTTTTCTGGTGAAGGACACTCTAATCCGAATTTGGGATTTGTGGTGGCTGTTGCAAACTCATCTACAAGTGAGGTAACCGGGTTTATATTAATTCCATGTATATATCTAATTTAATTTCATATGTTATTGTATATGAATGATTTGAAATGTTGAATGAATTGGTTAGCTATCTGTTGAATTGTGATTGGACCTTGTGAGTCCATGGTGGACCTGTGGTGCGGCTGCCACCCATGCATGTGCTTCGATTGAGCACCGGGTTATGATCAAACCCCAGATGCACAGAGCCCCGGTTGTGCTCAATAGGGAGTAGGTGCCGTGGACGGGCCTCTCCCGGTGTTAATGGCCTTTAACATGTGATAATATGATTGCTAGTATGGGATAGTAATCATTATAGCCTAATTGTTTCATTTGCCGATATGGTGGATATGATTCTGATGTTGATTTTGATTCATGCATATATGCTAATTAAATTGGATATATGATGAAATTGCCTTGGTTACTGAGATTTATATCTGACCCTGTTTCATGGGATTAACATTTCAGGTGAAGGTTCTTCGGATAAGGATAAAGGAAAGCAAGTGGATGAAAATCCATGAGCTCCAACAAATGGGAGAAGGCTACACTTAGGCTGGCTTATTTAGTAGAGATGCAATTTTGTTATTAGTTTACATAGCATCATCATGTATTCATGTTGCCAAGTGTAGGCATTCATATTTTGTTTGATTGAAATGTAATCGTTAAGGATTTAAGTCTCATTACAGTTAAATATTAATGTATGAACTTATAGTATCATATATATAGTCTTGTTGAAATTGTGATATGGATTACTAAATGGGAATTGTGGTTATATGATGCCTTGGATATGGACATAAGCTATTGATGAATGAAATATCTATGGAATGTGCATGGGATGTTAATTGTTGCTAATGCATGTGTTTTTGCTGTTATTTATTCATGAATTTGCTGATATGCGCTAGTTGGGCAAGTAGGAAGTAGTATTTAAGGTTTGCAATGGTAATGGATGGATTGATGGGTAAATAGGGTAGATAAACACCATTAAAATCACATAAAATAAGGAAAGATGGACCTGGAGTGTTTCTAAGATGAGATTTGGAGTGTAGGGGGCAAAATTTGGTAATGTAGTCATAGGAGGGAGTCTCGCCGCGGCTAAGAAGGCTTTGCCGTGGCCAAATGAGAGATAGAGCCGAAAGGCGCCGCGGCATAACTACTCTCACCACGGCGCAAGGGAAGAAAATTGGCCTAGGGAGTGACAGTGGCGAGGAGTGCCGCGGCCTGATAAATCTCACCGCGGCACAGAGCGAAAAAGATCGCCTAGGAGGGTAATAGAACCGGAACTCGCCGCAGCGCATTATGTCCTGCCATGGCGCGAGTCGGGGAAATAAAATAAGGGTTGGACAAAAGCAAAACTCACTGCGGCGTAAATATATTGCGTCGAGGCGAGAATCATGGGAGTTGAGAACAGTAGTTCCAGAAGGCGTTTCTACTACGGTGCCACATAGGTTGGCCGTGGCGAAGGTGCAAAATTTGTGAAACTTGTCCAGTGATTCCAGAGAGCAATTGGGCCGGGGTGGGGAAGGTATAGGCTGAGGTGCACGTCCCCAACCTACTACTTTTAATCTAGAACCCCAATTTCTTCAACGGTAATGGTAAGAAATGATATAGGAACACTTGTGAGAAGTTATTGGGTATTAAAACTGATGAATGGTTGAATCATAAACCCCTTATGGTAGTAGGATTCCTTTTATGCAAATTTTGTTTTGTTGTGGTGGTATGGTGATGACCCTAACATCAAGGTTCAAATTTTCCCCATATTTTTATAATGTGATAAATTGTAACCATTCAAACCTTGATTATTAATTATTAATCATATATTTAACCATAATTACAATGATTAGAAGGTAGGATTGTCACAAGAGAAGAGACAAGAAACTTATGGAACATTCAAGAAACTCACTTTTTCCAAAATTTCAATTTTGTCCTTACGTAATGGCAATTTTGTTTTGGCTTCATTTTAGCTTCTTTTTGCGAGCTATCTTTTCCATTATAAAATTTAGGTTTCCAATTTTAAAAAAATACCTTCAGAATCACTCCATTTAGAGCCAAAACATTCCTGAACGAATCCATTAGAATTTGGGTTTACTGCTGTTAGAAAACGTACATCGGAGGGACTTTACTAGTCTTGGGGCTTTCTATGGTTTTTAAGGCCTCTAAGAATCTTGGACAACTTAAATTTTCATTAAAAAGCCCTCTTATGTGTTTTTCCAAAAGTTGCACTTATTTACAAAAATGCTATTACATTTCGTCAATTCTCGTCACAAATTGTTTCACCATCCTAGCTCTTTTTTTCTTTCCGTTTGAGCTTGGAATGATCATTTTTAGGAGTCTAGGGTTCTATCCAAATTTTCTGGTACATTATTTAACTCATTTAAGAGAACTTGCTTTTATACAGCTCATTTCGTCGTTTTACAGAAATTACGTTCATTACATTTTCCGCCCCCTTAAAATAAATTTCGTCCTCAAAATTTAAAATATGTACGTTAGGGAAATAGCTCTAGATATTTCTATTTCATCTCATTTTTTAGCTCTCAGGTTGCCTCCTTAGACGTCAGGCCCTTCTAGACCACTTTTACCAAAGGGATTCTCTTGTTTCTTAGTTTTTTCAACTTAATGTCCACAATCCTCTCTGGTTTCTCTACTTAGGAAAGATTTTTCTGCAATTGAATATGTTCATATTCTATGACATGTGAGGGGTCTGGTAAGTACTTTTTCAATTTGGAGACATGGAATACATTATGGATTTAGGATAGGTTTGGAGGTAGGGCTATCTGGTAGGCCACGAGTCTAATTTTCTTAAGGATTTCAAATAAACTAATATACCTAGGATTGAGCTTCCTTATCCTCATAGACCGACCTACCCTAGTCACTGGAGACACTCGAATGAATACATGGTCTTAAATCTTAAACTCTAATAGCCTCCTTCTCCTATTAACATAACTTTTTTGCCTACTTTGGGCCGTAAGGAGTTTCTTTCTAATTAATTTTGTTTTTTGGGTAGCCTGGTTAACTATTTCAGGTCCTAATAAACTTTTTTTACCTAGCTTAACCTAACACAATAGAGATCTACACTTTCTCCCATACAGAGCCTCGTAAGGGTCATCTGGATACTAGAATGGTAGCTGTTATTGTATGCAAACTCTGCTAACGGTAGATACTCATCCCAGTTACCCCTCATCTCTAACACACATATCCTCAACATGTCTTCTAGGGTCTAGATGGTCCTTTTAGTCTAACCATCGATTTAGGGGTGGTAAGAAATGCTAAACTGTAACCTGGTCCCTAAGGCATGTTGTAATGACCTCTAGGAGTTTAATGTGAACCTAGAGTCTTTGTCAGATACTATGCTACTAGGCACTCGATGAAGTCGCACTACCTCATGTATATACAACTTGGCTAATCTATCTAATGTGTAAGTAGCCCCGATTGCTAAAAGGTAGGCAGACTTCGTCAATCTATCTATAACTACCTAGATAGCATTATGTCCAAAGGATGTCTAGGGTAATCTTATAATGAAATCTATAGCTATATTATACCATTTTCACTTAGGGATATCTAGGGGTTGCAACAACCGGGTGGTCTCTAGTGCTCTATCTTAACCCTCTGGTACACTAAACATCTCACTACATAATCTGTGATGTCATTCTTCATTCTTGGCCACCAATTTTTTTTTTTCAAATCTTGATACATCTTGGTGGCCCGTGGGTGGATAGTATATTTACTCTTATGCGCCTTTTCTAAAATTCTCTCTCTCAATTCATTATTATTAGACACAGATTCTATTTCGATATACTATCACACTATCCTCAAATATCTTGAAATTTGAGGTTCTACCTTAGGAAAACTCGCTCTTTATCTGCCCTAGAAACTTATCCTCTCTCTAGGCATTTAAGATTTGGGTTTTCAATTCGTTCTCAATCTAGATTTCCCTCAAATATAATCTACCCGATACCAACTGACAAGAGATGTTCAAATTTCTAAATTTCTCAAGAAGCTCCTGCTCCTTAATCATCATATGGGCGACGTGGATGGATTTCCTACTCAAGGCATCAACCACCATATTGGCCTTACCCATATGATATTTCAACACATAATTATAATCTTTTATGAACTCCATCCATCTCCTCTATCTCATATTGAGTTCTTTCTGATCGAATAGGTATTTCAGACTCTTGTGGTCATTATAAATCTCTATACACTATACAAATGGTGCCTCCAAATCTTAAGAGCAAAAACTACTGTGGCTAATTTAGGTCATGTATAGGATAGTTCTCCTTATAAGGCCTCAGTTGCCTAGAGGCATATACCACTACCTTACCCTGTTACATTAGCACATATCCTAACCCTCTCCTCGAGGCATAACTATATACGACAAATGGTGCACTGGGGTTAGGAATAACTAGCACAGGAGCAGTGGTCAATTGAAGTTTCAACTCCTAGAAACTCCTTTCACATCTATCATCCCACACGAAAGGTGTATCCTTCAAAGTTATCCTCGTAAGTGGCAAGGTCATCTGAGAGAAGCCTTGAATAAATCGTCTGTAATATCCTGCCAAACCAAGAAAACACCTAAGCTCAATGATAATCCTAGGCCTTTCCCACTGTAACACAGTCTCAACTTTATGGGGATCTACCGCGACCCTATCTCATGAGATCACATAACCTACAAATTTCACCTCGGCTAGCCAAAACTCACATTTATTCAGTTTGGCATATAATCTCTTACTTCTCAAGTTCTCTAGGACTAATCTCAAATCCCTCTCATACTCTTCAAATGATTTGGAGTACATTAAGATGTCATCAATAAAGACCATAACAAATTTATCCATATATGATCTAAATACCCTGTTCATATAATCCACAAACACCGTGGATATATTCGTCAGCCCAAATGGCATTACTAGGAACTCATAATGCCTATATCTAGTTTTAAAGGTCATTTTTGGGACGTCTTCAGCTCTCACTCTTAGCTAGTGATACCCAGATTTAAGATCTATCTTGAAAAATACAGATGCCTTAGCCAACTGATTTAATAAATCATCTATTCTAGGGAGAGGATATTTATTCTTAATAGTAACTTTATTTAATGCTCGATAATCTATATATAGTCTTAAGCTACCATATTTCTTTTTCACAAATAACACTGGAGCTTTCCAAGGTGAAACACTAGGTTGAATAAACCCTTTCTCTAATAGCTCTTTTATTTGCTTTTTCAACTCAACAAGCTTGGTAGGAGCCATCTTATAAGGAGCCTTAGACACAAGTCTAGCCCTAGGCACTATATCTATAAGGAAAACCTTTAGGAATTCCCTAACTATCAGGATCTCTTCTATCCCTTCTTCTACCTCAGCCTGAATAAAGAAAAAGACTAAGAACCCCTGACACCTATACTCTAAGTGTCTCTCAGCCTGCGTAGTAGTCATAAAGGATAACTCGCCCTTATCCTAGTATGGTCCTACATGAGGGTACAGATATGGTGTGACACTCACAATCAAGAATGGCATTATTAGCAATCATCTCGTTCATGCCAACAATCAAATCAATATCATGGAAAGGCATACAGATCAAATCAATGGTAGTGTAACAATGGTTAAACTGTATAGTAACATTCAAGCAAGTATGGGAAGTAACAACATGGCCTCCCATGGTGTGTAGTGACAGACAAATCAAATGGTAAAGTGCTAATGGCTAGACCCAAATGTCTCATATAGTCATAAGATATAAACAAGTGACTAGCACCCGAATCAAACATAGCAATCATAGACAAATCATTCACTATTAACGTACCTTCAATAAGACTGGGAGACATACTACCATCCTACTGAGAAAGGGCAAACACCCTGCTCTGGGTCTATGGCTGGGAAGCGCTACATCGGTCTAGAGGCAATTCCTAGCAATATGCCTCTGCTTCCCATACTTGAAACAGGTCACTATAGACTATTGTGTGGATGACTGAGTCCTCAGAGGCTATATCTTCTTTCCTTTTGGTGGCCTCCTACTCCACTGCACCTTACTTGTCTTTTTACTGGTAGGTATGGAGCTAGTTCCCTCTTTTGGTCTAGGTCCCTTTGATTCTAGAGCCCTTCTCTGACTAGATACTGTGACAACAAGTATAATCTCTCTCAAATTATTCTTGATCACTTTGTTGATCCCCACAAGGGCATTGAAGTTTCGAACCCTATGTGGAGTTACTCTATCTCTGCTCGCACCTCCAGGGCTCATCATTATATCTTTGGGGGTAGGGAGAATACAAAGACAACTCTATGAATTTGGGCACATACTGATCTACCGTCATATCATCGGTCTGCTTCAGCCCCATAAATTGTACCTTCTTCTATTTTCTTATAGAACTGGGGAAATACTCATAAAATTGTACCAGAAAGTTCTTCTAGGTAATCTATAAATTTCTAGTCTCCATAAGAGACTTCGTACAGCGCCACCACTTGTCAGCTTCTTTCTATAGCATAAAGGTGGCTAACTGAGCTTTCTGCTTAAAGGTGCAATCCGTCATTGTTAAGATCTTCTCAATCTCTATCACTCAGGCCTTCATTTTTTCCACGTATAATTCCCCATTAAATGATGGTAGGTTGTTCTTTCTAAATTGATTTAATTGTTTTTGAATGGATAGCGAAGACTAAGCTAGCACCTGGAGAGGTAGGGGTGGAGCACCTAAGGTGGAAGGCTATGGAGTACCAGAAGTAGAAGGCTAAAGTAGAGGCTGAGGTAGAGGAGCCTCTCTCCTGGCTTCCTCCTATCTAGCCAAGGATTCCTGTAGCCGCACAATCATCTCATGCTGCTGCTGGATCATATACTGTTTTCTATCAATTTGATTTATGACAGCCCCCAAAGGGTCCATAGGCTCAACTTCTGGTTCTCTAGCTAGTCTACCCCTGCCTCTGCCTTTTCTCATCTTAACCATTTTCACTGAACAAGAGTCATAACCTTAGCCCACAATTACAATTCAAACGTATATACACAGATATTCCACCTGAAAACAACCCAAACACATCATTCAAGAGCTAACTACTGAGCAAAAGTGCCTGAAACTTTACTCTGATACTATAAATGTCATACCTTATATTTCTATTATCATACTCTTCCATTCAAGGCAATTGGTGCACATTTACAAGACAAAAGTAAGGAAAAGTACGAAAATAATGCACTTTTATTATGTTGTGTAAGGGTAAAATTTTTCAATTCGTGTTATGTGGGCCTCGTGCATTATCCAACAATATTCTCCAGTCATTTATCACTTATACAACTCATACATAACTCAAAATGTCACACAATCCATAGATTTAAGGTAAAAACCCCAAATTTTCACTCCATCTCGCGGATAGCATAAGGCAGATTTTGGAGGCAACTTTAAAAAATCATAACTAAATCTAGAAAAATCTAAATCAAGCAAACTATAGCTTATTGGAAAACTTTGGATGTTAGCTTCACACTAAAAATAATATCCAGCCACAAAAATCTCATTTGGACCGTGTTTGACAACAAAAAAGACAAGAAGGTCTGACTATCCTCTGATATTGATACAAATTACTGATAAACTTTGAAAATTCATAATTAATTTCACAAAAATGCAATCCATGAAATCTCTCCAATGGTTTGGCTCCTCTTGGGCAAATTCAAAAGCACAATTATGACTTGTGTGGACTACCCAAGTGGTCGCAAACCTCATTCATCTTAATTTGGCCATACCACATCCATTAATGCACTACACACATAAACCATTCAAGTAGCCAATTTCCACATTTGCATTGATTTAATGTCACACATGGGCTACATAACATTCATACATCATATTACATTTGCTCAAGGTCTTACATTACAAAAATAACTTGTACAAGTTCATTTTGACATTTATACACAAAAAGAACAATAAAATATTCGAATTGTAATTCTTCAAGGCTTTTAGCTTGCTTTCCTTGTATCTTGGGAGCCACTTGGACATGTTAAGATGGGAGGGGCAAGGAGAGTGAGATTCCTTGAATCTTAATAGCTCACACACCCATTCACATACTCATTCAAGGCATATGCACATCAAAGCATATGTATGGAAGGTTTGGCAACCATAAAGTATGCAAAGTCACAATTTTCATGCCACTTATTCACATTCAAGCCAAGAACATGCTCTAGGGACTTTTACTTTTGCCTTATCCTATTTCTAGGACTTTTGGATTTGTCTCACCTTTGGTCTAGGGACTTTTGACTTAGCTTCACCTTTCCAAGAGACTTTTGGCCTTGTCTCACTCATGCCATGAGACTTTTGGCATCTCTTCACCTTCATTATGGGACCTTTGGCATCACCTCACCCTTATAAGCTATTTCCACAACCAAAGTCATTCAAGGAAACCCATTGGTACCAATGTAATGTCAAGGCATCAAGTGGCATGTCATCAAGTCACAAGAACACACACAAGCATACAATGACATACACATGCACACAATAATGCAAGGAGAATGAAGTGGAGAGCTAACTTGGATTTATGCATGCTTTTCTTGATCCTTTTCCTTCCCTTTTTTAGTTTTACAAGTACAGCTAGGTGGATGTATGTTCTCTTGTCCTAGACACCATAAAGAACACACCATTACACACTTGAAGCAAGCCAAAACATTAAACTCACTCTTAAACACACACTTGGTTACATAAGTGGCATAATGGTTATATAAATGGCCTATTGAAGCAACCTTCATAATTCAACCTCTTGGCTCCCATTTGTTTCCATTTCTAGGCCTTTTGGCCTCATTCAAAGTCCTTGGAGCCCTCACACAATTATTTTCACTAGTTTAAAATTAAGTTACTTTACAAAGCACCATTATGGATACCATTGTCCCATCTTTTAATCTATGGCTCTTAAATTTTTCCTAACAGTTTCTTCCATCTTCTAACATCATATAAAGTCCTAAACCAAGGCTAGAACAAATTAAAACACTTAATGGGAGAGCCACTTGGGAAGGTTCATAAGCTTTATGATTTTTTCTTAATGGGAGAGCCACTTGGGAAGGTTTCTCGGGGTCTTAGGAGCTCAAGGAAATAGTCAAATAGCCAAGGAAATACTCACACAAAATTATATTTTTCTAAAACCCTAAAGAAGCCTACACTTTTCTATCTTGATTTTTATTAGTTTTTCTTGGAATTTCTTGCCATATTCCTCTTCCTCATGGTCTAAAACCCTAGTTCCTCTCTTGTTTTTAAACCAAAAAAAATCCCCCTCATATGGTTTTGTTTAGGGCTAAAACATAAACCAAGGAGAGGTAAGAGGAGAAAGCAACATAAACAAGAATTTACCTTAGATTCAAGTATGTATTCAAGGCTCTTTCTTCTTGATTTATTCCTCCTTAAGCAATCCGAACTCCTCCTCCTTATTCTTTCTTGCCTTTTTCTTCCTCTTTTCTCCTTCTCATGGTGCACCTAAAGGGGTTAAAAATTTTCTGTATTTTGGGTAAAAAGGGTCATGCTTAAGAAGGTGGGACAAGAGACATGAAGCTTATGGAACATTATGGCAATTTTGTTTTGACTTCATTTTAGCTCCTTTTTTAGAGTCATCTTTTCCGATTTAAAAAAATACCTTTGGAATTACTCAATTTGGATCTAAAACCTTCCTGAAAGAATCTGTTAAACTTTAGGCTCACCACAATTGGAAAATATACACCGGAAGGGCTTTACCAGTCTTGGGGCTTCTTATGGTTTTTGGGGCCTCTGAGAACCTTGGGTAACTCAAATTTCCTATTTAAAAAGTTCTCCTATGTGTTTTTCCAAAAGTTACACTTATTTATGAAAATGCTATTACATTTGGTTAGTTTTCATCACAAATTGTTTCACCATCCTAGCTCTATTTTTCTTTCTGTATGAGCCTAAAATTATCATTTTTAAGAGTCTAGGGCTCTACCCAAATTTTATAGGACATTATCTAGCTCATTTAAGAGGACTTGCTTTTATACAGCTCATTTCATCATTTTACAAAAATTACATTCATTACAGTAGTAGTTAGTGGTAGTTGCTCTTTGAATTTAGTACAGGAAAGAGTAAGAGCATGATGATCAGTCATTAAGCTGAAGAGTTTTATAAGCCCTTTCTCAAGTGAATAAAGAGAGTAAAACATAGTTCAGGCCTGAAAAGGCAAGGGTCAAAGTAAGAAATGAGATTACAATGATTGAGAATAACTGCCCTTCTGAGAAAGAGCTATGATCCCAGTAAATGGTACAACTATGAGGCCTACGATAAAAGGAAATATGATAATAAACTATGAGATGAGCTAGTGAGAAAATGAATAAGATTAAATAGTGGACAAAAGAGCTATGCTGATACTCAATGGAGACCATTAGAGTTTCAGGTCGAAGATTATATTTTTTTCAAGGTATCTCCAACCACAGGCATTGGTTGATCTATCAAATCCAAGAAACTAAGCCCTAAGTATGTTAGACCATTTCAGGTACTTTCTCGAGTCAGACTTGTAGCCTATAAAGTAGCCCTACCCCTTAACCTTAATCAAATTCATGATGTCTTTTATGTTTCCCAACTAAAGAAATACTAACCAAACCCAGTACATGTTGTAGAATATGAAGGATTAACCTTATAAGATAACTTATCTTTTAAGGTTAGACCAGAGCGGATCATAGACCGAAAGGTCAAACAGCTTAGGAATAAGAACATCTTACTAGTTAAGGTGGTCTAAAAGGGCTTGTTACCTAGTGAAGTTACTTAGGAAACAAAGGACAAAATGAAGGAAAAGCGTCCAGAACTACTTGACTGAGGTATGGTTATGAAATTTCGAGGACGAAATTTTATTTTGGGGGGAGAATTGTAACATCCACAACTAAAAATAAGCTAAAATAGGGCTAATGATAGGAAAAAAAAAGAAGAAGAGAGAGGCCATAATAGAAAAAAAAAGAAGAAAGGCTTAAGACTAAGAAGATAGGGCCAAAATAGATGAAGAAAAAAGAGATCGAAAAAAGGTCTCGAAGAGTCTCCAAGGCTAAGTATAAAGGAGCCACGGACTAAAATGCAAAGAAAAGTTGTGAGATGAAAAAACTGTATAAATTACCCAAAAGTTATGGGAAACCTAGTTTTACATCCTATTCATGGCTTTAGGCACAAATATCAAAATATCGAGCAGGAATCTCCAAAATACGTAACTCACGGTTAAATTCCATTTGATAAGACGGGTCCGATGATGTCACATTGTAAGGATGGCTAGGCGGGATCCAGTTAGCCCAATATGTAGCCATGAGAAAAATCGAAAGAAAAGGTCGTAACACCCATGAAAATAAAAATAGCTAAAGGGCTAGGAAACCCTGAAGGAGTTTAAGGGACTAAACTATAATAAATGAAAATTTTAGGACACAATCCTAATACAGAATGGTAGAAATTACACTTAAAGAATCGAATGTCTGATTGATACTGAAATTTATTAGGATCGAGGTTAAGGGCCCTAGATCCATGTTTGAGGCTCAGTATGGCCAGAAAGTAAAAGAAATAATATTTATAAATTTTAGGTATATATTGTACTGTAAAATCTTAATCAGGCTCGGACACCTATTTTGGACTGCTATAAGGCCCAATAGCCAATTCTAAAGGCTCAAGAAGAGAAAAGCAAGTATAATTAGAGTTTTAAAGAAAATGAAACCGAAATGTCAATATAAAATAAAGAGGAAAGAAAAGAAAGGATTTTTTGGTTAGTTTAAAGGATTAACCATAGTTATGTAAGAAATTAATTGTGGTTGAGTTCAAAAAATTAACCATGGTTACAGTAACAACCGGGAAAAAAGAGAGAAAAAGAAAAGAAAAAGCTGAAAATTTTTGAAGGCTAAAAATTTTCTAAGTCTGCTAGCTATAGCCTAGCTATAGCAAATGTACCTGTTCGCTATAACTAGTGCCTTCTCGCTATAGCGAAAATGCTTCTAGCTCTAGCGAGTGCGGGCACCCATACAAAAACTAGAGCGTTGCTCGCCGTAGCAAACACTATAGCGAAGGCAGAGGTCTGGGACTGACACGAGCTTGCCGTAGCGAGGGTTATGGCTCGCTATAGCGAGGGTTAGTCCGGAAAAGCGTAAAAAGAGAGATTTTGACCTTTTAAAACTTCCAAACTCTCCCTTTCTCTGTAAACTGACCTAAGCTTTGACTAAGAGAGAGAAAAGGGCTGTGGAGAGAGAGAGAGACCTAGAGAAGAAAGGAGAACAAGCAAAGAGGTAAGCAATCTTGAGATTTTCATAGCTTTTCTCCTTCGCATGGTATTCTTCTTCCCTTTGCCCTCTCTTTCTATGGTTTTAGCAGTTGATTTGGGTTTGGTTCAGAAGAGAGAAAGTAGAAAACCACTATTGAGGAAGGGTAGAGCTCATGTAGCTTCATTTCTTCTTCTTTACTTTCCTTTTTGAGGGCTTGAGAGAGGAAGGAGAGTGAGTGGAATTGTAGAGAGAGAATCCCTAGTTTCTTACATGAGTAGTAGGGGTTTGCTTCGATGAAGAGCCCCTTTAGCTTTGTGAGTACTTATTTGAGTTATGAGAGAATAATCCCATGCTCTTTGTTGTTCTTAGGCTCAAAGGAAGCAACTCCATCTAGTTGTGAGTGTAAAATCAAGAAGGGAAAAGAGGAATTGAAAGGGAAAGCTTATGTTAGCCGATAAGGTAGCTCTCTCCTCTTTCTTGTTACATTCTTGGATGTGTAATAGTCATTGTATGCTTGTGTATGTGCTTGTATGATGAGACATGCCATTTGATGTTGCCTTGATGCATTGGTACCAATATGTTTATGATATGAATTGTGAAAATTGCTCGGGTGAGGTGGTGCCGAAAGTCCCTTGAGACGGGTGAGGTGGAGCCAAAAGTCCCTGAACCAAGGGTGAGGCCAATCCAAAAGTCCCAAAGCTCGGGTGAGGCTAGACCGAAAGTCCCTAGAGCCTATTCTTGGCATTGATATGATATTCATGGCATGAACCACATATGTTGTATCATTGTGACTTATTTGCATGCTTTGACTGGTTTATATATCTTGATTGCTTCTTGAATGAGTATGAGCTATTGAGATTCCCTGAATCTCACCCCCTCCCTCTCCCATCTTAACATCTTAGGTGGAGCTCAAGGAGA
This sequence comes from Erythrophleum ivorense, assembly GCA_026724425.1. Lineage (NCBI taxonomy): Eukaryota > Viridiplantae > Streptophyta > Magnoliopsida > Fabales > Fabaceae > Erythrophleum > Erythrophleum ivorense. The sequence continues at coordinate 3,223,100 of JAIUCV010000030.1, read as the reverse complement.
AGCAAGTGCACACCAAGGAGTCTAGTAGAGAATGCTTAGAGAAATGTGTAGTTCTTTTGTTGTAAAGAGGTGCCAAAATGAATATGCACCTATCATTTTTGAGTTGTAAATATGTGAGTACATGTAAACATATGTATAAGTGATGTATGAATTATGTAAAGAGCCAAAGTAATGAGAATGTAGAATTTGGCCCTTTTGTGGCTTACATGTAATAGTGCATTTTGTTCCGTAGCATAGTGATTTTGAACTGTATGATGACTTGGATCATTTGGGCTATTCATATATGCTATGTTTATACTTTCAAACTTGCCCACGAGATGCTAGCACATGTGGGAGGCCATTTGGACCCATTATGAACCATTGTGGGTGCCAAAACTGCCAATTTTGTGAGCTCTGTCAAAGTATGACTAGATGAGCTCTTCTTGATATGAAATTTGGCATGCCTCTAGAGTCTATTGGGATCTTCTTGAGAAGTTAAAGTGGGTAATAGTTGAAGGTCTAGGGAATATTTGGTGAATTGTTGAAATTTGAAAATTTTGATGGTTTGGTCATGGTACTGTTCTACTGGTCCGAAAATGAATCCGTGTCAGTCATAGACCAAATGGTGTCCAATTGTCATGAAATTTTATGATCATAAACTAGATATCCACAGTGAGCTATATCAACTAGAAACACCTCAATTGGAGCTCTGTAGAGGGAGAAATGACTTTCTGAAGTTCTATATCAGCATCAGGGAAGCTATTCGACCTTTGTTACTGTTCCATTAGTTTTTGAGGTCCAAGAGCTCCTGAAATGATCTGAAATTATTTTTTCCCTCTAGTTCACATCTATAGATTTCCAAATTGGTATAGTTTGCCTAGATTGGATTTTTGTGGAATTAATTATTAATTTTCGAATTTCATGACAGTAAGTTGCACCAGTACTAGGGATGGACGAACCTCTGTCTCTTTTTCGATGTCAAAGATGGTCCAAACGCTGAGATTGTGGTTGGGAGTTATTTTTAGTATGAATTTAACATCCAATTATTTCTATAGAGCTATGATTTTCTTGATTTCTATTTTTCTAAAATTAATTATGATTTTCCAAATTTAGAGCCAAAAATCTGACTTTTGGGCTCATTTGAGAAATTGCATTTTCTTGGTTTTTGGCTTCATATCCGTGGTTTATGAGTTGTTTGAGGCTATGTACAAGTCTTATAAATGTTAATTGAGTAGAGGATATGAATGATGGGTTCACGGGACCCACGGGCAAAATATGACCAGTTTAATCCCGACTTAAGGTAGTAAAATACCACGATTTTGGTCATTTTCCTGGGAAATCATATGGAATCAAGCCTAGAGGGAGATGAATTGGAGATAAGTTATTATTGTATTACATTTTTGGTATCAGAGCTAAGGTTCAGGCAGTTTTGCTCGATGTTGGGCTCTCGAATGATATGAATTGCTTGTGTTTGGTGTGACTTGCCATGGAAGTGGTAGCATTCTTATGCATATGTGGATATACTAAAATGGTGAACTAAGGATTGCTACTTCTTTTCAGATATGGTTGAGACTAGATGGGGTAGGGGTAGAGGCAGGCCACCCAAGGCTCAGAGAGCTGAGCCAGAGGTTCCTGTTGGGCCTGAGGATCCTCTGCGAACCATCATGGAGAGATTGGATCGGTATGAAGCCATGATGGGCCAGCATCAGGAGATGTTAGAACAATAGAGGTACATTGCCCAACAACAACATGATATGATCATGCATCTGCAAGATACCCTGGCTATGCAAGAAGAAGCCAGGAGGGAAGCCCCTGTACCTCAACCATTCACATCTGGTATTCCACTTGCACATCCCCAAGAGCCTATGGTAGCTCAGACCCAGATGCCTATCCAGAAATTGTTGAAGCAATTCAGGCAAAGTAGTCCACCCTCATTTGACGGGGAGTTGGATGCGGATAAGGTCGAGGCTTGGGTCAGGGAGCTAGAGAAAATATTCTCGGTGATGGATTGTACCACCGAGCAAAAAGCTCAGCTAGCTACTTTCATGCTACAAAAGGAAGCTGATAGATGGTGGTGTAGCACGAAACCCCTGATGGAGACCAAGGATATACAGATAAATTGGGAAAGTTTCTTAGTCGAGTTTTATGAGAAATATTTCCCTAGTTTGGTGAGGAAAAAGAAAGAGATGGGTTTATGAGTTTGAGACAGACGGACGAGATGACTGTAGACCAATATGTGGCTAAGTTCATAGAGTTGTCTCGGTATTCCTCTTACCTCCAGAGGTATGATGATGAACCCTGGAGATGTGAGCAGTTTGAAACCGGATTGAAGCCCCTGATTAGCGACAGAGTTACCCCACAATGAATCAGAAAGTTTAATACCCTTGTGGATGTCAGCAGGGTGATTGAGACTAACCTGCGAGTTATCATGCCTGTTGCGGCTACAGCTAGTTAGAAGGAGGCTTCAGAATTGAAAAGGCTGAGACCAGAAGAGGGTTTTAGTGTGACACCCAGTGCCAAGAGAAGAGGCAAGGGGCCATGGAACCGAAGGCCATAGCGGGGTAAGCCGATGCCGCCTCCTCGGGGTTAGTCATCTTTCCAGCAGTCTCCGGTGACTTGCTTTAAGTGTGGGAAGCTAGGGCACATTGCTAGACATTGTCCTCAGATGGATACAGCGCCTCCTCCTAGGCCACAGACCCAGGGTCGAGTGTTCGCTCTCACTCAGTGGGAAGCCAGCACGTCCCCCAATTTGATTAGAGGTACGCTAATAGTGAATGGCTTTCTTGTAGATGCTATGTTTGATTCGGGTGCTAGTCACTCGTTTATATCCTATGATTGTGTGAGGCAATTAGGTCTGGCTGTTAGTATTTTGCCATTTGACTTGTCTATCACTACACCCATAGGAGGTTATGTGGTTACTTCCCATACTTGTTTAAATGTCACTATTCAGTTTCACCATTGTCATACCACTATTGATTTGATCTGTATGCCCTTTCATGATATTGATTTGATTGTTGGTATGAACTGGTTGACCGTGAATAATGCGATACTTGATTGTGAACATCGAACCATTTCCTTACCTGCTTGTGAGACCATACCTAGGGTAGAAGTTGAGTTATCTTTTATGACTACTGCCTAAGCTGAGAGGCATTTAGAGTGTGGATGTCAAGGGTTTCTAGTCTTTTTCTCTGTTCAGGCTGAGGTAGAGGAAGGGATAGGGGAGATCCCAGTTGTCAGGGAATTCCTGGAGGTTTTCCCTAAAGAGTTTGACTTTAGTGGTCTACCCCCTAAGAGAGAACTAGAGTTCCCTATAGACATAGTGCCTAGGGCTGGACCGTTGTCCAAGGCTCCTTACAGGATGGCTCCTACTGAGCTCGTAGAGTTGAAAAGGCAGATAGAGAAATTGTTAGAGAAAGGGTTTATCTGCCCTAGTGTGTCACCTTGGGGAGCTCCGATGTTATTTGTGAGAAAGAAAGATGGTAGCTTGCGTTTGTATATCAATTACAAAGAATTGAATAAAGTTACCATTAAGAATAAATATCCTCTTCCTAGAATTGATGATTTGTTAGATCAGTTGGTTGGGGCATCTATGTTTTTCAAGATAGATCTTAGATCTGGGTACCACCAGTTGAGAGTGCAAATTGAAGACGTCTCCAAGACGGCCTTCAGAATGCGATATGGGCACTATAAGTTCCTTGTGATGCCATTCGGATTGACGAATACGCCTGTTGTGTTCATGGATTACATGAATAGCGTATTCAGACCGTATCTAGATCAATTTGTGGTAGTCTTCATTGATGATATCCTAGTGTACTCTAAATCTTTTATGGAGCATGAGAGGCATTTGAGATTAGTCCTAGAAACCTTGAGAGAGAAAAGGTTGTATGCCAAGCTTAGTAAATGTGAGTTTTGGCTGACCGAGGTGAGATTCTTAGGTCATGTGATCTCACGAGATGGGGTTGTGGTTGATCCCCATAAAGTTAAGATTGTGTTACAGTGGGATAGACCTAAAACGATCACCGAGGTCAGGAGTTTCCTAAGTTTGGCAGGGTACTATAGACAATTTATTTAGGGCTTTTCTCAGATGGCCTTACCACTGACGAGGCTAATTAGGAAAGAGATACCATTTGTGTGGGATGATAGATATGAGAGAAGTTTCCAGGAGTTGAAACTTCATTTGACCACTGCCCCTATACTGATTATCCCTGACCCAAGTGAACCATTTGTGGTTTATTGTGATGCCTCGGGCAAAGGGTTAAGATATGTGTTGATATAGCAGGGTAGAGTAGTGGCATATACCTCTAGGCAGTTGAGGCCTCATGAGGAGAATTATCCCACGCATGATTTGGAGTTAGCCGCCGTAGTGTTTGCTCTTAAAATCTGGAGACACTATCTATATGGTGCTACCATAGAGATTTATAGTGACCATAAGAGTCTGAAATACCTATTTGACCAGAAGGAACTTAATATGAGACAAAGGAGATGGATGGAGTTTCTGAAAGACTATGATTATGTGTTGAAATATCATTCGGGCAAGGCCAATGTGGTGGCAGATGCCCTAAGTAGGAAATCCATCCATGTGGCCCATATGATGATTAGGGAGCAAGAGCTCCTAAAGAAGTTCAGAAACTTAAACCTCTCTTGTCAGGTGGTTTCGGGTAGATTGTATCTGAGTGAAACCGAATTGAGAATGTATTGAGAACTCAGATCTTAGATGCCCGAGAGAGGATGAGTTCTTGAGACAAATTAGGACAGAGATCTCCCAAGGTAAGACCTCAGATTTCAAGGTGTCTAAGGATGGTGTGATAACATACCGAGATAGAATCTATGTGCCTAGTCAGAATAAGTTGAGACAAAGCATTTTAGAAGAGGCACATAAAAGTAAGTATACTATCCACTCAGGTGCCACCAAAATGTATTAGGATTTGAAACAGATTTTCTGGTGGCTGAGAATGAAGAATGAGGTGACGGACTATGTGGCTAGATGCCTAGTGTGTCAGAGGGTAAAAATAGAACATCAAAGACTGGCTGGGTTGTTGCAACCTCTAGATATCCCTGAGTGGAAGTGGGATAGTATAGCCATGGGCTTTGTTATGGGGTTACCCAGGGCATTCTCTAGACACGATGCTATTTGGGTAGTTGTGCATAGACTGACGAAGTCTGCACACTTTTTAGCTATTAAAGCTATTCATACACTGGAAAGATTAGCCCAGTTGTATATCAGAGAATAGTGCGACTTCATGGAGTACCCAGTAGCATAGTTTCGGATAGAGACCCGAGGTTCACATCAAACTTTTGGAGGTCGTTACAGCATGCCTTAGGGACCAGGTTGCGGTTTAGCACTGCATATCACCCCCAGACAGATGGTCAGACTGAGAGGACCATCCAGACTTTAGAAGACATGTTGAGGGCGTGTGTGTTAGAAATGAAGGGTAACTGGGATGTGTATTTACCATTAGCAGAGTTTGCTTATAATAACAGTTACCATTCTAGTATTCAGATGGCGCCTTATGAGGCTTTGTATGGGAGAAAGTGCAGATCCCCTCTGTGTTGGGTTGAGCTAGGTGAGAGGAGTATGATAGGACCTGAGATTATGGACCAGACCACCCGATAAATAGAATTGATTAGAAAAAGACTCCTCACGGCCCAAAGTAGGCAGAAAAGCTATGCTGATAAGAGAAGGAGGTCGTTAGAGTTTGAGATTGGAGACCATGTGTTCATTCGAGTGTCTCCAGTGATGGGAGTAGGTCGGTCAATGAGGATAAGAAAGCTCAGTCCTAGGTATATTGGTCCATTTGAAATCCTTGAGAAAATTGGACCCGTGGCTCACCGGATAGCCTTGCCTCCTAACCTAGCCCAAATCCACGGTATTTTTCATGTCTCCCAATTGAAAAAGTATTTGCCTGACCCCTCACATATCATAGAATATGAGCATGTGCAATTGCAGGAAGATCTTTCCTATATAGTGAAACCGGAGAGAATTGTGGATGCTAAGTTGAAACAGTTGAAGAGCAAGAACATTCCTCTGGTGAAAGTGATCTGGAGAGGTCTGACATCTGAAGAAGCAACCAGGGAATTGGAGGACGAAATGAGGCAAAAATATCCAGAATTATTCCCTTAAGGTATGTATTTAAATTTCGAGGACGAAATTTCTTTTAAGAGGGGTGGAAATGTAACAACCGAGAAAAAAAAGAGAAAAAGAAAAGAAAAAGCTAAAAATTTTCGAAGGTTGAAAATTTTCTAAGTCTGCTAGCTATAGCGAATGTACCTGTTCACTATAGCCTAGCTATAGCGAGAGTGCCTTCTCGCTATAGCGAAAATGCTTCTAGCTATAGCAAATGCAGGCATCCCATACAAAAATCAGAGCATTGCTCGCCATAACATACGCTATAGCAAAGGCAGAGGTCTGGGACTGACACTAGCTCGCCGTAGCGAGGGTTATGGCTCGCTATAACGAGGGTTAGTCCGGAAAAGCGTAAAAAAAAAGATTTTGACCTTTTAAAACTTCTAAACTCTTCCTTTCTCTGTAAACCTACCTAAGCTTCGACTAAGAGAGAGAAAAGGGTTGTGGAGAGAGAGAGAGACCTAGAGAAGAAAGGAGAACAAGCAAAGAGGTAAGCAATCTTGAGATTTCCATAGCTTTTCTCCTTAGCATGGTATTCTTCTTCCCTTTGCCCTCTCTTTCTATGGTTTTAGCAGTTGATTTGGGTTTGGTTCAGAAGAGAGAAAGTGGAAAACCACTATTGAGGAAGGGTAGAGCTCATGTAGCTTCATTTCTTCTTCTTTACTTTCCTTTTTGAGGGCTTGAGAGAGGAAGGAGAGTGAGTGGAATTGTAGAGAGAGAATCCCTAGTTTCTTACATGAGTAGTAGGGGTTTGCTTCGATGAAGAGCCCCTTTAGCTTTGTGAGTACTTATTTGAGTTATGAGAGAATAATCCCATGCTCTTTGTTGTGCTTAGGCTCAAAGGAAGCAACTCCATCTAGTTGTGAGTGTAAAATCAAGAAGGGAAAAGAGGAATTGAAAGGGAAAGCTTATGTTAGCCGATAAGGTAGCTCTCTCTTCTTTCTTGTTGCATTCTTGGATGTGTAATAGTCATTGTATGCTTGTGTATGTGCTTATATGATGAGACATGCCAGTTGATGTTGCCTTGATGCATTGGTACCAATATGTTTATGATATGAATTGTGAAAATTGCTCGAGTGAGGTGGTGCCGAAAGTCCCTTGAGACGGGTGAGGTGGAGCCAAAAGTTCCTGAACCAAGGGTGAGGCCAATCCAAAAGTCCCAAAGCTCGGGTGAGGCTAGACCGAAAGTCCCTAGAGCCTATTCTTGGCATTGATATGATATTCATGGCATGAACCACATATGTTGTATCATTGTGACTTATTTGCATGCTTTGACTGGTTTATATATCTTGATTGCTTCTTGAATGAGTATGAGCTATTGAGATTCCCTGAATCTCACCCCCTCCCTCTCCCATCTTAACATCTTAGGTGGAGCTCAAGGAGAAGCAAGTGCACACCAAGGAGTCTAGTTGAGAAAGCTTAGAGAAATGTGTAGTTCTTTTGTTGTAAAGAGGTGCCAAAATGAATATGTAGTTGTAAATATGTGAGCACATGTAAACATATGTATAAGTGATGTATGAACTATGTAAAGAGCCAAAGTAATGAGAATGTAGAATTTAGCCCTTTTGTGGCTTACATGTAATAGTGCATTTTGTTCCATAGCATAGTGATTTTGAACTGTATGATGAATTGGATCATTTGGGCTATTCATATATGCTATGTTTATACTTTCAAACTTGCCCACGAGATGCTAGCACATGTGGGAGGCCATTTGGACCCATTATGAACCATTGTGGGTGCCAAAACCGCCAATTTTGTGAGCTCCGTCAAAGTATGACCAGATGAGCTCTTCTTGATATGAAATTTAGTCTATTGGGAGCTTCTTGAGAAGTTAAAGTGGGTAATATTTGAAGGTCTAGGGAATATTTGGTGAATTGTTGAAACTTGGAAATTTTGATGGTTTGGTCATGGTACTGTGCTACTGGTCCGAAAATGAATCTGTGTCATTCCCAAATGGTGTCCAATTGTCTTGAAATTTTATGATCATAAACTAGATATCCACAGTGACCTATACCAACTGGAAGCACCTCAATTGGAGGTCTGTAGAGGGAGAAACGACTTTCTGAAGTTCTATATCAGCATCAGGGAAGCTATCCGGCCTTTGTTACTATTCTATCAGTTTTCGAGGTCCAAGAGCTCCTGAACTGATCTGAACTTATTTTTTCCCTCTAGTTTACATCTGTAGCTTTCTAAATTGGTATAGTTTTCCCAGATTGGATTTTTGTGGAATTAATTACGAATTTTTGAAGTTCATGACAGTAAGCTGCACCAGTACCAGGGACAGACGAACCTCTGTCTCTTTTTCGATGTCAAAGATGGTACAAACACTGAGATTGTGGTTGGTAGTTATTTTTAGTATGAATTTAACATCCAAAAATTTCTATAGAGCTATGATTTTCTTGATTTCCATTTTTTTTGAATTAATTATGATTTTCCAAATTTAGAGCCAAAAATCTGACTTTTGGGCTCATTTGAGAAATTGCATTTTCTTGGTTTTTGGCTTCATATCCGTGGTTTATGAGTTGTTTGAGGCTATCTACAAGTCTTATAAATGGTAATTGAGTAAAGGATGTGAATGATGGGTTCACGGGACTAACAGGGCAAAATATGACCAGTTTAATCTCGACTTAAGGTAGTAAAATACCACGGTTTTGGTCATTTTCTTGGGAAATCATATGGAATCAAGCCTAGAGGGAGATGAATTGGAGATAAGTTATTATGGTGTTACAGTTACCAACCATCAAATCACCATAACTCAAGGGCTAAGAAAGAACATCCAAGTGTGTGGCTAAGGAATTTTTGGGAAGAAGATATTTAGTCATGAAATTAGAAAATCAAAAGAAAAAAAAGAATGAAGCCTAAGATTTGATCTTGAAAAGGTTGATCCAAGGGTCCAAACTTGGTATGATCATTTAACTTCATTCAAGTTCATCTTCTTCCTCCCCATCCCATTATTTTCATGCCACACACAAGGAAGAGAGAGAGAGAAACATGAAGAGAGAGAGAGAGGGAGGAAAGGTGTAAGAAGAAGTGAAATCAACCAAAACTGCCACTATTTTTCATCAAATTCTTTCATCTTCATTCTCCAATCATTTTCTCCAAAGGGTATCTACATCTTCATCCTTTCTTCAAGGTGGTGTAACACCATAATTATATAGCACATCTCAACCCTTGTCTAAGCTCATTTTCAAGAATCATACAAATTTTTAAAGAAAAAGCATTAAAAATAATGAATATTTTTGTGTTGCATAGCGTATGTATTTTTCATCCGATGTCTCATGAATAATGTGAGCTCATATATCACATTCTCATATTTAATTACATAGATACAACTCAATTTCATCATCAAAAATGGCCTAGAACTCATGCAAGTGCAAGGAACACATAAATTTCCCTAGTGTTGCCTCGGCCAAAATGGCATATTTTCTATCACATATTTTGAAAAATCATAATTAATTCTAAAAAAAATCAAAATCATACATTTTTTACTATTTTGGAAAGCTACAGATGTCTAATTTATGATAAAAATAATTTCAAGTCATGAACATAGCATCTGGACCATTTTTGGCATCGAAAAATGTACAGAGGTTTGACTAACTACTAGTATTGATACAAATTTCTACTATAAAATTCAAAAATTTTCAATTAATTTCAAAAAAATCCAATCTATAAAAATGATACCAATATGGAAATCTATGGATGTTATCTAGAGGGGAAAAATAACTTCAGACCCGTCTAGGCATGTCCAAGCCTCGAAAACTAATCAAATAGTAACATAGGTCTAATTGGATGCCTGATCTTGGATAGAAACTTCAAAAATTTATATCTCCCTCTCTAGACATCCAAATGAGGTGCTTCCAATTGTCACAAGTGACTAGGAAAGTATAGTTTCTCTCTATAAAATTTTGGGGCAATTGGACATCATTTGGCCCATGAGTGATAGAGTTTCATGTCGGACCAGAATGAACAGTTCACTGAACTAAAACCAAAAAAATTTCCAACTTTAAAAATTCATAAAATATTCCATAGACCTCCAAAACTTCTGTACTTTAGCTTCACAAAAATCTCTCAACAAGATCTATATGTATGCCAAATTCCATACCAAGAAGAACTCATTTGGATAAAAAGAGGTATAGCTCACTAATATGGTCAATTTTGCTCTATATGAGATACCAAATGTGTCCAAATGGCCTTCTTCGATGTTTGACACCTCTTGAACAAGTTTAAAAGCATGAACATGACTTGTATGAACTGTCCAAATGATAGATATACAAATTAAGAAGCCATCAAAAAGCCAAACTTTTCATTTCTATTAATTCACACTACATATAGTCTATACAAGAGTCATACATCATTTTACATTCATACATGAGCTTACATCTCAAAAATAATATATACAAATCCATTTTGCCATTCATATGGCCATAAAGAAGTAAAATTTATGCACTTTGTTGTCATATTCTCATCTTCCAAGTTGTTGACTCCCATTATCTTGTCCAATTGGTCTACCTAGCATGTTAGAACATTAGAGAGGAGGGAATGAGATTCAAAGAATCCTAATAGCTCATCTCCCTTTCAATCGTACATAAAAGGTGCAAAGCAAGTCTTGAAAATGCATGCATGGACATATTAAAATATGTAAGCATTCAAGAAATATTCTTGGTATTTAAACAAGTCATACATAGCATACATAGGCTTGCCAAATAAGTGGATTAGTCTCACTTATTCACTTGTGGATTTTGGACTTGCCTCCCCTATTTCTTTAAGAGGTTTTTGACTCAAGCTTACTCTTGGGAGTCAACCTCACTCTTGGGAGACTCTTTACTTTGTCTCAACCACTTTTAAAGGTTCTTAGCTTATCCTCACCATGGCTAAGGGTTCTTGGCTTCACCATACTCAAATAAACCCAAACAAACATATTAGGCATTATTTGAAAGCATAAAGCATCATCATAATATCATGGAATAAGAGCTTATGCTAGAACACTTTTCATAGCTTAAAATACACATACACACATTCAAAGACAAGTAAAGTAAACAATAGATCCAAGACGACTTTCAGAATGAGATATGGTTTCTAAATTTTTTCTAAGGCTTCCCCTAATCTTCACTCATCATATATGACTCAAAAATGGGCTTGGAACAAATTAAAACTCTCCCTAGGTACCCTAACTCATCTAGGCTGAGACTATGCTTGTTTTAGCACCCATGGACTTTGCTTTGTTTTCTACATAGAAGATGCATATAGGGAGACTTCTAGGGATCTTATGAGCTCATTCAAACATTCATTTAGGCATAAGAATTAAGGTATCAAGTCAAATTTTACAAGGAACACTGAAACCCTAGATTTGCTATCTTGAATTTCCATGGTTATTTGTTTATTCTCTTTGCATATTTTTATCCTCCACACTCTTTCCTAAGATTCACCCTTGGTTTTGCCCAATCCAAGCCTTCTTGTAGCTTTTTGAGTGGGACAAACCATGGAGAGAAGAGAAGCAAGGGGTACCTATCATGGAAGGAAGAATTACCTTGTTTTTCCTTGTTTTCTTGCTTGAATCTTCCTTCTTTTAGCCTCCTTTCTTCAAATCCGAATTTTTCCCTTTATTCTTCCTTTAAAATAGATCCAAGACGACCTTCAGAATGAGATATGGACACTATGAGTTCCTTGTGATGCCATTTGGGTTGACGAATGCGCCTGCTGTGTTCATGGATTACATGAACAGGGTATTCAGACAGTATCTAGATCAGTTTATGGTGGTCTTCAATGATGACATCCTAGTGTATTCTAGATCCTTTGAAGAGCACGAGAGGCATTTGAGATTAGTCCTAGAAACCTTCAGAGAGAAAAGGTTGTATGCCAAACTTAGTAAATGTGAGTTTTGGCTGACCGAGGTGAGATTCTTAGGTCATGTGATCTCACAAGATGGGGTCACAGTTGATCCCCATAAAGTTGAGGCTGTGTTACAGTGGGATAAACCTAGAACAATCACTGAGGTTAGGAGTTTCCTAGGTTTGGCAGGGTACTACTGACGGTTTATGCAGGGCTTTTCTCAAATGGCCTTACTATTAACAAGGCTAACTAGGAAAGAGATACCATTTGTGTGGGATGATAGCTATGAGAGGAGTTTCCAGGAGTTGAAGCTCCATTTGACCACTTCCCCTGTACTGATTATCCCTGACACTAGTGAACTATTTGTAGTTTATTATGATGCCTCGGGCAAAGGGTTATGATGTGTGTTGATACAGCAGGGTAGAGTAGTGGCATATGCCTCTAGGCAGTTGAGGCCTCATGAGGAGAATTATCCCACACATGACCTGGAGTTAGCTGCTGTAGTGTTTGCTCTTAAAATCTGGAGACATTATCTGTATGGTGCTACCATAAAGGTTTATAGTGACCATAAGAGTCTGAAATACCTATTTGACCAGAAGGAACTCAATATAAGACAGATGAGATGGATGGAGTTTCTGAAAGACTATAATTACGTGTTGAAATATCATCCGGGCAATGCCAATGTGGTGGCGGATGCGCTGAGTAGGAAATCCATCCATGTGGCTCATATGATGATTAGGGAGTAAGAGCTCTTAAAAAAAGTGTAGAAACTTAAACCTCTCTTGTCAAGAGGTATTGGGTAAATTGTATTTGAGTGAAACCCGAATTGAGAATGTATTGAGAACCCAGATCTTAGATGCCCAGAGAGAGGATGAGTTCTTGAGACGAATTAGGACAGAGATCTCCCAAGGTAAGACCTCAGATTTCAAGGTGTCTGAGCATGGTGTGATAGTATATCGAGATAGAATCTCTGTGCCTAGTCAGAATAAGTTGAGATAAAGCATTTTAGAAGAGGCACATAAGAGTAAGTATACTATCCACCCAGGTGCCACCAAGATGTATCAGGATTTGAAACGGATTTTCTAGTGGCCGGGAATGAAGAATGAGGTAACGAACTATGTGGCTAGATGCCTAGTGTGTCAAAGGGTAAAAATAGAACATCAAAGATTGGCTGGGTTGTTGCAACCTCTAGATATCCCTAAGTGGAAGTGGGATAGTATAGCCATGGACTTTGTTATGGGGTTACATAGGATATCCTCTGGACACGATGCTATTTGGATAGTTGTGGATAGACTGACGAAGTCTGCATACTTTTTAGCTATCAGGGCTACTCATACACTGGATAGACTAGCCTAATTGTATATCAGAGAGATAGTACGACTTCACGGAGTACCCAGTAGCATAGTTTTGGATAGAGACCTCAGGTTCACATCAAACTTTTAGAGGTTGTTGTAGTATGCCTTAGGGACTAAGTTGCGATTTAGTACTGCATATCACCCCCAGACAAATGGTCAGACTGAAAGGACTATCCAAACCTTAGAGGATATGCTGAGGGCATGTGTGCTAAAAATAAGGGGTAATTAGGATGTGTATTTACCATTAGCAGAGTTTGCTTATAATAATAGTTCCCATTCCAGTATTCAAATGGCCCCTTATGAGGCTTTGTATGGGAGAAAGTGTAGATCCCCTCTGTGTTAGGTTGAGCTAGGTGAGAGGAGTATGATAGGACCTGAGATTGTGGACCAGACCACCCGACAAATAGAATTGATTAGAAAAAGACTCCTCACGGCCCAAAGTAGGCAGAAAAGCTATGTCAATAAGAGAAGAAGGCTATTAGAGTTTGAGATTGGAGACCATGTGTTCATTCGAGTGTTTCTAGTGATAGGAGTAGGTCGGTCAATAAGGGTAAGGAAGCTCAGTCCTAGGTATATTAGTCCATTTAAAATCCTTGAGAAAATTAGACTCGTGGCTTATCGGATAGCCTTACCTCCTAACCTAGCCTAAATCCACGGTGTTTTTCATGTCTCCTAGTTGAAAAAGTATTTAGCAGACCCCTCACATGTCATAGAGTATGAGCATGTGCAATTGCAGGAATATCTTTCCTATGTAGTGAAACCGAAGAGAATTGTGGATGCAAAGCTGAAACGGCTAAGAAGCAAGAACATTCCTCTGGTGAAAGTGATCTAGAAAGGTCTGACATCTGAGGAAGCAACCTGGGAATTAGAGGATGAAATGAGGCAAAGATATCCAGAATTATTCCCTTGAGTTATGTCTTTAAATTTCGAGGACAAAATTTCTTTTAAGAGGGATAAAAATGTAACAAGCGATAAAAAAAAAGAGAGAGGGAAGCTGAAAATTTTCGAAGTCCTGGAATTTTCTAAGTCTTCTCGCTATAGCAAGAAAGGGTCTAACTATAGCGAAAATGCCTTTTCGCTATAGCGAAAATACTTCTAGCTATAGCGAGTGTGGGCATCTCATACAAAAACTAGGGCGTTCCTCGACGTAGCAAAAATAGGAGTCTGGAACTAATATGTGCTCGCTATAGCGAGGGTTATGCTTCGCTATAGCGAGAGTTAGTTCGAAAAAATGTGAAAAAGAGAATTTGACTTCTTAAAACGTCTAGATCCATTCTTTGTCCTTCAATCGACCTGAGCTTTGACCAAAAGAGAGAAAAGGGCTATGAAGAGAGAGAGAGACCTAAAGAAGGAAGGAGAACAAGCAAAAAGATAAGCAAACTTGAGATTTCCATAGCTTTTCTTCTTAGCATGTTGTTCTTCTCTCTTTGCCTTCTCTTTCTATGGTTTTGGTAGTTGATTTAGGTTTGGTTCATAAGAGGGAAAGTGGAAAACTACTCTTGAAGAAGGCTAGAACTCATGTATCTTCACTTCTTCTTCTTTGCTTTCCTTTCTTGAGAGCTTGAAAGAGGAAGGAGAGTTAGTGGAATTCTAGAGAGAGAATCCCTAGTTTCTTACATATGTAGTGGCGGCTTACTTCGATGATGAGCCCTTTAGCTTTGTAAGTGTTTAATTGAGTTATAAGAGAGTAATTCCATGCTCTTTATTGTGTCTAGGCTCAAAGGAAGCAACTCCATCTAGTTGTGATTGTGAAATCAAGAAGGGAAAAGAGAAATTGAAAGGGAAGGCTTGTGTTGGCCTATACGGTAGCTCTCCATTCTTTCTTGTTGCATTCTTGGATATGTAATAGTCATTGTATGTTTGTGTATATGCTTGTATTGTGAGCCATGCCATTTGATGTTGCCTTGATACATTGGTACCAATATGCTTATGATATGGATTGTGAAAATTGCTTAGGTGAGGTAATGCCAAAAGTCCTTTGAGATGGGTGAGGTAGACCCAAAAGTCCCTAAACCAAAGGTAAGGCCATTCCCAAAACACGAGTGAGACTAGACCAAAAGTCCATGGAGCTTATACTTGGCATTGATATGATATCATGGCATGAAAATCCTATGTTGTGTAATTGTGAATGGTCTGCATGCTTTGACTTGTTTATATGCCTTGATTGCTTCCTTGAATGAGTATATGAGCTATTGAGATTCCATGAATCTCACCCCCTTCCCTCTCCCCTCTTAACATGTTAGGTGGAGCTCAAGGAGAACCAAGTGCACACCAAGGAGCCTAGTTGAGCATGCTTAGGGAGTTGTATAGTTATTTTGGTTCTTTTGTTGTAAAGAGATGCCAAAATGAACATGAACCTATTATTTTTGAGATGTAAATATTTGAGCAAGTGTAAAAGTATGTATGAATGATGTATGAACTATGTAGAGAGCCAAAGCAATGAAAATGTGGAATTTGGCCCTTTTGTGGCTTACATGTAAGAGTGTATTTTGGCCCGTAGCATAGCGACTTTGAGATGTGTGTTGATTTGGACCACTTGAGTATTTCATATATACTATGTTTATATTTTCAACTTGCCCAAGAGGTGCGAGAACATGTGGGAGGACATTTGGACCCACTTTAAACCATTTTGGGTGTCAAAACTGCCATATTTGTGAGCTCCATCAAAGTATGACCAAATGAGCTCTTATTGATATGAAAGTTGGCATGCCTCTAGAGTCTACTGAAAGATTCTTGAAAAGTTAAAGTGGGTAATATTTGGAGGTCTAGGGAATATTTGGTAAATTATTGAAATTGGAAAATTTTCTAGTTTTGGTTATTGTACTGTGCAACTAGGTTCAAAATTAAATATGTCATTCCTGGACCAAATGATGTCCACTTGTCATGAAACTTTAAACAACATGTTGCTTCTTTAGGTCATAATATGGAACCTAAAGCACCAATTCACTTTCTATGAGTTCTAAATTTTTTCCAAGGCCTCCCCTCATGTTCATTCATCATATATAACTCAAGAATGGGCTTAAAAAAATTTAAAACTCTCTCTAGCTATCCCATTCATGCTTGGCCGAGACTATGGAGCTTATTGGCCTCCATGGATTTTGCTTAGTTTTCTTGGAGGAGGAAGCATGTGGGGAGCATCTAAAGGGTCTTAAGAGCTCATTTAAACTTTTAATTAGACCTAGGAATCATCATGCAAAATCAGATTTTACAAGGTGCACACAAAACCCTAGAATTTAATCTTGAAATCTAATAGTTTTTTGTTAATTCCCTTTGCGTATTCTTAATCTCCACACCCTTTTTCCTTAGATTCATCATTGGCTCCGCCTAAAAATTAACTCCTCTTAGAGTTCCTTGGGTGTGTCGAATTGGAGAAGAAGAGGAACTAAAAGTAGCAACCATAGGAAGAGAAATTACCTAGTTTCCTTGCTTTTTCTTGCTTAAATCTTGCTTTCTCCAAGCTTCTCTCTTCAATTCCGAAAATTCCCTTGAATCAAATTTATAAACTCCATTTTAATCAAAAGAAATAAAGGAGAAGGAAGGAAGGGAGGTGTGGATGAAGAAAAGCATGAAAAGCTACCATGGAAGCATACCTTTAAGCTTGAATTTCTCCTCCTTCTTCTTCCTCTCTTGTGCACCCAAAACCCTAGATCCCTTCTTTGAAATTAGGTAGAAAATTCTGATTCCAAATGAGGGAGAAAGTGGGGCACCACCTACATATAGTGGTAGGAAAGTGACTTTTTCAAAAATTCCTATTTTGCCCTTCATTCTTTGCATTTTTGTTTCTCCTTCATTTTAGCTCCTTTTTTAGAACTATCTTTTTCCATTATAAAATTTAGATTCCCAATTTAGTAAAATGTCTTTGCAATTACTCAAATCGGAGTTAAAATTTTTTCGAATGAATCCGTCAAAGTTCGAGTACACCGACATTGGAAAATGTCCACCGGAGGGGATTTAACTGTCATGGGGCTTCCCTTGGTTTTTAGGGCCTCTCAGAATCTTGGAAAACTCAAAATTTTCATTTAAAAAGCCCTCCTGTGTGAATTCCAAAAAGTGCTCAAAATTACAAAAATGCCATTACGTTTCATAAGATTTCCGTCAAAATTTGTTTCCTCATTTTAGCTCCATTTTTCCTTCTGTCTGAGACTAGGATTCTCATTTATAGGAGTCTAGAATGTCACTCAAATTTTTTGGGACCTTAACTAATTCATTTCAGGGGACTTGCTTTGAAAATGCACCTGTTTCTGTCGTTTAACGAAAATTAGACGTTACAAGTAACGTGTGTTGGCCACCTTAAACACTATTTGGGGTGTTCTTTATGCCATTTTACTTCTATTAATTTAAAGAATTTTTATATAATGTTACTTTAATTGTATGAGGCCTAGATAATTTATTTATAATTTTTTTTACCTTTTCTTATGGTAAACCTACCACTTTTATATTTTTGATGTAGTAATTGATGACAGAAATATTATAAAAAAATCTGAAAGAATATTTTTATGCATAATGAACATGAAATTAGGCCATATTCTGCCTAGATAGGTGTAGTATTTACATACTTTCAAGCCTAAGTTAATAGGGGGGAATATTACACTATTTAGTAATTATTTCATGTTTAAAATTGTCATTCATATCTTAATTGCAACTATGGTCCATAATTTCATCTTTTAGGGTACTTTTGGTGTAGTATCCTATCTAATTGATCAAATTTAGTTTTGTCCTAATATGGGGATTTTATTTTGTAAATTTTTGTAAATGTTTATCACTAAAGTGATTCATTTATCAAAGTTTAACAAAATTGTTTAGTTCCCTTATTGATAGGAGGTGAGACAATTAAATCTTTTCTAGTCTAGGAATATTGTTTTGTGAATAATTGTGAGTGTCTTTCATATAAGTGATTCACCCATTAAAATGTACAAAATCATTTACTTCCCTTGTTATTAGAATTATTCAAATTATTATACATATTATGTTGTGAATTGTTGTGTATTAACTATGGTACTACATGGAGCATGTGGGTGGATATACATGGTTAAGATGATCTATCTACCCAAAGGGGATGAATTTTTCAATATTATATGTCTTTTTTTATTTTATTAGCTTCATGCAAGAGAGACAAATTACATGTCATGTTTCCTACCTAAAGGAGAGTTCATAATGATGCACCTAGTGCTCTTTATAGATAGCTTATTCATATTTATTGAACTATTTGAAAATTACCTAATATACTAATTATGTTTCATTTTTATGAATTATTTTCTTTTACTGTGAACAATACTTCTACTATAGAGGTCTTGATTAGCTCCAATTACAAGAAATAGAAGCAAGACATAGACTTTTCTCTGGGTATAGTGGATATAGATCTAGCATTGCATGTGGATGAACCTCCTAAACCCACATAAAGTATCATTGTTAAGCAAAAAGGATTATATGCTAAGTAGGAGAAATCCAATTGCCTTAGTCATCTCATAGCTATGAAAAGATCAATTTCTTAACATCTCATGATGAATGGTTTGCCAAAAACCACCAATGCCAAGGAGTCCTTTACTGTTATAGGGAAAGATATATCATTTGTCAGATAAAGTTGAGGTTAGACAATTAACAAGTAAGTTAACAATAATGTTGTATGATAGCACTAAGGGAGTCAAATAGTATGTCATAAAGATGGTGCATGCTCAAACTAAGCTTGAAGCTCATGACTCCTTAATAGTTTTGTCGTTCACTATGCACTTAATTCTCTTTCATAAGAGTTCAATTTGATTAAAATTGTTTACAACACACAAGACTAGACTTGGAGTGTTAATAACTTGATTTCAAAATTTGCGGTTAAGGAAGAAAAATTAAGGAGAAAAAGGAGTGAAACTATCTATTTTGTTTCTTACAATAAGCCAAATTTCCTTAAGGGAAAAGGAAAGTTTAAGAAGATAAAGGCTTATGCTCCTAAGATCAATGGAAACAATTTGGACATTAAGAAGCATGATAACAATCATGGAGGGCTTATAAACAACATAAATAATTCAAAATGCTATTTTTACAAAAGGAAAGATCATAAAAAGGCTAACTATTTCAAGTTCAAGGCTTAGCTAAAGAAGAATAATGAACAAGGTGAGTGGTTGACTTATATTTGTTTTGAGTCAAATATTATTGATATTCCTTTAGACTCTTGATGACTTCATAGTGGTGCTGATGTTAAAGTAGAACACATTAGAACTATCAATTTGCTATTTGACTTTAGTTTTTAGCTTTGTTTAGAAGATACTTTGGTAATGTTAGGTTTTCGTTAAACGACGAAAATGAGCACGTTTTCAAAGCAAGTCCCCTAAAATGAATTAGTTAAGGTCTCCAAAAATTTGAGCAACATTCTAGACTCCTAAAAATAAGAATCCTAGCCTCAGACAGAAGGAAAAACAGAGTTAGAATGGAGAAACAAACTTTGACGAAAAACCTAAGAAACGTAATGGCATTTTCGTAATTTTGAGCAATTTTTAGAATCCACATAGGAAGGCTTTTTAAATGAAAATTTTGAGTTCTCTGGGGTTCTTAGAGGCCCTGAAAACCATGAGAAGCCCCAGAACAACTAAATCCCCTCCGGTGGATGTTTTCCAACGTCGGTATTTCCAAACTTTGACTGATTCGTTTGGGAAGGTTTTAGCTCCAATTTGAGTGATTCCAAAGGCATTTTACTAAATTAGGAACCTAAATTTTATAATGGAAAAGATGGTTCTAAAAAAGGAGCTAAAACAAAGGAAAAACAAAAATGTAAAGTACGAAGGGCAAAATTAGAATTTTTGAAAAAGTCACTTTCCTACACCTATATATAGGTAGCGCCCCACTTTCCCCTTCATTTGGAATCAGAATTTTTTGCATAATTTCAGAAGAAGGGAGCTAGGGTTTGGACGCCCAAGGGACGAAGAAGAAGGAGAAGAAAATCCAAGTTTAAGGTATGTTTCCATAGTAATTTTTCATGCTTTTCTTCATCCACACCTCCTTTCCTCCCTTCTCCTTTGTTTTCTTTGATTAAAATGGTGTTTATAAATCTGATTCAAGGGAGAAATTCAAGGGAAATTTCGGATTTGAAGAGAAGGCCTTGGAGAAAGCAAGATCCAAGCCAAATTAAGCAAGGAAACTAGGTAAAATTTCATCCTAAGGTTACTATTCTTGATTCCTCTTCTTCTCCAATTTGAAACACATAAGGAACCCTAGGAGGATCTGACTTTTAAGCTCAACCAAGCATGAATCTTAGGTATTTGATAGAGAAGAATAAGAATATACAAAGAAAATAATAAAATAACCATTAGATTTCAAGATGCAAATTTAGGGTTTTGTGTGCACCTTGTAAAATCTGACTTTATGTAATGATTCCTAGGTTTAATTAAGAGTCTAAATGAGTTCCTAAGATCCCTAAGATGCTCCCCACATGCTTCTTCCTTCAAGAAAACAAAGAAAACTCCAAGGAGCCCTAAACCATGCATAGGCTTGGCCAAAGGAAGTTCTCAAAGCTAAGGGGAGTTTAAAATTTTTCTAAGGCCATTCTTGAGTCATAATTTATCAATGAAAATGAGGGGAGGCCTTTGAAAAAAATTTAGAACTCAAGAAGTGATTTGGTGCTTTAGGTTCCATATTATGACCTAAAGAAGCAACATGATGATAGGCCCTTTGTTTTAATGGTGTGATGATTCCAAGAGGCTTAAAAGGAGCTAAGAATCATATTTGAAAGGAAAGAATGGAGTCTAGAAATTATTTGAGTGGTGTTGCTTCATTAGTTGCATTTATGGACCATAATGGGAGTTATAGAGCAATCTAGTATCTAAGCAAGTTGTGTGGCCTTAAAGTTTGTTCCATAAACCTAATTGGCTTCCATAAATTATATCTAGGCGAAGAGAAACCATCTCTGCCAACTTGTGGGTGTGTGGCCAAAAGAGGAGGCTTGAAATCTAAAGAAAAAGTATGTGAGTGTATACAAGGTAGCTCTCTCCACCTTCTCTCATGCGTGGGTATGTGCTTAGTATGCCTTAAAATGTATGTATGTATATTTTCAAGCCATGAAAAGTATGCTAGCATGATATTATATACCATGATTTCATGATGACATGTTATGTTTTCAAATAAATGTATGATGTTTGTTTGAGTTTGCTTGAGTGTGGAGAGGCCAAGAACTCTTAACCATGGTGAGGATGAGTTAAGAACCCTTGAGATTGGTTGAGACAAAGTAAAGAGTCTCCCAAAAGTAAAGTGGGTTCCCAAGAGCATGGTTGAGTCCAAAGTTTCTTAAAGAATGGGTGAGGCAAGTCCAAAATCCATGAGGAAATGTGTGAGGCCAATCTAAACATTTGGTGAACTCTTTAATGTTTTGTATGACTTGTTCACATGCCAAGCTTTCTTTTTGAATGTTCATGACTTCCATTTTATTCATGCATGCATTTTTAAGGCTTGCTTTGCATATATTATGTATGATTGAATGAGAGATGAGCTGTTGGGATTCTTTGAATCTCATCACCTCCTCTCCAATGATCTAATATGTTAGGTGGACCAAGTGGATATAGCAATGGGAGCCAACCACCTTGAAGAAAGAAGATTGACATCAATATGTCTAGCTTTTGCTTGTTTGAACCATAATGATGCTTAATGATGTATATTATTGTTGGAAATGGTCTATCACCCTTGATACATATGTAATTATGATATTATGTGATGTGAGAATGAAAGAATATGTTATGTGATGTGAGAATGAAAGAATATGTTATGTGAATGATGGAATGTAAATTGAGGATGTTATGGCATTATAGCTTCATGAATGGCTTTATGGGAATATGCATAAGTGTGGATGAAAAGGCCAAAATGAGATGCATGAGGTTTGGAACCATTTAGGTAGCTCATATAAGTCCTAAATGTGCTTTTAGATTTGCCTAAAAGGTGCAAAGGCCAAGGGAAAACCATATGGTCACTTTGGTATCCTATATGGAGTAAAAAATGATCATAATGGAACCCTATGTCATTTTTGGCCAAATAAGCTCTTGTTGATCTGAGATTTGGCAGACATTTAGAGCTTATTAAAAGGTTTTTGAGAATTTAAAGACCATAATTTTTGGAGATCCATAGAATATTTGATGAATTTTCAAAGTTGGCAATTTTTCTAACTTTGGTCTGCTATACTATTCATTTGGTCCAAAAATGAAATCTATCACACAGGCTCAAATGATGTCCAATTGCCATGATATTTTATATAGAGAAACTAGATATTGATAGTGACTCATGTCAACTAGAAGCACCTCATTTAGAGGTCTAAAGAGGAAGATATGAATTTTTGAATATTCTATCTAGTATCAGGACCCTTACCCAACTTGAGTTACTATTCTATTGAATTTCGAGGTTTAGGCTACCTAAGCTGGTTTGGAAATATTTTTTTCCTCTAGCTACCATCCACAGCTTTCCAGATTGGTATCATTTACATGGATTGGATTTTTTTAGAATTATTTAGACATTTTCAAAGTTTTCTGTAGAAATCTGTAACAACATCAAAAGGCAGTTTGACCTCTGGACATTTTTGGATGTCAAACATCCTCTGTGATGGATGTTATGATGTGGACATATTTTGAGTGTGAATTAAGCATCCGTAGCTTTCCATAATGACCAAGAATGCATGTATTTAATTTTTTTAGGATTAGTTATGATTTTCTAAAGTTTGGATAGAAAAGAGGCAAAGGCTGGCCGAAAATGAATGTCCATGTTTTATGCTTCATTTTGATTTTCTTGAATTGTAAGCCACATTTTATACATGTAATTAAATATGGGAAAGTATAAGTTGTATACATGTAATTAAATATGGGAAAGTATAATACGAACTCATACAGTCCACGTGACATCGAATGGAAATTTTAAATATGACACAACGCGAAAAAATATATTATTTTATCCCCTTTTTCCTTACACTCTCATGTATGTAATGATGGGAAGTATGTATATATGATAAGATGAGCTAGAATTTATGGTGTTACATTTATTGGTATCAGAGCAAAGGTTCAGGGTTGTGGGTTGTGGCTTGTGTTTATGAGTTGCCTAGATGCATATGAGCTTGTTTTCAGATGAATTGAGTGTGCTTGATGGTGAAAGTGTTCCCTAGCTTATGTTGCAGTTTGTTATAATGTTTTAGTACAATGGTGAACACTAGGAGAGGTCGGCCCTTTAGAGTAGCTTGTGCTAATGAAGCCGGGCTAGTGATCTAGTTACTGGAGCCTTACAGTCCATTATATCTTGTTTGGATCAGCAGCAGGCCATCATTATGCAACTTCAGGAACGACTTGCTAAGAGGGATAGCCAGGGCCCTACACCTACTCCTCCTCAGCCATCTTCACACTCAGATCATCCCGAGCATTCAGGGGTGACTCATTTAGATGCATAACCACACACATAGATGGTTGCCCCGATTCCACCAGCTCAGATGCCTTCTGCTTAGCAGCAGCCCTCGACTAGAAAGATGATCACCCAATTCAAAAAATTTAGGCTTCCCACCTTTGATGGTGAGATGAATTCAAATAAAGTTGAGGCTTAGATTATGCAGTTAGAGAAAATTTTTGAGGTGATGGAGTGCTCGTCTGAGCAGAAAGCCAAGATGGCTGTATTTCAGTTACAGAGAGAAGAAGATTATTAGTGGAAGGGCACCGAGCCGATTTTGAGGGCGAGGAACTCCCCGATTACATAGGAGGCATTCCTCGAGGTATTCTGGGAGAAATGCTTCCCTAATTCTATCAGAGATGAGAAAGAATCAGAGTTCATTCTTTTTAAGCAAACAGAGGGGATGTCTGTGGGCCAGTATGTGGCCAGGTTTGTTGAGCTCTCCAGAACTCAGTTTAGCAGAGGTAGTTTCATACCTGGCGCATATCCCCAGTGTGGTAGGAACCATGACACTAGATTGTGTTATATGGGGCAGAACGTGTGCTTCAGGTGTGGTAGGCTAGGGCATATGGCCAGAGATTGCACCCAGGCTACTTCACAGGCCCCTCCATAGTTCACACAACAGAGGAAGGTGGCTCCTCCTCCTAAACCTCTGACCTAGGCTAGAGTCTTTGCCCTATCACAATAGGAGGCTAGTTGAGCCCCGAGTTTGATTCAAGGTACTATTAGAATAAATGATTTTCCTGTGACTGCATTATTTGATTCAGGTGCAAGCCACTCTTTTATTTCATATGACTGTGCTAGGAGGTTGGATCTGAGTATACATACATTACCATATGATTTGCATGTATCTACCCACATAGGAAACTGAGCCATTACCTCCCATGCTTATTTGAATTGTGTGATTCAGTTTAATCATTGCCTTACCCCCTTGATTTAATTTGTATGCCCTTATTGATATTGATGTGATTATTGCTATGAACTGGATGTCTATAAATAATGCCACATTAGATTGTAGCCACAGATGCATTATTTTACCTGAGTGTAAGACTATGCCTAGTACGAGGGCTAAGTTATCTGTCATGACCACCTCCCAGGCTAAGAGATCTTTAAGGCATGGTTGTCAAGGGTATCTAGTTTTCTTTTCAGTCCAGGCTGAGGTAGAAGATGGTATAGAGGAGGTTCCTGTAGTGAGGGAGTTCTCAGAGGTATTCCCCAAAGAGATTAGTGAACTATCCCTAGAAAGAAAGGTTAAGTTTCCTATAGACATTATACCTGGGGCAGGTCCAGTGTTTAAGGCCCCGTATAGGATGGCTCCCACTGAGCTAGCAGAGCTTAAGAAATAGATAGAAGAGCTTTTAGAGAAGGGTTTTATCAGACCCAGTGTCTCGCCGTGGGGAGCTCCAATTCTATTCGTAAAGAAGAAACATGGGAGCCTTAGATTATGTATAGATTATTGGAAACTTAATAAGATCACCATTAAGAATAAGTACCCTCTCCCTCGCATAGATGACCTTCTAGATTAGTTAGTAGGAGCGTCAGTGTTTTTTAAGATCAACCTCAGGTCGGGATATCATTAGCTTAGAATCAAGGCTGAAAATATTCCAAAAATAGCATTTAGAACTAGATACAGGCATTATGAATTTTTAGTTATGTCCTTCGGGTTGACGAATGCACCTACAGTATTCATGGATTATATGAATAGAGTCTTCAGGCCATATTTAGATAGATTCGTAGTTGTCTTCATAGATGACATCCTCATCTACTCAAAAAGTAGAGAGGAACATGAGCAACACTTGAGACTAGCCTTGGAAACCTTGAAAAAGAGATAATTGTACACTAAACTTAGTAAATGTAAATTTTGGCCCACTGAGGTTCAATTTCTAGGTCATGTGATCTTCCAGGTAGGGGTCGAAGTAGATCCCCACAAGGAAAAGGCAGTATTTGTAAAGTCCCACATCGACTAGAAGAGGCCTGTGGCTAGCCCATATAAGTGCAGGAGAATCCCTCCCCACCAAGGCACGCTTTTCTTGGGAACGTGGTTAAATGTCTTGCCTAGGAAAAGACAAACCCCTGAGATGTAGGTAGGACAATACCTTGGTGGCTATGTGTGGTGTTTGGTATCAAAGCAATCTTGGCCCATGTGCGACTCGAGGATGGGTCAGCCTAAAAGGGGGGTAGATTGTAAAGTTCGACATCAACTGGAAGGGGCCTGTGGCTAGCCCATATAAGTGTAGGAAAATCCCTCCCCACCAAGGCACGCTTTTCTTGGGAACGTGGTTAAATGTCCTGCCCAGAAAAGGACAAACCCCTGAGATGTAGGTAGGACAATACCTTGGTGGCTCTGTGCGATGTTTGGTATCAAAGTAATCCTGGCCCATGTGTGACCCGAGGACGGGTCGGCCCATAAGAGGGTGGATTGTAAAGTCTCACATTAGTTAGAAGGGGCCTGTGGCTAGCCCATATAAGTGGAGGAGAATAATTGGAAAGTCCCACATCGGTTGGAAGAGGCATGTAGCTAACCCATATAAGTGGGGGAGAATCCCTCCCCACTAAAGGTGCGCTTTTCCTGGGAATGTGGTTAAATGTCCTACCTATGAAAGAGCAATGCCTTGGTGGCTCTGTGCGGTGTTAGGTGGGAAACTAAATGTAATATCCAATTTTTTGAAAATGAGAAAAAATGTGAAAAACGTAACATACGATTTCTCCATAAACGAACAAAATTCACTGGATACAAAAGGAAGTCCCTTGAAACGATGTAGCTAAGGTCCCAAAAAATTTAGGAAGTATTCTAAACACCTAAAAAAAAGAATTTCAGGCTCAGATAGAAAGAAAAATGGAGATAGAATGAAGAAACAACTTCTTACGAAAAGCTTATGAAACAAAATGGCATTTTTGTAATTTTGAGTAAATTTTGGAATTCACACAAGAGGGCTTCTTAAATGAAATTGTTGAGTTCCCCATGGTTCTTAAAGGCCCTGAAAATCATGGAAAGCCCTGGGATAGTTAAATCCCCTCCAGTGCAACATCAATTGACCCAAATTTTGACCGGTTCATTCGGTAAGGTTTTAGCTCCAAATTGAGTGATTCCAAAGGCATTTTATTAAATTTGGAACCTAAATTTTATAATGGAAAAGACTATTCTAAAAAATGAGCTAAAATGAAGGCGAAACGAAATTGCCATTACGAAAGGATAAAATTGAAATTTTTGAAAAAGTGTGTTTCTAAAAGCTTTCACACACTTCCCCTTTCTTCTCCCATCTTCTTAAGCAGGAAATTTCTGCCCAAAATATAGAATATGATCTGCTTTCTTAGGCTCACAAGAAGGGGAAGAAAAGGAGGAGAAAATCAAGAAAAAGGTATGGATTCTTGGTAGTTTTCCATGCTTTCTTCCATCCAAACCTCCTCTCCTCTATTCTTCTTTTTTTCCTATGATTAAAATGAAGTACACAAATCTGTTTTAAGGGAGAAATTGAGGGGAAAATTCGAATTTGAAGAGAGGAGCTCAAAGAACACAAGATTCAAGTGAAAAAAAGCAAGAAAACAAGGTAATTTCTCTTCCTATGGTTGCCATCTTTGGTTCCCTTATCCACCATTTCGCCCCACTTGAGAAAACCCTAGGAGGAGATGATTTTTAGGCAGAACCAAGCATGAATCTAAGGAAAAGGGTGTGGAGATTAAGAATATGCAAAGGGAATTATCAAAAAACCATTAGATTTCAATATGCAAATTCTAGGGTTTTGTGTGCACCTTGTAAAATATGACTTTATGTGATGATTCCTAGGTTTAATTAAGAGTTTAAATGAGTTCCTAAGATCCCTAAGATGCTCCCTACATGCTTCATCCTTCAAGAAAACAAAAAAAAACGCCAAGGAGCCCTAAACTATGCATAGGCTCGACCAAAGGGAGTTCATATAGCTAGGGAGAGTTTTAAATTTTTCTTAGGTCATTCATAAGTCATATTTGATGAATGAAAATGAAGGGAGGCATTGGGAAAAATTTAGAACCCATAGAAAGTGATTTGATGTCTTAGGTTCCATATTATGACCTAAAGAAGCAACATATAGTTAGGCTCTTGATTTTATTTGTGTGATGACTCCAAGAGGCTTGAAAGGAGTCAAGAATCATATTTGAAAGGAAAGAATAGAGCCTAGAAATTGTTTGAGGGTTGTTGATTCATTAGGTGCATTTATGGATCATAATGGGAGTTATAGAGCAATCTAGTGTTTAACCAAGTTGTATGGCCTTAGAGATTGTTTCATGAACCTAATTGGCTTCCATAAATTATATCTAGGCCAAGAGAAACCATCTCCACAATTTTGTGGGTGTGTGGCTGAAAGAGGAGGCTTGAAATCCAAGGAAAAATTGTGTGATTGTGTGCAAGGTAGCTCTCTCCACCTTCTCACATGCATGGATGTATGTTTAGCTTATCTTAGAATGTGTGTATGTATATTTTCAAGCCATGAAAAGTATGCTAGCAAGATTTTATATGCCATGATTTCATGATGTCATGTTATGTTTTCAAATAAATGTATGATGTTTGTTTGAGTTTGCTTCAGTGTGGAGAGGCCAAGAACTCTTCACCATGGTGAAGATGAGCCAAGAACCCTTGAGATTGGTTGAGACATAACAAAGAGTCTCCCAAGATGTAAAGTGGGCTCCCAAGAGTATGGTTGAGTCCAAAGCTCTTAAAGAATGGGCGAGGCAAGTCCAAAATCCATGAGAAAAAGTGTGAGACTAATCCAAACATTTGGTGAGCTCTTAAATGTCTTGTATGATTTGTTCACACGCCAAGTTTGTTTTTTAAATGTTCATGACTTCCATTTTATCCATGCATGCATTGTAAGGCTTGCTTTACATATGCTATGTATGATTGAATGAGAGATGAGCTATTAGAATTTTTTGAATCTCATTCCCTCCTCTCCAATGATCTAATATGCTAGGTGGACCAAGTGGACGTAGAAATAGGAGCCAACAACATTGAAGGAAGGAGATTGACATCAATATATCTAGCTTTTGCTTTTTAGAACCATAATGATGCTTCATGATGTATATTATTGTTATAAATGGTCTGTGACCCTTTAGAAATATGTAATTATGATATTATGTGATGTAGAAATGAAAGAATGTGTTATGTGAATGATGAAATGTGAATTAAGTATATATGGCAAAGATAGCTTCATGAATGGTTTTATGGAAATCTGTATAAGTGTGGGTTAAATGGCCAAAATGAAATGCATGAGGTTTGTGACCATTTTAGCAGCTCTCACAAGTCTTAAATGTGCTTTTAGACTTGCCCAAAAGGTGCCAAAACCAAGGGAAAGCCATTTGGCAATTTTAGTACCCCATGTGGAGCTAAAATTGACCATAATGAAACCCTAAGTCACTTTTTGACCAAATGAGTTAGTCTTATTCTGAGATTTGGCATACATTTAAGACTCATTAGTAGCTTTTTGGAAAGCTAAAGATCATAATTTTTAGAGGTCTACAGAATATTTAAGAATTTTTTAAAGTTCGCAATTTTTTTGGTTTTAGTCTGCTGCATTATTCATTTGGTCCGAAATTGAATTCTATAACACAAGGCCCAAATGATGTCCAATTTTCATGAAATTTTATACAGAGAAACTAGACATTCATAGTGATTTGTGACAACTAGAAGCACCTCATTTGGAGGACTAGAGAGGGAGATATGAATTTTTGAACATTCTATCCAGTATCAGGAATTTTGCCCGACTTGAGTTACTGTTCCATTAAATTCTGAGATCTGGGCATGATGAACTGGTTTGGAGATATTTTTTCCCTCTAGCTAACATCCACAACTTTCTATATTGACATTATTTTCATGGATTGTATTTTTTGGAATTAATTGAACATTTTCAAAGTTTTCTACAGAATTCTATGATAGTTCCAGAATGCAGTCTGACCTCTGGACCATTTTGTATGTCAAACGTCCTCTGTGATGGATGTTATGGTATGGCATATTTTTATTGTGAAGTAGACATCCGTAGCTTTTGAGAATGACCAAGCTTCTATGATTTTGATTTTTCTAGAATTAGTTATGATTTTCCAAAAATTTGGTAAAAAAAGAGGCCAAATCTATCTGAAAATACATTTGATTATTTTGAGCTCCATTTAAGTTTCTATGAGTTGTGGGTAGGATTTTATGATGCAAATAAGTTTTATTGATGTAATTAAATATGAGAATGTATAGCATGAGTTTACACGGTCCACGTGATACCAAATGAAATTTTTAGACACAACGCAACACGAAAATAATCATTATTCCTTGTCTTTTATGGGAAACTTACATGATACATGATATTAAGTCATTTAAAGACATGAGATGAGCTAGAATTTATGGTGTTACATTCATTGGTATCAGGGATTTGTCCTTTCCTGGGCAGGACATTTAACCATGTTGCCAGGAAAAGCGCGCCTTGGTGGGGAGGGATTCTCCTCCACTTATATGGGCTAGCCACAGGCCCTTTCCAGCCGATGTGAGACTTTACAATTCACCCCCTTTTTAGGCCGACCTATCCTTGGCTATCCCATAGCCAGGCTTGCTCTGATACCAAACATCACATAGAGCCACCAAGGTATTGTCCCACCTACATCTCAAGGGTTTGTCCTCTCTTGGGCAGGACATTTAATCATGTTCCCAAGAAAAGCGTGCTTTGGTGGGGAGGGATTCTCCCCCACTTATATGGACTAGCCATAGGCCCCTTCCATTCGATATGGGACTTTACAATCCACCCCACTTTTGGGCTGACCCATCCTCGAGTCGCACATGGACCAGGATTGCTCTGATACCAAACACCGCACAGAGCCACCAATGTCCCGCCTATATCTCAGGGGTTTGTCCTTTCCTGGGTAGAGCATTTAACCATGTTCCCAGGAAAAGCATGCCTTGGTGGGGAGGGATTCTCCCCCACCTATATGGGCTAGCCATAGGCCCCTTCCAGCCGATGTGAGACTTTACAATCCACCCCCCTTTTGGGCCGACCCATCCTCGGGTCGCATATGGGCCAGGATTGCTCTGATACCAAATACTGCACAAAGCCACAAGGTATTGTCCTACCTACATCTCAGGGGTTTGTCCTTTCCTGGGCAGGACATTTAACCATGTTCCCAGGAAAAGCATGCCTTGGTAGGGAGGGATTCTCCCTCACTTATATAGGCTAGACACAGGCCCTTTCCAGCTGATGTGGGACTTTACAATCCACCCCCCTTTTGGGCCGACCCGTCCTTGGGTCGCACATGGGCCAAGATTGCTTTATTAGGTGCATTTATGGACCATAATGGAGTTTATAGAGTTCTTGGCCTTGGTAGGGAGGGATTCTCCTTAGGGTATTGTCCTACGTACATCTACGGGGTTTGTCCCTTCTCAAGCCCTCTTCCCCTACTTCCAGCTGATGTGGGACTTTACAATAACCCCTTAAGGGTTCTTGGCTCATTCTCACCATGGCTAAGAGTTCTTGGCCTCACCACATTCAAACAAACCTAAGCACATATCATAAACATCATATAAAACATAATTTGTTATCATAAAACCATGGCATATGAATTCATCCTAGCATACTTTTCGTGGCTTAAAAATACACATACACACATTCTAAGACAAGCTAAGCATACATCCATGCATGAGAGAATTTGGGAAGGTATTGCCCCACTACAATCTCAGGGGTTTGTCCCTTCTCGAGCCATCTTCCTATCACCTAGGAAAAGCATGCCTTGGTGGGAAGGGATTCTCCCCCACTTATATGGGCTAGTCACAAGCCCCTTCCAGTCGATGTGGGACTTGACAATCTACCCCCCTTTTGGGCAGACCCATCCTCGGGTTGCACATGGGCCAGGATTGCTCCAATACCAAAAATCGCACAGAGCCACCAAGGTAATGTCCTACCTATATCACAGGGGTTTGTCCTTTCCTGGGCAAGACATTTAACATTGTTCCCAAGAAAAATGTGCCTTGGTGGAGAGGGATTCTCCCCTACTTATATGGGCTAGCCACAGGCCCTTTCCAGCTGATGTCAAACTTTACAATCTACCCCCCTTTTAGGCTGACCCGTCCTCGAGTCGTACATAGGCCAAGATTGATCTAATACCAAACACTGCACAGAGCCACCAAGCTATTGTCCCACCTATATCTCAGGGATTTGTCCTTGCCTGGGCAAGACATTTAACCACATTTCCAGGAAAAGCGTGCCTTGGTGGGAAAGGATTCTCCCCCACTTATATGGGCTAGCCACAGGCCCCTTCCAGTCGATATGGGGCTTTAGAATCCACACCCCTTTGGGTCGACCTGTCCTCGGGTCGTGTAATGCCCGGTACATTGTACAATTACTAGAACGAGCCGATTTGAAAAGCAAGTCCCCTGAGATGAGTGATTCAAGGCCAAATAAAATTTGAATAAAATTTTAAATAATAGAAAAGAGGATTTGAGCCTTGAGTTGCCCAAAAACTAGGGTCGGAGCGATTAAAAAAAATTACCGAACGGCCAGTGGCATTTTCGTAAATAAGTGTAATTTTGGAAAAAACACCTAGGAGGGCTTTTTAAATGAAAATTTTGAGTTGCCCAAGGTTCTCAGAGGCCCCAAAAACCATGGGAAGCCCCAGGACTGGTAAAGCCCCTCCGGTGTACTCTTTCCAACGTCGGTTGACTCGAATTTTGACCTATTCGTTCGGGATGGTTTTAACTCCGATTTGAGTGATTCCAAAGGCATTTTATTAAATTGGAAACCTAAATTTTATGATAGAAAAGACGGTTCTAAAAAAGGAGCTAAAACGAAGCCAAAACGAACTTGCCATTACGGAAGGGCAAAATTAGAATTTATGGTTTCTTGAATGTTCTAAAGTGTTCCACACTTTTCTCCCTTCTTATCCTCTTTAATAAGCACGACCCATTCTGCCCAAAATACAGAAAATCTTCATCTCTCTTAGGCACACAAAAGGGAGGAGAAAAAGAGGAAGAAAGCCAAGGAGAAACTAGGTAATTTCATGAAATTTCTTGCTCCATCTTCCTCCAATCTTGTTTTCCTCTCTTCCTCCTTTCTTCCATGGATTTTTTGAATGATTTGGTTCTATTTTTGACCCAGACCTAAGGGGAGAATTTCGAATTTGCTAAGGAGAAGAGAATGAAGGAGAAAGACACTTGAAAGCTCACTTGAACCATAGGTAATCTTTGCTTTTTGTTGCATCTTCTCTTCCCCCTCCCTTTGTGTGTATTTCAGCCAAGAACAGAACCAAAGGAGGGGAGGATGTTCTGTCCAAATACAAGGAGGGAACAAGGGTTTTAGGCCATGGGGAGATGGCATATGGCAAGAAATTCCAAGAAAAACCAAGAGAAAACAAGTTAGAAAAGTGTAGTATTTTCTAGGGTTTTGCAAAATCTGATTTTGTGTGAATGTTTCCTTGGCTATTTGAATATTTCCTTGAACTCCTAAGACCTTTAGAAAGCCTCCCAAGTGGCTCTCCCATCAAGGAAAAATCACAAAGTCTATGAACCTCCATTATAGTGCATATTTCGGCCAAGCTAGGTTCATTTGGCTAGGGGATGTTTTAATTTGTTCTAGCCTTGTTTTGGGACTTTATATGATGTTAGAAGATGGAAGAAACTATTAGGAAAAATTTAGGAGTCATAGATTGGGAGATGGCCTAATGGTGTCCATAATGGTGCTTTGTGAAGCAACTTGGTTTTCCAATTGTGCAATTGAATGTGTGATGGCTCCAAGGACCTTAAATGATTCCAAGAAGTTTAGAAAGAACAAGAGAATGGAGCGTAGCACTTGAATAATATGAGTTGCTTCAATAGGCCATTTATGGAACCAATATGTCTATTTTGGAGCCAAGTGTGTAATAAGCTTTAGTTTAATGTCTTGGCTTGCTTCAAATGTGTAATTGTGTGATGTTTGTTGTGAAACCAAGGAGGGGAAGGAAATTGCAAAGTGAGCTTGCATACATAAAAAGGTAGCTCTCCACCTCATTCTCTTTGCATTCTTGTGTGCATATGTATGTCTTAGTGTGCTTGCATGCATTCTTGATGCTTGATAACATGCCACTTGATCCTTGTTGTGCATTGGTACCAATGTATTGTCTTGAATGACTATGGTTGTGGAAAGGGCCCATAAGGGTGAGGTGATGCCAAAAGTCCCTTAACGAAGGTGAGGAGATGCCAAAAGTCTCATGGCATGGGTGAGACAAGGCCAAAAGTCCCTTGAATGGGTGAGGCATATCCAAAAGTCCTAGAAATGGGGTGAGGCTAAACCAAAAGTCCCTAGAGCATGAAAGTAATCTTGACATGTGAATGTGGCATGGAATGGAATTTATTGCACACTTTATGCTTGTATGGTTATGCATTTGGTATATGTATGCCTTGAATGTGGTGTGAATGGGTGTGTGAGCTATTGAGATTCTTGGAATCTCACCCCCTTTCCCCTTCATCCTTGAATTGTCTAGGTGGTGTTCCAAGTCAAGAAGATGCAAGCCAAGGACATTAAACATCTTTGTTTTGGTGTATTATGTACTTTAAATGGTGGTTAAATGTCAAAGTAATGATGTATGTGATCTTTTTGTGATGTAAGACCATGGACAAGTGTAAAATGATGTATGAATATGGTGTACACTTTATATGACACTAAATCTCTAGTATTGTGCAAATTGGCTTTTGGATGGCTTGATGTAACTATGCATAAATAGATGTTGAGAGACCAAAATGAGTTGCATGAGGTTTGGGATCACTTGGGCAGCCTCTACAAGTCATATTTGTGCTTTGAAACTTGCTCAAGGGGTGCCAAATTCAAGAAGAGGCCATTTGGTGCAAAGTGACTCTTGGTAGGAAGCAAAAATGACCATTTCATGAGGCTATGTCACTTTTTGTCCAAATAAACTCTTCTTGACCTGAAGTTTGACATGAATCTAGAGCTTATTGAGAGCTTTTTGAGAAGCTAAATTTGGTAATTTTTGGAGGTCTGTGGAATATTTAGCGAATTGTTGAAATTGAAAAATTTTCTGGTTTTGGTCCTTGGTACTGTAGCATCTATCCGAAATTGAATTCTGTCACTCATGGGGCAAACGATGTCCAATTGCCACGAAATTTCATACAGAGAAACTAGAAATTCACAGTGACTTGTTCCAACTGGAAGCACCTCATTTGGAGTTCTATAGAGGGAGATATGA
This sequence comes from Erythrophleum ivorense, assembly GCA_026724425.1. Lineage (NCBI taxonomy): Eukaryota > Viridiplantae > Streptophyta > Magnoliopsida > Fabales > Fabaceae > Erythrophleum > Erythrophleum ivorense. The sequence continues at coordinate 3,188,249 of JAIUCV010000030.1, read as the reverse complement.
ATTTTTGAACATTCTGTCCAGTATCAGGACCCTTACCCGACTTGATGTAATGTTCTATTGAATTTCGAGACTTTGGGTACCTGAACTGGTCTGAAAGTATTTTTCTCCTCTAGATAAAATCCACAGATTTCCATATTGGTATCATTTGCATGGATTTGATTTTTGTGGAATTAATTGGACATTTTCAAAATTTGCTGCAAAATCTGTGACAGCATCAGGAGGCAGTTTGACCCCTGGACATTTTCGGATGTCAAACGCCCTCTGTGATAGGTGTTATGGTCTGTACATATTTTTACTGTGAATTAGACATCCGCAGCTTTCCATAATGGCCAAGAATGTGTGATTTTGATATTTCTAGAATTAGTTATGATTTTTCGAAATTGTGCTAGAAAGGGGCCAAATCTGGCCGAAAATAAACCTCCATATTCTAGGTTCCATTTCGGTTTCCATGAGTTGTGGGCCAACTTTGCTGATGTAAATGAGTTGTATGTATGTAATTAAATATGACAATGTGATGTATGAACTCATATGGTCCGCGTGACACCGAATGAAATTTTCATACACTACGCAACGCGAAATAAAGTATTATTTTAATGCCATCTTCCATTCCTTTTTGTGCAATTCATCATGGGAAACTTAGAAATGATAGGAAGTAAGCTAGAAATATATGGTGTTATAGGTCGCACATGGGCCAGGATTACTCTGATACCAAACACCACATAAAACCACCAAGGTATTGTCCCATCTACATCTCAGGGGTTTGTCCTTTCCTGGGTAGGACATTTAACCACGTTCCTAAGAAAGGCGCACCTTGGTGGGGAGGGATTCTGCCTTACTTATATGGGTTAGCCACAGGCCCCTATCAATCAATGTGGGACTTTACAATCCCCCCTTTTGAGCCGACCCATCCTCGTGTTGAACATGGGTCAGGATTGGTCTGATACCAAACACCGCATAGAGCCACCAAGGTATTGTCCCACCTACATCTCAGGGGTTTGTCCTTTCTTAGGCAGGACATTTAACCATGTTCCCAAGAAAAGCGCACCTTGGTGTGGAAGGATTCTCCTGCACTTATATGAGTTAGCCACAATCCCTTTCTAGCCAACATGGGACTTTACAATCCACCCCCCTTTTAGGCTTACCCGTCCTTGGGTTGCACATGGCCTAAGATTGCTCTGATACCAAACACCACACAAAGCTACCAAGGTATTGTCCCACCTACATATTAGGGGTTTATCCTTTCTTAGACAAGACATTTAACCACGTTCCCTGGAAAAGCGCACCTTTGGTGGGGAGGGATTCTCCCCTACTTATATGGGCTAGCCACAGGCCCCTTCTAGCCGATGTGGGACTTTACAATCCACCCCCTTTTGGGTCAACCCGTCCTCAGGTCGTACATGGGTTAGAATTGCTCTAATACCAAACACCACATAGAGCCACCAAGGTATTATGCCACTTACATCTTAGGGGTTTGTCCTTTCCTGGGCAAGACATTTGACCATGTTCCCAAGAAAAGCGCGCCTTGGTGGGGAGGGATTCTCCCCCACTTATATGGGTTAGCCATAGGCTCTTTCCAGCTGATGTGGGACTTTACAGTATTACAATGGGAGACACCTTGGATAGTAATAGAGATCAGGAGCTTCCTAGGTTTAGTAAGGTATTATAGGAGGTTCATTCAGGGGCTTTTCTCAAATAGTGATGCCACTGACCCGGCTTACTAGAAAGAATGTGTCATTTTTGTGGAGTGAGAAATGTGATAGTAGTTTCCAAGAACTAAAGCACAAGTTAACCACGGCCCCAGTTTTAGTACTCCCTAACCCTAAAGAAACTTTTGTAGTATACAGTGATGCCTCAAAGAAAGGGTTATTATGTGTGCTTATGCAAAAGGCTGAGTGGTAGCTTATGCTTCTAGATAGTTGAAACCTCATGAGGAAACCTACACCACACACAACCTAGAGTTGGCCATAGTGGTGTTTGCTTTGAAAATATGGAGATACTACTTGTATGGGGCAACAATAGATATTTACAGCGACTACAAGAGCCTCAAATATTTATTTGAACAAAAAGAGTTGAATATGATGCAATGGAGATGGTTAGAATTTTTGAAAGATTATGATTTCACATTAAAAGATTGTGATTTCTGGAGAGCATTGCAAGATGCTCTAGGTACTAAACTTAGATTTAGCACAGCTTATCATCCTCAGACGGATGGACAAACAAAGAGAACCATCAAAACCCTAGAAGACATTTTGAGGGCGTGTGCCTTAGAAATGGAAGGGAAATGGGATACATACTTGCCTCTAGCGGAGTTTGCCTACAATAACAGTTATCATGTAACACCATCATTTCTAACTCATACCCATCATCCCTTACATGCTCATATAAGCTAGACCATTTCTCGTTATAGCGAACAGGTACATTCGCTATAGCTAGGCCATTTCTCACTATATTTAGTAGACTTAGAAAATTTTCAGCCTTTCAAAAATTTTCTAGCTTTTTTTTTTTGGTTGTTACATATCACGCAAGTATATAGATGGCATCGTATAAGGCATTGTATAGGAGGAAGTGTAGGTCCTCGATGTGTTGCATTGAGCTAGGAGAGTGGAGCCTTATAGGCCCTGAATTAGTGGACCAGACTTCCAGACAGATAGAAACCATTATAAAGAAACTCCTGACGGCCCAAAGTAGATAGAAAAGTTATGTAGATAAACGTAGATGGCCGTTAAAGTTTGAGATTGGAGACCATGTCTTCATTAGATTGTCTCCAGTCATAGGGATAGGTTGATCCATAAAAAGTAAAAAGCTTAATCCAAAGTATATAGGTAATTTCCAAATTCTTGATAAAGTAGGACCTGTGGCATACAGACTAGCCCTTCCTCCAAACCTAAGCCAAGTCCACAACGTATTCCATGTTTCCTAACTTAAAAAGTATCTGTCTGACCCCTCACATGTCATAGAATATGAGAATGTGTAGTTACAAGATGATCTGTCATATATAGTATCACTAGATCGAATTGTGGACGTTATACTCAAGTAGTTACAGAATAAGACAATACCGCTGGTGAAAGTGGTTTGGAAGGGATTACCTCCCGGAGATGCCGCCTAGGAATTAGAGGATGATATGAGAAAGAAATATCTAGAACTCTTTCTATGAGGTATGTTATCTAAATTTTGAGAACGAAATTTTTTAAAAGGGGGGAAATTGTAATGTCTGATTTTCATTAAACGACAAAAACGAGCATGTTTTCAAAGTAACTCCCCTGAAATGAATTAGTTAAGGTCCCAAAAAATTTAGGCAACATTCTAGACTCCTAAAAATGAGAATCCTAATCTCAGATAGACAAAAAAATGGAACTAGAATAGAGAAACAAATTTTGAAGGAAAACCTATGAAACGTAATGACATTTTTGTAATTTTGAGTAATTTTTGGAATCCATACAGAGGACTTTTTAAATTAAAGTTTTGAGTTCTTCGGGGTTCTCAAAGGCCCTGAAAACCATGGGAAACCCTGGGACAGATAAATCCCCTCTGGTGGACATTTTTCAACATCGGTGTGTCCGAACTTTGACGGACTTGTTCGGGAAGGTTTTAGATCTGATTTGAGTGATTTCAGAGGCATTTTACTAAATTGGAAACCTAAATTTTATAATGGAAAAGACAATTCTAAAAAAGGAGCTAAAACAAAGGAGAAACGAAAATGCAAATTACAAAGGGCAAAATTAGAATATTTTAAAAAGTCACTTTCTTACACCTATATATAGGTGGTGCCCCACTTTCCCCCTCATTTGGAATTAGAATTTTCTGCATAATTTTAGAAGAAGGAAAAGAAAATCCAAGTTTAAGGTATGTTTCCATGGTGATTTTTCATGCTTTTCTTCATCCACACCTCCTTTCCTCCCTTCTAGTCTGTTTCCTTTGATTAAAATGGAGTTTATATAAATCTGATTCAAGGAAGAAATTCAAGGGAAATTTCGGATTTGAAGAGAGGGCCTTGGAGAAAGCAAGATTCAAGCCAAATTAAGTAAGGAAACTAGGTAAAATTTCATCCTAAGGTTGCTATTCTTGATTCCTCTTCTTCTCCAATTCAAAACACAAAAGAAACCCTAGGAGGATCTGATTTTTAAGCTCAACCAAGCATGAATCTTAGGTATTTGATAGAGAAGAATAAGAATATGCAAACAAAACAACAAAATAACCATTAGATTTCAAGATGCAAATTCTAAGGTTTTGTGTGCACCTTGTAAAATCTAACCTTATGTAATGATTCCAATATTTAATTAAGAGTCTAAATGAGTTCCTAAGATCCCTAAGATGCTCCCCACATGCTTCCTCTTTCAAGAAAACAAAGAAAACTCCAAGGAGCCCTAAACCATGCATAGGCTCGCCCAGAGGGAGTTCTCATAGCTAAGGGGAGTTTAAAATTTTTCTAAAGCCATTTTAGAGTCATAATTCAAGAATGAATATAAAGGGCGGCCTTGGAAAAAAATTTAGAACTCATAAGAAGTGATTTGGTGCTTTAGGTTCCATATTATGACCTAAAGAAGTAACATGATGATAGGCCCTTTGTTTTAATGGTGTGATGACTCCAAAAGGCTTAGAAGGAGTCAAGAATCATATTTGAAAAGAAAGAATAGAGCCTAGAAATTATTTAAGGGGTGTTGCTTCATTAGGTGCATTTATGGACCATAATGGAACTTATAGAGCAATCTAGTATCAAAGCAACTTGTGTGGCCTTAGAGTTTGTTCCATAAACCTAATTGGCTTCCATAAATTGTATCAAGGCTAAGAGAAACCATCTCCACTAACTTATGGGTGTGTGGCCAAAAGAGGGGGCTTGAAATCCAAGGAAAAAGTGTGTAAGTGTATACAAGGTAACTCTCTCCACCTTCTCTCATGCGTGGGTATGTGCTTAGCTTGTCTTAGAATGTGTGTATGTATATTTTCAAGCTATGAAAAGTATGCTAGCATGATGTTACATCCCATGATTTCATGATGACATGTTATGTTTTCAAATGAATGTATGATGTTTGTTTGAGTTCGCTCGAGTGTGGAGAGGCCAAGAACTCTTAACCATAGTGAGGATGAGCCAAGAACCCTTGAGATTGGTTAAGACAAAGTAAAGAGTCTCTCAAAAGCAAAGTAGGCTCCCAAGAGCTTGGTTGAGTCCAAAGTTTCCTAAAGAATGAGTGAAGGAAGTCCAAAATCCATGAGGAAAAGTGTGAGACGAATCTAAACACTTGGTGAACTCTTGAATGTTTTGTATAACTTGTTCACATGCCAAGCTTGCTTCTTGAATGTTCATGACTTCCATTTTATTCATGCATGTATTTTTAAGGCTTGCTTTGCATATATTATGTATGATTGAATGGGAGATGAGCTATTGGAATTCTTTGAATCTCATCCCCTCTTCTATAATGATCTAATATGCTAGGTGGACCAAGTGAACATGGCAATAGGAGCCAACCACCTTGAAGAAAGAAGATTGACATCAATATGTCTAGCTTTTGCCTGTTTGAACTATAATGATGGTTAATGATGTATATTATTGTTGTAAATGGTCTATGGCCCTTGAGACATGTAATTATGATATTATGTGATGTGGGAATGAAAGAATATGTTATATGAATGATGGAATGTAAATTGAGGATGTTATGGTATTATAGCTTCATGAATGGCTTTATGGGAATATGCATAAGTGTAGATGAAAATGCCAAAATGAGATGCATGAAGTTTGGGACCATTTGGGCAGCTCATATGTAACAACCCGGAAAAGAAAAAAAAAAAGAAAGAAGAGAAAAGCTGAAAATTTTCAAAGGACTGAAAATTTTCTAACTCTGCTAGCTACAGCCTGGCTATAGCGAATGTACCTGTTCGCTATAGCGAGAGTGCCTTCTCACTATAGCAAAAATGCTTCTAGTTATAGCGAGTTCGGGCACCCCATACAAAAACCAGGGCGTTTCTCGCTGTAGCGCGCGTCATAGCGAAAACAGGGGTCTGGGACTGACACGAGCTCACTGTAGCGAGGGTTATGGCTCGCTATAGCGAGGGTTAGTCCGGAAAAGCGTAAAAAAAAGAGAATTTGATGTTTTAAAGAGCTCCAACTCACCCATTTTTTCTAAACCGCCTTAAGCTTCATCCAAGCACAGAAAAGAGAGCTTGAGAGAGAGAGAAACAAGGAGGAACCAAGAGAGAAGGAAGGGAGACTAAGGAAGAAAGGTAAGAGCCTTCAAAACTCTTCATGATCCTTCTTCTTGATTTATTCCTCTCCTTCTAAGCTCCCTTTTCATGGGTTGAGGAGTGAGAAGGTTTTGGTTCTGACCTAGAGGGAGCAAGAAACCATTACAAAAGAGTGTGATGAGTTGAGAAAGGTAAGAAAAGAGAAGAATAGTGGGATTCTAGTGAGAGAGGGAACCCTAGCTCTTACATGCTTAGTAGGGTTGCTAGAAAGAAATCCCTAGCTTATGAATGAGTATTCAGAAAATAATTCTATGTTTCTTGTGTGGCTAGGATCAAGAGAAGCACTCCCATCTAAAGTTAATTGTGAAAACCACAAGGGAGGAGACAAGTTGAAAGGAAAAGTTGTGATTAGCTAAAAAGATAGCTCTCTCCACCTTCTTTCATGCATAAGATGTGTGCTTACATTGTCTTGCTTGTGTGTATGTATGTTTTGAACCATGAGAAGTATGCTAGCATGATTATGCTTTATGTATTTCAATGATGTTTTATGTGATTGTTTGGGTTTGCTTGAGTATGGAAAAGCCAATAACCCCCTAGCCATGGTGAGGATGAGCCAAAAGCCCTCAAGTTGGTTAAGACAAAGTAAAGAGTCTCCCAAAAGTGAGGTTGACTCCCAAAGAGTAAGGGTTGAGTCTAAGAACCTCTTAGAGAATGGGTGAGGCAAGTCCAAAATTCACAAGTGAGTGGGTGAGGCTACTCCATTTACTTGGCAAGCTTTTATATGTTATGTATGGCCTACTCACATGTTGAAAATATTCCTTTTATATGTATGGCCAACTCAAAGGTTGTAAATGCTTTTTTTTTATTCCATATGCTAACATGCCCATGCATACATTGTGAGGCTTGTCTACATGCTTTGTGTGTATGATTGAATGAGAGATGAGTTATTGAGATTCTTTGAATCTCACTCCCCCTCTCCACCATCCAAACATGCTAGGTGGACCAAGTAAGGCAAGAGATGGGAGCCACCAAGCTTGAAGCTAGGGGATTTCGGTGAAGAAAGTGTAAAGAGCCTTTTTGTTACTATCTTGTAGTTAAGTCAAGGAATGTAAATTAATGATGTATATGATGTAGCACCTATGAATGTTTGTAAACCAATGTACTTATCATGTATATATGAGAATGAGACCATTTTGAATGAAGAAGCAAGTTTTGTTATGAAAAGCATGATTTTTGTATTGGCCACATGAGTGTATAAGTGGGTGTGGGATAGTAAGTTTCTCCAAGGGTTGTTAGACACTTGAGCCATGATTGATAACCCATATGGATGCACTCTCATGTGCTCATAGAGCCTTAGAGGTAGGAGAACCCAAATTGGACCCCATTAGCCCCTTTTAAAACAAGAAAGTAGCCCTTTTGCACATGATGTCCAAGTCTGACCAAATGATCTCCTCTTGCTTTGAAATTTGACACGGGACTAGATCTTGTTTAGAGATTTTTGTAAAGCTAAAGATCAAGTCATTTGGAGATCTATAGAGTTTTCTAGGACTTTTCAAAATTGGTATCAGAAATTCGGATTTCCAGAAACACTGTTCATTTGGTCGGTTTGGAATTTGTGTCATCCGAGGGGCAAACATAGTCCAATGGCTACAAAATTTTATAGGCAGAAACTACATAGTCACAGGGACTTGTAGCAACTGGAAGCACCTCATTTGGAGGTCTAGAGAGGAAGATATGAAATTTCGAAATTCCATCCCAGAATTAGTCACCCTACCAGACCCGAGGTACTGTTTCATCGGTTTCCGGGAGTTTGGCTTAATGAACTGATCTGGAAATATTTTTCCTCTATAGCTAACATCCACATCTTTCCATAGTGATATCGTTTGCAATCATTGGATTTGTTTGGAATTAGTTAGATATTTTTGAAATCCATATCAGTAAACTGTGACAGTAGCAGAGCCCCTCCGACCAGTAGATGATTTCGCGTGTCAAACGCATTATATGTGAGATTTTATGAGTTTCATATATTTTTTCCATGAAGTATACAGTCTAATCTTTCCAGAGTGACCAAGAGAGCATGTTTTCTATTTTTCTGTATTTAGTTATGAATTTCCAAACTTTGCCCAGAAATGAGGCCAAATCTGCCGAAAACGAAATTGCATGTCTCACATCCCTTTTTGCTTTCCATGAGTTTCAAGCATGTTTTTGGGATTGAAATAAGTTGTAATGGTGCAAATAAACATGAGGATGAATAGAATGAGCTCACTCGGTCCATGTGACATTAAAATGCATTTTTACCATGCCATAATGCTAAGAAAGGGTAGCATCTAAGGAAGGGAGATCTCACTTTAGTCTTCCTAGATGTATATGAGCATGTAAGGCATGATGAGTATGAGCTAGAAAGCAAAAATTTTTGAAAAATTGTTTCTTCCTCCCTTATAAATAGGTGGCACCTCATACTCTCCCTCATTTAGCTTCAGATTGTTCTACCCAAAATTAGAGGAAAAACCCTACAAGAGTGGTTGACCAATGGAAGAAGAAGAGGAGAAGAAATTCAAGCTTTAAGGTATGGTTTCTTAGTAGTTTTTCATGCTCTTTCTCTTCCAAACCTCTTCTCCTTTATTTTCCTTTATTTCCTATGATTATAATGAAGTATATGAATCTGTTTTAAAGGATAAATTGGGAGAAAATTTTGGATTTGAAAAGAGGAGCTCAAAGAACACAAGATTCAAGTGAGAAAATAAGAAAAAATAAGGTAATTTCTTCTTTCATGGTTGATACCTCTTGCTTCCCTTCTCCACCCATTTCGCCCCATATAATAAAATATAGGAGGGCTTGGTTTTTGAATTAAACCAAGGGTGATTCTTAGGAAAAATGGTATGGAGATTAAGAATATGCAAAGAGAATTAAAAGTCTAAGGTTTCATATGTTCCTTGTAAAATCTGATTTGATACCTTGATTCCTATGTCTAAATGAGAGTTTAAATGAGCTCCTAAGATCCCTAAGATGCTCCCCACATGCTTCCTCCTTCAAGAAAACCAAGCAAATTCCATGAAGGCCAAACAAGCCCTATGTCTCGGGCAAGTAAGGTTGGGGTAGCTAGGGAGACTTTTTAATTGTTCTAAGGTCATTCTTGAGTCATATATGATGAATGAATATGAGGGGAGGCCTTAGAAAAAAATTGGAACTCATAGAAAGTGAGTTGGTTCTTTAAGTTCCATATTATGACCTAAAGAAGCAACATGTTGTTAGACTCTTTATTTTAATTGTGTGATGACTCCAAGAGGCTTAAAAGGAGTCAAGAATTATATTTGAAAGGAAAGAATGGAGCCTAGAATTTATTTGAGGGGTGTTGCTTCATTAGGTGCATTTATGGACCATAGTGGGGTTTATGGGACAACCTAGTGTCTAAGCAAGTTGTGTGACCTTAAAAATTGTTTCATGAAAGGCTTCCATAATTATGTCTAGGATGAGAGAAAGCATCTCCACAAGTTTGTGTGTGTGTGGCCGAAGCATGGGACGGAATTTCAAAAGCAAAAGTGTGTGATTGTGTGCTCTCTCCACCTTCTCTCATGCATGGATATATGCTTAGCTTGTCTTAGAATGTGTGTATGTGTATTTTTAAGCTATGAAGAGTATGATAGCATGATTTCATATGCCATAGTTTAATGATGGCATATTATGTTTCATATGATGTTTTGATGTGTGCTTGGGTTTGCTTGAGTGTGGTGAGGCCAAGAACCCTTAGCTATGGTAAGGATGAGCCAAGAATCCTTGAGATTGGTTGAGACAAAGCAAAGAGTCTCCCAAAAGCAAAATGGGCTCTCAAAAGTATGGTTAAGTCCAAGAATGCATTAAAGAATGGGTGAGGCAAGTCCAACATCCACAAGAAATTGGGGGAGGGCAATCCACTTGCTTGGCAAGCCTTTGTATACTATGTATGACTTTCTTAAATGATAAAAATGCTTCTTGAATGTTTGTACATGTCCATATGACCATACAGTGCATTTATGAGACTTGTTTGCATCTATTATGTATAATTGAATGGGAGATGAGCTATTAGGATTCTTTGAATCTCATTCCCTCCTCTCCAATAATCTAATATGCTAGGTAGACTAAATGGACAAGGAAATGAAAGCCAACCACCTTGAAGAAGAAAGTAGGACATTAAAGTGCATGGAATTGGCTACTTTAAAGCCATATGAATGGCAAGTTTTGTAATCTATGCTTGTGTATGTTGTATGAGGTTATGAATATGTATAAATATGTCAATGTATCATGTATGAATGAAAGATTATGGCATGTGAATACTAGAATATAAAATGAGTATGAAATGTCCATTTTTGCTTCTTGAAAGTTTGATGCACTAGTGTATATGTGGAAGTGGCATGGCCAAATTGAGATGCATGAGATTTAGGACCCGTTGGGGAGTTCAAACAAGTTATATTCATGCTTTTAGACTTGCCTAAGAGGTGCCAAACATTGAGAAAAGCCATTTGGATATTTTGGTACCTTATATGGGGCATAAATTTACTATCTTAAATCCTTATGTCACTTTTTGTCCAAATGAGTTCTTCTTAATCTGAGATTTGGCATGCTTTTAGAGCTTATTCAGAGCTTTTTGAGAATCTAAAGATCATAATTTTTGGACGTCTACAGAATATTTGAAAAATTTTCAAAGTTGGCAAATTTTCTGGTTTTGGTAATGGTACTATTCATACTGGCTTGAAAATAAAATCTATCACACTAGGTTCAAATGATGTCTAATTACCACGAAATTTTATATAAAGAAACTAGAAATTCCTAGTGACATGTGCCAACTAGAAGCACCTCATTTGGAGGTCTAGAGAGGGCGATATGAATTTTTAAAAATTCTGTCCAGTATTAGGAACTTCACCCGTTACTGTTCTATTGAATTTTGAGGTCTGGGAGTGCCTAAGTTGGTCTGGAGTTATTTTTGCCCTCTAGCTAACATTTACAGATTTCCATATTGGTATCATTTACATGGATTGGATTTTTGGGGAATCAAGTGGACATTTTCAAAATTTGCTACAGAAATCTGTGACAGCACCAGTGGGCAGTTTGACCTTTGGACCATTTCGAATGTCCAACATCCTCTGTGATAGATGTTATGGTCTATACATATTTTTAGTATGAAGTAGATACCCATAACTTTCCAAAATGGCCAAGAATGCATGATTTCTATTTTTGTATAATTAGTTATGAATTTTCAAATTTTGGTCAGAAAAAAGCCAAATTTTGGCTGAAAATATAAGAGAGTATTTTAAGCTTTCTTTTGAGTTCAATGAATTGTGGGCCATATTTTATAATGCAAATGAGTTGTATTCATATAATTAAATATGATATTATGTCATATGAGCTCACACGGTCCACGTGACACTGAATGAAATTTTTATACACGACGCAACGCTAAAATACTCATTATTTTTATTGCCTTTTCCATTGGTAACTAACATGATTCATGAACTTGAGTTATAAAAAGGCATGAGATGAGTTAGAAAGTATGGTGTTACAAGGGATACATGCATAAAGGGAGAACCCGTTCAAGAAAACCCATGGAAGTTTCTTTGACAACAATGATAACTACAACAAGCATTTCAACAAACACATTACAACTAATGTCATCATCATATAGTAACAGAAGCCTTACCATGCGTAAAACAAAGGGGTAACTTCTTGTTCTGTTCTTTTTTCTATTGGTTACTTAATGAGTTGAGTTTATTATTTTCAACAAGCATATTCATGGAATGAGGAAAGGTGTGGAAGCAGAACAGCTGTAGCATTCTCTTTTTTTTTTTAATCCCTGCATAATAGCTACAGCAACTTCTCTTTATATTAAAGTGAAGGGAGCCATTCTTATCATCCATGATAGGAAATCTATTCTAGATTTTCTATAATCCGTTTGAGAATATTTGCAAGTAGTCAAAGGTCAATTTTGTATCAATAATGTCCCCTTTTTTTATTTCTTTTGCTCCTTGTACTTATGTAGTGATTGGTTCTTAGAAATGATATTAGTCATCTTTGTTATTTGAATTTGTTAATTTTATCCCTCATAATAAAAATCAATTGCTTAGTTTTCTGGGTTTTCAACAATGTAATGTTTGTACCAACCAAAATTTTCAATCAAGTGCAATAAGTATCTTTATTAGCTTTTCATTTTTCATCTATCCCTTCCCCAAGGAGACTGTAATCTTGGGATAAAGTTGAATTTAACATAAAAAGACTTGATTGATAGTGAAAAATATAAGATTATAAGTGAAGTAGTAAGAAAAGAGAAATGGCAGATATATAATATAATGTGATTTGATCAATCTGACCTCCATTTATGGACAAAGGTGAGGAAAAAAATCTCTTAATGAAAACAACTAGAGATGTAAAAACTAGATTCACAAAACCACACTTTGTAGTAACTTTCTTCAACTTGCATAATAACAACTTTAAACTTTGTAGTAATGATCCTAAAGCAACTAGTAATTATACTATACTAGGTCCCTAAAAGGAGTGGTAAATTTCATTAAATCCATTAGTAACACGCCTAAACGCAGTAGTAAATTTTTTAAACTTCTATAATAATATCCTTAAACTTTGTAGTAATAGATACAACTTGATAGTAACTAACCGGAGCTTCATCAGTGCTTTGCTGACGCCATTCATTCATCCTTAATGCCATATTTGGCCTAAGTGTTGGTTTTGACTTTAAATCATGCAAAGGCATGCATATATCTTATGTATCATTAGATATAGTCTCACTTTATGGTCTGCTATATGGGACAGAAGCAGTTAGGGACTTTAAATCTCCATACTCGTACAAGGTAAGAGAAAGTGAAAATGATCAATTTATGATAAGCAACAACAAACATTATGCAGATCTGGGTCTTGGTAACTCTAGCCCAAATATTGTATACAATGCAAAATACAAGAAGAAGAAGACTTTGCCATTAATCATAGAGATTTGAGAGATATAGTGTATCATAGATTGCTACTTTTTGAATCATACAAAAAAGCTATCAATATTAGCATATCAATACATCTATTTAGCTCATTCCTTTTTGCTCACATTATGATTGTGCGTAGCTGCAAAACTCATGGGATGATAAGAGGACTAGATGAAGGGCGGAAGAAATAGGGGGAGGAAGGATGAAGAAATGAAGGGAAGAAGGATAACAGACTAAAAGGAAGAAAGCTGAAGAACCAAGGGAAGGAAATCTTGGAGGAAGCCAGAATTGGTGAGGAACAAAAATAGCAGAAGAAGAAGAAGAATCGATGACAGGAGTAAATCGCAGGATTCATAAGGCTTGTTAATAAAGTAAAGGAATTTTTTTCCATTGATTTCCATTTGGTCCTACAGAGTAATATTAATTTTTAAGGTTCTTTAGAGTAATATTTGGCTGGTCTAGGTCCTCTGTACTAATTTTCCTTCTTGTATTTTCATAACAAACAAGAAAGATGGTTTGTGTCAGAGTGGCATTGTAACATGGATCAAGAATATCAGGGACATGCATCTCAACCAATGACCTTCATGCCCTTCATCCAAAATAAGGCTTTTAGAAATTTAGCTAAACATGTTATCCAACTGTTCTAGGCAAACATAAAAGGGAAACCACAAGTTCAATAAGAATGCAGAAATCCTTCACATATGTTCACGAACTAAACATGTCAGTTTAACTATTCTTTTGAAGAAGGTGGACTTTAGATTAAACTTGTCTGCAAATTAGATGAGTTTAAGCAGATTTCTTGGTTAGTTTTAGTAACTGTAAAAGGCTTGATAGATGATCAAAGAGATTCAGGGCCCTCTGCTACAACTCTTTGCACAATGCATCACAATTATTAATAACTTTAGTTAACCGTCCTTTAAACTCTCCAATTTCCACCTGCAATGCATGAACTGTATGCGTGTTCCAACACAAAGTTAACATGTGTTCACAAGCAATGGTAGAAGATAAGCAGAATTCACATAATGGCAATCATAGTTAGTTAGTTCTTCTACTTCATCCATACCATGTAAACATTACACTATAACAGAGAAGCACATAAGTTTAAGATTTTATGATTAAGTGAGACCCTAAAACTCTTTGGGCATGCATGTTCAAAGATGTGCACAAGCAATGGTAGAAGACCAATGGCCATAATAAAGGTAGAATACCAACAATGTCCCCTAAGGTTTAATGCTGGCTAATAGATGTTCACAAGCAATGATAGAAGACTAACAATGTTTAGCAAAGGGTAGTGCTGGCCAATTAATCAGTTCACCCACACCATGTAAACATTATGATAGAAATGTAGATGAATTTAAGATTTTATATGATTTTGTTAGTCCTCAAAGCTCTATGAACTAGAGAGCTGATTGGCAATTTTCCTTATTATTTAATGGATTTTGAAGCAGTATGTGTTACTAACTATGATGTTACGCAGCCTAGTATTCTTCATAATGTTAGATTTTGATCGATTAATTACCTTTTGATAGGTGTTGTGAAGCAATCTTCATTGTGGATACTGGGTGATTAAATCGCTGAAGAAGTTTAACTACTAAAGAATGTGTGACTTCTATTTTGTTTTCTATCTCCTCCTGCGAGAATTTTCATAATTCTTGGTAGCTTGCATAAGAAGATTTCATAACTTTCATAAATCAATTTTTCTAATGTTAAAAAATGTCTACCAATTGATACAAACAATGACAATATGCAATGAGCAGGAAAAAAACACCAACACCAATACAATAATTATTGAAGCCTCATTATAGGATAGGAATTTTTAGTTATGATATAACTTCTTAAAATTTGCTAATAACAGGGCTACTAAATGCATATTTGGAGGAGTCATTGGTTGCAGCATCTTCTTTCTATGCATGGATAAGACTCATGGCTCTAATGATATGCTTCTGGGGTTTGTGAGTGAGTGAGAAAGTATGAGTCTGCTCTTATAATTATTGCATCTCTTAATTTTCATGTTGAGGGATGTTCTTATTTCAAATTTAAAGGAAATCATGGGGTGGGGAACTCTTCTCTAATTTTCATTTTTGTCAATCCTTCTTCCTATTTCAAGTTCATAATCTAATGATATATAGTTTTAGGACTATTACTATGAAATTTAGGAATGCTACTATTAGATTTAAGAAAATTTATGCCCACTTTTAGAGACCTTCCAGAATATAATTATTAGTGTATTTTAGGTCCTTTACTATAAATTTTAAAGATATTACTAGTGAATTTTAGGGAATTTACTATCGTGTTCAGGCTACTGAGTTTAGAATCGTTAATGCCTTGGACCATAAGAAAATAGATGATTATGGTAGTAGAAAAAGGAACTTCAAAGAATTTTATTATCTTATTATAATCATAACAATCAAATATTTACAATCATAATTTTACAAGCATGGGAAGAAATAATCAATGCATTACATCTTTCTGGTTTGCTTCCTTTAAGTTCTTGCCATTGCAGCTGCCATTATATCACCACGGCACCAGTTGCCATTGCAGTTGTCATTCTGGAGTATTGTCATTCACTGCCCAAATTCCATTCACTAACAATACCAAATATATTTCGATTTTCAGGTGTTAAACCATTGCTTCTCACAAATTTACGAGCAAGGAAGAACCTGTGGAAGGCTAGCTCTGGCACGCATCGTTTAAACTGTTAAAGGATGCTCGTCCAATGAGAAACTGTCCAAGGATTTTTAGTGATCAGTTGTGGAAAAACCATCCAAGGATTTTTAGTTATCAATTGCAAGAGAAATTGTCAAATGATAGGTAATGGAGGGCCGAGGAGGAAGAGAATATTGTTTAGAGGCAAATAGCGCTTTTAGATTAGAATGACTTGTTTAATAGAGAAGGACATTTGTGTCCATCGGTTCTTACTTAGTCATGCATAATAATTTTGATTTTTAAGGTCCTTCCTAATAAGTATTAGGTGATCTGGGTTCTTTGTACTAATTTTTCCTTTTGGGAAGAGACCCGTTATCCTGCACTCCAACGTGTTTAGTCTCTCTAATAATCGTTGTGGTACGATAGATAGTATTGATGGAGCAACTACTATTGTTAGATAGTATTGTTTTAAATGATGATCTCACTCGCTGCCTTGGATTTGAAACATATCCATAAGATCCTCCTATATATATAGATCCACTAATGATGATTGTTACAGGCAGTAGGGTGATAGTTTCCAGGAAAAGTTATCTCCATGACATGTGTAATATAACCAAGGAACTTAACTAATTCATGTGCAATATTTAACCAAACTTAGTTAAATTATACCATCTTTCTTTTTTAATAACTATTGCATGTCACACTAATTTTTATATTTAGTAATATTTAATAATAAATAAATTGTATAAATCTCTCATAAATTTTACTTAAATTATATAAGTTTTTTTGTATTTTCAAAATATACACAGATTATTTATAAAACAAAAAGTACAAAAAGTTAGGTTATATTTAAGTTTAATTTTAAACGTTTTGACTAAAATATCCCTTAGTAGCCTCTCTCATATTTTTTCAATGAAGATATTTTAGTAAAAATATAAAATTTGAGTAAAGTATATATTTTAAAAATAAAAGAAAGGTTTGTATAATTTTAACAAAATTTAGGAATAACTTATATAATTTACTCTTTATTATTGTATCATAACTAAAAAACAGAAGTTTTATAACTAAAAATAGAGGAAATATTATTTTATATTTAATAGTTATTGTATTATAACTAAAAAATATTATGTTCCCAAATTCATAATAACATCACTCTACTTGAGTTATAATATACTTAATTAATTTAAAGGGTAACTAGCTATGAGATGAGATGAAGTTTTTGCAAGAATATGTAGGATTTTATATAGTTTGAATCATCTAGAGTTTTTTATTATAAAGCTCTTGTACAGTTAGAAAGAGAATAGAGATAAAAAGGAGTGAGAGGGAAAAAAAAAGAATTATATTTCATACATACTTTGACTCTTTGAATCACTTTCTCTGAACTTGACAAGAACTAATAAAGAGATCCAAAGGATCTATACACATTCTTACATACTTATATTTTTCAAAGAAATTAATTATGAAATTAATGCACATTGATTGTGTACATTTGCAAGGATTTGACTATTTTATTGGTTAGGAAATTACACCCAACTAGCTAGCATGCATGAAAAAGACAATGGTTATTGACAACTCTGATTATTTTCAAATTTGTTGAAACCTTCTTTATTGTTCTTTAATAAATTGCAATAATATCCCATAAAATTGATCAAAGTTACATTTAATGCTCCTTTTGTTTCAAAAATATTATCTAGTTTTTCTCGACATTTGATATATGCTACAAATTGACCGCCATCATATCCTCTACTACTATGACATAGACAGTCTTGGATTGTTTAAATACAATCTGAACAATCCAAAATTTTTTGTTTATTTCAATTTTTTTCTAATGAAGCAAGATATAGAATAAAAACAATTTTCCAAACTGCAGACTTCCAAAAAAAATGATGATAAAAAAATTAAATTGGAATTTAGACTATCCATATACAATCTAAACAATTCAAATCATGTGCTTCTCTGTTGTTAGCCAGACCCTCTTCTCTGGAATTTATTTTAAGTCTCTGCACAATATATCTCCTTCCTAAACATATAAAGAATAAATTCACATTATCAAGTAGAAGTTTAACGTCAATATGCTCATATTGCATAAGAAGTTAACTTCATTGATACAAAGTATATTAGTGAGGGATTTTTGTAATATATATTAAATGCCATGAGAGTCTGTCAATATTTTTGAAACAAAAGAGCAATTATCAATGTGTGATTTAACTAAACTTTAGGAAAAGTTAGTGAAATTTTCTCTATGATTCCCCCCCCCCAAACTTTACATCTATGATTTTGAAAGATGGTATTTTTCATTATTTATTCTTTATGATCCTCTTGCATCACAACGTTATTAACATTATTTTATATGGACTTCATAAAATTAACCAAAAGATTAAGAAAATTTTGCTTTAATTTCCCCTCAATTTCGCATTAGAACTTTTAGTAGAGTTCTTGCCAAAAAAACAAAAGTCAAAGTTAGCATTTCATCAAAATCATAATAAAAAAGTTAATTACTACATTAATTGTGTAGAAGAATTGTTCTGTTTTTAACCAAGGGAAAAATAATTGTACTGTTCTATATGTTGGTTAGGATATATAGAGGGCAGCAATGCGTGATTATGAATATAAGACAAAAGTTTGAGATCTTATAAATTTTTTTTTAATGCAAGAGGTTTTCTAGTTTGTTAAATTAATTTCAAATTTATTGAAACCTTATGAATTTTCCCATTATTTACGAACATTTAAGATTTTAAAGATTGGAGATTTTTTGTACTGAATTGTAAATTTTCTTACATCCTTCTATCACGTGTAATTGCTTATTCTCTCAGATCCCTTTTTCTTCACAATTTAATAGAATTCGGTTTCATTTCAGAAAATGAACCCAAAAAAATTGAGAAAATGTTGCTTCAATTTCCCCCTCAATTTTATCAAATATTAGAGGAAAATATACGGAGAAAAAAATAGCAAATCCTTATTCTTTGCAGGTGCTAGATCGGTATAGCCTTCACCAAGTATCATGAATAATCAGTTTATCGTCTTACTTGGGTTTGAAGGTCAATTTTCAATGTTTATAATAAGTCTTCATAGTACTGCTACGTCATATTTGGGGTTTGAAGTTTCAATGTTTAACAATTGCCACAGCATCGTCAGTCTCAAGAATACGACACCTTTTCAAATTTTATAATTTTTCTATAAAAGAAAGGTTTCTATTTGGACGTGTTTGGCGTACAGATACTTATCCAACAAGCCATCCATGATCTGTCCCTCTTGGAAAGTTGTACAATATTTAGAACACTAGGGTAAATCAGACTTGTTCACCCCATTATTAGGGATACATAAGTTCAGACTATAAAAGTCACTAACAAATAAAATGATGTAGCTGCAAAATACTAAATAACTCATAATCAAATACGTCATGGATTCAGATAAATATCGTAAATAAAATATTTTAGTTCTCCTTTAAGTAGAAATTACAAATTACATAATTAACATATAGTTAGAACTTCTTTTATATTGTCAAGAAAAAAAGGAAAAACCCGAAAAACAAAGGAGCCTCTATGATAACGTAAGCGTATGGTATGGTAGATTTGTACTTTGGGCAGCTAAAAATCAAAAGACTTTTATGTGTTGCGGCGTGTTATAAATTATAAATAATTAAAGACAAAACTTAGATATAAAATTCTTTATATATATATATATATATTAGTTATTATGTTTTTTAATAAAAAAATTAATATTTGAGAGCATTTCTGAAGGAAAGAGTAAATCATATAATATTATGATGTAAGAAATATCTACAGATAATAAAAATTCGGCTTCATTAGTTTTTTTGAATGGAAGTGATTCTTTGCATGTATAAAGAGCAAAATTATTTTTAAAACTTTAAGATAAATTAGCATTAAAAAATTTGGACGATCAACGAAATTGAGATTAGATACAAGAAGTCTGTGGGGACTTCAAAATTTTTTCAATATTTGTCGTGGTGTTTCCTTGAGTTCTGACTAGTTTTAGTCAATACATACATTGTAAATTCCAAGAAGATATTCTTGACTTACAACTCACAGGGCATGAAGTTAAATATTTGATAACCGCCGACAATAAGCGAGGACCAATGTAATGAGGAAGCCGATTAGATTTGATCCTTTAACCAGTAGAACATGATCAATTTTTTTTCGATTTGTTCTTTTACTTTTGTATAGTTATCTTTCGTTGTCACATTCATCAATAACATTTTAGAACACTAAAAAGGAAATTAAGAAATCATTATTTAATATTATAAAGGGTTTAACATTTTAAAATATTAAATAAAGTTAAAAAAATAAATATGATACAAATTAAAAATTACAGGACGAAATTGAATTTGGGTTTGTAGAAGACTGCAATATATAAATATTTCAATAAAAAAAGGAAAAAAACTAATACAAACGAAAGAATAATATTTGTAAAAAATTTAGAATAATATTAAAATCTTTAATTCATTAAATTGAAATAATATTTTTAGTTCATTATTAAATATTTCCATAAAAATATTTCAAAGTTAATACTAAAATATTTTTAGTCTAAGTAAATATGATATTAGAGATAAAATTCCTATATGTATAAGTTTGAAGCAAAATAATACTTATATTCAATCTACGTAATAATTTTAAGGTATAATTAATGAACTACTTTCATACAGCTTTTTCGGGTGAAATTAACTATGACATGATATGTACGTACATGCTCACGTTTTTCGTAGAAAATAACTGTGAATTAAACTAGTGCACATTAAGAATGTTTGCTTGGGGCTAGCCATTGGGTGTTCACTTAAAAATTTCGCTGTTCTACTGGTTATAAACGAAATAGTGAAATACAACACAGTTGGCATGCTTGAATAAGACTAATGGTTGAGATCTTTTGACTTTCTTGTAGGTTAATTTACTTTCAAATGTGTTGAAACCTTATTTTATTTCCCCCACATTTATTTCTATGATTTTGAAGATGAAATGTTAATTGTTTATTCTCTATGGTTCCCTTGCCACACCAACTTTGTAGATTTTCAAATGAACTATAGAAAATTAACCAAGTTAAGAAAATATTGTTTCAATTTCCCCTCGATTTCGCATTACTACTTTTAGTCAAAGTTAGCAAATTTATCAAAATTACAATAAATAAAAGTGTACCATATTAATCATGTGTAAAAATTACAGTGTTTTTAACTCAAAAAAATAAAAAAAAGAATTGCGTTGTTCTATTGACTAGGACTTACAACCCAACAATGCATGATGATGACTATATAGAAGACCATACTCTCAGATCTTTTTAATTTGTTAATGATTAACTTATTATAGCCTTCGGAATTTTTTCCCCATCATTTAGGCATATCTTAGATTTTAAAGATAAAAGGACTTTTAATGAATTTTATATTTTTTTTACCGTGTAAAATTGGTAGTCCATGGAATTTTGTTTTCCTATGTTGCATATTCTAATAATTTATTTTATTGAAGTAAATTAAGAGATGTATCTTGTTAAGTCTCTTTGATTATGTGATAAGAGACAAATTTCATTGACTATGGAGTGTTATAAAGTAAAAGCATTTATGTTTAAATGGCAAATAGATCCTTGTCCTTGGTTATGTGATATTTAGTTATTTGATGGAGGCATTAAATTAAGTTTCGCCTAGTATATATGAATTGATCATTTTCCCATCCGTTAGGTTATCACTTCGTATTCATCAAACTATGTGATAAATCATTGGAGAGGGTTAGGAAGGAAATTTTGATTTGTTTTTCCAAAGGCTATGACTTCTTTAGCCATGAATTTTGAACTTACTACTTATGGGTACAAATTATATGATTTTAATATCCTATTTTATGATATATTGCCCTAATTCATGTTTGATTAAAGATGAGAAAAAAATTTGCTTACACTTGCCTCCATCAGTCATGTTTAATTTGGTTTCATAGCGGAAAATTAATCTAAAATATAAGGTTTTGAATGATTATAACAAGTTTGTTTGCAAATAGAAGAAGTACGAGACTTTATCAAATTTTATAATTTTCCTATTAAAGAAAGGTTTTTTATTTGTGGAAGTTTTACAGCTTTTGACGTAGAGACTTTTCCATGCATCCACCATTCTTTTTTGAAAATTGGCAGACCAAAACTCAAAGAAAGGCTCTTATTATGAACGAAAATGTTGCATGATATATTAATATGTCTCCCTTTTGGGCGAGTTTCAATCAACGGAACCAATTTAGATAGGTAACTCAAGATTTGATTTAATTGATTTAATTAATTGAGGTCACATTTGGTTTGCGGTTGTGCGAAGTAAGGAAAAGGAAAGGGAGAACGAATAGGCAAATTTTTAACTAAATGAATTCAATTCAATTTTGGTTAGTTTGAATTAGATTAGATGATTCAATTTTGTGAAAAAAAAATTATGTAAAATTAAGATTCAACATTATTGTTCTTTTTTTTCAACTCAATTATGAAAATAAATATTTTCAATAATAAAATTCACATTAAGAGTAATTCAACAATTTTTAAATTTAAACTAACTATAAACAAGTCAAAAATTTTTAAAATTAGTGTTGAATATTATATATTCTATTAGTTATGAATTATGATTAGTATAAAATATAAGTTTTAGTATTATATAATTGCAACTGTTGGTTCTATTTGGTTTAAATGTCTCATATAGACATCTAATAATAACCAAACTAGTAAGATAAATCTGCCAAATTTTCATCCAATTAATTATTTACTTGATTTTGATTAGATCAATTTGGTTTTGTTGAATTGGAATTGGATCTAGTTAACTTTGCTCAACTCTACTGCCTTCTCACTACCTAATAGTGGCCATCAACTTGTTCAAAAATTAAAAATAAAAGATAGTGGCCATTACTTCTTCCAAACCTTTAAGGATCAGAGTGAAATTTGAAGACATAGTCAATGTCTCTCTATCTGTCTATCTCTCTCTGCCCCCAATTTTGGATTACTATTTTTTGTTTTTATATTTGTCATCCATAATCCATGCCATACATATATATGTGTGTGTGTACCTGTTGACATGTAAATAATGAACATCTTCATTTCATGCCTTTCCTTTTTTGTTGGAAACCTATCATCGTGATCAATTTTCTATTTTGGCTTTCTATTGATTTGTTTGTGGTTTATATTTTTATTTTTCTTGATATATCTCCTTTCTATATAGCATATAATTAATTATATTATTTTTAACACCTCTTGATTAAATTCATATTTCAAAATTTGTAAATATATCACATTATGACAAGGATAATGGGCAACAAAAGAAACAAAAATGTTTTTTGGGGCCAGTAAACAAACACAATGTTGAGAGTTACCTAATATATATGAATTAACTATACGATATTGATGAGGAGGAGGATGATAATGATCGATGATCAGACTTATGACGCTTCTCCCCCTATGATGATAATAAAAGGGTAAATTATTTGTTTGGAAAATTATTTGGACTGTGGTGGAAGATGAGTTTATGATAGCATTTGCCATTTTGATTGCATGCATGCAATCATTCTCTAATATTGCACTTGATCTTGACCTATGTATGTTAAATTTGACCAGTTAACAAAAGTTTTGTAGTATGTACAAAACTATTTTTATATAATTGTAAATTTAGCATTACAGTTCTGTTATATTTACAAAAGAAGTTCAATTTACGAAACCCAAATTTATTTCAAATGTTTGCAAATAATTTCTCAAACTCTTTTCACATTAGTTTTATGCAATCTGAAGATTCTCACAAAAACCATAAATACCATCTTAATTGTTTATGGACTAAATAAAAAGCTTAATTGTTTTGAAATCCAAAATAATTATCTCAAAGATAAAATTCAAAGGGATAGAGACAGAGAGAAGAGAAGAAGAATAATGAACGGTGCTCATATTAGCTTACAATAATACATCGTTGATACATATATACAGCGTGAGAACCAAACCAACAAACTCCATAGATCTAACGACCATAACAACTCTATGACAAGTCTAACTATTTGAACGGAAATTACCACATGGCATAACAACTATTTATCTCAAACCTTAATAGCCCATCCAAACTTCGAGTACCAAAAAAAATCTTCAATTTTGAGTTTGTAATACAAGCTATTGAATTGAGAGTTTGAGAAAGGCTTTGTCAATATGTTTGCTACTTGTTCCTTAGATGGTATGTGTTGCACATCAATTAAATCTTGCAGAACTCTCTCTAACAAAGTAGAGATCTATCTCAACATATTTAGATTTTGAATGAGCAATGGGATTTGCTTATAGTAACATTGCACTTAGGTTGTCACAATAAATTTTAGGAGCTCTTGTGACTAGTAGCCCCAATTCTGTTAAACCACTATCAAAAAAAATGTGGACATACCTTATGTGATGTTCACAGTCCTAAGGGAGTACCCACTTTACGAATCCAGATGTATCCCATGCATCAAGCACAATCTTAGTCACAAGTGGGTGAACTTTCCCTTCTTGCAATTTTGGAGTGGTTACTAGAGTCCTCCACTATTTTATTATACATTCCAAATCTGAGACCTAGTGATGGTACCTCAAGAGAACTATCAAAGAGAATTTAGAGATGGGAGAGTCTAATTTTATGGAGGTTTTGCTCAACGCATAAGCTTGATACTCTTAATTAGAAAGCATCTAGTTGAGATGCATTATCTTGAGGTTCCTCTAACTTATAGAGCTCAAGATCTTTTTAAGCCTCATCAATACTAGGGTAGTCATCTTCTAGAAATCCAATGTCACAAGATTCTATCTTAGTTACCATACATCACATAGCTCTTGGAGTGTTCAGAATACTTGATGAAGAGAACAAATGCATCTAGGGTTTGCACTTTGCTTGTTGCAAATTGGAATTGGAGTTGCTAAACAAGTTGACCAAATCTATCAAATGAGCTTCAAGGTAGGTTGTCGATCCCCATCCTTGCTCTATCCTTTAGGGTCATCAAAAAGAGTCTACGTTTGTATTTCGATGATACTTGGGCCAAGTCCATTTGTATATGTGGTGAAGTTGCTAAAGATGATCAATGAGGTTGGCTTTTTCATTATACAACTTGATCAAAATATGCTTGTACCTCATTTATAAAAGGGGAATTGTTATACCTAGAAAGCTCACATTTTCAAACTAATCCACTTGTGGCTGCTTATGCTTCCCTACCTTAAGATAGCATCCACAGCCTCTTGTTTTTCTTTTTGAGCATGCTACTCTTTTATTACTTCCTTCAGTTTTAGTAGGACTTCATTGTTTTCTCTTACACATTCCTTGACTTCACTGACTACTCAATGAAGATTTTTGGTTCTACTGAGCTCTAGACAAGCATTGGCTCATAGAGAATTTTTGGCTTCACTAGACAAGCATTGGCTCATAGAGAATTTTTAGCTTTCAAAGTTTTTAGGCTTTTCCACCAAAGCTTGGTTTTACATTCTTCCTAGGTTTCTCATGCCATCATCCTTTTTAGAAGATTTTTTCTATGGGTTTCTCTTCGAAATACAATTACTTGTAAGTATACAAATCACAATAATGATATAAAAGTGAGTAAAGTATTGTTACAATGAGAATTTGTTGTTAAAAAGCTTTCAAGTACTAAAAATTACAACCTAACTTAAAATAAGCAATTAAGTATAAGTATATGTGGAAAGTAATTTCAATTTGTGTAAAATTGGAAACAAAACTAAATTGTACTACTAGTTAAATAAAGGGACCAAAGATTATTAATCCCCCTTAGTATTCCACAGAGACTCAACTTAACCCTTTTAACCTTGCCATTAAATGTGAATGCTAGCCTAGAGTTCAACATTAACTATAAGAATTTTTCCAAATCTCTTAAAGGCATTACCTTAGCTAATTTCACAATCCCTTATGAAATTAAACCAAGCAAACATCTAGTAGCACAATCCCTAATTTAGCTACGTGAGGTTAATAAGTATATTCTTATCTCATTAGCATAACCATTTACTCATTCTAGCAAGCTTTAAGCACTCACACTACTCAACCAAATTCTATTTCCAATATCTCTTCTCCAAGTTCAACTAAAATACCAAATCATTCCAATTGTGGCCAATCAACTAGAAAGCATGAAGCCAAGAGTTGAATTAACATATATATACCATTAATAACAAGGTAAAGGAGTAAACAAGCTCTAATCCATATAAAGAGAAGTTTAGCTACTCATTACACAATAAACTATCATAAAAACTTGAGTATATAATAGCAATAGTAAGGAAACGCAAGGAAAAGACAAGAAGTAGAGCAAAGTAGTGGTGAATCTTGTATTCTCTTCAATCTAAAGTTCTCCCTTGCTCCTTGCTTTACCAAGATGCTCATTTAGACCCAAAAAATGTCCAGAATGTTAGCTCCACTTAAAAAATGTTAAAATTAATTTGAAAATTCCAAATGTGATGCCAAAATACCAAATTACGTTCTTTTGACCTTTCACAACTAGCACCATGGCACCAAACCATTCTATTGCACAAGGGAAAATCTTTGTTGTAGCATCGCGACACTAACTTTTAAAGTCACAAAGAGAGTCCCCTTTTTTTGGCTTTAAATCAGCATTTTTTTGCATCCTAACTCTAAGTTTTTTATGCTTTAACTCTAAGATGACTCTGGCTTAAATTTCATGTATTTACACCTATAAAAGTAGTCAAAGTATGATCAATTCTTGTTTGAAACAAAATTAAGCAAAAACTTGTCATCTGCAATATCAAAACTTAAGTATAAAGCTATATACAGCACCTATGCACATTTTTCCTAGAGTTAGTTATTATACTTTAAAATTTTGTCAACTAATTATCTATTTCCTAGCAAAAAAGTGTAAAACAAGTTAAAAAATAGAAGTTAACACTAGGTTGTCTTCCCTCTCTTGGGACTATGGTCAATGTCATCTTCTGCCAAAGATATGTAGTCTTTGTCAAGAGAGGCATTATGTACTTGTTCCTCTTCTCTACCAACTCAAACTTAGTTTGCATGAGAACACTCTTCTACCTCGTGTAACCCTTCCATCATCAATTGCTTTCCTTTTCCAAGCTCGCATAGCCTTATGGTTACAAGGTTCCTCTTTTGTAGCTATAAGTTTTCTTGCATCTCTATCATGTATTCCAATTATTGGTACAACATTTGTAGAATCTCGGCATTGTCAATTTGAGGTTGAGTAGAAAACCCACCTTAATAAAGTTAAAAGTGTTATCCATCAATGAATTGGTAGTGTTACCTATTATTGTATAGCCAACGGTGTTACCTATATGGGCTAGAGCAATGGTGTTGGTTATAGGTCCAATTCTAGTTAGGATCACAAATTTACTTGGCCTTGTAGAGAAGAGATGGCTTGGCAATGGTCTTCAACATATATCTCGCTTTGGACTCTAGTGTTCTAGTCATTATTATCGTTGCGGAGCAATTTCTCCTTCTTTAAGCCATAAGCCTCAAGCAAATAATAGATATGGATTTCAAAACACGAGGGCCTTACCTAGTGCATCAAATGTTGGCATTGAAAGTATGGCAAAATAGAAATAAAGGAAGCTTAGCCCAACTAGAATGTGTTGTATTGCATGGAGGGAGGGAGATACAAGAGTTTTC
This sequence comes from Erythrophleum ivorense, assembly GCA_026724425.1. Taxonomy (NCBI): domain Eukaryota; kingdom Viridiplantae; phylum Streptophyta; class Magnoliopsida; order Fabales; family Fabaceae; genus Erythrophleum; species Erythrophleum ivorense. Next base: position 3,160,889 of record JAIUCV010000030.1, on the reverse strand, counting down.
CTTTATAAACTTTCAGGAAAAGAGGGGACTGTTTGGAAATTCAAATATAGAAAAAGCAAATGCAAAATTCAATCTACCAAATTAGATAAGAATGTTTATAGCTAAATATTAATATAATTTAAAAAGTAATAAAAAGTTAACAATAAGATAAAAATATAAATTAAAATAAAAACGTAGAGCACAAAGGGGTAAATAAAAAATTAAAAAAACTTAATTAGATGATAAAGAAATAGAAACAAACTAAATATAAATTTAAAAATTACATTTCGATGCATGTGAATTTGGTTTCTATCCTACCATTTTTCTAATCTCTACCCTCATGGCCTTATGTTTCTCTTGTAACTAATACATAACTAAATAAATTGAGCACAATTAATTTTTTTAAAAATCTTAAAAAGAAATAATTAAAACACATTAATTACATGAACTCCTTTTGCAAATGTAATAGAATTGTAGGGCTGAATTTAGTAATATATAAAATTAGTTTTGTCCATATATGCCCAAGCTTTGTTGACTTGTCAAAGTTAACACAAGTCATGATCAAGGGCAATATTATAACATGGTTGCATGATATATCTTCTACAACACCTCTTGATAGAATTCGCAATCTAATAAGAAGAGAGAGATATATATATATACATTGACTCAATCTAAAATTTTCACATCTTTTCTTTTTTTTTTGGGTCTCTATAAAATTCACCTTTGATTTTCACAGGTTTGGAAAAAGACATGACCGCTTTTTTTTTCTCTTAACTTTTGGACAAGAGGGCTACTTTTACTCTCAATTTGTGTCCCACTCTTTTTCCCATCTCTTGCAACATTTCAAGTCCACATGTACGAGCATTTCTTCTGGGGGGTTTGGTCTTCATCAGCTAAGAACTTACGGCCCCTATAATATTGGGTTAATTTTTTCCCAAATCCTGCGTGGGAGGGCTACTTCTCTGTGTATGCAAAATTGCCATTTACAAAATTGGCAGATACATGAGTCTCCCGACGTCAAAGATGTTTAAGTTGGAAAAATTATAAAATGTGACATGTTACAAACATTGAAAACTAGCTTCAAACCTATTTATCATTAAGACCTTATATGTACGTAAATGTTCAAAAAAAATTCATAAATTTGTAATTAAGTTAACAAATTGGAAGATTTAAACCTTCAGCTCAAAAACTCTGCTCAAATGACACCTCTCTTAAACTTAAATGTTATAAGAACTTGATGTATCTGGATTTGATCCTACTTTACTTTTTTCCTCTTTCAATTTTCAAAGTTTTATGCTTCATTTGTAACGAAAAAAAAATTCCAAATTAGTCTTATAGATACATCATCACGCATTGCTGTTCTGTACATCTTAATTAACCAATAAAATAGTGCAATTCTTTTGCACAATTAATGTGGTTTTCCTTTTTTAGTTCATTCTAAACTCAAACTTTGACTATATGTTGTAATGTCTAATTGAGGGGAAATTGTATTGAAACAATATTTTCTTAGTCTCTTATGGTTAAATTTCTGAAGGCCATATGAAATAAAATCCACAAACTGGTGAAGCAAGGATATCATAGAATAAACGAATGAACATGTCGTCTTCAAAATCATAGAAGTAGATGCGGGAAGAAAATTAACTTAATGTAGAGGAACTTAAAAGCACCTGGTCATAGTCTTTATTCATGCATGCTAGCCGTGCTGTATTTCCTATATAAGCCGTAGAACAATTAGTGCAATTTTAAGTGTACACACAACCACAGTTTCGGTGGTACGTAATTTCCCTACTCCTGTCAAACAGAAATAACAATATTTTGCAGACAGGAAAACGATGTCAAAACAAGTGAGAATTTCCTAGTCCTTTCAGAGAGACTAATAGCAATATGATGGAGACCTGCTAAACATTGAAATCCTTCAAACCCCAAGTAAGACGCGATTTTGGCAGATAGGTTACTTGCTGATGGCTACCTAGCTGCAAAGGAAATGGAATAGAACTACTACTTTTTCTTTCCTGTAATACTTGAGGAAATTTCCCAATTAAAATCCTCTCAATACACCATATTTAATTTGGTAATTTATCTTTTCTAATTTTGATAAATATGCTTTTCGGCCAAGAGCTTATGGGAAAATATGGTGTTATAACTTTGGTTAACAACTGTAACGCGAAATTGAAGGGAAATTGAAGCAATATTTTCTTAATCTGGTTTACTGAAATCCATATGAAATAAAATCAACAAGCTGTGAAAAAAGGGGATTACAATTAAACATGTCATCTTGAAAATCATAGAAGTAATTGCAGCTAATAAAAATAAAAATAATAATAATAAGTAGTTTCACTTTCAACAAATTTGAAAGTAACTTAAGTCGTACGAGAAATAATAAATTAAAAGATCTCAACCATAGTCTTATCCATGCCCGCTAACTGTATAGTGCAATTCTCAAGTGTAAACACCGAAAAGCTGGCTAGCCCCAAGCAAGACATTCTTAACTCTTAAGGTGCATTAATTCCATAGTTACCTTCTACAAAAAATCTGAGCACGTAACATGCATCACATGTCATAGCTAGTTTACCCCAAAGAAGAAGCTGTATGAAATGTTCATTAATTATAACTTAATTCAGGAATCAAAACTAATGTATTTTCCATTTTGAATATATTTTCTTGGAAACTATCATCGCACTACCTGTAAAAGCAAAACCAATGGGTATGGAAATGAAGATTAATTGAAGCACCAGGTCTTGGATCTATATAAATAAAGGTGGCCAGAGATCATCATCACACAACGCAATCTAACAACAGTAGCTAGTTGCTTCATCAATCCCATATCTCATAATCACAATGAGTTTCAGTGGTATAAACAATGGACAGAATGGATGGCAGTGTAATGGGACTCCCTGCCAAGACCCTCCAAAGGACGGTAATACCTCAAGAAATGCGCAGATCGGCTCAGAGGGTGTTGGAACGCAACATAATGGGTCGCCCTCCCGAAACCATCCTAAGGACAGGAACCCCCCACCAGGTCGACAATTCCGAAAGCGTGATTAATTCATTGAAAAGGGAGATTTCTATTAGTTGGTCAAAGTCTCAACCTTCAGTTACTATGATTTGGCTTAATTTCTCTTCTGTGAGTGTATTAGGGGTAATTAATTAGTGTAATATGTTTCTGGTGTATTTGTTTCAAATAATAGGTTGAGCTAGTCATCTTACTTGTTATTAATAAATCTATATGTAAGTTTAAAATTTAATTTCAAGAAATAAAATAGAAGTGTCATAGTAGAAATATATCAATCGAGTGTAGCTTTTCTTTTCATTTTATTTTAACTCAAAATTCAACCTATAAATTAGTTATATGCAAGTGAGGCTAATGACCAGCATAGGTGTAAGTCTGAACTATTTGTCCATTTACTTACTCTGTAACGTGGTTATCTCATATCTCATGCCATTTCTACTTCTACATAGCACAATGAGTTTCAATGAGACTCAAAATATTGGAGTGCAACATAATCATAGCAAAAATTATACTTTTGCCAGTGACTATTCGCCCCCAAACGTCTAATTTTCAATGGTGATTATGAAAAGTCACCCCTAAAGTTTGAATTTTGGTGGTGACAAAAGTAAGACATTTTATGTCCCATAAGACTCTTGGTGGTGAGAAGTTAAGGGTTAGCATTTAGGACCTAATTAATTGGAATATCCAAGTACGACATTAAATACTAAGGTCTATATTTGATAATTAAACCTGAAAATTGAGTTTGGACAATTTTTTATATTAACTTAAAAAATTTTCCAATTCAGCCAAGTTTAAATAGACACACACATATCATTAATTTACATCTTTAAACTCAAAAATCTCAATTTAAATTTCTAATTAGGGTTATCCTTTGGCCCAAATTGCTTAAATTTATGTAAATTATGTGAGTTTAAGTATATGTGTTATTATTAGGAGTAAGTTTAACTTGAACTTCACCCAACCCAAAATTTGTCCACTCGGGGTGCATATGCTTTTTGTTTATTTATTATTATTATTATTATTATTGTTATTATAAATTAATCATAATTGTAAATATTTACCATGATCTTTTTTCTTTCAGTTATAGCATGCCCTCACAATCTTTGAAAAGTCGAAACTCACCTCTATTTTTTTAGCCCCAATTCACTGTTAAAATTATACTCCCCTTATTTAGCCACATAGCATAATACACTAAATCAAGCAAAAACACAATTCTTGCTCAGTAACTCTAACTTTGGTTGTCCCCTGGTAGTCAAGGACCCTTTTTACTTGGAAAAGGCTCTTGCTTTAATTGCATGTATTCCCAAAATCTGATTGAACGTGTAATACCTAGATCTCTTTTTTTTTTTGGGGCAACATGGTTCTTAGCTTTTCTTGACTAATACTATGTTCAAGTTGGTTACCTAAGGTTTTCACTTGATTGCCTTTGGGTTTTCAGTTAACTCAAAAGTGTTTTCTTAAGTTTTCATTTAACCCAAATTTCCAATTTCAAGAACTCAAAGTAGTTTGCAGTAGTTCAAATTATTTCCCTGTGCTCAATTTCTACCAAAACTAGCAATCTTTAAGTTTCATATGTTAACTTTCTTATATTCAAATTTCAACTCCAAACTTCTATGTTGGTATCTTAACTATCTAGGTTTTCACTGCTATTTTATTTTAGTCCCTATTCTTGCTCGTGGTTTTAGTACTCATAGGGTGATCAAACCTTTTTGGAAAATTATGAGACTCTACATACTTTATTTCTAATATCCTAACTTCTATGTAAAGGAATTTGAAGTACAAAATCACTGATTTGATTGCTCAACTAACCTGATCTTGAAAATTGTTCTAGTTGGACCTGAAACTATTGTCTATTATTTTGGCTTTCACTAAGGCTATCTGTACATCACCTAGAATCATAAAATTCTCCAGATCTAAGGAGGCATATGTCAAGTACATTGTTGCCAAATTTGAGGTAAAAAAAAACTCGTTTGGCCCCTCAACTAATTAGATTTCCTAAGTTGCCCTATTTTGGTTCCAAGTATGTTTGTACACTATTTTAGGCATAATTAAGCTAGTAAACTAGGTTAAAAAATTATAAGACTCTCCAAATCCCATCCTAATGGTCTTAACTAAGTATCAACCAAATTTCATACAAAAATTCCACGGTTTTATTCTCCAACTTATCAAATTCTCAAAATTGCCCTATTTTAGCAACTAGTACAAACATACACTGATTGAACCATAGTTAATCCAGTTACCCTTATCTGATCGTGATAAAAAATTTTAGAGCATATGCTATATGTCTCTTCTAAATGCTATACAAATTTCAAGGCAAATGGAGGTTCATTTGTTATCTAATTTACCTAACCAACTACACATGTTCCAAAATTGTCCTTTCCTCAACAACACAACCTCTTCATCAACTTTACATAATTTATACACATACTTAAACCATATAATTTTCACATGAAATTCTGATGCTCACCAGAATAATGGCACTGCAAGTGTACAAGCCATAAGAATAGCAAGTGATGAGTCAAGGTCGTTCCCTCAGAAAATCAATACGATTAATGAGTAGGTATTAGATTTCTCATATTTATTTTAGTTAAACAGATCAAATTGTGATTGAATTTTTGTGAAAATTAATTCAAGTGCAACTAACAGTAATGAAAATGGTTCTAAGTGGAAATAAGAAATTAAAGACACCCTAGGAATTCTAATCCCCTTTTTACACAATGTCAATAATTTTCCTTTTTAATTAATTGGCTTAATGTCGATTTTAGAGTCAAAGGTCTAATTAGATAAAAATGTCTTTTGATTCATTCAAAACCCATATATCAACTCAACTCTTTGATGTCTCAAATGAGAAGTTGACATATAATTAAGCTCAGACTTTGTCTAGACTATCTAGAGCCCTTTAGTATATTTCTATCTCACGTGCAAATTAGACTATGTCTAATCCTAAGTTGCTTAATCAATGGTCTATAAGTAATTCCCTTCTTTCAAAGGCTAACTCCAAAACCCATAATCAAACTATAGGTGGCCAATCAATTGAATGAAACCATAATTTAGATTAAGCACAAAAATCTTCAATAATCCAACATAATCAAAAAGGAAATAATGTCCAAAGCTCAAAGGTTTATAGAATCCCTAAGGGTTACAAGATTTAGCCACTCATGGCTTAAAATCCACAGACAAGCTCATCAAACATGTCAACAAATACATGAACTTGAAGAGAAGATAGAGTAGAAACACCTAATCGGAAGAATTTTGGATAGAATCAACGATTTCTCGATTAATATAAAGCTTCCCCAACACCTCTTGTGTGTTTTCTCACTCTCCCAGTCAACCAGAACGGCTCTCCTTTGCTGAATGACAAAGTCCTAGCTCTTCCTCTCATTTTTTTAGCTTGTAAATTAAAGCTATGCCTTTCAGAGGCTGATCTCGCTATGGCGAAGGGTGACTCTTGCTATAGCGAGAGCTTATAAGCGCTCAGATTTCTGTTGATCTCGCTACTACTGGCGCTATAGCTAGGAGCTCCTTAGAATTTGTATACATCGCAATTTCACTATGGCGAAGTGACTTTCTCGCTACAGCGAAAGCACATCCTAGCTATAGCGAATTGTGTTCTAGCTATAGCGAGAGGACTTGTTCCACTTGCCTTTTTACTTTTCAACTTCTCTCTCTTTTCTCATTTCTTTCTACAATCTTCTACTTTCTCTTGAGATGAAAATCAATCATAAAATGAGGCTCAAATTTAGCCATATTAGTCAATAGAAAAGTACTTTGCCTCCCTAATTTATCATAAAATATATCCCTTTCTCATCCAAAATTAGGGAGTCATCAAACTCCCTCACACTTAGATCCTTGCTTGTCCTTAAGCAAATCCTAGAAAATATCGAACAATATGGTTGTTAACTACTTCTTTTTCACGATAAACACCCAATCAACTAAAATTTCAGACTCCCCCACACTTAGAGTGAAACCGATGTCAGAAGCAGAAGCTTAGCAAAACTCAATTTGAATTTCAAAACCAATGTACTCATAGCAACACCTTCCTAATTTCTAAAGTGTGTGTGTGTGTTCCACAGACAGATTTCTTTTTTAAGAAGCAATCAAGTAATCTTTAATAAACCCTCAATGTACTTTCAAGACCCAATCTAACTATTTGCTCTAACTTCAATCGTCTAAATTCATTAGGAGAGGTCTTTATTATTCAACAGAGTACTACTCTCAACATAATCATTCTCATTCTTTTCTTTTCTTCTTCTCTTTTTTTTTATTTTTTTATTTCTCCTCCTCAATTCTCTTAATCCTTTTGACGTGAATGACAACATTGATTATGAAACCACTCGATTACTCAGATTAAGGAAATCCTCAAAGTGCTCACTAGCATACTCTTAGTTTTACCACTGTTTGATGCGAAAGTTTACACTTTTTTAGTGCAAACTCTCAGTTATTAAGTGATTTCAACCATTGGAGTAGAGGTATATCTGTATATGCTTCCCCTTTTTTTTCTTTTTTTTTAAGAATAAATATCCCTCTCAAATGATAATCAGATATCCATAAGAAGCAGATAAATTTGGGGAGATTTAAAAAATAAGGGCTAACTAAAGGAAAAACTTGAATTACTTCAATAATCATCTTGCTGAGAAGTGCTTCTATTATGGGTGCATACTACAACTACATTACTTTCTTTGTTCATTTCAAGTTTGCCTAACGCCCACATTCATTATTTAGTATTCATCTAAAGTGAAGGGGCTGAATCTAGTTAAAATTGGGAGCATTATGATGAACTGATTATTATTGATATAATTCTCCTTATTATTTAATTCTGTATGTCCACCTAGCCTATATTTACCTTTCCCCACACTTAACGATAATATTATCCGCAATGTGTAAAAGAAGAGATACAAGAATCAAAAAAATAGAAGTAGACTGAGGCGAAGGTGATGTAAGGAGATAGAAAGAAATGAGACTCCCTTGATAGGAAAAGTCAAGGATGAGAGGGATGTGCGCAAACAACTCCTATATCTGAGAGACTAAAAATATACAAAGACCACGCAGCAAATAGTAAGTTGGTGTTAGATTTAAGACATCAATTATAAAACTAGCCAGTGTAGAATCTAAAAACATAACGATATACAGTGATCCATATACAGTTATCCAAACTTTAAAGAAAAGAAATAGAAGGGATCATGCAAATAACAAAAACACTCTATGAGTCAGAGGGCCCAGGCATATTCTATGGTGTAGGGCCTTGTGGAAGAGCAATGACGAAAGACTGAGGAACCTCTGGAGGTGGAGGTTGAGGGGCAGGTATCAGATAATCTATAAGCATCCGCAGCTGATCCTTCATTGACAGGACATGCCCCTCTAGCCAGTCAATAGAATCCTTCACCCAGCCCTTAAACTAAGTTTGAGGTGGTGCATTCTACATCATCGGCTCTAGAGTAACCACTAGCTATTGTGGAGGAGGTAGAGATGCTTCAGGCTGTACTTGTGTTGGTGCACAATGTTTGTGGGGTCTTCTTGGCTCATCCTTCATGTTGTCATATTTAAAAGGCCCCTTTGGTTTGAACTGAGCATCATTTTTGGATACTTGGCTTCCCCTCATTGTGAGTAACTCGGTAAGTATGTGGGGGTATGCCAAGCTTGCCCTATCTGACCTTGCTACTTGCTTGAAGTTGAGGAACATAAGACTGGAATGTTCACCCGCTGCCTCGTCATAAAGTACCAAGTCAACATAGCCTATTCTTGGATCATGTCGGACCTATGAGAACTAGTCAAAATGTTACTGGCGATGAATTACAGCCAATATCAAGTAGGCTTATTCAGTTGTTGACAAGATACATTTTATTAACCAGCCTTACTTGTCTTTCATTTGCAATGGTCGTCTCCACCACTTCCCAGGGGATGGATTGCTGATTAGCCAAGTATGACCGGAAGGCACATTCTGTGACATTAAGTAATTCAGAAAAGTCTTGAATGACCTTCTCATTGATTCGTACCCAGGCAGAGCTACAATAGTATTCATCCTTGTCCTCCTCTGTGTCTTCAAAATTTGCATACAGTTCTTGGGTTATCAGAGGAATCCGATGCACCGGCTCTTTAGTGAAACCTTGCAGTACATGCCATTCAAAGTCACTGTAGGTGAGATCTAAAATATGGGGCTTATAATATCTATCTTCAACTACACCTTGGTTAGAGAAAAGCCGTTAAAAGTAGAATTCGGCTCTAGAAGAAGCATATCGGTCCTTGTCGTAAGATTTCTTCTTTTGCTTCGAGGAAGATGCTTCAACGGCCTTTCTCTGCTTTTTAGGAGCCATAAATTTGAAATTCAAATATTAATCAGAAAGAAACCAATGTCAGCAGCTATAGTAAACCATAAAAGAAGTAGGGGCAAATGTGATGTCTACAGGCACAGTGATGAAAAGGAAAAAAATTTGTAAATCAAATGAATGTGACATGCTTATAATATGGAAATGAACCTCTAAGAGCAAACAAGGTGTTAGGGAAAAAGAAACATTGAAGCAAAGAAAGCAGGAAGTGCCCAGAAAAGAAATAGTAATTTTTGGAAAACGCTCAAATTCGCTATAGCGAGAACGAATAAATTTCTAGAAATGCTGATTTAGGCAAAAAAACACCAAATTAATGAGAGCTTCCTGCACAGAAATAGTGGACCAATAGAATGCAACAAAAAAATTGACTTATTGACCCCTAATTACGCAGATAAATGGAAAAAAAATCTCAGCCCTAATAACCACAGAAACAATTAAAAAAAACAGTGATTGAGGAGATAAAAGGGGCAAACAACGTACCTGATGCAAAGAAAGTGATGCACGAGGGGAATGGGAGCTTGGAAGGCAAGAAATTTAGTAGAAGAAAGGAGGAAAGGAATGGGAGGCTCAAGCATGCAGTAGCGAGAATGAGAAATACGACAGAAAATGGGGTAACTAATGATTATTTTATTATTAGGTTAAATAATAAGAATTATTATTATTATTATTTTATACAGTCAGAGACCTCGCTATTGCCTTGGCAATAGCAAGGGCATCTCTGGAAGAAGTACCAAAAGCAGAGTTTCTGGTTTCGTAACGGCGAAAGTGCCTCTCGCAATGGCGAGCATACTTGGGTAATTCTTGGTCTCTGAAGAATCTCGCTATAGCTAGGCTATAGCGAGAAACTCTCTGGTTTTTATACTGATCAATGAGCATACTGCATTCGCTATAGTGAGTTGGCCATCTTGCAATAGCGAGGATACTTGAGAAATTTTCCCAACACATTTCACTCGCCATAGCCTAGCTATAGTGAAATATTCTCTGGACTTTGTACCAAATTGGAAACACAGGGAGTTTGCTACAGCGAAATGGTATTCTCGCTATAACGATAACACTTGACATCGCTCACACTCTGGCTTGCCATAGCCTAGGCCATAACAAGGAACTCTCTGGTTAATGTACTAGATGTATAACAAGCAACCTCGCCATAGCGAGATGGACTCCTCACTGTAGCAATTTTTTTTTTAGATTAACCCCCCACCTAAATGTTCAAATAAGTACTTTCTAACCCTATTTACACCTCATATATCATGCAATTACTCACCATTGCCATCAAACTTTAACCAAACATAATCAAATAATCAATATTACTAAAATACTGATATGCAATTCAAATCAATAGTTAGAAACTCCCTAAAAATTATGACTAGACTTGTCCTTTCCTGCCAACAACTTGTTCCTAAATATCCAACATTTCAACACCAACACCGAACCTACAAAACACACAGAGGAAAAGGAAGATCAAACTAAAGACAAAAAGAACATCAAACTTAAACATAAGAACAAAAGAAAAGTTGGGTTGCCTCCTAAGTAGCGCTTCGTTTATAGTCCTCAGTCAGACTTTGTCAGCCAATCAAGGAGGTTGAGCGAAGCTATGGACCATTGTTTTCAGTCTATCTCACCACCTAAATAATGCTTATGCCTTTGACCATTTACTTTAAATTGATCTCTTGACTTCTCATCTTTAACTTTGATAGCTCCATAAGATGTCACAGAGGTCACTTTGAACGGACCAGACCACCTAGATCTCAACTTACTTGGAAACAACTTCAAACGAGAATTATAAAGCAACACAAGGTTTCCAGGTTCAAACTTTCTTAGTAAGATATGCTTATCATGCATTCTTTTGGTCCTTTCCTTATAAATTCTAGAACTTTCAAGAGCCTGCAATCTAAACTCATCTAACTCATTTAGTTGCATTAGTCTTTTCTCACTCACTTTATCCATTTCAAAATTCAATTTCTTTATAGCCTAAAATGCTTTATGCTCTAGCTCAATGGGTAAATGACAAGCTTTGACAAAAACCAATTGATAAGGAGACATACCTATTGGAGATTTAAAAGTTGTTTTATACACCCATAAAGTATCATCGAGCTTATCCCCCTAATCCTTTCTAGTGGGACTCACAGTTTTTTCCAAATTTCTTTTTATTTCTTTGTTAGACACTTCACATAACCCATTGGTTTGAGGGTGATATGCCAATGCCATCTTATGGGTGACTCCATATTTTGCAAGCAAACTTTTGAACAACTTATTATTAAAATGAGTCCTCTCATCCCTAATGATTGCCCTAGGTGTGCCAAACTGAGTAAAATTATTTTTTTTCAAAAATCACACCACCATATTGGCATCATTAGAATGACAAGCCACAACCTCAACCCACTTACTCACATACTCAACAGCGACCAATATATATTAATGGCTCCTACATGAAACAAAAGGTCCCATAAAATCAATTCCTCACACATCAAACAGTTCTAAATCAAGAATACCAGATTGGGGCATTTCATACCTCCTTGAGATGTTACCGGTTCTCTGACATGCATCACAACGACAAACAAATAAGTAAGCATCTTTAAATAATGTAGGCCAATAATATTTAGATTGCAACACTTTGTATGCAGTACGTTGGCCACTAAAATGACCATAATAAGGAGCAGTATGACAAGCATATAAAATATTATTTTGTTTAGTTTAAGTCATACACTTTCGCAAAATTTGGTCACACACTTCTTATACAAAAAGGGTTCATCCCACATAAACCATTTCACATCATGCAAAAAAATTTTCTTTTGATAAGACTTTAATTCATCAGGCACAATACCACTAACCAAGTAATTGGCATAATTAACATACTAAGGCATAAACACACTATTCACAACAAATGCAGACTCATCAGAAAAACTCTCATTAATCAATAAATCATCCACACACTCAAAATTATTCACAAGCCTAGATAAGTGATCAGCAACTTAGTTTTCAATTCCTTTCTTATCAGCAATCTACACATCAAATTCTTATAATAATAAAACCCATCTAATCAACCTAGGTTTAGATTCTTTCTTGCACAACAAATATCTTATAGCAACATGATCAGTATGAACAATGACTCTAGTGCCCATCAAATACACTCTAAATTTCTCAAAAGCAAAGACAACAGCAAGCATTTCTTTTTCAGTAGTTGAGTAATTTACCTGTGCTCTACCTAGAGTTTTGCTTGCATAATAAATAGGATGAAAGATCTTCCCATGTCTCTGGCCAAGCACAACTCTAACCGCATAATTGCTTGCATCGCACATGACCTCAAAGGGTAGTGACCAGTCAGGAGCCACTATAATTGGTGCTATGATAAGTCTTTGCTTAAGTTCTTCAAAAGCTTTTAAGCAAATTGCATTAAACTTGAATGGGGTATCCTTTTCAAGCAATTAAGATAGAGGCTTCGTTATCTTTGAGAAATCCTTGATGAGTCTTCGATAAAACCCAACGTGCCCTAAGAAACTTTTAACAGCTTTCACATTGGTAGGTGGTGGTAATTGCTCAATAACTAAAACCTTAGCCCAATCCACCTCCAATCTTCTTTTTGACACCTTATGCCCAAGCATTATTGAGAACCAAATCGGTATCCTCACATCTTTGAAAAACCTGTGTCAAATTATCCAGACATTCTTTAAAAGTGATGCCAAACATTGAGAAGTCATCCATAAAGGCTTCCATGATATGCTTAATCATGTTAGAGAAAATTGACATCATACATCTTTGAAATGTGGCAGGAGCATTACACAATCCAAAAGGCATTCATCTAAATGTAAAAGTTCAATATGGACATGTAAAAGTAGTTTTTTCTTGATCATCAAGAGCTATTGCAATTTGATTGTAACTAGAATAGCCATCCAAGAAATAAAAAAATTCTTTTCTTGCTAGACGATCTAACATTTGATCAATGAATGAAAGCGGAAAATGATCCTTTCTTATAGCTATGTTCAACTTCTTATAGTCTATACAAACTCTCCAACTTGTAACTGTTCTTGTGGCAATCATTTCATCCTTCTCATTGTTTACCATTGTCATTCCTCCCTTCTTAAGGACACATTGCACTAGACTTACCCAGTCACTATTCGATATGGGATAGATAATACTAGCATCAAACTATTTGATAATCTCTTTCTTGACCACTTCTTTTATTATAGGATTCAATCGCCTTTGATTCTCCACTGATTTCTTATGGTCATCTTCTAAGAGAATTTTGTGCATGCAAATGGCTAGACTAATCCTTTTTATATCGGCTATGGTCCAACCAATGGCCCTTTTGTGTTCTTTAACATTTCCAGCTATTGTTTTTCTTGGAGAAGTATTAATGTAGACAAGACTATGACTGGTAAGGTCTCTCATTCCCCCAAATAAGCATATTTAAGATGTAGTGGAAGAGGTTTCAACTCCAAACTTGGAGGCTACTCAATGGATGGTGGGAGAGCATGAGCTTTCATGAAGCCAGCTCCACTGATTCAAATTGCCCATTTTGCTTAGCCACAGGTCTAAATGCATTAAGTTTATGCTCAACTTTCATTTTCATCACCTCTCTTATACTTAGTTTACCAACAAGTACTGCTTCAAGAGGATCAGTGAAAGTAAAAGAATCCAATTCTTCTTGAATTACCTCTTCAACAATAGACACCCTTGAGCATTCTTCTATACTACCCAGATGCTTCATAGCTTTCTATACACTAAAGGTGACTTGCTCATCTCTAATCCTCATTATAATTTTCCTTTTTTTTCACATCAACGAGTGCTCTGCTGTAACTAGAAATGGCCTCTCCATTATCAATGGGATATCTCTATCCTCTTCAATATCAAGCATAATAAAATTAGCAGGATAAATGAAAGGGCCAACCTTCACTAGTACATCTTCAATAATCCCATGTGGATAAGAAAAGCTCCTATTAGCCAATTGCAAAGTGACAATTGTTAGATTGGCCTCACCCAATTGTAGCTTTCTAAAAACAGATAATGGCATGAGGTTTACAACAAATCCTAAATCACAAAGTGCTCAACCCTCAAATTTATCCCCAATCATGCAAGGGATAGAAAAAGAACCAAGATTTTTACACTTAGTTGGAAGATTGGATTTGAGTATATTAGTGGTCTCCTTTATCAAAGCCACTGTTGCAAATTCAGTGAACTGCTTCTTCTTACTAAGCATATCCTTAAGGAACTTAGCATATTTAGGCAATTGCTTTAAATCCTCAGAGAAGGGGATATTGATGTGGAGTTGCTTAAACATGTTCAAAAACTTCTTATACTGCTCATCAAGGACTTTCTTTTGTAATCTCTATGGTAATGGAGGCAATGGCACCACTTTAGGATGCACTACTATCTTTTCTTCAGTTGTATTCAACTTTTCCACTTTAGACTTCCCTTCCTTGTCCTTGTCTTTTGCATTCAAACTAGCAGTCTTTTCCTCTTTTTCCTGTTGAAGTTCTTCATCTTCAATCTAAATAACATCTGATGGACCCTTAGAAATTACCTTGTTTGGCTCCTTCACTTGACCTTGGACTTCAGGTAGCTCTTTACCACTTCTCAAAGTGATAGCTTTACATTCTTCCTTGCCATCTCTCCTTGGATTAGGAATTGTATCACTTGGCAAACCTCTTTGATGCAGTGCATTCACAGCAGAAGCTAACTGCCCCATTTGCACTTTTATATTCTTGAGAGAGGAGTCCACCCTTACATTAATACTAGCTTGCTCTTCATTATTTTTGATTTGAGTAGTCATAAACTAAGCCAAAACATCCTCTAAATTGGTTTTGGGCTCTTGAATATGCACATTTTGCCTTATCACTTGAGAGAACCCAGGAGGTTGAGTTGGCCTTGTTCCAGAAGATGATGGATGATTAAGTGATGGACCGTTCTTCTAAGAAAAATTCAAATGATTACGCCATGTGTAACACCATCATTTCTAACTCTCTTACATGCTCATATGAGGTATAGGAAGAATAAGGTGAGATCTTCCTTATTGGATTCATATACATTCTTAGAGTTGCGACATGGTTAAAAATTCATTTTCGATGTCATGTGGCCCATGTGAGCTCATTCTATGCATCCTCATATTTAATTTCACCATTACAACTCATTTCAATCCCAAAAACATGCGTTAAACCCATGGAAACCAAAAAGAGATATGGAACTTGCATGTTCATTTTTGACTAGGCTTGGCCTCATTTCTGGGCAAAGTTTGGAAATTCACAACTAAATATAGAAAAATTTAAAACATGTAATCTTGGTCATTCTGGAAAGCTTGGGATGTCTACTTCATGTAAAAATATGTGCAAGTCATCACATCCCCCACACAATGCTTTTGACAAGCGAAACCATCTGGAGGTCGGACTGATCCTGATATTGTCACAGTTTACTGATATGGACTTCAAAAATGTCCAACTAATTCCACAAAAATCCAATGCATGTAAATGATACCATTATGGAAAGATGTGGATGTTAAATAGAGAGGAATGTCTCCAGATCGATTCATCAAGGCAAACTCTCATAAATCGATGGAACACTACTTCGGGTCAGGCAAGATGATTGATACTGGGCAGAAACTTCAAAAATGCATATCTTCCTCTCTAGACCTCCAAATGAGTTGCTTCTAGTTGCTACAAGTCACTGTGACTGTCTAATTTCTGCCTATAAAATTTCGTAGCCATTGGACCACGTTTGCCCCTCGGATGACACAATTTCACAACTGACCAAATGAACAGTGCTTATGCAAATCCAATTTTCTGATACCAACTTTGAAAAATCATAAAAATTTCCACAAACCACCAAATGACTTGATCTTTAGTTTCCCAAAAAGCTCTATACAAGATCTAGTCACGTACCAAATTTCAAGGAAAGAAGAGGCCATTTGGTCAGACTTTGACATAAGGGGGCAAAGTGCCAATTTCTCTTGCTAAAAAGGGCTCCAAGGGTTCAAATTGGCTTCTCCTACTTCTAAGGCTTTATAAGTACGTGGGAAAGCATCAACATAGGCTATTAAACATGACTCAAATGTCTAACAACCCAGATTTGCAAAACTCACTCTCCCACACCAACACATACACCCATGTGGGCAATGCTAAGATCTTACTATTCATTCCAAAACTTGCTACATCATTCAAGATAGTTCTCATTCTCATACATATAGGATAAATACATTCATTTACAAATATTCATACGTGCTACATCATGTACATCATTAAAGTACACCTCTTGACTTAACTACAAAATAGTGACAAAATGGCTCTTTTACAATTTTTTCACCGAATTCCTTAGCTTCAAGCTTGGTGGCTCCTATCTCTTGTCTCACTTGGTCCACCTAGCATGTTAGGATGGTGGAGAGGGGGAGTGAGATTCAAAGAATCTTAATAGCTCATCTATTATTCAATCATACATAAAGCATGCAAACAAGTTTTACAAATGTATGCATGGGCATATTAGCATGTGAAATCATAAGAAAAGTATTTTCAACATTTGAGTAGGCCATACATAACATACAAAAGCTTGCCAAGCAAGTGGATTAGCCTTACCCATTCACTTGTGGATTTTGGACTTGCCTCACCCATTCTTTAAGAGGTTCTTGGACTTAACCTTACTCTTGGGAGTCAATCTCACTTTTGGGAGACTCTTTACTTTGTCTCACCCAACTTTAGGGTTCTTAGCTCATCCTCACCATGGCTAGATGGTTGTTGGCTTTTCCATACTCAAGCAAACCATAGCAATCACATAAAACATCATTAAAATACATAAGGCATCATCATGCTAGCATACTTTTCATGGTTTAAAACATACATACACACATGCGAGACAATGGAAGCACACCCCTATGCATGAGAGAAGGTGGAGAGAGCTACTTTATTGGCTAATCACAAGCTTTCCCTTTCAATTTGTCTCCTCCCTTGTTGATTTCACAATCACCACTAGATGAGAGTGCTTCTCTTGAGCCTAGACACACAAGAGCATGGAATTACTTTCTTATAGCTCAACACTTATTCACAAAGCTAGGGGTTTCTCTATAGCAAACCCTACCAAGCATATAAGAACTAGGGGTTCTTTCTCTATCTAGAAATTCACCAACTATCCTTCCTCTCTCAAGCTCTCAAGAAAGGAAATCAAGGAAGTGAAGCTATATGAATTCTAACCTCCTTTAAGAGTGGTTTTCTACTTTTCCTCTTCTGAACCAAGCCCAAAACATAGCTACTTCAACCACCAAAACCATAGGAAGAGAGGGCAAGGGGAGAAGAACAATATTCTAAGAGAAAAGCTATGCAAATCTTACCTTTTTCTTGTTCTTCCTTCCTCCTCTAGGTTTCTCTCTCTTTCCTCTTCCCTTTTCTCTGCCTTAGAGGGAGCTTAAGTCTGTTACAAAGAGAAAGGAGGAGTTTGGAGGCTTTAAAAGTCAAATTCCATTTTTTTCACACTATTCTGGAGTAACCCTCGCTATAGCGAGCCATAACCCTCGCTACGCGCGAGCACGTCTCAGTCCCAGACCCCTGTTTTCGCTATGGCTTGCGCTACGGCAAGCAATGCCCTAGTTTTTATATGGGATGCCCGCACTCGCTATAGCTAGAAGCATTTTTACTATAACTAGACCATTTCTCGCTATAGCAAATAGGTACATTCGCTATAGCTAGCAGATTTAGAAAATTTTTAGCCTTCAAAAAATTTTCAACTTTTTCTTTTCTTCTTCTTTTTCCTCTCTTTTTTTTTTCTGGTTGTTACACCATGCAGGGTTGTAAGTGTTTGAGTAAGGGTTGTTTTGACTCCTTTGAAAGTTTCCTACATAATTCACTGACTCTGATTGTATAAACATCAGGCACTGGTCTAGCATATGTATCTTGTAACACCTCAAAAATTAATTAATGTGTTAACCATGGATTAGGTTAATTAGGAATAATTAATATAGAATAATCAGGTAAATTAAGTAAATGGAGATTTTAGAGAGATAAATTATTAATATGGGTTTGAGATTTAATTGGGAGAGAAATTTCATCTAAGTCTAAACCAATGTAGGAGATCATGATAAGAGGCTAATGGGGCCCAATAAGCTAGGTGCAGGCCCAATATAATTCAATGTGATAGATGCCCAAGATCCACCTTGTGTAGAATCTTATAATTGGCTCAATAACCCTTGTGCAGACCCAAAACCTTTGAACTCTTAAAACTTGGTCTGACCCAATTGAATTTCAATAACCCAACACCTTAAAATTGGCTCAACAAGGCTAAAAATCCGAGCCCATTAGGAGTTGGATCTTGGAGCAACCCATGACCCATATTTGACCCAACTTAAACCCAACTAAAACCCTAAATGCTTCAACCACTATCCCATTTTTCTTAAACACAAAGGAGAAAATCGGAGGTCTAAAGGGGAGGCTAAGATTATTGGCATATTTCCACATTTTCTTATATTTAGAGCAAGATTCAGCTAAGGTAATATTTATATAACTTAATCCCCTCATCTTTTTCTTCATTTTGGTCTGATTAGTTTTTCATTTAGAGCATTTTCGCTATACTCAAAATCTAAAATGTGGTTATTTGGGATTTTCTTGGTGGAAATTCGTAGGTTGAGGCTAGGGCTGTCATTAGATACGTATGAACTCTTCTCTTTGAGGTAATTCTGCTGATTTGAGACCTTAATGACTTGATTATAATATGGGTATTAATTTTATACAAATTTGCTTAGGATTTTGGATGAAACATTGAGATTTCTGGTAGATGACACATAAATCCGAATTTGAGACTTGTAGTGGCTGGGTAAATAATTCCTAGGTAGATATTAGCATTTTAAATTCTTTGGGTACTTATTGTAAATGTTAATGATGAATTAGAGTAGTAATTCTATGATGCTATGATTATAGGGAGATTTTGGTACCATTGGTGGCTGTTGCAATTGTGTACAAGTGAGCTAATCGGGTTTATATTAATTCCATGCATATATCTATTTAATTTTATATTTTTCTGTACATGAATGATTTGAAATGTTGGATGAATTGGTTGGTTGTCATTATATTGTGATTGGACCTTGTGAGTCCATGGTGGAGCTATGGTGCGACTGCCACCTGTGTATGTGCTTTGATCGGACACCGGGTTATGATCAAACCCCTGATGCACTAGCCCTGGTTGTGCTCAATGGGGAGTAGGTGCCGTGGACGGGCCTCTCCCAGTGTTAATGGCCTTTAACATGTGAAAATATGATTGCTAGTATGGGATAGTAATCATGATAGGCTAATTGTTTCATTTACCGATATGACTGGTATTCTACTGATGCTTACGTGAAATTATGCATGTATGCTAATTAAACTGGAATATATGATAGAATTGCCTTGGTTACTAGGATTTATATCTCACCCCGTTTTATGGGATTAATATTTCAGGCGAAGGTCCAACTAACTGCGACTATCGCTGTGGCAAAATTAGTAACGATGCGAGGGGTGAAACCGAGGGAAATTGGCCACGGCTAATATCCTGAAACCCTCATAGTGACTAGGAAATCATGGATTTTCATATGGTAACCCTAAAGGGTGACTTAGAAACATTAATTGAAGATGAATGTGAGTTAGAAATGATAGGTAATAGAATCAAGACTCATAAATGAATGTTCGTTTCCCCTTATGTATGTAAGTGTTGGTAATTGTATAGTTGATGACTCTAATAAAATTAAGGTTCAAATTTCTCCATATTTCCACAATGTAATTAGTCTTAATGACATGTAACCTCGAATTATGGTTATTAATCACATATTTAACCTTAATTGCAATAATTAGAAGTTAGGATCGTCACATATCTCACCACACTACTCACATGCAATATGAGTTACTTGTGTAGAACATGCATTCAAAGCAGTCTTTGTTTGCACTTGCGATTCTAGCAAATCAAAACGCTTATTCAACGTCGATAAAATAGCAGCTAGTTGAGAAAAAGAATCCTCTTTAGTATTAGATGTTTAGAGGATTTCTAATCTTTCATCCCCTTTATGAGAATAACTTTTAGACAGATTATCCATGACCTTCATCACCTCGAGTTGGTCATAACTACCATTAAGAATCGAGGCTAGCATAGTATTTGATTGTGCATTGAGTCTGGTGGAAAAGTTTTGTACAATGGCCTATTCATCCATGCCATGACTTAGACATTGTCTCATCAAATGTTTATATCTTTCCCAAGCCACATAAAGGTGCTCATCTGATAATTCCTTGAAGTTGATTAAATCATGTCTAGCATAAGCAATTTTGTTATTTGGAATGAAGCAAGCTCTGAACTTTTCTTTTAAGTCATCCCAATTGTTGATAGATCCCTCCAACAAATTGAGCAACCATTCTTTTGCATCATCCTTGATAGAGATAGGAAATAATCGAAGACTTAATACATCATTGGGCACTCCATTCTATTTAAAAGAGTCACAAACTTCTAAGAAAGATAATATGTGTCTACTAGCATCATCTATTGATTTACCACCAAATTGCCCATTTATTTGAAGTATTGAAATCATCACTGACTTTAATTCAAAGTTGTTCGCCTGAAAATTTGGTACTATAATGCTAGGCTGAGTAGTTCTCATGGTTCTTCCCACAAAATCCTTGATAGTCTGATTTTGATTATCTTCGTGTGCCATATTTGTAGCAGGAATATTTACCCCACTCTCAAGTTGAATTGGCACAGATCCCTCAGCCAAAATATCCCTCAAATTCCTTATCTTTCGAGGTGTTCTCTTGGATCTCGATTTAGGTGGCATAAACTAATGTACCTGCGAAAAACAAAGGAACACATATCAAGAATCTAACTAAACCAAAGAAACTAAAAGGTAATAAACTAAGAAATTACTAATAAAATTATTGCAACTAACAAATAAAAGCACAAATAGACAAGAAAGTAAAGTAAAAGAAACTAAGTGCTTAAGCTAAAATTACTCAAAGTCCTCTAATTCTATTCACCAATTGCCTTGACTCCCCAACAACGGTGCCAAAAACTTGATGCTCACTAAAATAATGGCATCGTAAGTGTATGAGTCGTAGGAATAGTAAGTGATAAGTCAAGGTTGTTCCCTTAGAGAATCAATACGATTAATGAGTAGGCATTAGATTTCTCATATTCATTTTGGTTAAACAGATCAAGTTGTGATTGATTTTTTGTGAAAATTAATTCAAGTGCAAATAATAGTAATGAAAATGGTTCTAAGTGGAAATAAGCAATTAAAAACACCCTAGGAATTCTAATTCACTTTTTACACAATGTCAATCATTTCCCTTTTTAATTAATTAGCTTAATGTCGATTTTTGAGTCAAAGGTCTAATTAGGTAAAAATGTCTTTTGATCCATTCAAACCCATATATCAACTCAACTCTTTGATGTCTCAAATGAGAAGTTAACATACAATTAAGCTCAAACTTTGTCTAAACTATCTAGGACCCTTAAGTATATCTCTATCTCACATGCAAATTAGACTATGTCTAATCCTAAGTTGCTTAATTAATGGTCTACAAGTAATTCCTTTCTTTCAAAGGCTAACTACAAAACCCATAATCAAACTAGAGGTAGCCAATCAATAGAATGAAATCATAATTTAGATTAAGCACTAAAATCTTCAATAATCCAACATAATCAAAAGGAAAATAATGTCCAAAGCTCAAAGGTTCATAGAATCCTTAAGGGTTACAAGATTTAGCCACTCATGGCTTGAAATCCACAGACAAGCTCAGCAAACATATCAACAAATACATTAACTTGAAGAGAAGATAGAGTAGAAACACCTAATTGGAAGAATCTTGGATAGAATCAACGATTTCTCGATTAATATGAAGCTTTCCCAACACCTCTTGTGCGTTTTCTCACTCTCCCAGTTGACCAAAACGGCTTTCCTTTGCTAAATGACAAAGCCCTAGCTTTCCCTCTCATTTTTTTAGCTTGTAAATCAAAGCTGTGCATTTTAGAGGTTGATCTCGCTATGGTGAGGGATAACTCTCACTATAACAAGAGCTTATAGGCGCCTAGATTTCTGTTGATCTCGCTATTGCTGGCGCTATAGCTAGGAGCTCCTTAGAATTTGTATGCATTGTGACTTCGCTATGGCAAAGTGACTTCCTCGCTACAACGAAAGCACATCCTCGCCATAGTGAATTATGTTCTAGCTGTAACGAAAAGACTTGTTCCACTTGCCTTTTTACTTTTTAGTTTCTCTTTCTTTTCTCATTTCTTTCTACAATCTTCTACTTTCTCCTGAGATAAAAATCAATCATAAAATGAGGCTCAAACTGATAAAGATATTACAATTGAAACATTTTCTCTATTTTGTTTGATTGAATACAAATTTAGCCATATTAGTCAAGAGAAATGTACTTTGTCTCCCTAATTTATCATAAAATATATCCCTTTTTCATCTCAAATTAGGGAGTCATCAAATTCTTCCCACATAACCATATTCATTTTAAGTACAAACTATAAAAATTTCAGCTACTAAATCATCACTTATATACATATAAAATGATCCACAACCAAAATGAACATACTAACCATTTCAAAATATATCAAAAGGGGTTGTTTTATTACATTTACATTCCTAATATGCACAATACACCAAACTAAACATATGTAAATGGCTATACCACATCTATTTACATTCAAATATCATTCCACACCCCATTATAAAGCTTCATTCTTATCACTTAGATGTTAGTAAAACAATATAATGATTATAAGGTGATCAATCTCAATTGTTAGCAAACTTTTCATAAACATTCATGTCAAAATATGAGTACTTCTAGTTTTTCAAAATAAGAAATCTCTTTCATAGCATATCAAAATGTTTATTCAGAAAACATGCTATGAAAACCATAAAACTTTGCTATGAATCTACCTCACACTTATTGAGTGTGTCTAACATATGAATTGCAAACTAGTAGATAAAGTACATCTTATCTAGCCTACACTCATTGAATATATCACACACAAAGTGCCTCTTAACCCTGCTAAGATGAGATATTTATTGGCCAAAAGGGAGGAATTCTTGGCTTCTTCCTACCTCCTCTTCTCATGTAAGGCATGCATCTAACTCTATTTATCTCATCATACATGATAATTATATTAAACCATCTCACATGCAAGACATGTATCTTACTAAATTGAACTCATAAAAGCATCACAATCAGAGTAAATCATTCTTTAACATAATTTAAAATTTAAAGGAGATGCACTTGCAGCTCATTCTTGGCAAGCTATCTACCTCAATCCTCAACGGGTTCTTATTAAACACTTAGGAAGTCCTCTTTCCTTTCCTAGATTCTTTCGTCTTCTTATCAATCACTTCACATCCTTCTTGCAAAGAGAGCTATCTATGGCATTGTGAAAATGTTCCTAATTTATAACAAAACCTATAATATCTAGCATTTTAATATTAGGCTAGAAGGATATGAGAAATGATGAAAGGAAGTAAAAAGCTTAATTAGATGAGAAAAGAGACTCACAAATGATTAAAATCTAATTAAGAAATGACCAAAAGAGTTATCATAGTGTAATAGGGAAAAATTAAGAATTTAAATATTTAATAGTATATTAAGAGATTAAGATATTTTCTATCATTATATGACTAATTAAGGTTATCAAATCAAATAGCATTGATAAAATTGGTCAAGACCTTCATTGTATGCAAACCAAGGTAACCAACAGCAAAAGTGTAAATTGAGTTATTTTAAACCATTATGGATCTTGAATTTTTAATTTTTTAGTAAAGGACAAAGTTAAATGATATATAGAGCAGAGTGGTCTAGAAAAGCAATATTAGAAAGCTAGAATAGATAAAAAATGATTGTAAGGATAAAAGAGTCAATTTAACAACAAAATAAGAAAAATTAAGGATTTAAGAACATAAGAATTGACTTGAGAAATATATATTCCTCATCATAATATTATGAAATAAGATTAGTAGATTAGCCAGATGAGTCTAGTTCGATTAAATCCCTGATGGTACACATCTTAGGAGTTCTGATGATGAGATTTTTTTTCTAGACTATTCGAGACTATTTTATGTCACATAAACCCTAAATAGATATTTTTAATGAAAAAGAGAGTACAAAATTTGGTATGGAGTAATTGATTTCTAAAAAGACTGAAAAATGAGCTCAAATGAAGGAAATAAAATGTAAGGGCAAAATAGTCATTTAAAAAAGTATAATCGAGTTATATATATATCATCTTCACTTTAGGACTGACTTTTAGTAGTAAATTGTAGCTTCCATTGTAGCCTAAAAGAGGGAGGAGAGAGAAGGGAAAGTAAGTTAAGAAAGATAAAGAAATATGCCAAAATTTACTATGCTATAATTATGAAACTTTCTCCACTCCTCATGTTCTCTTTCATGATGGGTTTGGTTTCTTAAAAAGAAGTTAATGGATGTATCCTTAAGTGAAAGAGCTCATTTGAAAAAACCAATTATATTAAAAGAATTTCCATCAAGAGAGCTTTAAAACAAGGTATGATTCAAGCTAAGAAAATTTGTTATTCTTGAAACCCTAGCACCTTGTAATTTTGGCCTAGAGAGAAGGAAAGGGAAAAGAGTGTGTATTTGATAAAAACGGGTTTAGAAGAGTAAGGAATAAGAATATGCAAAGAAATTAACTTGGAAATCAAGAAAATGTAAGTTAGCTTCACTTAGAGTTTAAGTTATGCCATGAATACTTCAAAACCCTAAGAAGATTATTTGATTCCTATAATACCATAATTGAATTAGAAATGTATTATGAATATCCTAATGGCCACAAATTCCTTCTTAAACAAACAAAATCTCGTGGTTGGACTTATAAAGGGAGCTCTTGGCCTAGGTGAAGAAAAGGCACTTAGGAAAGTTTTTAATTTAGCCTAATGAACTAAGAGGCGTAAGGGAGTGATACAAGGCTAGATGAACCATTGGTTTGAGAAAAAGAATGAAATTTCATGATGTTGAAAGTATGGTTTTGTAAAAATCCTAATGTGCCTTATGAATGGAATGAGTGATATAGCTAAGTTTTTAAACTTGTTTAGCCATAAATGTAAGTAAGAATGAGATGGATAAATAATGGAATTGCTACATGCAATGTAACCAAAAAGGGAAGAAGCATTTTAAGACTCTTAAAGTAACCTAAATCATACTTTAAGTCTTAATATGCACATATATCAATAGAATGAGATTAAGGTGTTTAGGCTTAGCCTAGCAATAGTGAATGTATTATTGAAAGTGATAAGTGACATTACAAATCCTTTCCTTTATGAGCGTAGAAGAAGAAGAAGTTAGTTTGTAGCTGCCAAAGGAGAGTAAAAAATAGTATGGTGATGAATTTTAAGGATTGTGTCTTAATCTCAATGTCTTACCTTAGCTTGCTTATGGCTTATTGGGATTCATTTCCTTGTTATACCTAAGGATCTTTATCAGCTACTGCAATGACTGTAACTCTTATTTATAGTTATTAAACTTAAATGCATAGTTAAAGATCATAAATCAAGGTCTAACATTAATACAAATAGCTATTTAGGCTAAATAGTGGAAAAATTTGAACCTTATTATCACTGGGATTATTAGTTAGAGAACTAAGTGATTTAAGCCTACAAGTAATTCAAGTTATCAAATAAAACTTTTGATTCATTTTATCACTAATTCCATACTCCTAAAATCCTCTTATAATTGTTTCCAAGTCATAATATACCATTAACCCTAAGAAAAATTAAATTTTAGAGCTAAAAATAGGAGTTTAGTATCTTATGCCATGACTTGGATCATCTCGACATGGCCACATTGGTTTCTAGAACCTCAAAACTAAGTTTGTGGCTTATGCCATGGCTTAGTATGCTTACATTATGACTTGAATGACTATTAGAGCTTGAAACCAAAATTTCACGTTTTGTGCGGCAGTGAAACTACCTCCTAGACCCCATTGTTCAAAATCTCTAAATTCACACTGCGGTAAACTATTCTTGCCCGTGGTGAGGTGAGCTACTGGAACTTTATTTTTGCTCTCTTCGATCCTCACCATAGTGAGGTTACTCTCTGAAACCTCATCCCTTTATTTCTCTCAAGTTGGCTATGGCAAAGGATCATATGCTTAGGTGAAGTTCAGTTTTATTACACTCCCTAGGCGAAATTCTTGCCTTGTGCTATGGCACCCCTAGCTTTTAGAAGAGCTTTAACCATGACTTAAGTAGTTTTAGTTGCGGCACAACTCTATTTTGCACCTAAACTTTCTAAATTTCATCCTAAACACCCCAGCTCTCCCTATAGTAGCATTCTAAGGTCATTCTACCTTAATTTGCAAGGTTTTAATGGCATCTAACTACCTTAATTACTCAACATACCTATCATAACCAATTGGGGGACTCAAGTGTTGATTCTCACCCATCTAATTGTCATACACCAATAAGCTTATAAATTTTTATAGCAAAAAGTGCAAAAACTACTAATAATATCATGTATATGGATATATATACATATTCCAGCTAAGGGACCACATACACTATTGGGGTAAACACTTATAACATGGCACAATCATAATCTCAATTTAATTAATGGTTTTGCATTAACATCTCATATAAGATCATCCTTAGGTACAAGCATTAGATTTCAAACTGTATGAGGTTTAGCTCCCTATTAGTTACACCATTGATTATAGAAGACAAAATACCTATACTTGGCAATATGATTACATGAAGGTGCTATACAAAAGAACCACAAAAATTAGCATATACTTTAAGTCAGGTGAGTCCAAGTGCAGGGTTCGAACACATGATCTCAGCTCATAGATGTTCACCTACTTGCTTCCTTTTATCCTTACTCGATGAGTCTTCACCTGAAATCGTTAGCCTATAAAATGGGGTGAGATGCGAATCTTAGTAACCAAGAGGAAAATTCCATTCATATGTACCAAATTAATCAACATATGTGCAATTTAATCAATTAAGCATGAGAAACATCTATCAAATTAGCTAATGAAATAATTAAGCTATTGATGACTACTATCCTATATTAGCAATCATATTCAATATGTTAATGGCCAATAACACTAAGAGAGGCCTGTCCATGGCACTAACTCCCCAGTGAGCACAATCTGGGCTTAGTACATATAAGAGTCTAATCATAACTCGGTGCCTGATCGAAGCAAGACATATGAGTGGCAGCAGCACCATAGCTCCACCATAGACTCACACAAGATCCAAACATACCATTCAAGTAGCCAACCAATCATATGGCATTCAGAATCATACATGTGCAGCAGATATAAGATTGAAGTGGACATATGTAATGAATAAAAATAAACCCTGGTTACCTTACTTAATTGAGTTTAGTCCTAAAGCCAAAGATGAATTTTCACACTTTAAAGATTCCTAAATCAAATCAAGCATGTTCTTAGGTGCTAATTACAACATAAATTAGATACTATAGGATCTAATCATTACAAACTACCTAAAGAATAGTTACCCAGTCACCAAAAGGCTCAAAGTTTAGATTTGGTTTTTCCCATGCCAGAAACTTCAAAATACCACTCCAATTCTTGGGTAAATTCACACAAAATCAAAGCTTATATCGTAAGTTACCTATAAGGGTCTCTATCCAATAGAAAATACATCAAAATGGGGAGAGGATACTTACTCAACAACCCCCCAGCCTCAACCTCCAAAAATCCACCATGAAAGCACCAAACAACAAATTTCAAACTTGGGTTTAAGGTGAAAATACTCTAAATGAAAAACTTATCGAGCCAAATCAAAGAGAAAGAAGAGAAGATTAAGTTTTATATAGGTTTCCTTGGCTAAATCTTACTCTATGAGAGAGAAATGGTAGAAATGTGTTGAAGGAACCCTAGCCTTCATAGGACCTCTGAATTTGTCCTCAAAGCCTCTTGTGTCTTCTGCATAATGGAAGGGAGGCTAAAAAGAATTTAGAGTTTTAAGGTTTTAAATAGGTTTTAGGCTAAACCAAAAGCCCATCTTCTAAGTGGGTTTAGAAATTAGTTTGTTGGGCCAAGCTATATGGGTCCATTTAAATTGGGTTTGCACAAAATTATGGTTGGGCCTCTAAGAAATGGAATTGGACCTCCCTATGGCTAAAAATGAGCTTCTATATTTGGCTTAGAGTATAAATAAGTTGATTATAAGGCCCAAATTAAATGTCCATTTTCCTTAATTAATTTCATTATTTCACCCATAACGATAATTAATGTGTCTCCACCTAACAATGATATAAGAAACGATTATTGCCTCAAGCTGTCTAAAATGAATCTATTTCTTTAGAAATCCTTATTTTTTTTTCTAAATCTCCCCTAATCTCACATGTTAATTCCTTAATTCATCATGATTATTCTTAATTAATTTTGAGGTGTTACATTCTCTCATTCTTTTAGGAATTTTGTCCCTAAAATTAGACATACCTTACTCAAATAGTGTTAGGTAATCCTTCCTCATTGCTTCTTTAGTCTCCCACATTGCTTCATTCAGAGTAAGTCCCTTCCATACCACTTTTAACAAGATGTTCTTATTGTGCAACTATTTGACCTTCGAGTCCACTATCCTTTCCATCTTAACCACATAAGACAAATCATCATGCAAATACACAGTCTTATGCTCAATGACATGTAAAGGGCCTGAGTGATACTTTTTTGATTAGGATATGTGGAACACATCATGCAATTGGGCCAAATTCGAGGGTAAAGCAATTCTATAGGCTAAGAGTCCTATCCACTTAAGGATTTGAAAAGGACTAAGGTATTAAGGACTGAGATTTCTTGACTTGATAGACCGTCCTATGCCTGTTACTAAAGTAACCTTGGGGAACACATAGTCTCCTGCCTTAAATTCTAAGGGTCTCTTCTTCTTATCAGCATAGTTCTTCTGCCAACTTTGGGCAGCTAACAACTTCTTCCTGATGAGCTCTATTTGATAGGTGGTTTGGTCCACTATGTTCGAACCTAAAAGACTCCTATCACTAAGCTCTACCCAACACAAGGGTGATCTACACTTCCTCTCATAAGGTGCCTCAAATGGTGCCATTTGGATACTGGAATAGTAGCTATTGTTGTAAGCAAACTCAGCTAAAGGCAAATACATAACCCAATTCCCCTTCAATTCTAGCACATTAGCTCTAAGTATATCATGAAGAGTTTGAATAGTTCTCTCAGTCTGTCCATCTGATTGAGGATGGTAGGTTGTGTTGAAATTTAGGCTAGTACTTAGAGCATCTTGCAGAGACTGCCAATATTTTGATGTGAATCTAAGGTCTTTATTTGATATAATGCTTATTAGGGATATCATGTAATCTCAAAATCTCATAGACATATAGTTAAGCTAGTCTATCCAGAGGATAAGTGGCCCTAATAGGTAGAAAGTGGATAGACTTTGTGAGTCTATCCATAATCACCCAAATAGCATCATAACCCGAGGATGTCCTAGGTAAACCCATCACAAAATCTATAGATATACTATCTCATTTTCATTTTGGAATCTCTAATGGATGTAACAAACCTTTGGGTTTTTGGTATTCAATCTTAACCCTCAAACAAACTAGACATTAAGTGACAAGCTCAGCTATGTCCAACTTCATTCTTGGCCACCAAAAACTCTTTTTAAGATCCCTATACATCTTAGTGGTGCTCGAATGGATGGTGTACCTATTCTTATAAACTTTAGATAGTACTATGTTTCTTAATGTTTCATCCTTGGGTATGTACACTCCACCCTACTACCTCACCAAACCATCCTCTGATAAGTTAAAGTCCTTGACCTCTTCACTCCTTAGTTGTTCTCTAATCCTTCCCAAATGTTTATCTAACTCCTGAGCCTATCTAATTCTCTTCCTAAAGTCATTTTCTATCCTTAATTCCCATAAAAGTAGGCTATTAGGATGTATTGAAATGGATAAATTTAAATCTCTTAACCCCTCAACCAACTTTTACTCCTTAAGCATCATCATTGCCATATAAGTAGAATTCCTATTCAACGCATCCGTGATAACTTTTGCCTTCCCAAGATGATACTTTAAGGAGAAATCATAATCTTTAAGAAATTCCATCCACCTTTTTTGCCTCATGCTCAACTCCTTCTAGTTAAACAGATACTTTAAACTCTTGTGGTCACTATATAACTCAAATTGTGCACTATAAAGGTAGTGCCTCTAAATTTTTAGGGTAAAAACCACAGCTACTAGCTCTAGGTCATGGGTGGGATAATTCTCCTCGTGAGGCTTAAGTTGCCTAGAAGCATAGGTTATCACCCTATCTTGTTACATCAAAGCACAACCTAAACCCTTCATAAATGCGTCGCTATAGACCATGAAAATCTCTTTAGGGTTAGGTATCACTAATATAAGTACAGTGGTCAACCTATCCTTAAGTTCCTGAAAAGCATTTTCACACTTGGTATCCCACACAAATGGTTAGTCCTTCCTAATCAACTTAGTCAAAGGCATGGCTAACTGAGAAAATCCCTTATTGAACCTCTTATAGTAGTCAGCTAAACCTAAGAAACTATAAATTTTGATCACTGTCTTAGGTCTCTCCCATTTTAGCATTGCTTCCACCTTACTAGGATCTACTGTTATCCCTTATTCCAATATCACATGATCTAAGAATTTAACCTCCTGTAACCAAAATTCACATTTACTAAACTTAGCATACAATTGATGCTCTCTCAAGGTCTGAAGAACTATCCTAAGATACTCTTCATGCTCTTTACTAGTATTGAGTAGACAAGGATATCATCAATGAATACAACCACAAAGTAGTCAAGATAAAGCCTAAAGATCCTATTCATGTATTCCATGACAATAGCAGGGGTATTGGTTAACTCAAAAGGCATAGCCAAGAACTCATAATGGTTGTACTGAGTCTTAAAGGCCATTTTAGGTACATCTTCAGCCTTGACACTAAGTTGGTGGTATTCAGATCTAGGGTCAATTTTTGAAAAAAATAATGCTTTAGCTAATTGGTCAAGCAAATCATCAATTCTAAGTGAATGGCATTTATTTTTAATGATCATTAGTTTAATTTCCTATAGTTGATACAAAGTCTAAGGCTATTATCCTTTTTCTTGACAAACAACACCGGTGCTTCCCATAAAAATACACTTGGCCGAATGAACCATTTCTCAAGAAACTCCTCTAATTGGCTCTTTAACTCAACTAACTTAATGGGTGCCATTCTATATGGAGCCTTAGAGATTGTACTTGTACTGAGTACCGAATTAATGTAGAACTCTAACTCTCTCTCTAGAGGTAGTCTACTAAACTCTTTTAAGGAAAACCTTGGGGAACTCCCTAATCACAGGTATATCTTCTAACCCATCCTCTACTTCAACATGCAATGAAAAGAGCACAAGAAACCCTTGGCAATGATGCTTAAGATATCTCCTAACTTGGGTGATAAACACACAAGTAAACTCAGTTACAGGACAAGTTTCAGGTATATTAGCAAGTAAGGAGACAATCTTACGTTTACAATCAAGTATCATATTATTAGCCAACAACCAATTCATACTAATGATTACATCAAAGTCATATAAAGGGATACAAATCAAGTCATGGATAATACAACAACTATCCATTTGTACAATACAATTTACGCATGCATCAAATTTAATCCTAGAATATCCGGTAGGGATGGAATACAACAGTCTAATTTTAAGACTCAAATACTTAACATAGTCATATGAGATGAATGAATGGGTTGCACCTAAGTTAAACAATACATCTACAATATGATTATTAACAAGAATAGTACCTTAGATTAGATAAGGGGATCTATTAGCCTCTTACTACAAAAGTGCAAACACCCATTCTTGCGTAAGTGGTTTAACAAATGAAGCCAACTCTATTGACATCGTGTAAGTCCATGCATAGTGTCCCAACTTCCCACAATTATAGCATATAAGGCATGGTCTATTACTATGGCTCTTACCACACTTGCCATAAATTGATGGAAAACTAGTTGAGCTCTTCGGGGTCCCATGCTCCTTCTTTAAGAGACATTTCTTAAAGATGATCTCCTATCCCAAGAGCCACTACTACTATTGGTCCCTTTCTTACTTCTACCCCTAAAGGGCTCTTATACCTCAATCATGTTTACTCTCCATGGTCTTCTATCTTTTGGCCTTACTTTCCATTAAGACTCTTTTTGTCACCATACATTTTACCACAAACTCATCAAAATCACAAATCAAGAGGGGTACAATCTTGTCTTTCAACTCCAATTTAAGGCCTCTTTTCATCTCTCCTTGTTTAGGGAAGTTGAACTCAAATTCCTTATCATTCCTCACTAATGGCGGGAAGTATTTGCCCTCAAAGGTAGTTTGGAAACTCTCCCAAGCCAAGGGTATCTCCCTTGAGGTCAATAATCTAGAAGCACTCTGCCACCAATGCTCTACCTTACCTTTTAGCTTATAGATGTCCAACTTTGCCTTTTACTTCGTGGTGCATGCCATAACCTTAAAAATCTTCTCTAGTTGCATTAGCCATCTCTTAGCCTTCTTAATGTCCAACTCCTCCATAAACGACGGAGGATCCACCTTCCTAAACTTGGCCAACATAACAAAGAAGTCACCATTTTCCCTTTGATGTCCCATACTAAGGTTCTGACTAGCACCAACTCGATTCTCAATTGGCACCTCTTGATTTTGCTTATTCATAGTCTTTTGTAATTGTTGTAGCACTTAAATAGTGGCTGCATGAGCCTTGGCTTGCTCTTGAAGTTAGTCAATCATTGCCCTCACAATAGCTTTATGGGTCTCAACTTGTTCTCTCATATGGTTGGCTATTACAGCCATGGCCTCTTGCACTTCTCTCAACATCACAATAGTTTCTTTACATGTAGCCATAACATTCTGCAAGGCTATCAGCACAACTAGAAGCATCCTTTATTATGCTACAGTCCAAAGGCAATCCAAACACAACTCCACCCACAACAAGTATGTACAATTATAAGAAGCATCACCAACCACCATGTTCTTATTCCTAACAGTATGCATCACAGTTGCCAAGTTTTCTAAACACAAGGCTCTAAATCTAGCATAATTTCTTGAACCTTTGCTTTGATGCTAAATGTAATGACCTTAATTCTTTATTTATAGTGATTAAGCTTCAATGAATAGTTAAAGATCATAAATCAAGGTCTAACATCAATACAAATAACTATTTAGGAAAAATAGTTGGAAAATTTGAACCTTATTATCATTAGGATTATTAGTTAGAGAACTAAGTGATTTAAGCCTATAAGTAATTCAAGTTATCAAATAAAACCTTTGATTCATTTTATCACTAATTCTATACTCTAAAAATCTTCTTATAATTGTTCCCAAGTCATAACATACCATTGACCCTAAGAAAAATTAAGTTTTTTGAGCTAAAAATAAGAGTTTAGTGCCTTACGCTACGACTTGGACCTTCCTGCCGTGGCCACATTGGCTTCTGGAACCTAAAAACTATGTTTATGGACTTACACTACTACTTATGTTGTTTGGTTAAGAAATTTGATAACAGAGCTTTGTATTGTAGATTATGTTATGAGACCACAAATCATTTACTATTACAATAGTGCTATAATGTTTTTCACTAAAAATAATAAAACTACTAGTGGTTCTAAGTATCTAGAGTTGAAGTATTTGATCGTCAAAGATCTAGTAAAGAATAGCAAAATAATTGTTGAATATATAGACAAAGATTCTATGTTAGTTAATTCCTTAACCAAAGGACTAAGGCCCATTGTATTTAAAAAATACATTGAAAACATGGGCATTGTAAATTCTTTTGATATGTTTGGTTAGTGGGAGTTTAAGATTTATATTATTTTCTTCTTATGTTGAACATTTTTTTAGATACTTTTGATGTTTACATGATTTGTATTCTGACCAATTGATAATGCATTGAATTTTTGTTATTATATATCTTTGTACATATGCATAGATTGCAAAATTTTGAACTCGGTGTCATTAGGACCATTGTGCCTGTGGTCGATGCCATATTGGAGTTAAGGCATACAATTTCTCTAGCTTTAAGGCATTTAAGAGAAATTGTAATGACTAACAAAGAAAATAGTAGTCTGGTTATTAGATCACACTGGCATACTATTTTTTTGCTACACTCTACTCTAATGACTAGTCGACAGAGTTAGTAACATTTGTAACCATGGAAGGTTTAATATCAATAAGAGATATGATGACTGCTATGATTCAATGTTACATGACTTTAGTTGGATGGAGTCATATTTAGATATTGCATCTTAGATCACATGTTTTTAAAATGTGGCCACACTATAAAATTAGTCATTAACTTAAGAGTCATTTTCAAAATAAAAGTTTTTTAAAATAGAGAATTGATTTTGTTCAAGTGAGAGAATGTAAGAATTATTATGGGCTACAATTAATTGTTAATTTTTGTTTTAAACAAAAATGAGCTAATTTATGTTCTATTAGGATGCATTTGGGCCCATCTACTAAATTTGTGATCCTATTATTTTGGGCTGGATATCTAATTGATTAGTGTGGATAATAGTGAGGGCCTATAACTCAAGCCCACAATGGGTCGCTACTAGGGATTTTATAAACTTGGCTAGGTCCCCTTTGTATTCATATAAAATTCTAACTCCACAATTTACCCTATTATAAGTTGTGATAAGGAATGTGAATCATAAAGGAAGCCCTAGTCTCTTCAAGCCTTTAAGGACTCAAAATCAACAGGGTATTCTTAAATCTGTCACCATTTCTTCTACAGGTAAGTTAAATTTGGTATCTTAGTAGATGAAGAAGGTTGATATGGAGTTTTTTTATGTAACTACTTCTCAATATGGGTGGCTGGACAGATGATGTCGTCTAAGGTCCAATATTGTGAGAGTTGGATAGGGTGGGCAAAGGCAATGTTCAACCCTCCAAGATAGCGGGCTATTGTTTTCTCCTCCTTTTCTTGGATGTCATACTTCATCATGAGTTTCTCAAATTCTCTAGTATATTCTTCCACGGATAAGAACGTTTAGTGAAGATTCTAATTGAATAAAAATATCTTCATAATAGTGTTCTAGTAGGAAGTTGTGTGTGATTTCGTGATGCATTTTCTCCCATATTCGAATTTTTCTTTTTCCTTCTTACTCGTGGTTCTGCTTAAAATTCTTCTAGCATATGGAGGCATGCTTCTTGAGCTTGATGGCAACAACCTTGGCTTTCTGCTCCTCTGGCACCTCCTTATATTCGAACACTCATTCAACCATTTGCAGTCAATCCATAAACTTGTCCAATCAAAGCTTCATTTCAAAGTCTGGAATTTCCACTTTGATACCACTGTTTCAGAATGTTGGTCTCCAAGGACAACAATTACTAACTATTGAAGAACTACACTATCAAAATCATCTTCTCCTACTTCCCTTCGTTCCCCCAATTAAGTATGTTGGGCATTTATTATCTCTTTTAGCAATTAAATTCGATGTCTCAACTCTTTTATCTCAACTTCAATCATAGATGTTCACCTTGGAGGCATACTATAGGCTAGTGAAGGCTAGGTGTATGGCTTAGGGTTAGTTTTATTATTCGGAAGGCTTGGGAGTGAAATTTTTAAGTTCAAAAGCTAGGGTCGAAATAGAATTTTAAGAAATTTAGGGTTAGTGCAATTTAAGGAAATATAAGGGCCAATATATATTTTTGGAAAAAAAATTGGGGACTTGTATGGAATTTCAAAAAGTTGAGGTTAGTTTGCAATTTTTTGGGAGTTGAAGGGCTAAAGTGTAATTTTGGGAAAGTTTTGGGGCCTAGGTGCAAATAAGGAATATTATGGTTGACTAGATAAATGACATGGCAAACTTGAACACATGGCAACTTCTGGCTAGCTGATGTGGCACTGAGTAGACAACTTAGTGATGGCATGGCAAATGGCGTTGATATGGTGTGTATGACACGTGGTAGTTGCTGGATGGCTGACGTGCCGTTTGGTTGAAAAATGATGGAAACTATGAATTTCAAAGGTGACAGTGATGACTTTTGTCGGACGACTTCAAAATCTTCAACTTTAGGCTATTTTTCAAACACTCTCCATCTTTGGAACCAGGCTCTAATACCAAAAAGGCTCAGAGACTAATGGAAAAAAAAGAAGAGAAACACTCTTCTATTGATAGAAATGAAAATGAACTTGTTAGATGACAATCACAACTGAGGTAGCTCTATTTATACTAATATCTAAGGCTATTTTTCGTCCAAATTTTGAAACGAAGCATTAAACTCAAGTGACAGTTATGGAAGTTACAAGCAATCCATTATTGGCTTATTATTATGGTGTTTCTTAACTTATGTAACTTTTGGTGGCTATTCAATGTTTTGTTTTGTTCTAGGAATCATAGTTTTCCTACTAGAAATGGAAGTGTTATTCTATCATGGATGTCTAGAAAAATGTAAAAGAGGTTGCACACATTAGGTCTTGATCTACATTTGGTTTTAAAAATTGTTTATTCCAGTAGTGGTGTTTCACAAATTCACTTCATATATATAGCACTAAAGTCTTTCTTGAGCTATTTGTCAATCAGTTTTTGTCCTTTTTGTTTGAAAAAAGTTTTATTTTATGGGGTCACATTAATTGCATATTTTGTTTTCTAAACATGGATTGCCTAATGGTCTATCAAGATATTTTAGGCCTAAATTAATTTTTAATGATCATAAAGTAATTGGACCTAACACATATTTAATGTTAAGTTTGGTAATGTGACTAAAAGTGTAGGATATTAGGTTTTACTAAAACCCATAATAGGAGGACCTAGTAAAACCCTATTTTAAGATTATGCTAGGCCCCCCTTTTAACCTTAATTTTAGTAAGCTTGCCCATCTAAAGTCACTGACAAACCTAAAGTCATAGAGGGGAAGATTTAGTTACAACCAAATCTAAATTGTTGCTATGAAGAAATTAAGTATGCCCTAAATTAATTGCATATTCAATATTCTAAGGTTATGGACTAGATCCATGTTACTTTTAATTCTATCCAATTAGGCTTTTCAAAACTAGAAAGGTGACATTTGGTAACAAAGCTAGGCTATACATAATTTTGGAATCTAATCTTCGCATGTAATTACATAAATTCATTTTTCATTTCTCCCTTCAATTGTTTAATTCATGCAAATTAATATAAAGGTTTTGATCCTCTTATTATTAGCTTTCTGTTGACATATTGTATGACTAATAGAAAGACCTGTGTACAAAGAATTTTAAATTTCAAAAGTTTCACTTGTTCACATATTCAAAATTCTAGATCATGTGATAGATAAACTTTTAATTCAATTTCTTGTATAAAAATACTTCGTTGCATCATTGTATAGTTGTCTGATACATTTAATTGGATAAAAATGCCTTAGAATGTTAAATTAACAAAGATATAGCATTGGGTTAGAAGCCACACAACCCTTTTTCTTTAGATATGAAAATCTCTCCTTTTCAACCTTTTTATTGCTTAGATTGATGTTCTAGGATTATTAGGAACATGTAAAAACATAAAGATATAAGGTTAATGTTAAAATGACATTTACAACCCCCACACACAAGGGAAAATGGGAGTAACACGTGTTGACCACCAAATACTGTTTGGGGTGTTCTTTATACCATTTTACTTTTATTAATTAAAAATTTTTTTATATAATGTTATTTTAATTTTATGATACCTAGAAAAATTATTTATAATTTTTGTTTACCTTTTCTTATGGTAAAACCTACCACTTTTATATTTTTGATATAGTAATTGATGTCAGAAATATCATAAAAAAATTTAAAAGAATATTTTCATGCATAATGAACATGAAATTAGGCCATAGTCTCCCTAGATAGGTGTATTATTTACATACTCTTAAGCCTAACTTAATAAGGGAAAATATTACACTATTTAGTAATTATTCCACGTTTAAAATTGTCGTTCATATCTTAATTGCAACTATGGTCCATAATTTGATCTTTTAGGGTACTTTTAGTGTAATATCCTATCTAATTGATCAAATTTAATTTTTTTCCTAGTCTAGGGATTTTATTTTGTAAATTGTTATGAATATATATCACTAAAGTGATTCATTTATCAAAGTTTAACAAAATTGTTTAGTTCCCTTATTGATGGGAGGTTCTCCAATTAAATCTTTTCTACTCTAGGAATATTTTTTTGTGAATAGTTGTGAGTGTCCTTCATCTAAATGATTCACCCATTAAAATTTACAAAATCATTTACTTCCCTTGTTATTAGAATTATTCAAATTATTATACATATTATTTTGTGAATTGTTGTGTATTAACTATGGTACTACATGGAGCATGTAGGTGGAGATACATGGTTAAGATGGTCTATCTACTCGAAGGGGGTGAATTTTTCAATATTATATGTCTTTTTTTTATTTTATTAGCTTCATTCAAGAGAGACAAATTGCATGTCATGTTTCCTACCTAAAGGAGAGTTCATAATGATGCACCTAGTGCTCTTTATAGATAGCTTATTCATATTTATTGAACTATTTGAAAATTACCTAATATACTAATTATGTTGCATTTTTATGAATTAGTTTCTTTTACTGTGAACAATACTTCTACTATAGAGGTCTTGACTAGCTCCAAGTATAAGAAATAAAAGCAAGACATAAAGTTTTCTCTGTGTATAGTGGATAAAGATCTAGCATTGCATGTGGATGAACCTTCAAAACCCATTGAAAGTATCAATGTCGAGCAAAAAGAATTATATGCTAAGTAGGAGAAATCCAATTGCCTTAGTCATCTCATAGCTATGAAAAGATCAATTGCTTAACATCTCATGATGCGTGGTTTGCCAAAAACCACCAATGCCAAGGAGTCCTTTACTGCTATAGGAAAAGATATATCATTCATCAGATAAAGTTAAGGTTAGAAAATTAACAAATAAGTTAACAATAATGTTGTATGATAGCATTAAGGGAGTCAGAGAGTATGTTATAAAGATGATGCATGCTCAAACTAAGCTCAAGGCTTATGACCCCTTAATAGTTTTGTCATTCACCATGCACTTAATTCTCTTCCATAAGAGTTCAATTAGATTAAAATTATTTACAACATATAAGACTAGACTTGGAGTGTTAATGATCTGATTTCAAAATTTGCGGCTAAGAAAGAAAAATTAAGGAGAGAAAGGAGTGAAACTGCCTATTTTGTTTCTTACAATAAGCCAAATTTCCTTAAGGGAAAAGGAAAGTTTAAGAAGATAAAGGCTTATGCTCCTAAGATCAATGGAAACAATTTGGACTTTAAGAAGCATGATAACAATCATGGAGGGCTTATAGACAACATAAATAATTCGAAATGCTATTTTTACAAAAGGAAAGATCATAAGAAGACTGACTATTTCAAGTTCAAGGCTTAGCTAGAGAAGAAGAACAATGAATAAGGTGAGTTGTTGACTTATATTTGTTTTGAGTCAAATATTATTGATATTCTTTTAGATTCTTGATGACTTGATTGTGGTGCTAATGTTAAAGTTGAACATATTAGAACTATCAATTTGCTATTTGACTTTAGTTTTTAGCTTTGTTTATAAAATACTTTTTACATTTGCTCTTTTAAGAGGAATTTAGTTTCTCTTCCTTTACCTGATGAAGATAGATATTATTTTAATTTTGGAAATGAAACAATTGATATTTCTTATAATTTCAAAGAAATTGGCAATTGCAGTTTGTCTAACAGATTGTATAAATTATACCTGTCTCTTAAAGATGAATGTTTATCTTTCAATGTTAAAAATATTGTTGCTAAAAGATCTTTAATTAAAGAGAAATCCTTTCTATTTTGGCATAAACATCTAGGTCACATTTCAAACAAAAAACTTAAAAGGTTGACCAAGGAAGACATTTTACCCTCCCTAGATTTGGGATAGATAGGGACATGTGTTGATTG
Source organism: Erythrophleum ivorense (assembly GCA_026724425.1). Classification (NCBI taxonomy): domain Eukaryota; kingdom Viridiplantae; phylum Streptophyta; class Magnoliopsida; order Fabales; family Fabaceae; genus Erythrophleum; species Erythrophleum ivorense. Next base: position 3,120,690 of record JAIUCV010000030.1, on the reverse strand, counting down.
TACTATGGGAAAATTAACCAAAAGTAAGAAAAAAAGTGCAACCCATAGTAAAAATCCTTTAGCAATAATTCATACTGATATTAGAGAGCCCTCTTCAACTTCGATAAGTGCTAAAAAAATATTTTATTACCTTTATCAATGATTTCTTTTATTATGGCTATTTTTTTCTTAATAAATGACAAATCTGATAAGTATGAATTATATATATATTATTCTCCTTATCTTAAGCATTTTAATAGTTAAATGAGGCTTAATGGATTTACTTAGATGAAATTTAAGTTTAGTAGCCATCTTTTGCACTTTAGGAATTAAATCACAAAATCTTGGATTTTTAATGCATAAATATTTTTAAATGAATTTTGTGAATATTTCTATTTCATTCTTTCCATTCTTTTTGTGCAGATTTTCAATACAAAATTGAGCTTGAATGGAAATTAATTGAAGCAGAAATGAAGGCTTTATGTGTACAATTTGAAAGGAAAATTTACAAGAGAAGCTATGGTTCTTTGAACGTGGGAAGGATGCAAGAGGAATGAGCACTTGAACAAGGAGCTATTGGTTTATAAAGAGAGGGAAGCAAGTGTGAGAAACTCAAGCAAATGGATGAAAGAGCTCAGCTGAGGCAGCTGACGTGTTGAGATAAGAAGCAGATGCATGTATGCAGAATGAAGGAAGAATAAACAGAGAAGAACACTAGAGATGCTAAAACAGTATGAGACAAGGGGTTGCTTCTTCACTCGTGTTTCCAGCCTGACTGAGAACACTGCAGCTGCAGAGGAAAACTTCTTTCATTTAGTGGGTGGCTGGATATCATGCAAAGGAGAAGGACGCTTCTTTCTGGCTGTTGTTCCATTCATCCTTCACCTTCTCCTTCGCTGGACTATCCGAGACAAGGGAAACCTGTGCAGAGAGGGACTGCAGTAGGTCAGGCCGAAAGGACTGGGAGAGTCTTCTTCATGTTCATGGGAGCTGAGAGTGAGGTAGGCAGCTGGATGAGGAGTGAATCAATGCTGTAATACTGGCAGTTGGGTTGAATACTCTTCTCGGTCTAGGCAGTGGAGTAAAGTGCCAGAAATCTAGAGGAGCTACAGAGCATTTTCATCCATCCTTCATTGGTTCATTTTTCCTTCTCTGGACTGCAGTAGACTGTGAAGACAAAGGAGGCTACCCATCCATCATTATTTAGACATATACACAGGGCGCTGAGATGCTGGAAGGAAGAGATGTAGCTGAACAGAGAAAGCAACGTGAAAAGCTTGAATGGTTTAAGTGAGGAGAAGGAAGCTCAACGCTGTGCAGAACACATGGTAGAAAATGAGCAGAAACAGAGAAGAAGCTTGCATGAGCTGTAGTTTTAACGTAAAAAGCAAGTAAAGAAGACAGCCTCTGTTTGAAAAACACGAAGAGCAAAGAACGTGGACTGGATGGAGCATGAAAAACAGAACAAGACGTGGAAGAAACCTCGAGCAAATGGAAGGAGAAGGCAGCACTAGCTGTAGCACGTGGTGAAGGAGAAAAAGATGCCAGAAAAGAGCTTGAGTTGCATGGAAGAACAACGTAGAGAACAACACACACACTGGCTGGATAAAGAGTGAAGCAGCTGCATGGGACGTGAAAAACAAATTAGGCAGCAGCAGAAACGAAGGAAGAAAGCCACGGGTTTGGAGATCATCAAAAGGAAGCAAACACAAGCTACGCGTTGGAATGGGAAGGAAGACGATGGATCTGGATGATGGAAAGAAAAGGAGCAGATTTGAAATGCATGAGCTAAAGCTAAGTGGAGTATGGAGAAGGAACATGTGGATTATTATATTCAATAGGGCCCACACTCATATACAATGCAAGCTCGTGATCTATCTATTAAAAGGAGAAGCTGAGCACATGGAGAAAGAATAAATGACGCACATGAACAGCACGTAGAATCATAAAAAATTCACATGAAAGGGAGCATATTTCAATCATCCAGAATCCACTTCATTCACACCTCGATATCTTCGGAAACCCTCGCCCATATATAGATTCATTCACTCATTCCAGAGGCAAAGATGTAGGACAGAATAAGGAGAAGGAAGAGGCGTCTGGGACGTGCATAACACAAGAACATCCAGGGAGCATTCTTTCGTCGATCCATCCATGACTGCTGCTAATTTCTTCAACTCTCCTCCGATTAAAATCTCCATGGCAGCTTGAATCACCCATGGTGGCTAGCTAAAGTTTGGAAACTCCCATATGCAGATTTGAGCCCCATATTTTCTCATCAAATTGGATAAATACTCCTTGCTATATCTTTTAATTCCAGCATTAAATCTTTTATTAATTTGACTAGGTTTAGTTGATTGATTTAGGAACTTAATTGCTGAAAATTATCGGATTGGTTTGTTTAAAATAATTTGATTTTGGAATTTTAATTGTGATCGTCACATGTTTGTAAAAATTCCAGAATTAGTGCTGTGCAAATCATTTTTAAATTCCTCTTGATCTTTGGTTAATGGATGCAATGGTTGTTGGATTAATTAGCTGGAATTTTTGTGCAATTAATTGTTTGAGGAATTAATTAATCTAATTGGTTAATTAGTATCTTAAGTGAATTGTGCAGTAAAATCTATTAATCAATTAAGATTGGTTAAAGTGTGTTCTTACTCTTAATTCAATTAATTAGTTATTTAAGGTTTCTTGTGGTTGCAAATTCCTTGAATAATTAATGAATTGAACCTTGGATGGTTATTCAAGAATGTTTATAGGGAATACACTAAAGAGCAAGGAATTAAACCCAAATTTGGTAAATTAAAAAGGGCAAGGATAATTGAATTCTAGGGAGTCCAATGCAAGGCTAGCTACCATATTTTCTTAATTGTTCACCTTATTTAGCTTTAAGTTTTTTTTTGTCAATTAAATTTAGTTCAATTAAATTCTAGTACTTCAACCCCCAAAACAAGCTTCAATTAGCAATACTTAGAATACCCCTTTCATAAATAAAGTGAGGCATAAACTCCAAGGGAGATGACCTAGGTTGCACCATTAACTATAAAATTTATTTTGCTTCCTAGTTTTGTTTGAGATTGAGCGACACAATCGTCAAAATCCAATGCCGTAGACATCTTTAAAATTTTTTGAACTCAGGTAGAGAAACAATTGGGGACTATTATCACACTAGTGAGATTTGATAGTGGCAGTGAGTATTATTGTAAATATGGCAAAAATGGATAACAAAAAGGACCTTTTACTAAGTACTTATAGGATTATGAAATCATTACCTAGCATACCATGCCGAGGAGTCTTAAGCACAATGGTGTGGTAGAGAGACAGAATCACACATATGATATGGTTAAGAGCATGATGAGTAGATCTAATTTACCTAATTTCCTTTAGGGCAAAGCAATGAAAACCATTATCTACTTTCTAAATTGTGTTCCCACTAAGTTTGTACCTGAAAAACCTTTTGAGTCATGAACTGGTAGAAAAGCCAAGTCTTAATCATTTTTGTCGTGCCATCAAAGATTATACATATAGCTCATGCAAAATTCATCTTTTGATATCAATTAGTCATAATCATACTTTTGGCAGTGGAATTTTCTATTATTAAAAGCCTCAATGATACAATTTTTACACAACAAGGATTTTGATCATCTCATTCTTCAAATTTATGCTAAGCCAATTTATTATGCTTAGGATATCACAAGGAGAAGCATGAATTTTGTTTGTTTGGCCATATGCACATTTTGACCCCTGCAACACATAATAGGGACTAAATTTTAAAAATTCATAACTTGAGCTACACAACTCTGACTTATGCAAACTTAGTGGCTACGAAAAGCTTATAAGGAGAACTACTTGTTGTAAAAATTTAAGACCAAAATGAGCCCATTTGGTCCCTCAAAAACCCAAAAATCTAAAACTAACCATATGAACAGTAAACCAAAATTTTTGCATAATTTAGCTAATTTAAAATTTTATAAAATATTCTATAGAGCTCCAAAAATTGTAATCTTTAGCTCTGTAGCAAGCTTTCAATGTCCTCTAAATGAATTTTGTCAAACTTCAGCCTAAGATTCATTCATTTGTGCCGTCAAAGGTGCATGGACACATTATGACTCAAAAGAAATGAATTTTGGTTCAAAAAGTGCTAATAAGTCATATCATGCCATTTCTTTTTATGAGCAAGTTTTAATCTGCAAATGCATCATGTATAGCTGGTTCAGCATGTCATAATTACCATATAACTAAAAATCATATTTCCACTTGCAAGTGTACACATATTCATTTGGGAACTCAAGGTGCTAAATTACAATATATTAAATATTGCAATCTATCAATGGTCTTTACATCATATTCTCATACTTTTAAATGTGTTGGCATGGCCATACATCAAAATGTACCAATACCAAATGCAATCAAATGCCATGCAATTATCTATGATCATCAAGTAATCAACAATATACAAAATTTGCAACTATTATATACAAGCAATCCAAGACACTTAAGCAAATCAAACATACAAACATAAGAATGGAGGAAAAGCTACCTTGACATAAGGGTTCCAATTAATTCCCCTTGGTATTCTTCTCTTGTTCCACGGCCTTACACCCACACTTGAATTTAAATTCACTTGATTGGCCCATACATATCAAATGAAGCATAAAATCAATAATGGAACCATGCTCACACTCATTATAGCCTTATACAAGTCAACTAAGGTAACCATGGCTCATTTGAGTGCCTTATGAAGCAATTCTTATAAATCCATCTCTTTACTCTAAAATCTCACTCAATATGAGTTATATAACTCTATTAGAACTCATTAGAGTTATCATATACTTGATTTAAGAAGTCTAGCAACAAGTTGCTTCTTTAAGCATAATTGAACCCTAAATTTTCACTTTTCAAAATAAGGCTATTAAATTCAAAACAAAGGTTCCATTAGAGTCTATAATTCATAGCTAAACCATTTATAACTTTAGAATCATAGAAAACTCTTCCTAGATATTAGTTTCATCTCATGGTTGAACCTATCACTCTTCTTAGCCATATGATTTTATATGGCTTGAAATACTTTTCTAAAGTTCTAAACTACCTAAGATGCAATCAAAATCCTAATTACCATATCTTATATCCTATAGCCTTTCAAAAGATTCATTTTGTTCCATATTAATATCCACATTCCTAAGCCCCTAAAACTACCATGTTTAAGTTAAAATCAATCTTCCCCTAGAATCTCCATAAGTTGGCCAAACATGGGAGGACATGGAAGAACAAGGAAAAGAAAATTTTACATAAGGCATCATAAATGGTTTGATTTCTCTTGAAATGGTGCTTTTTGTGGTGCAATTTGTTTCCTCAAACTCTTTCCTTTTTCCAAGTACTCAGCCACCAAAATGGTTTTTTTAGAAAGCTAAAACCATCAATGAAGAGAACTTAGAAAGGAGAAGGAGTTTTGTAACTAATATGCCATGAAAAGTGCTTAAATCCTTACCTTTGTAGCCTTTTCTTCCTCCCCCTTTTCCCTTCCCTTGGGCACCTTTAAAGTTTTGTTTTTGGTCTATTCCAAGAGTTCTAGGTTAGTTTCAAGGGCTAAAAGGCATGCCTGAACCTATATGAAGGGGAAAATAATATTTTAAAATAATTACAAAAATTTTTGTTACGTCCTGCAACTTCAATTCCTTTGTTTGAGGTCATTTTAAATGTTTTTTGAGAACCGTCTTTTCTATTATGAAATTGATGCTATCTAATTTATTAAAAAAAGTAATTTTAAATTTATGGAATTCAAAACAATCTCAAATAACTCAATCAGGATTTGAGTCAACTGACAGCCTAAATCGTACACTGGAAGAGTTTTAACCATTTTGATAGTTTTTATAGTTTTTAAATCCTCTAAAAACACTAGTGAATTCAATTTTATCATTTAAAACTTTTTTCTTTGAGTTTCTAAATTTTTTCTCAAAAGTACAATTTTGCCACTACAATTATAGTTCATTTTGTTTATCCATTTTGGCTTTGATTTCATGCTATTATCTTTTTTAACCTCATTTTTAGATGCTTTAATTAACATTCTACCCTTAATTTATCTTAATTCATTTTACTCTATGGTCTTCTTTCATTAATCAAATGGTTCTAATTTCGGCTCTTCTTAGCTCATGTGCCTTTCTCTAAGTTTTGACTCATTTAAATAATTTATTCCATTCTTTAGGGACTATTTTAGTTGCCAAAATATAGAATATTACAATTTTCATGTCTAGGGATGTCCTATTGAGGTAAAAATTTATAATCCTTATATAAAAAAAAAGACAAATTCTAAAACCAATTGTTGTTTCTTTATTGGTTACCTAGAGCACTCGAAATGTATAGATTTTATTGTCCTGAACATTATGCTATAATTGTTGAATCATTGATAGAGAAATTTTTAGAATTTGATGTTATTAAAGGAGGCTGTTCTTAGATTTCTATGGCAAATGAGCCAAATAACATTGTACTTAATCCTTTGTCATTGTCATATGATATTATTACACTGGTGAATATAAAGGAAGAAACTATGGACTTGCTTGTCTAGATAGAAGCTCCTATGATGGATTAGATTCCTTAATCAATTGAATTGATTCCAAAAACAATTGATCCAACCCTAGAAATTTATGAACCAATTGTATAAATTCCCCCCAAGGAGATCTCATAGAGGGAGAATTAGACATGTGGAAGGATGCAGAGAGAGCTTAAGAGCTTGTTAAACTCCTCAACAATTGTATATGAATTGATTGCAAATGGATGTTCAAAAACAAGAAATGCTCTAAAGGTGAAATTGAAAGATTCAAGGCCAGATTAGTAGCCAAAGGCTTTATATAAAGAAAGGCATTGATTTCACTGAGACATTTTCACCAGTATCCATTAAAGATTCTTTTAGATCACTATGGCCTTGGTGGCTCACCTTGATTTAAAACTTCATTAGATGGATGTCAAGATGATTTTTCTTAATAGAAATCTTAATGAAGAAGTCTATATAGTACAACGATAAGGTTTTGAAGAGAATGATAAAGGACACATGGTTTGTAAACTGAAAAAATTGATTTATGGTCTTAAACAAGCTTCTCACTAATGGTATTTAAAGTTTGATGAGGTAGTAACCTCATTTGTTTTTGTTGAGAATAAATTTGATCAGTGTATATATATGAAGACCAATGGGAGAAAGTTTATTTTTCTTGTGCCTTATGTGGACGACATTATTCTTGCAAGTAGTGACTTGAATATGCTTCATGAAACAAAGATTTTTGTTCGATGCTTTTAATGTGAAAGATGTTTAAGAGGCTTCTTATGTCCTAGGCATTGAGATACATCGTGATAGATCTGGTGATGTTTTGGGATTATCTTAAAGGGCTTATATAGATCATATGTTAAAATAATTTAATATGCAAAATTACAAGCTTAGGGATGTACCTATTGTCAAAGGTGATAAACTTAGCAAAAGTCAATGCCCAAGAAATGAACTTGAAAAGGAATCTATGAAGGATATCCCGTATGCCTGTGTAGCCAATAACTTGATGTATGCACAAGTATACACTATGTAATATCCTATCTTCTTAAATTTGTACTAAAATTGATAAGATAACAAGAGAGGACCCTCGAATAAGATGAAATAGGGTCAATTAAGGATAGAATGATAATCTAAGCATGTAGAAATAAGATTACTTTGCTTGTCTTTCAACCAATACTTCAAGTCATCTAAAAGGAAGGAAAAAGGAGGAAGAAAGAAAGCCATTCTAGATAAGGAATCATACTTTTTTTTCATGGTCTTGCTTTTACTAATCTTCTTCTCCTCCTTAAGCCCTTTCTCTTGGTGGTTTTAGCTTCTTGAAAGAAATGCTTTTGTGGTTGGTTACTTGGAAGAAGGAGAGGAATTGAGGAAAACAATTGTAGCATCAAATTCTCCTCTTGCTAAGCATTAAAATAAGGTATGTATCATGATGGAAAATTTGCTTCTTCTTGTCTTCTCCTTTCTCTCTATGTTTAGCCAAACCTAGAATCTTAGAAAGGGAATAAGTTTTGGATGAGAACATGGTAGAACTAAAGGTTTGGGAGTGAGGAGAATAAGATGGAACCAATAGAATTCATTAAAAGCCTATAGAATGCAATTATGGCCATTAGGGTTTTCTTTGCACCTTAAGGGTTTTGAAATTATAAGATGGCACTTTAAGCTATATGAATTTATAATTAAGTTAGAGAGAAGCCAAGAATGTCTATATGTATCAAAAACCCTTAAGAAACCAACAAAATTCTAATGGGCTTCCATAAGTGTGTTTTTTCAGCCAAGGGGTGCTTGAAGCACCTGGGGAGTGTTTTTTTATGTTCTAATGATTTAAGAGACTTAAATGTGATGAATAAATAATTATGAAATCATTGGATTGAATTTAGGAGCCTTAAATTGAAAGTTGAAATCTTAAGGCCTAAATAGGGTTAAAGAAGCAAGTTGGTCTTAAATCCCTCTAATCAAGCATATAATGATTCACATGAGTTTCATTAAGGATATATGGCTCATAACAAGTGAGAGTTTGGGGTTTGGAAAGTGAAAATGAAGAATTTCTTCTTAATGGACCTAAACTTGTTCTAAATACCGCATTAGGGTTTAATGGAATTAAGTGATGATCATAAAACCTAGAATGAATCTAAATGGATTGATTTGCCTTGCAAGCTATTTGGATCAGGAACTTTATGTCAGAGCTCTGTGTGGTTAATTCCATCACTAGACCATTGGTTATTTATTGTGATAATAATGCATTTGCTTTTTATTCTAAGAACAATAAGATAAGCAGTGGATCTAAGCAAATGGAAATAAAGTATCTTACAATGAGGGACCTATTCAAGAAAGGAAACATTGTTATAGAGTTTATTAATATAGAGCCAATCTTAACTAATCTTCTAACTAAATGATTAAAACCCATATAATTTTAAAAACTTGTTAAGAACATGGGTGTTTTAGGATTTTTTTGATTCATGGGAATTTAATGCATTTTTTATTTTTGTTGATTTTATAGATGTCTTTTGACTGCTTTATTATATTTTAATTCATCGTAAATTTCTCATATACTGTATGCATTATATCGTTGCACCATTAATCCATCATGGCTTTTATGATCATCATTATGTTGAATATTTTGTATGGGCAAAGATTGAATACAACAGGTATCTTAAGATATATTGTATATCTTAAATATGATGATTGTATTTGTTATGATATGTCTCTATTGATACCATACAATATTCTTGAGATAAAACTATTTGAGACATACAGGCTTATTTTAAGCTGATTAATTTCTCATGCTAGTTGAGCATATAGGGTATTGATAAATTGGAGTCTAACAAGAACTAGAACATTGTTGATCACATTTAGGAGCTATTTCTTATCACACTTTTAGACTTATGATCCATATCAAAATGATTGTTGGTATGTGTGACTATAGATTAAGAATATGCAATAAAGGGCATATGATCTCTATTATCTTATATTGATGGTTATGTTGGACCTTATCATATTTGTTGTATTATCCTATAACTATTTTTAAATAAACTACACACATAAAGTTTCGTTATTTGTCAACTTGAGAGTTGTTTTACAAAAATAAAATGAATTTCTTAAAAAAAATAAATGTGACCCAAGTGGGAGAATGTAAAAAAAAAATATATTTTATGGGCTCACATTAATTGCATATTTTGTGTTCTAAATGTGCCTAATGGTCTATCAAAATATTATTATAGGCCCAAACTAATTTTTAAGTGATTATAATGTAATTGGGCTAAATGCACTTTTAATATTAAGTTTATTAATGCATCTAAAACTATAAACTATTATGTTTTACTGAAACCTATAATAGGAGGGCATAGTAAAACACTTTTTTAAGGTTAGGATAGATTCTCTTTCTAACACTAATTTCAATAAGCTTTCCTATCTAAAGTAGCTGACAAAGCAAGGTCATAGAGAGGAAAATCTAGCTATAGTCAAGTCTAAATTGCTACTATAGAGAAATCAAGTATGTCCTAAACTAATATCATATTTGGTATTCTAAGGTTATGTACTAGATCAGTGTTGCTTTTAATTTTATTCAATTAGGCTTTTCAAAATTAAAAAGGTGACGCTTTTATAAGTAATTGATTATCCTTGTCAATTACTATTGTACTTTCTTGTTTTTCATATTATTATTATTATTATTATTATTATTATTATTATTCCCAAAAAATGTAGAGGCAGAAAATAAATTAGAGCATTTATTTGAAATCCATGGAAATTTAATTTTGGTGCTATGAACTACTAACTCATTGGCCCTAACCTTCAAATATACAGCTAATTGCCGATAACCTTAATGTCATCTTAAAACAATAAATAAATGATAAGAAGTATCGTTTTGGCCTTTTCAATTCACACTAGATTTCACTTATTACTTGCTTTCTTTTTTCCCCCACGCGGGAAGGGGGTGGTTTCTATTAATGGCCTTCAAATTGCAAAACAGCTCTAACGCTTTCACTTTAGTTGCTTTTATTATTTTTGTGTAAATGTCTTTTCCCCCTCCTATAGCTGTTGCCTGTTGTGATCATGAATAATGAGTTATCATAAATCAGTAAAAAAATTTATTGTGTGTTCCAACTCTCCTCCCCAGTTTAACACCGTGGGGGAGATTTACGCATTGGATGACGTTGGGAATTGGTACTTCTTTTCTTAGGGATGAAAACTGTATTGGTTTCGTTGGGTAATTTTTGTTCTTTGCTAACGTAGAGGGATTTATTTGGCCAAAAAAGTTTATTGGCCATTTAAGAGTCTAAATATGTATTCTCAGACTTAGATGTCACGTCACTGCTCTGAGTTAATGAGTTTAATAATATAAGCACAAGAGACTAATTTGAGGATGTTTAATCAATTGAAAGATGTCAATAAAACAAAAAAGGAATAAGAGATTAAAATAAAATTTAATGTAAAGTTAAAAAGATCAAAACAATCATTTAATAATAACTAAATAGATAACGCACATATAACCTCACCTACATCATATAACTAATTAACAAGTTAAATATTTAGCGGGAAAACAATACTAAACAATACTGATATATATTTAGTATGACATTTTTATTTTAGTACTAAACATTAAATTTTAAACTTGCATCTACATATATTAATAACTAGTAGGGATGACTAGCTCATGCATTTATTAGAAACTAACAAATACTTATCACACTAATTAGCCCTACCATGCAAAAAGAAGAGAATAAAAGCCAAATCATAGTAGCTAAAGGATGAGAGTCTAACCATGTAATATATATATATATATATATAAGATTCCTTTTCAACGAATGTGCTTACAACATTTGGGCGAATGGTGGTCGTCAATTTCCTAAGCTTAGAATTATTGATTTATTTAGCAATGAGCCGTTTTGTTGAAAAATATAAAGATAAAAAGAATATAAAAAATAAGTAACATAAAAAATAATTTTTGTATCTTTATCTTTAACAAATTGATTTGATGATTAAAATGATTATTTAATAGGTAAAATAATAATTATAAAAATATGATAAATATTATATAAATTATATAAATAAAATAAATTTGGGAAGAGACTTATCGTACAAATTAGCAAATGATCCGAACCCCACCCCTGCCCCCCATTACGCTGCACTGCAACACCCTCTAAGCCGAATTGTTCTTTTCTTGAGGTACTGGCATACATTGGAGGGTTTTGGAAAGAGACCCGTTATCCCGCACTCCAACGTTTTTAGTCTCTCTGATACTCGCTGTGGTACGATTGATGGTATTGATGGAGCAACTACTATTGTAGATAGTATTGTGTTAAATGATGATCTCACTCGCTGCCTTAGATTCGAAACATATCCATAAGATCCTCCTATTTATATAGATCCAATAATGATACTGTTACAGGCGGTAGGGTATAGTTTACAAGAAAAGTTATCATCACCCCCGACATGTGTAATATTTAACCAAACTTAGTTAAATTATACCATCTTTCTTATTTAATAATTATTGTATGTTACACTAATTTTCATATTTAGTAATATTTAATAATAAATAAATTATATAAATCTCTCAAGAATTTTATTTAAATTATATAATTTTTTTTGTATTTTCAAAATATATACAGAGTTTTTATGAAACAAAAAATACAAAAAGTTATGTTATATTTAAGTTTAATTTTAAACATTTTGAGTAAAATACCCCTTAGTACGTAGCCTCTCATATTTTTTTAATGGAGGATATTTTAGTAAAAAATGTAAAATTATAGTAAAGTGTATATTTTAAAAATAAAAGGAAGGTTTGTATAATTTTAACAAAATTTAGGAATAATTTATATAATTTACTCTTTATTATTGTATCATAACTAAGAAACATAATATTTTTGGATTCACATATCATCACTCATCCAAATTGAGTGACTAAGAACACCATATTCTTTAGTTATGATACAACAAGTATTAAATATAAAATAATATTTCATTAGATAATTGCTTAAAATATTAACTTATTTGATAATTAAAAACCTTTAAAATAATTAATTTGATTTTTTAGTAATTAATGAGTATAATTATAGTAATAAATCTATTAAAATAGAGAAAATATTATTTTATATTTAATAGTTATTGTATTATAACTAAAAAATATTATGTTCCCAAATTCATAATAACATCACTCTACTTGAATTATAATATAATTAATTAATTAATTTAAAGGGCAACTAGCCATGAGATGAGATGAAGTTTTTGCAAGAATATGTATGATTTTATATAGTTTGAATCATCTATAATTTTTTTATTATAAAGTTCTTGTACAGTTGGCGAGTGAACAAAGAACAAAAGAAGTGAGAGGAAAAAAGAAGAAATAGATTTTATATATACTTTGACTCTTTGAGTCACTTTTTCTGAACTTGACAAGAACTAATAAAGAGATCTAAACGATCCTTACACATTCTTATATGCTTATATTTTTCAAAGAAATTAATTATAAAATTAATGCAAGTGTACATTTGCAAGAATTTGACTATTTTATTGGTTAGGAAATTACACCCAGCTAGCTAGCATGCATGAAAAAGACAATGGTTATTGACAACTCTGATTATTTTCAAATTTGTTGAAACCTTCTTTATTTGTCTTTAATAAATTGCAATAATATCCCATAAAATTGATCAAAGTTACATTTAATGCTCCTTTTATTTCAAAAATATTATCTAATTTTTCTTGACATTTGATATATACTATAAATTGACTGCCATCATATCCTCTACTACTATGACATGGACAGTCCTGGATTGTTCAAATACAATCTGAACAATCCAAATTTTTTTGTTTATTTCAATTTTTTTTAATGAAGCAAGATATAGAATAAAAACAATTTTCCAAACTGCAGACTTCAAAAAAAATGATGATAAAAAAATTAAATTGAAATTTAGACTATCCATATACAATCTAGACAATTCAAATCATGTGCTTCTCTGTTGTTAGCCCGACCCTCTTCGCTCGAATTTATTTTAAGTCTCTGCACAATATATCTCCTTCCTAAACATATAAAGAATAAATTCACATTATCAAGTCAAAGTTTAACGTCAATATGCTCATATTGCATAAGAAGTTAACTTCATTGATACAAAGTATATTAGTGAGGGATTTTTGTAATATATATTAAATGCCATGAGAGTCTGTCAATATTTTTGAAACAAAAGAGCAATTATCAATGTGTGATTTAACTAAACTTTAGGAAAAGTTAGTGAAATTTTCTCTATGATTCCCCCCCCCCCCCAAACTTTACATCTATGATTTTGAAAGATGGTATTTTTCATTATTTATTCTTTATGATCCTCTTGCTTCACAACGTTATTAACATTATTTTGTATGGACTTCAGAAAATTAACCAAAAGATTAAGAAAATGTTGCTTTAATTTCCCCTCAATTTCGCATTAGAACTTTTAGTAGAGTTCTTGCCGAAAAAACAAAAGTCAAAGTTAGCATTTCATCAAAATAATAATAAAAAAGTTAATTACTACATTAATTGTGTATAAGAATTGTTCTGTTTTAACCAAGGAAAAAACAATTGTACTGTTCTATATGTTGGTTAGGATATATAGAGGGCAGCAATGCGTGCTTATGAATATAAGACAAAAGTTTGAGATCTTATAAATTTTTTTTAATGCAACAGGTTTTCTAGTTTGTTAAATTAATTTCAAATTTATTGAAATCTTATGAATTTTCCCATTATTTAAGAACATTTAAGATTTTAAAGATTGAAGATTTTTTGTACTGAATTGCAAATTTTCTTACATCCTTCTATCACGTGTAATTGCTTATTCTCTCAGATCCCTTTTTCTTCACAATTTCATAGAATTTGGTTTCATTTCAGAAAATGAACCCAAAAAAATTGAGAAAATGTTGCTTCAATTTGCCCCTCAATTTTATCAAATATTAGAGGAAAATATACAGAGAAAAAATATAGCAAATCATTATTCTTTGCAGGTGATAGATCGGTATAGCCTTCACCAAGTATCATGAATAATCAGTTTATCGTCTTACTTGGGTTTGAAGGTCAATTTTCAATGTTTATAATAAGTCTTCATAGTACTGCTACGTCATATTTGGGGTTTGAAGTTTCAATGTTTAACAATTGCCACAGCATCGTCAGTCTCAAGAATACGACACCTTTTCAAATTTTATAATTTTTCTATAAAAGAAAGGTTTCTATTCGGACGTGTTTGGCGTACAGATACTTGTCCAAAAAGCCATGCGCGATCTGTCCCTCTTGGAAAGTCGTACAATATTTAGTACACTAGGGTAAATTAGGCTTGTTCACCCCAGTATTAGGGATACATAAGTTCAGACTATAAAAGTCACTAACAAATAAAATGACGTAGCTGCAAAATACTAAAAACTCATAATCAAATACGTCATGGACTCAGATAAATATCATAAATAAAATATTTTAGTTCTCCTCTAAGTAGAAATTACAAATTGCATAATTAACAGATAGTTAGAACTTCTTTTATATTGTCAAGAAAAAAAAGGAAAAACCCGAAAAACAAAAGAGCCTCAATGATAACGTAAGTATATGGTATGGTAGATTTGTAGTTTGGGCAGCTAAAAATCAAAAGACTTTTATGTGTTGCGGCGTGTTAAAAATTATAAATAATTAAAGACAAAACTTAGATATAAAATTCTTTATATATATTAGTTATTATGTTTTTTAATAAAAAAAATTAACATTTGAGAGCATTTTTTAGAAAAAGAGTAAATCATATAATATTATGATGTAAGAAATATCTACAGATAATAAAAATTCGGCTTGATTAGTTTTCTGAATGAAGTGATTCTTTGCATGTATAAAGAGCAAAAATTATTTTTAAAACTTTAAAATAAATTAGCATTAACAAATTTGGTCGATCAACGAAATTGAGATTAGATACAAGAAGTCTGTGGGGACTTCAAAATTTTTTCAATATTTATCGTGGAGTTTCCTTGAGTTGTGACCAGTTTTAGTCAATACATACATTGTAAATTCCGAGAAGATATTCTTGACTTACAACTCACGGGCATGAAATTAAATATTTGATAACCGCCGACAATAAGCGAGGACCAGTCTCTGGTTGAGTATGCGAACCAATCTGATAAGGAAGCCGATTAGATTTGATCCTTTAACCAGTGGAACATGATCAAATTTTTTTCGATTTGATCTTTTAATTTTGTATAGTTATCTTTCTTTTGTTACATTCATCAATAAAATTTTAGAACACTAAAAAAGAAATTAAGAAACCATTATTTAATATTATAAAGAGTTTAACATTTTAAAATATTAAATAAAGTTAAAAAAATAAATATGATACAAATTAAAAATTACAGGACGAAATTGAATTTGGGTTAGTAGAAGACTACAATATTTAAATATTTCAATAACAAATGGAAAAAAAACTAATACAAACGATAGAATAATATTTATAAAAAAGTTAGAATAATATTAAAATCTTCAATTCATTAAATTGAAATAATACTTTTAGTTCATTATTAAATATTTCCATAAAAACATTTAAAACTTAATACTAAAATATTTTTTAGTCTAAGTAAATATGATATTAGAGATAAAATTCCTATATTTATAAGTTTGAAGCAAAATAATACTTATATTCAATCTACATAACCTCCCCTCCCTTCTCCTTCATTAACCTCCTCTCTCCTTTCCTCCGTTGAACCAAACGGACCTTCCAAGTATAATTAATAGATAACTTTCATAAAGCTTCTTCGGGTGAAATTAACTATGACATGATATGTACGGACATGCCCACGTTTTTCGTAGAAAATAACTGTGCATTAAACTAGTGCACAGTAAGAATGTTTGCTTGGGGCTAGCCATTGGGTGTACACTTAAGAATTTCGCTGTTCTACAGGTTATACACGAAATAGTGAAATACAACACAGTTGGCATGCTTCAATAAGACTATGCTTGAGATCTTTTAACTTTCTTGTACGTTAATTTACTTTCAAATGTGTTGAAACCTTATTTTATTTCAACTTTCCGACGTTAATATAGCAAAAAAATAAAAAAAAATGATTCAAACATTCCGTCGTCAAAATATTTTTTTCATATATTTAAAATTTTATTTTTTATATATTTTTTTATTAATCGATCACGATAAAAAAATGACTCAAACGCTTCGTCGCCAAAACTTTTTTTTATATATTTAAAATTTTATTTTTTATTTTTTTTATTAATGAAAATGTTGCGATTCTTTTTTTTTTGAATTAGGTTGCTGCATCTCAGATGCCGCAACTCAATTTATAATTTTTTATTTATATTTAATTTATTTATATTTTTTAATTTTTTAAAAAATAAATTTAAATTTAATATATTTATTATTAAATTCGAAAATATCTATAAAAGTGTAAAATAAATTTTTTATTTTTTTAGTTTTAATTATAATTGGAATTATTTTAATTAATTTTAAAATATATAATTTATTATTATTATTATTATTTCAACATTTTGAATTTTTTCATTTCAAATAAATTATTAGATTTATTATTTTTTAAAAAAATTGAATTGAATTATTTTTATTTTTCATCTAATTTTTAAATTTAAATTTTCTATATTTATTTCATCTAAATTTTTTAATTTCTTCATTTAAATCAATTATAGAATTTAAATTTTTTTTACAAAATTTTGAATTTAAAATTTTAATTCTTTTTAGTTATTATATATATAGATACATATTAATTTGTCAACTTTTTCAAAATCTTTAATTTCTAGTCCTTGAATGTTTTATATTTTTGGGATGAAAAAAAAATTGCAATTGTAGGTTTCTTTTTTTTAATTTTTTGGATACACAATATTTCTTTTTCTTACTTCATCTTTCGCATTGAAAGAACAGAAAAAAAAATTAATATGATTTAACTTCAAACCCATTTGAATGTAGCCGATAACAACGAAACCAATGAATTAATGTGTATTCAAATCATAAGAACTAGTAATCGATAATATGCTTATATTGATGACGTTATAGACATTCAAGAATTGGAAATTAAAGATTTTAAAAAAGTTAACGAATTAATATATATAATAATTATAAAAGAATTAAAATTTTAAATTCAAAATTTTGTAAAAGATTTTTAAATTCTGTAATTTATTTAAATGGAGAAATTAAAAAATTGGATGAAATAAATATAGAAAATTTAAATTTAAAAATTAGATGATAAATAAAAATGAAAATAAAAATAAAAATAATTCAATTCAATTTTTTAAAAAAATAATAAATCTAATAATTTATTTGAAATGAAAAAAAATAAAATGTTGAAGAAATAATCATAATAATAAATTATATATTTTAAAATTAATTAAAATAATTTCAATTATAATTAAAACTAAAAAATAAAAATTTTAATTTATACTTTTATAGATAATTTTCAAATTTAATAATAAATATATTAAATTTAAATTGATTTTTAAAAAAATTAAAAAATATAAATAAATTAAATACAAATAAAAGATTATAAATTGAGTCGTGGCATCTTCCAAAAAAATAAAAATAAAAATGGGTCACTGCATCTTAGATGCCACGACCCATTAATAAAAAAAATAAAAAATAAAATTTGAAGTATATAAGAAAAAAGTTTTAGCGGCGGAACGTTTGGGTTATTTTCTTTTTTTTTTTTTGTCATATTAACGTCAAAAAACAATTTTATTTCCCCCACATTTATTTCTATAATTTTGAAGATGAAATGTTAATTGTTTATTCTCTATGGTTCCCTTGCCACACCAACTTCGTAGATTTTCAAATAAACTGTAGAAAATTAACCAAGCTAAGAAAATATTGTTTCAATTTCCCCTCGATTTCGCATTACAACTTTTAGTCAAAGTTAGCATATTTATCAAAATTACAATAAATAAAAGTTTACCATATTAATCATGTGTAAAAATTACAGTGTTTTCAACCCAAAAATAAAAAAAGAATTGCGTTGTTCTATTGACGAGGACTTACAACCCAACAATGCATGATGATGACTATACATAAGGCCATACTCTGAGATCTTTTTAATTTGTTAATGATTAACTTATTGAAGCCTTCGGAACTTTTTCCCCATCATTTAGGCATATCTTAGATTTTAAAGATAAAAGGACTTTTAATGAATTTTAGATTTTTTTTACCGTGTAAAATTGGTAGCCCATGGAATTTTGTTTTCCTATGTTGCATATTCTAATAATTCATTTTATTAAAGTAAATTAAGAGATGTGTCTTGTTAAGTCTCTTTGATTATGTGATAAGAGACAAATTTCATTGACTATGGAGTGTTATAAAGTAAAAGCATTTACGTTTAAATGGCAAATAGATCCTTGTCCTTGGTTATGTGACATTTAGTTATTTGATGGAGGTATTAAATTAAGTTTCGCCTAGTATATATAAATTGATCATTTTCCCATCCGTTAGGTTATCACTTCGTATTCATCAAACTATGTGCTAAATTATTGGAGAGGGTTAGGAAGGAAAATTTGATTTGTTTTTCCAAAGGCTATGACTTCTTTAGCCATGAATTTTGAACTTGCTACTTATGGGTACAAATTATATGATTTTAAGCTCCTATTTTATGACATATTGCCTTAATTCATGTTTGATTAAAGATGAGAAAAAAATTTGCTTACACTTGCCTCCATCAGTCATGTTTAATTTGGTTTCATAGCGGAAAATTAATCTAAAATATAAGGTTTTGAATGTTTATAACAAGTTTGTTTGCTAATAGAAGAAGTGCGAGACTTATCAAATTTTATAATTTTTCCATTAAAGAAAAGTTTTTTATTTATGGAAGTTTTACAGCTTAATTAAACGTCGTTGACGTACAGACACTTTTCCATGCATCCACCATTGCTTTTTGAAAATTGACAGACCAAAACTCAAAGAAAGGCTCTTATTATGAACGAAAATGTTGCATGATATACTAATATGTCTCCCTTTAGGGCAAGTTTCAATCAACGGAACCAATTTAGTTAGGTAACTCAAGATTTTATTTAATTGATTTAATGAATTGAGGTCACATTTGGTTTGAGGTAGTGCGAAGTAAGGAAAAGGACAGCGAGAACGAATAGGCAAATTTTTAACTAAATTAATTCAATTCAATTTTGGTTAGTTTGAATTAGATTAGATGATTCAATTTTTGTGAAAAAAAATGTAATATTAAGATTCAACATTATTGTTCTTTTTTTTCAACTCAATCATGAAAATAAATATCTTCAATAATAAAATTCACATTAAGAGTAATTCAACAATTTTTAAATTTAAACTAACTATAAACAAGTCAAGAATTTTTAAAATTAGTGTTGAATATTAGATATTTTATTAATTATGAATTATGATTAGTATAAAATATAAGTTTTAGTATTATATAATTGCAACTGTTGGTTCTATTTGGTTTCAATGTCTCATATAGACATCTAATAATAACCAAACTAGTAAGACAAATCTGCCAAATTTTCATCCAATTGATCCCGTTAATTATTTACTCACTTTTGATTAGATCAATTAGGTTTTGTTGAATTGGAATTGGATCTAATTAAATTTGCTCAACTCTACTGCCTTCTCACTACCCAATAGTGGCCATCAACTTGTTCAAAATTAAAAATAAAAGACAGTGGCCATTACTTCTTCCAAACCTTTGAGGATCAGGGTGAAATTTGAAGACATAGTCAATGTCTGTCTCTCTATCTCTCTCTCACCCCAATTTTGGATTACTATTTTTTGTTTTTTGTTTTTATATTTGTCATCCATCATCCATGCCATACATATATATATATATATATATATGTGTGTGTGTGTGTGTGTGTGTGTACCAGTTGAAATGTAAATAATGTTTCATGCCTTTCCTTTTTTGTTAGAAACCTATCATGTGATCAATTTTCTATTTAGGCTTTCTATTGATTTGTTTGTGGTTTATATTTTTATTTTTCTCAATATATCTCCTTCCTATATAGCATATAATTAATTATATTTTTTAACACCTCTTGATTGAATTCATATTTCAAAATTTGTACATATATCACATTATGACAAGGATGATGGACAACAAAAGAAACAAAAATGTTTTTTGGGCCAGTAAACAAACAAGATGTTGAGAGTTACCTACTATATATGAATTACCTATACGGTATTGATGAGGGGGAGGATGATAATGATCGATGATCAGAGCTATGACGCTTCTCCCCATGCCATATGATAATAATAAAAGGGTAAATTATTTGTTTGGGAAATTAGTTGGACTGTGGTGGAAGATGAGTCTATGATAGCATTTGCCGTTTTGGTTGCATGCATGCAATCATTCTCTAATATTGCACTTGATCTTGACCTATGTATATTAAATTGGACAAGTCAACAAAAGTTTGTAGTACGTACAAAACTATTTTTATATAATTGTAAATTTAGCATTACAGTTCTGTTATATTTACAAAAGAAGTTCAATTTACGTAACCCAAATTTATTTCAAATGTTTGCAAATAATTTCTCAAACTCTTTTCACATAAGTTATATGCAATCTGAAAATTCTCGCAAAAACCATAAGTACCATCTTAATTGTTTATGGCCTAAATAAAAAGCTTAATTGTTTTGAAATCCTAAATAAGTATCTCATAGATAAAATTCAAAGGGATAGAGACAGAGAGAAGAGAAGAAGAATAATGAACAATGCTCATATTAGCTTATAATAATACATCGTTGATACATATATACAGCGTGAGAACCAAACCACCATTTATGACAAGTCTAACTATTTGAACGAAAATTACCACGTGGCATAACAACTATTTATCTCAAACCTTAACAGCCCTTCAAAACTCAAGAGTACCAAAAAAAGCCTTCAACTCTTAGTTTGTAATGCAAGCTATTGAATTGAGAGTTTGAGAAAGGCTTTGTCAATATGTTTGCCACTTGTTCCTTAGATGGTATGTGTTGCACATCAATTAAATCTTGCGGAACTCTCTCTAACAAAGTAGAGATCTATCTCAACATATTTAGTATTTGAATGAGTAATGGGATTTGCTTATAGTAACATTGCACTTAGGTTGTCATAATAAATTTTAGGAGCTCTTGTGACTAGTAACCCCAATTCCCTTAAACCACTATCAGAAAAAATGTGGACATACCTTATGTGATGCTTACAGTCCTTAGGGAGTACCCACTTTACGAATCTAGATGTATCCCATGCGTCAAGCAAGATCTTAGTCACAAGTGGGTGAACTTTCCCTTCTTGCAATTTTGGAGTGGTTACTAGAGTCCTCCACTATTTTAATTATTACACATTCCAAATCTTTGAAACCTAGTGATGGTGCCTCAAGAGAACTATCAGAGAGAATTTAGAGATGGGGTAAATAAAAAATTAAAAAAATTAATTAGATGATAAAGAAATAGAAACAAACTAAATATAAATTTAAAATTAAATACATTTCGACGCATGTGAATTTGGTTCCTATCCTACCATTTTTCTAATCTCTACTCTCATGGCCTTGTGTTTCTCTTGTAACTAATATATGACTAAATAAATTGAGCACGATTATTTTTTTTAAAAATGTTAAAAAGAAATAATTAAAACATATTAATTACATGAACTCCTTTTGCAAATGTAATAGAATTGTAGAACTGAATTTAGTAATATATAAAATTAGTTTTGTCCATATATGCCCAAGATTTGTTGACTTGTCAAAGTTAACACAAGTCATGATCAAGGGCAATATTATAACATGGTTGCATGATCTATCATCTACAACACCTCTTGATAGAATTCGCAATCTAATAACAAAAGAGAGAGAGAGAGATATACATTGACTCAATGTAAAAATTTCACATCTTTTCTTTTTTTGGGTCTCTATAAAATTCTCCTTTGATTTTCACAGGTTTGGAGAAAGAGATGACCACTTTTTTTTTTCTTAACTTTTGGACAAGAGGGCCACTTTTACTTTCAATTTGTGTCCCACTCTTTTTCCCATCTCTTGCAACATTTCAAGTTCACAGGTACGAGCCTTTCTTCTGGGGGGTTTGGTCTTCATCAGCTAAGAACTTACGGCCCCTATAATATTGGGTTAATTTTTTCCCAAATCCTGCGTGGGAGGGCTACTTCTCTGTGTATGCAAAATTGCCATTTACAAAATTGGCAGATACATGAGTCTCCCGACGTCAAAGATGTTTAAGTTGGACAAATTATAAAATGTGACTTGTTACAAACATTGAAAACTAGTTTCAAACCAAAATATCTTTAAGACCTTATATGTACGTAAATGTTCAAAAATTTTCATAAATTTGTAATTAAGTTAACAAATTGGAAGATTTAAACCTTCAGCTCAAAAACTCTGCTCAAATGACACCTCTCTTAAACTTAAATGTTAGAAAAACTTGATGTATCTGGATTTGATCCTACTTTACTTTTTTCCTCTTTCAATTTTCAAAGTTTTATGCTTCATTTGTAACGAAAAAAAAAAACTTCCAAATTAGTCTTATAGATACATCATCACGCATTGCTGTGCTGTACATCTTAATTAACCAATAAAACAGTGCAATTCTTTTGCGCAATTAATGTGGTTTTTTTTTTTAGTTCATTCTAAACTCAAACTTTGACTATATGTTGTAATGTCTAATTGAGGGGAAATTATATTGAAACAATACTTTCTTAGTCTCTTATGGTTAAATTTCTGAAGGCCATATGAAATAAAATCCACGAACTGGTGAAGCAAGGATATCATAGAATAAACGAATGAACATGTCGTCTTCAAAATCATAGAAGTAGATGCGGGAAGAAAATTAACTTAATGTACAAGGAACTTAAAAGCACCTAGTCATAGTCTTTATTCATGCATGCTAGCCGTGCTGTATTTCCTATATAAGCCGTAGAACAATTAGTGCAATTTTAAGTGTACACACTACCACAGTTTCGGTGGTACGTAATTTCCCTACTCCTGTCAGACAGGAATAACAATATTTTGCAGACAGGAAGACGATGTCAAAACAAGTGAGAATTTCCTAGTCCTTTCAGAGAGACTAATAGCAATATGATGGAGACCTGCTAAACATTGAAATCCTTCAAACCCCAAGTAAGACGCGATTTTAGCAGAGATAGGTTACTTGCTGATGGCTACCTAGCTTCAAAGGAAATGGAATAGAACTACTACTTTTTCTTTCCTGTAATACTTGAGGAAGTTTCCCAATAAAAATCCTCTCAATACACAATTTTTAATTTGGTAATTTATCTTGTCTAATTTTGATAAATATGCTTTTCGGCCAAGAGCTTATGGGAAAATATGGTGTTATAACTTTGGTTGACAACTGTAATGCGAAATTGAGGGAAAATTTAAGCAATATTTTCTTAATCTGGTTTACTGAAATCCATATGAAATAAAATCAACAAGCTGTGAAAAAAGGGGATTACAATAAAACATGTCATCTTGAAAATCATAGAAGTAATTGCAGCTAATAAAAATAAAAATAAAAATAATAAGTAGTTTCCCTTTCAACAAATTTGAAAGTAACTTAAGTCATACGAGAAATAATAAATTAAAAGATCTCAACCATAGTCTTATCCATGCCCGCTAACTGTATAGTGCAATTCTCAAGTGTAAACACCGAAAAGCTGGCTAGCCCCAAGCAAGACATTCTTAAGGTGCATTAATTCCACAGTTATCTTCTACGAAAAATCTGAGCACGTAACATGCATCACATGTCATAGCTAGTTTACCCCAAAGAAGAAGCTATATGAAATGTTCATTAATTATAACTTAATTCAGGAATCAAAACTGATGTATTTTCCAATTTGAATATATTTTCTTGGAAATTATCATCGCACTACTTGTAAAAGCAAAACCAATGGGTATGGAAATGAAGATTAATTGAAGCACCAGGTCTTGGATCTATATAAATAAAGGTGGCCAGAGATCATCATCACACAATATAATCTAACAGCAGTAGCTAGTTGCTTCATCAATCCCATATCTCATAATCACAATGAGTTTCAATGGTATAAACAATGGACAGAATGGATGGCAGCGTAAGCGGCCTCCCTGCAAAGACCCTCCCGAAACCCTCCAAGGGACAGGAATCCCCCACCAGATCGGCAATTCCGACAGCGTAATTAATTCTTTGAAAGGGAGCATTTCTATTAGTTGGTCAAAGTCTCAACCTTCAGTTACTATGATTTGGTTTAATTTCTCTTCTGTGAGTGTATTAGGGTTAATCAATTAGTGTAATATGTTTCTGGTGTATTTGTTTCAAATAATAGGTTGAGCTAGTCGTCTCTACTAGTTATTAATAAATCTATATCTAAGTTTAAAATGTATTGTCAAAAAATAAAATAGTAGTGTCATAGTAGAAATATATCAATCTAGTGTAGCTTTTCTTTTTTTCTTTTTTACTCAAAATTCAACCTATAAATTAGTTATATGCAAGTGAGGCTAATGACCTGCGTAGGTGTAAGTCTGAACTATTTGTTAACTTACTTATCTCTTTAACGTGGTTATCTCATATCTCATGCCATTTCTACTTCTACATAGCACAATGAGTTTCAATGAGACTCAAAATATTGGAGTGCAACATAATCACAGCAAAAATTATACCTTTGCCGGTGACTGTGAATTCACCCCCAAACGTCTAATTTTCAATGGTGATTATGAAATGTTGCCCCTAAAGTTTGAATTTTGGTGGTGACAAAAGTAAGACATTTTATGTCCCATAAGACTCTTGGTGGTGAAAAGTTAAGGGTTAGCATTTAGGACCTAATTAATTGGAATATCCAAGCTTGACATAAAATTTTAAGGTCTATATTTGATAATTATACCTGAAAATTGAGTTTGGACAATTTTTTATGTTAACTTTAAAAATTGTCCAATTCAGCCAAGTTTAAACAAACACACACATATCATTAATTTACATCTTTAATCTCCAAAATCTCAGTTCAAAATTTTAATTATGGTTATCCTTTGGCCCATAGTGCTTAAATTTATGTAAATTATGAGAGTTTAAGTATATGTGTTATTATTAGGGGTAAACTCTACTTGAACTTCACCCAACCCAAAATTTGTCCACTCGGGGTGCATATGCTTTTTGTTTATTTATTATTATTATTATTATTAGTATAAATTAGTCATAATTATAAATATTTACCATGATCTTTTTTCTTTCAGTTATAGCATGTCGTCCCAATCTTTGAAAAGTCGAAACTCACCTCTAATTTTTTAGCCCAAATTCATTATGCACATCATTGTTAAAATTATACTCCCCTTATTTACCCCCACAGCATCATACTCTGAATCAAGCAAAAAAGACAATTCTTGCTCAATAACTCTAACTTTGGTTTACGCTTGGCAGTCAAGGACTCTTTCTACTTGGAAAAGGCCCTTGCTTTAATTGAATGCATTCCCAAAATTTGATTGAATGTGTAATACCTAGATCTCTTTTTTCTCTCTTTTTTTGGTTTGCATGGTTCTTAGTTTTTCTTGACTAATACTATGTTCAAGTTGACTACCTAAGGTTTTCACTTGATTACCTTTAGGTTTTCAGTTAACTCAAAAGTGTTTTCTTAAGTTTTCATTTTTCTCAAATTTCCAATTTCAAGAACTCAAAATAGTTTGAAGTAGTTCAAATTAGTTTCAGATAACTAAAAACTCCTAATTTTGCTTACATTTTCCTTAGAAATAAATTCTTATTTCCCTGTGCCCAATTTGTACCAAAATTAGTAGTATTTAAGTTTCATATGTTAACTTTCTTATATCCAAATTTCAACTCCAAACTTCTATGTTGGTATCTTAACTATCTATATTTTCAATGTTGTTCTATTTATTCTAGTTGCTCATGATTTTAGTACTCATAGGGCGATCAAACCTTCTTGAAAAATTATGAGACTCTCTAAACTTTATTATTAATATCTTAACTTCTATGTAAAGGAATTTGAAGTACAAAATCACTCATTTGATTGCTCAACTAATCCTATCTTGACAATTGTTTTGGTTGGACCTGAAATTGTTGTTTATTTTGGCTTTCACTAAGGCTATCTGTACATCACCTAGAATCATAAAATTCCCCAGATCTAAGGAGGCATATGTCAAGTACATTGTGGCCAAATTTGAGGTAAAAAAAAAGACTCGTTTGATTCCTCAACTGACTAGATTTCCTAAGTTGCCTTGTTTCCATTCCAAGTATGTTCATACACTATTTTGGGCATAATTAAGCTAGCAAATTAGGTTAAAAAATTATAAAACTCTCTAAATCCCATCCTAAAGGTCTTAACTAAGTGTCACCCAAATTTCATACAAAAATTCCATGATTTTATTCTCCAACTTATCAAATTCTCAAAACTACCCTATTTTAGCAACTAGTACAAACATACACTGATCGAACCATAGTTTATCTAGTTACCCTTATCTAATTGTGATGAAATTTTTTAGAGCATATGCTACATGTCTCTTCTAAATTCTATACAAGTTTCAAGGCAAATGGAGGTTCATTTGTTACCTAAGTTACAAAACCAATTACACATGTTCCAAAATTGTCTTTCCCTCAATAACACAACATTTTCATCAACTTTACATAATTTTTACACATACTTAAACCATATAATTTTCACATGAAATTCTTCCCACATAACCATATACATTTTCAGTACAAACTATAAAAATTTTAGCTACTAGATCATCACTTATATGCATATAAAATTATCGACAACCAAAATGAACATGCTAACCATTTCAAAACATATATGAAGGGATTGTTTTATTACATTTACATTCCTAATATGCACAATACACCAAACTAAAAATATTTAAATGGTTGTACCACAACTATTTAAATTAAAATATCACTCCACACCCCTTCATGAAGCTTCATTCTTATCACTTGGTTGCTAGTAAAACAATATAATGATTATAAGGTGATCAATCTCAATTGTTAGCAAGCTTTTCATAAATATTCATGTCAAAGTATGAGTACTTCTATTTTTTCAAAATAAGAAATCTCTTTCATAGCATATCAAAATGTTTATTCAGAAAACATGGTATGAAAACTATTAAACGTTGCTATGAATCTACCTCACACTTATTGAGAGTGTCTCAGATATGAATTGCAAACTAGTAGATAAAGTGCATCTCATCTAGCCTACACTCATTGAATATATCTTGCACATAAAGTGCCTCTTAACCTTGCCAAGATGAGTATTCTATTGGCCAAGGGGGAGAAATTATTGGCTTCTTCCTACCTCCTCTTCTCATGTAAGGCATGCATCTAACTAGATTTATCTCATCATACATGATAATTATATTGAACCATCTCACATGCTAGGCATATATCTTACTAGATTGAACTCATAAAAGCATCACAATCAGATTAAATCATTGTTTAACATAATTTAAAATTTAAAGGAGATGCACTTGTAGCTCATCATTCTTGGCAAGCTATCTACCTCAATCCTCAATAGGTTCTTATTAAACACTTAGGAAGTCCTTTTTCCTTTCCTAGATTCTTTCTTCTTCTTATCAATCACTTCACTTCCTTCTTCCAAAGAGAGCTATCTATGGCATTGTGAAAATGTTCCTAATTTACAACAAAACCTATAATATCTACCATTTTAATATTAGGCTAGAAGGATATGAAAAATGATGAGAGGAAGTAAAAAGCTTAATTAACTGAGAAAAGAGACTCACAAATGATAAAAATCTAATTCAGAAATGACCAAAAAGAGTTCTCATAGTGTAATAGGGAAAAATTAAGAATTTAAATACTTAATAATATATTAAGAGATTAAGATAATTTTCATCATCATATGACTAAATAAGATTATTAGATCAACCAGAGTTGATAAAATTGGTCAAGACCTTAATTGTACGTAAACCAAGGTAACTAATGGCAAAAGTATAGATTGAGTTATTTTAAACCATTATGGATCTTGAATTTTTAATTTGAGTAAAAGACAACGTTAAATGATATATGGAGCAGAGTGGTCTAGAAAAGCAATATTAGAAAGCTAGAGCAGATAAAAAATGACTGTAAGGATAAAAGTGTCAGTTTAACTGTAAAACAAGAAAAATTAAGGATTTAAAAAATATAAGAATTGGCTTGAGAAATATATATTACTCATCATAATATTATGAAATAAGATTAGTAGATTAGCCAGATGAGTCTAGTTCGGTTAAATCCCTGATGGCATATAGTTTAGGAGTTTTGATTATGAGATTTGTTTAAGACTATTTTATGTCACACAAACCCTAAATAGATATTTTTAATGAAAAAGAGAGTGCAAAATTTGGTATGGAGCAATTGATTTCTAAAAAGACTAAAAAATGAGCTCAAATGAAGGAAATAAAATGTAAGGGTAGTCATTTATAAAAGTATAATCGAGTTATATATATATCATCCTCACTTTAGGATTGACTTTTAGCAGTAGATTTTAGCTTCCATTGTAGTGTGAAAGAGGGAGGAGAGAGAAGGGAAAGCAAGTTAAGAAAGATAAGGAAATATTCCAAAATTTACTATGCTATAGTTATGGAACTTTCTCCACTCCTCTTATTTCCTCCACTCCAAGAATAGCAAATTTTTGAATTCTCTTCCTAAAGTCATTTTCTATCCTCAATTCCCCCAAAAGTAGGCTACTAGGATGTATTAAAATGGATAAATTCAAATCTCTCAACTCCTCAATCAACTTTTGCTCCCTAAGCATCATCATTGTCATATAAATAGACTTCCTCCTCAACGTATCGGCGACAACATTCGCCTTCCCTAGATGATACTTTAAGGAGAAGTCATAATCTTTAAGAAATTCCATCCACCTTCTTTGCCTCATGTTCAACTCCTTTTAGTCAAACAAATACTTCAAACTCTTGTGGTTATTATACACCTCAAATTGTACACCATAGGGGCCTCCAAATCTTAAGGGCAAAAATCATAGTTACTAGGTCTAGGTCATGGGTGGGATAATTCTCCTTATAGGGCCTAAGTTTCCTAGAAGTATAGGCTATCACCCTATCTTGTTGCATCAAAACACAACCTAAACCCTTCTTAGATGCATCGCTATAAACCATAAAGGTCTCTTTAGGGTTAGGTATCAATAATACAAGTGCAGTGGTCAATCTATCCTTAAGTTCCTAAAATGCATTTTCACACTTGGTATCCCACACAAATGGTTAGTCCTTCCTAATCGACTTAGTTAAAGGCATGACTAACTAAAAAAATCCTTTAATGAACCTCTTATAGTAGTCGGCTAGACCTAGGAAACTATAGATTTCAGTCACTATCTTGAGTCTCTCCCAATTTAGCATCACTTCCACTTTACTAGGATCTACTGGTATCCCTTGTTTTGATATCACATGATGTAACACTTGGTTTTTGTAAAAACGATGGAAACAAGTCAGTTATAATAAAGAATCCTCTAAAACAAATGAGTTAAGACCAAATAAAATTAGGATAAAATTCTAAATAATATAAAATGAGGATCCAAGGCCTAAGATGCCCAGAAACTAAAGTTGGAGTGGCTAAATAAAATTAGATGAAAGGTAGTGGCATTTTCATAATTTTGAGTAATTTTTAGAAAACTCAAAGAAGGGATCTTTAAATGAAAAATTTGAGTTTTTTGGGGTTTTCAGAGGCCCTAAAAACTATAAGAACCCCTAGAATAGTTCAAACCCCTCTGGTTTATGTTTTAGAATGCCAGTTGACCTGATCTTTGATCGGTTTATTCGAGAAGGTTCTAAATCCAATTTGAGTGATTCCAAAGCCATTTTATAAGTTAGAAGACTTAAATTTTATGATAGAAAATATGGTTCTAAAAAAGAGGCTAAAATGAACCTAAATAGTAAGAGCCAAGAAAAGGGAACATAAATAGAATTTTTAAAAGGTACTTTAGTGACTTGGCCTCTTATATATCACGTTCTCTTCTCCCTCTCCACTTAGCTGACCTACTTTTTATCTCAAACCAAAGGAGAGTTCTACCAAGGGAGATGCACAAGGAGAAAGCCAAGGAAAAAGGAGAAAGCTTAGGAAAAGGTAAGAAAAATCATGGAATTTCTTGCTCCTTCCTTCATTAACTTCGTTCTCCTCCTTCTTCTCTTTCTTCCTATGGTTTTAGTGGTTAATTTGGGACCATTTTGGGACTTGTTCAGAAGGACAAAGTTAGGATTTGAAGGAGAAGCTTGTAGCAAGTGGAAGAGCTCTTGAAAAGGCTAAGAAACAAGGTAAACTTCATGGCTTTTCTTACTTCCTTCTCTTTGTTCCTCCATGGGTATATTTTGGCCAAGCATAGAACACATAAGAGGGAGTAAGTTTATAACTAAAACCAAGCATGAAGCCTAGGTTTTAGAGCATGAGAAACAAGTATATGTAAAGAAATTCCAAAGAGAAGCATTAGAAATCAAGTTACCAAAACCTAGGGATTTTGTTGCACCTTGATATGTATCAAGTTTACTAGCAGTAATTTTAGTTGTCTAAGAGTGTATATGAGTTCTCAAGACACCTAAGAAGTCTCGCATGTGCCAATTCCCTAAAGAAAAGTTGCAAAATCCATGGGTGCTCCTAGGCTTGCATAATCTCGGTCAAGAGCATCTCATACACCTTGGGAGTGTTTTAAATTTTTTTAAGGCTAGAAAAGGACTAAGTATGATAGATGAACATCAAAGGAAGCCTTGGAATAAATTTAGAAACCTTGGTTTGTGAGATGAAGGTGTAGGCTCCATTTTAAGACATAAAGAAGCAACTTGTACCTAGGCTCCTTGAAATGAATTTGTGATGACTCCAAGGAGTCTAAGGCAAGTCAAGAGACCTAGATAGAAGGAGAAATTTGAGTCAAGATCATGAATTCCAATAGTTGCTTCATTAGGTCTTGTATGGAACCATTATGGAGTCATATGGGAAAGTGAGTTTCCATGGAGTGTGTATAAAGCTAAAGGTTGTTCTTATGATTGAAATATGTCCTATTTGTTATGTCTAGGCTAAGAGAACTAAGTGCCACCTAGTTACAAGTGCTTCGCCAAAAAAGGGAAGAAGAATTAAAGGAAAAAGTGTGTGAATCTTGCTTTAAGGTAGCTCTCTAACCTTTCTCACATGCATTACTTGGATGTTTACTTGCCTTTGAGTGCTTGAATATATGTTTGAATTATGAGAAATATTTCTAGCCATTGCTTACATGTTATGGTACCATTATACTTCTTAAAATGTGTTTATGAATGCAAAGTGGCTTGAATGAGTTTGGTTATGCCAAAAGTCCCTTAGCATGGGTAAGAATGAGCCAAAAGTCCTTAAGAATGGGTGAGACAAAGCCAAAAGTTTCAAGAAGAGTGAGGCTAAGTCAAAAGTCCCTTGAAAGTAGGTGAGGTAAATCCAAAAGTCCCAAGGAAGATGAGTGAGGCTAGACCAATGCCCTTGAGAGCTTATATTTGCTATTTATGAGTTTGTATGACAAGGAAAATGATTTATATATATTCACAAGTAGCTTGAATGTCATACACGCATTCTTTGACATATATATACATCCATTGTGTATGTTTGAAAGGATTAAGAGCTATTGAAATTCTTTGAATCTCACTCTTCCCCCACAAATGTTTAACCATATCTAGACGAGCCAAGTGGACCAAGAAATGGAGGCCAACAACCTTGAAGACCAAGACTTTGATAATAGAGTAGTTAAATAGGCATTTTGATGATATATTGATGTCAAAATATGTAACCATGTGATGTATATATGATGTAGACCTTTGAGCAAGTTCAATTATATGTATACATGATGTACATAACCATTTTGGAAACATATGAATGAATGCATGAGTTTTTGCCACCTATATGCTATGATGTGTATGTGTAAAAATGCAAATGGCAAGGTGAGAATAAGCTCCATGGTGATTTCAGTCATTTGGCATGCTTTTATATGTTGTATTTATACTTTTGGATATGCCCAAGTGGCTATAGAATGAGAAGTGAGCTTTTTGGTACCTTAAGCACCCACCTTGAACTTCAAAATTGACCAAATTGTGACCTGAACCACAGTCTTACCAAATGGATGAGTTTTGCATGAAATTTGGCTAGCAAATAGATCTAATCTAAATCTTTTCACAGAGCTAAGGAGCACTTAATTTGGAGTTTTAGAGAATTTATTATGATTTTTTAAAGTTGGCCAAATTATGCAAAAATGGTATGTGCATTATTTATATGATCAGTTTACTTCTCTATGTTACATGTGGGCCAAATAAAGTCAAATGCTCATGAAATGTCATAGGCATAAACTAGACATCATAATATTTCCATAGCTACCAAGATCACTTCATTTGGAGCTCTGTAGAGGAAGAACCAAATTTTTAAAATTACAAGTCTTGGAGCTATCCTAGAAACGACCTGAGTTATTGTTCCATTGTTTTCCATGACT
This sequence comes from Erythrophleum ivorense, assembly GCA_026724425.1. Lineage (NCBI taxonomy): Eukaryota > Viridiplantae > Streptophyta > Magnoliopsida > Fabales > Fabaceae > Erythrophleum > Erythrophleum ivorense. The sequence goes on along the minus strand of JAIUCV010000030.1, from coordinate 3,087,821 downwards.
TAAATGCCATTAGTTTGGAATTATATTTAGTCATTAGTTAGCATCTAGAGATTTCCAAAAAGTTATCATATGCATGATTTTAATTTTTCTTAAATTAGTTATGAATTTTCAAATTTCATATCAGAAACTTATGACAGCAAACCCGAGAGCAACTTTGCTTATTCTTGAATTTTGGTTCCAAATCCGTGGATTATGAGATGAGTTGTGATGTCTATGACTTGAATGGATATGTTATGGATAATAAATTATATGGATGAGTTCATATGATCCCTAAAGCTATAAATCATGTATATGGCTTTCCAATTACGTAATTATCCATGTATAAAAGTATATGTTTCCTTACAAATGTGTTCCAATATGCTTGAGATGGGTTAGGATAGCCAATGTGATTATTATGTAAGGACTAAAAGGTTAAGGTATTACACATGAATTAAGAATTTAACCTCCTGCTACCAAAATTCGCGTTTACTTAACTTAACCTTCAAAATCTGAAAAACTATCATAAGATGCTCTTTATGCCCTTTACTACTCTTGGAGTAGACAAGGATATCATCAATGAATATTACCACAAACTTGTCAAGATAGGGCCTAAAGATCTTATTCATGTAATCCATAAAAATAGCAAGGGTATTGGTTAACCCAAAAGGCATGACTAGGAATTATAATGGTCATACCGAGTCCTAAAGGCTGTTTTAAGTACGTTTTCAACCTTGACTCTAAGTTAGTGGTATTTAGATCTAAAGTTAATTTTTGAAAAAACTGATGCTTCAGTTAATTGGTTAACCAAATCATCAATTATAGGGAAAGGGTATTTGTTTTTAATGGTCACTTAGTTTAATTGCCTATAATCGATATAAAGTCTAAGGCTACCATCCTTTTTCTTGACAAACAATATCGATGTTTCCCACAAAGATACATTTAGCCTAATGAACCATTTCTCAAGAAACTTCTCCAATTGGCGCTTCAACTCAACTAACTCAATAGGTGTCATTCTATATGAAGAGTTGGAGATTGGACCCGTACCAGGTACCAAATTAATATAGAACTCTAACTCTCTCTATGGAGGTAGTCTACTAAATTCTTTAGGAAAAACCTTAGGGAACTTCCTAATCACAAGCATATCTTCTAGCCCATCCTCCACTTCAACATGTAATGAAAAGAACACAAGATACCCTTAGCAATCACACTTAAGATACATCCTGGCTTAGGTGGTAGACACACAAGTAAACTCAGTTACAAGACAAGTTTCAGGTATATTAACAGGTAAGGAGACAGTCTTACAATTACAATCAAGTATCACATTATTAGCCGATAACGAGTCCATACTAATCATTACATCAAAGTCATACAAAGAGATACAAATCAGGTCAAGGGTAGTACAACAACTATCTAATTATACAATATAATTTAGGCAAACATCAAATGTAATCCTAGAATATCTAGTAGGGATGGAATACAAAAGGCTAATTTTAAGATCCAAATGCTTAACATAGTCATATGAAATAAATGAATGGGTTACACCTGAGTCCAACAATGTATCTACAATATGATTATGAACAAGAATAGTACCTTAGATCAGACGAAGGGATCTACTAGCCTTTTATTGCTTAAGTGTAAACACCCATCCTTGTGTAAGTGGTTTAACAGATGAAGCCAACTTTCTTGACATTGTCCAAGTCCATGCATAGTGTCCCAACTTCCCACAATTATAGCACATATGGCATGGTCTACTACCATGACTCTTCCTACACTTACCATAAACTGATGGAACACTCGGTAAGCTTTTCAAGGGTCCCATGTTCCTTTTTTAGGGACATTTCTTAGGGTTGGTCTCCTACCCTAAGAGCCACTACTACTACTGCTCCCCTTCTTACTTTTGCCCCTAAAGGGCTCCATGCCTCAGTCACATTTACCCTCTATGGTCTTCTTTCTTTGGGCCTCACTCTTCCCTCTCCGTCACCCTACACTTTTCCACAAATTCATTAAATCATGAATTTGGAGGGGTATAATCTTGTCTTTCAACTCTAATTTAAGACATCTTTCAAACTTATCAACTTTCAATGGCTCATCATCAAATCATCTCAGGTAGGAGGAGAAATAAGATAATTGGATGAACTTAGCTGCATATTGGTCCACGTTCATCTCTCCTTGTTCAAGGAAGTTGAATTCAGATTCCTTATCAGTCCTCACTAATGATGGGAAGTATTTTCCCTCAAAGGCAGTTTGAAAACTCTCCTAAGTCAAAGGTACCCTCCTTGAGGTCAGCAATCTAAAGGCACTCTACCACTAATTGTAACATCCGATTTTTGTAAAAATGACATAAATGAACTTGCTATAAAAGGAGGTCTCCTAAATAGAAAGATTTGAGGTCAAATAAAATTAGAGCAGTAATCTAGACCTCAAATAATGAAAATACAAGGCCTAAAGTGCCTTGAAAACAAAGCCAAAATAGCTAAACAAAAATTGACAGAAGCATAGTGACATTTTTGTAATTTCAGAAACTTTTTAGAAAATTCAAATGAGAGATCTTTAAATGGAAAAATTGAGTTCCCAGGGTTCTCAGAGGCTCTAAAACCTATAGGAACCCCTCAAATAGTTCAAACCCTTTCAGTGTTTTAAAACGTCAATTGATTCAAACTTTGACATCTTTGTTTAAGAAGGTTTTAAATCCAAATTAGATGAAACTGAAAGTATTTTATAAGTTAGAGAACCTAAATTTTATGATGGAAAATACAATTCTCAAAAAGGAGTTGAAATAAGTCCAAAAGGAAATAGCCAAGAAAAGAAGACAATAATGGAATTTTTAACAAGAATTTTAAAAAAGCCTTGCCTTATATTTCACGTCCTCTTCTCCTCCTCATTTTAATTGACATAGGATTTCCCTAAAACTAGAGGATAGACCAGCTTAAAGAGGCATCCAAGAAGGGAGCAAAGGAGGAAGGGAAAATTAGCAAAAAGATAAGAAAATTTCTAGTTTTTCATGCTCCTTTCTTTACCAAACTTGTGCTTCTCCCTCTCCTCTCTTTTCCTATGGGTTAATGGCTAATTTGGCAATTGGTTTATGACTAGTCTAGAGGAGAGAAATTAGAATTTGAGGGAGAAGCTAGAAGTATAAAAAAGCACCTTGGAAAACATTTGAAACAAGGTAAAAATCATGACTTCTCCTTGCACCTTCTTGTTGTTCTTTATGGAGGGAGGTTCGGCCAACCTTGAGCCCAATGAAATGAAATTCATAATTATACAATGAAAAAGAAAGTATGAGAAAGGAGGAAACATAGGTTTTAAGGTATGAAAGACAAGATTATGTAATGAAATTCAAAAGAAAGGCATTAGAATTTAAGTTAGCAAAGTTAGGGATTTTGTTGCACCTTAATATGTAGGAGACTTTTTAATGATAATTTGGGTTGTCTAAAAGTATGTATGAGTTCTCAAGACACCTAGGAAGTCTTACTAGTGCCATTTCCCTCAGGAAAAGCAAGCAAAGTCCATGGGTATACAAGCTTGCATAAGTCTCGGCCAAACCATGTCCATGCACTTAGGGAGAGTTTAATTCATTTTAAAGCTAGAAAGGGACTAAATATGATTAGTAAACATCAAAGGAAGCATTTGAATGAATTTAGAAAGCATGGTTTATGAGATGAAGGTGTAGGCTCTATTTTAAGATATAATAAAGCAACTAAGGTTTAGGCTCCTTGAAATGAAATTGTGATAACTCCATAAAATCTAAATGGAGTCAAGAGACTTAGATTGAAGAAGAAAATGGAGCCAAAATCATGAATTCCAAAAGTTGCTTCATTGTGTCTTGTATGGAATCATAATGGAGTCATAGAACAAAGTGGCCTTACATAGAGTTTGTATAGAGCTAGAGCTTACTTCAATGATGTAATTATGTCCTATCTGATGTGTCTAGGCTAAGAGAACCAAGTGCCACCTAATTGCATATGCTTGGCCGAAAAAGGGAAGAGGTATTAAAGAGAAAAGTGTAGTGTTCTTACTTCAAGGTAAGTCTGTAACCTTTCTCTCATGCATTGGTTGGATGTTTTCTTGTCATTGGGTGAATGTTTGAACTATGAGAAATGTTTCTAGCCATTCTTTACATGTATGGTACCATTATATTTCTTAAAATGAGTTTATGTATATAATATGGCTTAAATGGGCATAGTTACACTAAAAGTCCCTTAGCATGGGTGAGGATGAGCCAAAAGTCTTTAAGAATGGGTGAGACAAAGCCAAAAGTCTTAAGAAGAGTGAGGCTAAGTCAAAAGTCCCTTGAAAATGGGTGAGGCAAATCCAGAAGTCCCAAAGAAAATGGGTGAGACTAGATCAATGCCCTTGAGAGTGTATGTATAACATGTATGAGTTCCTATGACAAGGAAAATGCTTTATGTATGTTCACTAGTAGCTTAAATGCTATGCATGTATTGTTTGACATGTATATGCATCCATTATGTATGTTTGAAAGGGTAAAAAGCTATTGGGATTCTTTGAATCTCACTCTTCCCCATTTTTCATCTAACCATGTTTAGAGGAAGCTTAAGGAAGCAAAAATGAGAGCCAAGGAGTATGATTAGCTATACTTTGACAATAGCATAGCTTTGTGTAATGTCCGATTTTTATTAAAACAACAGAAACAGATACGTTTTCAAAGCAAGTCCTCTGAAATGAATTGGTTAAGGTCTAAAAAATTTAGAATAATAATTTAGACATAAAATAATGAATTTAGAAAGCCAGAGGTACCTTGAAATAGAGGCTAAAATGGCCAAATTAAAATTTACGAAATAGTTATGAAACATAATGGCATTTTTGTAATTTTGGGCAACTTTTAGAATTCTCATAGGAGGGATTTTTAAATGAAAGTTTTCAGTTCTCTGGGGTTCTCAGAGGCCCTAAAAAATCATGGGAAGCCTCGGGACAGTTAAAACTCCTCTGGTGTATGTTTTTTATGTCGGTTGATCCAAACTTTGACTCTTTCGTTCGAAAAGGTTTTAGCTCCAATTTAAGTAATTCCAAAAGCATTTTATAAAATTGGGAACTTAAATTTTATGATAGAAAAGACGGTTCTAAAAAAGGAGCTAAAATGAACTAGAAACGAAAATGCTAAGATGAAAGGATAAAATTAGAATTTTTAGAAAGTGGAACTTCTTGAAACATCTATAAGAATCACACCCCTTCTTCTCCTTTCTTCACTCACTTTATTCTGCCCAAAAACAAAGAGAGAGACAAGAAAATTTAGTCGCATAGGAGAGGGAAGAAAGGAAGGAGAAAAAGTAAGGAAAAGGTATGATTTTTCATGGATTTTCATGCTTTCTCTTTAGTAAACTTCTTTTCCTCCATCTTCCCTTCTTTTTTATAGTTTTATTGAAGTTTCGGATCTGTTTTGAGGGTAGAATAGAGAGGAAGTTTTCGAATTCAAGGAGAAGAAGCCAAGCAAGGTAGAAAACAAGCAAGGGAAACTAAGGAAACTAGGTATTTTGCCATTCTTGTACTTGATCTTCCTTGTTCCTCCTCTTATGCATGTTTTGCCCCATGTAAGACCAGCTAAGAGGGGTTGGATTTCTAGCTAAACCAAGGATGGATCTTAGGAAAATGAAGGAGGAGAACAAGAATATGCAAAGGAAACAATAAAATAACTATTAGATTTCAAGATAGAAAAGTTAGGGTTTCAAGTGTTCCTTTAAAATTCTGATTTGATTCAAGGATTTCTAGGCTTAAATGAGTGTTTGGATGAGCTCTTGAGATCCCTAAGAAGCTCTCACATACATCTTCCATTAAGAAAACAAAGCAAACTCACTTAGTGTCCTCTTGAAGCCTAGCCTTGGCCTAAGCTAGATGGAGCACCAAGAGGAAGTTTTAATTTGTTCCAAGCTTATTTTTGAGTTATATATGATGGAAGAGGATGAGAGGAAGCCTTGGGAAATTTTTAGAAGCCATAGATAGTGAGATGGTATCATAGGTTCCATATTATGGCTTAAAGAAGCAACACTTAGCTAGGCTCTTTAATTTGATTGTGTGATGACTCTAAGAGGCTTAAAAGGAGTCAAGAATCATAAATGAATGAAGAGAATGGAGTAAAGACCATGTTTCCATAGGGTTGCTTCATTAAGTGTATTATGGAACCAAAAAAGAGCCATATGACCTACCTAGCTTTTCTAATGAATGTGTTGCTCTAGAAATTGGTTCAAGAGTATAATTGGCTTCCATATGATGTGTCTAGGCCAAGAGAAACAAATCCCACCTTCTTGTGAGTGTGTGGCTATAGGAGAGGAATCAAATCCAAGAGGAAAAGTGTACTTATGTAACAAAGGTAGCTCTCTTTTCTTTCTCTCATGCATGAGTGGATGTTTATCTTATCTTTGAATATGTGTATATATGTGTTAAGCCATAAAAAAGTGTTCTAGCATGTATTCATATGCCATGGTGCGATAATGTTGTTTTATGCATTCAAATGATACTTTGTGACTTTGCTTGGATTTGTTTAAGTGTGGTAAAGCCAAGAACCCTTTAGCCATGACGAGGATGAGCTAAAAACCCTCAAGAATGGTTGAGACAAAGTTTAGAGTCTCCTAAGAGTAAGGCTTAGTTTAAGGCCTTTAAAATAAATGGTGAGGCAAGTTAAAATCCTTAAAGAGAATGGGTAAGGCTAATCCACTTACTTGGCAAACCTATGTATATTTTGTATGACTCATTGAATGCCAAGAATGCTTCTTGAATGATCACATACTTCATGATAGTCATGCATGCATTTCTAGACATAGATTTACATTGTTTATGTATGGTTGAAAGGGAGAAGAGCTATTGGGATTTCTAAAATCTCATTCTTTCCTATCTACATGTCTAACATGTCTAGGTGGACCAAGTGAGCTAAGAATTGGGAGCAACCAAGCTTTAAGGGGAAAGTTTGATAACCAAGTGTGTGAAAATGCCAATTTGTAGCCATATGGGTGGCATATGATGTAATCCATTATTGTATATGTTGTATGACTTCATGAACACATGTAAATATGTAAATATATCATGTACAAATGAGACTTAATACCATATGTATGATATAGTGCATTTTGGGCATTGAATAGTAAGACTTGGCATATGTATTCTTGTGTATATCTTAGGGTGGATGAGCAGGTTTGTAAAATTTGGGGTTGTGCACCTTTGAGACAAGTTTAGTAGACCATTTTGGTGCTTTTCCACATGCTTAAGTCACCATAGGAGCTATCGAACCAAATTTAACCCTCTTGAACCCCTTATGAGACATAAAAATGACTATTTTGCAACTAAATGTCAAGATCTGACCAAATGAACGAATTTTCTCATGAAATTTGGCATCATATAGATCTCATTTAGAGATTTTGAAGAAGCTAAAGACCAAATTATTTAGAGCTATGTGGAATTAATTATGATTTTTTAAAATTGGCATTTTTCTACTGAACTGATATAAACACTGTTCATATAGTCAGTTTTTTGTTCTGTCATTCAAGGGTCAAATGGTATCTAATACTCATTAAATTTTACATGTATAAACTTACATGACAAGCTTTTTGTGATCACTGAGATCACCCCAATTGGACATCTCAGCAGGGAGATATGAAATTTTGAAGTTGAGGGACAGTACCAGTAGCGAGAGATGACCTTTGTTACTGTTCCATCGATTTTTGATGGCTAGTCGTCCCTGTTGTGGTCTGGATTTATTTTTAGCATAAATTAAACATCTGTAGATTTCCATAATGGTATAATGTGCTTAATTTAGAGTTTTCTAGAATTAGTTATGATTTTTTAAAATTATGACAGAAAGTTGGAATTTCAGTTCGAGGTTGCACACTTTATTTCCATGTATATACTTCATTTGCTCAAGTTTTGGGCCACTTCTTGAGATGTTTATGAGTTGTATTTGTGTATTTAAATAAGATAATAAGATGTATAAGTCCATATAATCCATGGGACACCGAGTGAAAAATTTATACGTTACATAACGCAATTAAAATGAATATTTTTAATGACTTTTCTTTGGCAAGCTTGTATGATCCAAAGAAGTGAACTTAGAAATGATGTAAGATGAGCTATATAAATATGGTGTTACACTTTGAATGTAATTTGATGTTAAATTTTGTAAAGACATGATGTATATGAGATGTAACCACTTGAACAAGTTTAAATGTATGTAATTATGATGTGTGTATTAATCTTGAAGCTAAATGAATGCCTATGTTAGAGATTGACATCCTAGCACCCTTATGTTCATGTGTATGAATGCATGTGGTATGGTGAGATTGAACTCCATGATAATTTGAACCATTTGGCATGCTTTCCTAGGTTGTAATTGTGCTTTTGGGCGTGCCTAAATGGCTATCGAATTATAGGAAGGTCTTTGATGCATGTTGGACCCATTATGGAATTCAATTTTAACCAATTCTTAAGTTGAACCAAAATCTAACCAAATGAATGATTTTTTGTATGCAATTTGGCCAACAAGTAAATATCATCTAGAGGTTTTCAAAAAGCCAAAGAGAACCTAACTTGGAGTTCTAGAGAATTTATTATAATTTTTCAAAGTTGGCCAAATTATGTAGAATTGGTATGGTTACTATTTATATGGTCAGTTTGCTTCTCTGTGTCACTTGTGGGACAAACAAAGTCCAATGCCCATAAAATTTTATAGGTATAAACTAGACATTATAAGTTTTCCATAGGCACCAAGATTGCCTCATTTAGAGCTCTATAAAGGGATAACCATATTTTTCAAGTTTTAGTCCTGGAGCTATTTGAGAACAGAATTGATATACTATTCTATTACTTTTCATGGGTTAAATGCTTCTGTCTTGATCTAGAACTATTTTATCATTAGTTAACATTTAGAGATTTCCAAAAAGTTATCATATGCATGATTTTGATTTTCTTAGAATTAGTTATGAATTTCTAAAATTCATATCAGAAATTTGGAACAAGGAACCCGAGAGTAAATTCTGGTTTTTGTGATGCATGGTTCCAAACTTGAGATGTATGAGATAAAATTTGATGTTTCTAACTTGCATGGATATATTATGGATGGAAAATGATATTGATGAGCTCACATGGTCCATGAAGCATAAAATGAATTAATTAGGCTTTCCGTTATGCAAATTTCCATTATTAAATATGCTAATTCCATGAGAATGTCTAAGAATAAGCCTATAGAATATAGAGTAAAGACTAATGAGCTAAGGTATTACATTTATTGGTATTAACACAAAGTTCCAGGGCTTCTAATGTTGGTTATGGCTTGAGGATGTGATGTTATAATCATGTATGGCTTATACAGGAAATTTTGGGTGTTAAAATGTGGTGTATGCTCATAGTTCATATTAAGTTATGTTAAAATGGTCTCTGAGTAGATGGTGAACATTAGGAGAGATAGGCCTCTAAAATTTCTAGAGTGGAGTTAAGTGATCCTACAGATGGAGCTCCATAAGTTATGGTAGCTCGCTGGGATCAGTAGTAAGCTATGTGTGTAAACAACAAGAAATAAGGGTGTTCATAGGTTTGATTTGGTTCGATTTTGAGTCAAAACCAAACCGAACCAACCTAATCGATTTTCCATTTTGTTGGACCTTGTCAGTATTAAATTCTAATCGGTTTGGTTTGGTTTGGTCTAGTTTGGTTCATGTTTTTTCTTTGCCGAAAAGTAATTTTTTTTAAAAAAAATTTGTTCCTTGTAATATGTAAATTTAACTTCTAATATCATGCATTTCTTAAAATTTTGACCAATAATAACTTTGTAATAATTTATTATTTTTATCTCTTTTTTTTGCCTAAAAAAATTTCATACATTCACAAAAAAGTTTTAAAAAGTGAGAAAAAAATAAGAGTGGTATCTTATAATAAAATAGTATACATAATTTGTATATTTCTTGAACCACATAAAGAATGTAGCTTTGATACAAATTTAATTGACAAAAGATCCCATTAATTTAAAAATAAATAAAATATTAAATTTAATTAATTACAAATTTAATGGTTCGGTTTGGTTCAGTTAACCGAACTAAATATGGAGAAAACCGACAAACCAAACTGATTTAATGGGTTCTACAATTACTAAAACCAAACCAAACCAATTTTTAATTGATTTTATTCAGTTTGGCAATTTAGTTTGTGTTTAATTGGTTGGTTTGGTTTGGTTTTGTTCACCCTTAACAAGAAAGACTTGCCCAGAAGGATTATGAAAGGCCTAATCCTCCCTTATCATTACACTCTGATCATTCTAAGATGTTTTTGCCTGATGTGGAGATAAGCAATGAATGCAGTGTAGTGTGTAGTAAAACTGCTGCTACATAGGAATCAATTTAGAGGGCAAACCGAGAGAGAGTTACCCCTTAGCCACAAACACCCAGATGTCGAGATGAATTAGACAAGTCAGAAAGTTATTCCCTCAAGCCAGAACCCACAAGTAACACTCCATAGAGCCCTGATGTCCTCGAGTCACCATCTGGCTAATGAATGAGAAGTGTAACATGTAAAACCCCTAACCTTGATGGTGAGCTAAATATAGAGACAGTGGAGGCTTGGATCATATAGCTAGAAAGGATGTACCAAATGATGATGGAGTATATTGCATAATAGGAGGCCTTATTGGTCATATTCAAGTTAAGGTAAGAAATGAACTACTATGGGATAAATCAGAGCACAGAGAGTTAAGGCCCATGGTTTGAACAAGATAAATGATAGATAAATGACTTACTTAACAAACATAGAGATTAATTAAGTGATAGAGGAGCAGCGGGCCTCGTACATGAGTCTAAGAAAGAGGCTAGCATAGTTTATGATTGAGTCTGAGGATATTCAAGATTGAGTAGCACCTAGAGCTAGATTGTTAGACACATGAGTAGTAGGGTTGTAGAGACCCAACCATAAGGTATTGACTCCAACCTAGAATGCTATCCTGTGTGCTAGTGAATGACGAGCTAACACTGTGAGCTCAAGATATGTAAATCATGTACGAGTATATGTGTAAAGGAAGGATATTAATCATATAAAAGAACAAATATCATATCCTCACATATTATATGCTATTACTCATTATTAAAAGATCTTATACTTATTATAAGAAAACCTTATTAACAAGGTCTCAAATTTTACATTATAGAAATACAAGACTTTGTCGGCAAGATCTTGGACCTTGTGACAAGATGTCCTCATAGCCTTATATTGACATAATTTAATGCTAATAGTATCAAGGAATATAGTGAATATACAAGAAGGGATATACCTTAGGGATGATACCCTAAAATGAAGATGACTAGTTTAATGTTAGAAATTCAGAAAAGATAAAATAGTTTAAAAAGATAACTATATAAGGGTCCTCCTGAGTTTGATAAGAAAAAAATAAGATGTAATGAGATTGAGGACTACCTAGTAATTACAGTGATAAGGAAATGGTAAGGAAGAGTTAAGAAACTAATACATAGTGAAAAATACCCTCACTCTAGTAGTGACTAAAGGAGAGTTACGGGAGTGAGCATGGTAAAGCAAATAGATTAGAATTTAATGTTTAGTTAGATGAGCCTCCCTAATATAAGACTGGTGCGATGTAGAAGCACACAGATAGAAAAAGTAATAGTATAGCATAAAGTTGCTAGTAAAGTAGATTCAAAGGCATTGAGTATATGATTTGAATCAGGTTCGTAAAACCCTAAATTTAGTAAAACTATGCTTTTAGAGATGAAAGTTGAAAGCATAAGTTAAGAGAACCAAGCCCTGATCAGAATGTAGAAAGAAGTTGAGGCAAATAGCTAGTGCCTCAATGCTCCCAAGGAAGCTAGAGAAAATTGAAAGCCACCTTAGAAGGTGAGTTTTAAAATTATGCATAGCAACCATGTAAGTTAGAAAGCCTTAAGGAAGACAAACATTAGGATTCACATGAAATAGAATTCCTTATAGGAGGAATAGTCTAGTTAAGAATAGAAGATGAGAATAAGATAAACTAGGCCCCCTCAATTTTTACAGAAAGTAAGTAAGCAAAGGTGAACCCAGAAAGTATGGGAGAATATTAGCACTGAGGACATAATAAATTGAGAACTGATAGAAAGGTAACACAAATTAGTACATTAGAAAACACTATTGTCCTTGGTATAGTTGCCTATGAAGTATGATGTAATACCCTAAGTAGAGATAATTGGGCAATAGAAAATGAACTTAGGGTAGAATAGTGAATTATGTGAGAGATTAAAGGAAGAGTTTCTTTTCTTTCCCAAGTGCCAAAAGATAGAAAAAAAGATATAGAGCAGTAACAAAAGGGTACTTTAGATTGTTGGAAAACTTGTAATATACTGGTGATAGTGACTTGAGTTTGGTCATGATACACCTATGTATTAGTGATTGACACTATGGTTTACTTGTAACAATAGTTACATGATATTGAGTCTGGCCAATTTAGTAGTAATGTAACTTGAGTACATAGCAAATAATGGCATCGACCATAAAGAGTTCCTGATAATTAAAGAGTATCCTAGTTAGTTAAGTTAAAGGATAAACTAAAGAAAGAGAAGCTAAAGGATTTAAGTGATACTAGAATTGTAAGAAAAAGTACGAAGGAGGAATCCCTAGTATAAAATAATGTAAAGGAAATGTGATGGCAGTATTAGAATGTTAAAAGCTAAACAACACAAGTTCAACATGTGTAGTATGAGTCCTTTATGATATAACTGAATGAAATGAAATGGAACCAGCATCTAATATCTATGCTGCGAGAGATGTTAGGCATACTTGATGTGTGAGATGCCCTAGTGCTAAGGCACTTGAGTGTAGAATATGGGTATAGTCAGAAAATGTAGGATAAGATAGAAAAGGTAGAATGGATACAAATAAAGTAAAGTAAGTCAACAAGAGTACAGAAAGAAAGCATGATAAGAAGGTTAGATATGGGACTTGATGACCCCATAGGGAGTAGTAAGTGAAAGCCAAAATACTCTTATGTATTATTACTATGGGATCTACAGAGAAGCAAATGATACAGGACCTACTTCACATGAAGAGCATAGCAGACATCTCAGTTCAGCCTTAGAGATTATTAGCGATGGTTACTAGACTTAGTGATCATGTATTTTACTATCAGATACAATAATCTTAGGCTTGGACATCCCCTAGAGATGGATTGCAGGAGATCCTAGCACTAGCAAGTTGCAATAAACCCTAGCAGGGTTCTGAGAGGTTACAATAGACCCAGGGGTCATAGCCGATCCCATAAAGTTATAGAGAGGCCACAGTTATAGCATAACAGTTCTTTGGGGAGATGACTACCTAAGATAGTTTTTATAGACCAAGTACAATTTCAAACAATGTTTGTCTTAAAGACTAGAGACTTTCTAGGTCTGGTAAACTATTGCCATCAAAATATTAGGTTATACTCAGACAGTTAAGCCACTAACTAGACCTCTTTGAGAGATAAGCATAATGTGTGGGATGAGAAAAGTAAGAAACTAGCTTTCTAGTGTTATAGCTATATGAACCACTACCCAACAGATACTAAACCTGACTGATGGATAAAAAGATCCTTATATGCCAAAGCTATGCATTTAGAAAGGAGTCAGGTGTAGTCCTTTATGATAGGGTAAATGGTAGACCATGTCTCCAGTAGCTGAGACTATGAGAAAAGTTGGCATCCCACAAGAATTTAGCATTAGTTAATGGTAGTTGCTCTTCAATGCTAATACAAATGGTTAAAGAGTTATGTTAGTTAGTTATTAAGATGAGAGACTAAATGATGCCCACTCTCAAGTAGATAAAGAGAGTAAAGAGAAGTCTAAGCCTAAAGAGATAAGTATAAAAGTGAGTAATGAGCCTGGGACAATTAAGAATAAAAGCCCTTTAAAGAAGCTATAATCCCAGTAAATAATTAAGATGTGAGGCCTATGATAGAAAAAATATGAATTGTGACTATAGGATGAGCTAGTAAGAAAGAAAGTAAAATTAAATAATGGATTGTGCACTTAAGTAAGTTAAGTGAATAGATAGAAGTCTTTGACAACTGCTAATGAATAAAGAAAGATAATGAGACTTTATAGAAAGCCATTAGGAGATGATAAGGGAGATTTAATATCAATAAGATATCTCCAAAGGTATATGTAAGTGAGTCCATTAAGTAGGAAAATTCACCCCTTATGAACGGGTTAAAACCAATCAGATATGAAATAGTAAGCTCTCCCAAGAAATAGGTCAGGATTATTAGAGTATGTTTCAGTGTTAGAGGTTAGTTTCCCTTCTGACAAGAACAAGTCATATGCTCTGTAGCAATAGTATAGAGATAGAGAATCAAAGACAGTAAACTAGTAATGTTAATTCCCTAACAAAAAGAAACTTAAAAGAGCCTAACCTCTAAAAGAAGTAAATGGAGCCAGAAAAAAGGTAAAGAAAGAGTCAGTTAGCGAGAATATGAGAAAAGTAAAGTGAGGTTATACCCCTAAATTTTAAGGACGAAATTTATTTAAGGGGGAAGGAAATGTAACGTCTGATTTTTGTAAAAATGACAAAAATAAACTAGTTATAAAAGGAAACCCCATAAATAGAAAGATTTAAGGTCAAATAAAATTAGAGTAATAATCTATACCTCAAATGATGAAAATACAAGGCCCAAGGTGCCCTAAAAATAGAGCCATAATAGCTAAACGAAAATTGACAGAAGCATAGTGGCATTTTCATAGTTTCATGCACTTTCTAGAATACTCAAAGAAGAGATCTTTAAATGAAAAAAATTAAGTTTCCTAGGGTTCTCAGAGGCCCTAAAAACTATAGGAATGCTTAGAATGGTTCAACCCCTCCGATTTACATTTTTAGAGTGTCGGTTGACTTGAACTTTAACCTCTTCATCCAGGAATGTTTTAAATCCAAATTGGGTGAAGCCAAAGTCATTTTATAAGTTAGAGAACTTAAATTTTATGATGGAAAATACAATTCTTGAAAAGGAGTTGAAATGAGCTCAAAAGGAAATAGCCAAGAAAAAAGGACAAGAATGGAATTTTTAAAAAGCTTGCCTTATATTTCACAGCTTGCCTTATATTTCACATCCTCTTCTCTTCCTCATTTTAATCAACATAGGTTTTACCTAAAACCAAAGGAGAGGCCAACTTGAAGAGGTGTCCAAGAAGGGAGCAAAGGAGGAAGGGAAAAGTAGCAAAAAGGTAAGAATTTTCCTAGTTTTTCATGCTCTTTTCTTCATCAAACTTGTTCCCCTCCTTCTCTTCTCTTTTCCCATGGGTTTAATGGATAATTTGGCACTAGTTTGTGCTAAAAGTCTCTTGGAATGGGTGAGGTAAAGCCAAATGTCCCTAAGGATAGGTGAGATAAGGCTAAAAGTCTCAAGAATAAGTAAGGCTAAGTTAAAAGTCCTTAGAAAGTGAGTGAGACTAATCCAAAAGTCCTAAACAATAGGGTGAGATTAGACCAAAAGTCCTTAGAGCTTGTTCTTAACTTTGACATGTTTATGTGACATGAAAAATATAAGTTGAATGATTCTTAGAAGTATTTGGTGCAACTTGTATTCTTTGACATGAATATATGCCTTGTATGCTTACTTGAAAGGGTGAAAGAGCTATTAGGATTCTTTGAATTTCACTCTCCCCTATTTTCTATCTAACCATATTTAGGTGAAGCCTAAGGAGTAAGGAATGAGAGCCAAGGAGTATAAATTGTATTACTTTGACAATAGAATAGTTTTTTTATGTATATTGATGTCAAAGTGTGTATGTATAAGTTGTTTATGAGTTGTAAACCCTTGAGCACTTGTAAAAGTATGTAAATATGGTGTATGATTCGAATTTGGAGCCATATGTATGGGAATGCATAATTTTGGTATGTTGGAGCCTTGAAATGAATATGTATATATGTAAATAGGATAGTAAAATTGAGCTCCATGATGATTTGGACTATGGGGGATGCTTCTATATGCTGTGTTTATGCTTTTGGATGTGCTCAAATGGGCATGATATGGTTAAAAGGCTATTTGGTGCAATTTGACCCCATTATGGTTTCAAACTTTGCCACATTCTTGACTTGAATTGCAAACTGATCAAATGGACGAATTTGTGCATGAAATTTGGCAAGAATATAAATCTTATTTAAATCTTTTCATAGAGCCAAAGAGCACTAATTTTTAGAGTTTTATGAAATTTATTATGATTTTTCGAAGTTAGCCAAATTATGCAGAAACTATCACTGTCACTGTTAATGTGGTCAATTTGCTTTTTTGTATCACTCAAAGGCCAATGGAGTCTAATGCTCATGAAATTTTATAGGTATATAGTAGGCATCATTAGCTTTTTATAGCCATAGAGAGCATCCCATTTGGAGCTCTGTAGAAGGATATATGAATTTTTAAAGTTTCTAGTTTGCTATAGAACATCCTCCAAACTCAAATCACTGTTTCATTAGATTTTATGGGCCAAATGATATTTTTTTAATCTAAAATTTTTATAGCAGTTAGGAGAGATCCTGAGCCTTTTAAAAAGATATAATTTGCATGATTTGGATTTTTTTAGAATTAATTATGAATTTTCAAAGCTCATGTTAGAATATGGAACCAAGGCAAAATGCAAGTGTGTTCTTGATATTATGTTACTTGGTCCAAATCCAAAATACAAACCTTAAATTGTGATGTTTATTATTGGTTAAGTGTGTTATGGATGGAAGATGATATTGGTAAGGCCAAATGGTCCATTTAACCAAAATTGAATTATTTTGGCTTTTGATAGCGGTTATTTCCGTTGCTAAAAGTGTTAATTTGATAAAAATGAATGTGATTGCCCTTTGTGATGTAACTTAAGGAATATTAGGATATGGTATTACAAAACCAAAATCAATTATATATGCCATTGATAACCATCAATGCCATACATCAAATTTTGACAATATGTCTAGGACATCAATAACAAAATAGTTCAAAATGATCAAACTAAAACAAAACCGGTATTAACAATATTACTCCCACAAACCAAGTATATTTAAGGGATTCAATGCACCAATTATGTCCACAAGTCCTTTAACTCAAACGCTTGGTTAATGGGTCAGCTAATATATATTCAATATCAATATCCTCGACTAATATATCTTTATTTTTCACAAAATTTCTAATGGTCAAATATTTCAACCCAAGTGTTTTGACCCACTAGATGCTTCATTATTCTGTCTAAAAAATACTACAACTCTATTATCACAATAAATTATGAGAATTGTGGAGATAAAATCAACAACCCAAAAAATGCATTTTAATTAGTTTAAGCAAAAAGGCACTAGGTTTGTTATTGGTAAATAAATAAGATTCCCATTGCATAATGTTAGGTTTAGTTTAAACTTGAGCATATATCAGGCTTCCCACAACATTATCATATAATATGTTTTGTATTTGATTCCTTTCAAATTCATTTTTAAGACATTAATCTTTACTAAATTTATCACCCTTTGTGATAGGGATATCATCATGATCTTCTAAGACAAGCCTAGTAAGAGATGAGATTTATCTCTATGAATTTTAATTCCTAAAATAATGATGCCTCTCCTAAATGCTTTATATCAAAGGTTTTAGTCAATATTAGCTTAGATTCACCTAGCGATCCAATGTCACCACTCGCAATGTAGAGTATCATTAATGTATAAAATAAGGAAAGTAAACTAGGTCCCATTGATTAACGTTTTTTTTTCTCACAAAACCTAGAAAAGTCACCATATCATCAAATTTTAGATACCACTAAAAGAAAGCTTATTTTAAGCCATAAATAAACTTCCACAACCTACAAACTAAATGCTATTTCACATTTTCCTAAAAATTCTAACATCTATTTGATGCAACTTTAAATTTAAATGAGCCACTAAGACTATGATTATTCTAAAAGAATCATATTTTCCTATAGTATCAATGACACTTGATATTATCATTTTAGATACTTGGCATTATCATATTAGACACTTGGTATTATCAAATTTTCTTGGTAGCCAAACATGTATTCTCACCTTCTTGAATAAACCTCCTCCTTGCATTCCCTAGTTAGCTCAAAAGTCATGGAATCCTTCTTTCTCACCAGAAAATAACTTGATTATTCATTTCCCCGAAGTTCAAGAAAGGTTTTAAAATTTTAACCTTTCATACATTATGTTATTAAGCTTCACAGCTCTTGTTTGAATCTTTTAGATGAATCCTTGAGAATATTTATGCAATGAGTTATTTATCCCAAGAAAAAAAAAAGATGGTACTAGAGAAAAGTTTATGTGCAATCAATTCTCTCTCTTTCAGTGAAACTTTAGCCACCAACCTTGCTTTAAAACATTCAATTTTACCCTTTTAGTCCTTTTTAGTTTTGTAAACCAATTTGCACCCAATAACTTTACATCCTACAAGGAATTCAACAAATTCATACATAATATTTCTTGTCACAAATGAAATCTATTCATTCATAGCTTTCATACCTTCATTTGATTAGAAAGAACTTACAAACATCTTTGTGTATAGCATGGTCAATATCATGTCCTATATCATAATAATTTTCACCAAGGTAAATGTAAAAGTCATCAAGGATTGCATGCTTTCATAGTCTCATTGATCTCTTCATCAATATTTCCTCAACATACTCAAATAGCTGAGTATTCTCAAGAAAAGCTAGAGGATTACCATCTTATATTTTCAGCTCAATCCTATCAATAAGCTCATGTGTAATATTCTCATATGGTGCAAGTAAAGAAACAAAGATTGTTTCACTCACTTCTTTGTTAGGACAAATGTCCTTACCATAGTGAATATTAGCAACATCCATCTTAAAAATTTAGTTGTTTTTATTATCTTTCCACAGACAATAGAACTTGTATCTCTTAGTATGTTTTAGATACTTAATGGAAAAAAAAAACAACAATAACAACAACAATGACAACGACTAGTTCTAAGGTCATTATTTTTCTCTATTATAACATTATATATTCTTATTTTTGTAGAACAAGCCTAAGCAATTTTGATTGCTTTACCCTATAGATATTCTAGCAAATTAGTTCTACTCATCATACTTTTCATCATATCTTTAAGAACATAGTTAGGCCTTTCAATCATCCTATTTTATTCAAGACTACTAGGCATGGTATATTGTGAAATAATGCCACATTCTTGTAAATATTTGGCAAACAAACCCATACATTGCCTAGTTGTGTCATGTTTGCTATGATACTCACCACCTCAGTCAAATCTCACAATTTTGATGACTTTTCTTGTAATGACCCTGACTTCTAATCACCATATTAAGGTTAAGTACATGATTAATAATCATATATCAAGGTTTGAAGTCATTAAGATTAATTACATCGGGAAAAAGTGAGGAAATTTGAAACCTTAATGTTGTTAGGGTCATTAGCTAGACAACCACAATTATTCGAATGTGTAAGTGAATTTAATTATCAATGAGGAGCCTTTGATTCTCCCATCCATCAATTCCAACTCATAAAATCTTCCTACAAGTATTTCTAAATCATTCCTTAGCATTACCTTAAGAGAAACTAAGGTTTCTAGGTGAATATGAAAAATAGAGCACTTTCGTCGCGGCTAAATTCACTTGCGTCGCGGCCAATTACTCTCGGTTCAACTCCTTACGCCTTCACAAATTTTTCACATTTTGCCGCGGCCAAATACCCCTTTCGCCATGGCCAAATACCTTCTAGAACACCCCCAAATCTGCCTCTCAGACTTAGCCGCGGCTAACATCACTATTCGATGCGGCCAATAGCTCTCTGTTTTCTTCCCTAGCAGGTTCGCCACATTTGGCCAAGGCCAATTAAATGTTGGTCGTGGCCAATTCTTCTCTGTTACCATTTGGCCTAGGCCAATTAAATATTGGCTGCGGCTAATTCCCTTCTGTTCCTACAACTCCTAAAATTTCATCTCATGCTCTCCAATTCCCCCTCTAACAACACTATAGCCTACTTTAACTTAGTTTGTGAAGATTTAGTGTCTTTCTTTTACCTAATCTACCTAACATATCTATCATTACCCATTCAAAATTCAAATGTGGATCCTTAACCCTCTAGCTACCATAAACTAGTGAGTTCATAGATTAATGACAGCAAATGTATTATGGTTACAAGGTGCATGGGGTCAATGCTTAATGTTCATATAAAATCAAATCACTTATCCATTATTAGCCAATTACAATCATAATGTTCAATTCCATGATAATCAAAATTACATATACAATCCTTATACTTGGCAACTCATGATGCAATGCAGTAATGATACAAAACTAGCAATTTAGTTACAATACATTTTATCAAAGCTCCCAAACCTATGTGCTACCAAACCATTTAATGATCTTCCATTAATTTTCTCCTTGCCACTAAGAGGTCCGATCCCTGAAAATGTTAGCCCATAATGGGGTGAGATATACAATCTCAGTAACAAAATGGCAGATTCCATATATATGTACAAGTCAATCAATCTAATACAATTTCATGTCATCAATACCAAAATCATAAATTCAATTCGCAAATGAGCTAGTTGAACTACCAATGACTACTGTCCCATACCAGCAATCATACTCAACATGTTAATGGCCAATAACACTGGGAATGGTCCATCCATGGCACCAACTCCCCAATGAGCACAACCTGGGCTCAGTGCATTCAGGGTCTGATCATAACTCGGTACCCGATTGAAGCATATGCACGGGTGGCAGCCGCACCACAGCTCCACCATGGACTCACAAAGTCCAATCACAATAATAATTCAAGTAGTCAACTAATCATTGACATTTTAAAATCATACATGTGTACCAAATATCAGATTAACATGAGCATATACATGGAATTAGGAAAATAACCCCAGTTACCTCAATGAAGCCAATTACTCTTCCCCTAGCTACCATAATAATCCAAATGCACACCAAGCCTATAACAAGCATAATTATCATCATTTCTAATCACAATCAAATATCCAAAGAGTTGAACTATTAATGACAGACTAGAGGTTACTCACCTAATTACCAAGGGATTTAATTTCGGATTCCAACTTTCCCATACCAGAAATTGTCATAGTTCACTCCAATTTCTGGGTAATTTCACATGAAACTAAAGCCCATATCATAGGTCAACTATAGGGGTCTCAAAGTAATAGAAAATGCATCAAAATGGGAAAGAGATACTTACTTAATAACAACCATAGTCTCACCTCCGAAAATCTACCATAAACTCACTAAAATTCGCATTTCAATCATCAAGCCCAAAAAATTGGGTTTTCCACCATTATCTCCTTGTAATTTCACACAATAATAGAACCCATTATGATAATACATCCTTAAGGGCATTTTCTAGCAAAGTGATACACAAAATGGAAGGGAAAACTTACCTAATCCTCCCTCTAACCTCTAAGTCTAAAAATCTTGTAAGGAATCACTCAACATCAAATTTCAGATTTGAGAAGAAGATGAAAATGCTCAAACCCAGAAATTAATCAAACCAAAATGAAGAGGAGGATGAGAGGGTCAAGTTATATATAACTCACCTTGGCTAAATCATCCTCTAGGAGTAAAAAATGGAGCTTCCATGTTAGTATAACCCTAGCCTCCCTTGAACCTCCGAATTTCCTCTCTTGAGTTTCAGCAAAATGAGGAAGAGGCTGAAGAGTTAGGGTTTTAGATGGGTTTAGGTCAATCCTAAAGCCCAAAATCTACTTAGGTTCAGATGTGCGCTTATTGGGCCTTTGTTTAATGAGGTGGGCTGCAGAACATTTTAAGTTTAAGTGAAGTATGTTGACTCGATGGGCCAATTCCTTGTGAGTTCATATTTTCATTCTTGTTGGGCCTTATTTCATAAGTTAGGTTGTAGAAATTTGATTGGGCTAGGCCAAGTTCCAAGAGCCAATCCAACTTGGGTCTGTATAATGTGTGTTGGGCCAACTATAAGGGCTCATGTAAATTGGGTTTTGGGCCTCTATTTTCACTAAATCAAATTGGGTTATTACTAGGTGATCTATCTTGGCCCAAATCTCATTATAAGGAGTTGGGCTTAACCTAAAATCATTGGGCCTCCATAAATCCTTACCCATGGCTTATTCAAATTAATTTTGGGCCCAAATTAAGTTTTAATATAATCAAAATATTAAACCCATATTAATAACTTATTTCTCTATAAATTTTCATTCATATAGCTTACCCAATTATTCCATAATAATTATTCTTAATTAGTCCAAATACATTATTAACACCTTAATTAATTTTGGGGTGTTACATTTCTCAATTGTTTTTCAACTAGTTTAAAAACCTTAAAACATTAAACTTATCAATTTTTTCTTTTGTCAGATAAAGATATTCACATAAAAAATATCAATAAATGTGATAAAATATTTATTGCTATATATTGTAGTAGGAGAAGGTCACTAACATTAGTATGGATTATTTTTAAAAGTCTTGAGCTATGGGTGGCCTTTTCTTTTAGTTTTAGTTAATTTACCTCTAATGCAATCAAAATTCTCAAAAATCTAAAGTAAGGAAGATATCATTTCAAATTAATATAGTCATTCTCTCTTTAAAATGTTTAATCATTTATAATATAGCAAGGATAGGAGATATTTAATTCTAGGATGCTTTAGAAGTAATATTTTCAATATTTAAAGAAGAATAAGGACTATCATGAGCTAAAGATAATTTATATAAACCGTTATTCAAAAAGAAATATGACTTACAGATAAGTATCTTTAATTCTTTCATTAGGCATAGTCAAAACTCCAATAATAACATTACTATGGTCAACAACAAATGAAATTGTATGATTAGACAATAGAATGCATATTAGTATTTATTTTGGTTGCTATGATTAGATAAAAGAACCTAAATTTTATAATGGAAAAGACGGTTCTAAAAAAAGAGCTAAAAACAAAGGGCAAAATAGAAATTTTTGAAAAAGTCATTCTCCTCCACCTATAAATAGGAGGCGCCCCACTCTCCCATTCATTTAGTCTCATATTTTTCTGCCCTAAACCAGAGAAGAAACCCTAGGAGAGTGGCGCACCAAGGGAAGAAGAAGGTGAAGAGAAATCAAGGCTTGAAGGTAAGGAATTTTGGTAGTTTTTCATGCTTTCTTCCTTCCAAACCTCTTTTCCTCCATTCTCCTTTGTTTCCTATGATTATAATAAAGTTTATAAATCTATTCTAAGGGAGAAATTAAGGGAAAAATTCGTATTTGAAGAAAGGAGACCAAAGGAGACAAGATTCAAGTGAGAAAATAAAGAAAAATAAGGTAATTTCTTCTTCCATAGTTGCTATACCTTGCTCCTCTTCTCCACCAATTTTGCCCCACTCAAGAAGTCCTAGGAGGGCTTAGTTTTTAGGCAGAGCCAAGGGTGATTCTTAGGAAAAAGGGTATGGAAATTAAGAATATGCAAAGAGAATTAACAAATAACCATGGAAATTCAAGATGCAAATTCTAGGGTTTCAAGTGTTCCTTGCAAAACTAATTTTATACAATCATTCCTAAACTTAAATAAGTATTTGAATGAACTCCTAAGATCCCTAGAAATCCTCTAATGTGTATCTTCCCTTAAGAAAACAAAGCAAACTCCATGGAAGTCAAAATCCTCCATAGCCTCGACCTAAAGGGGTTTGTGTACCTAGGGAGAGTTTTAAATTTTTCTAAACCTATTTTTGAGTCATATATGATGAATGAATATGAGGGAAAACCTTGGATAAAATTTAGGAAATTTAGAGAATGAGTTGGTGCTTTATGTTCCATAATATGACCTAAAGAAGTAACATGTAGTTAGGCTCTTTATTTTAAATGTGTGATGAATCCAAGAGGCTTAAAAGAAGTCAAGAATCATATTTGAAAGGAAAGAATGGAGCTTAGAATTTATTTGATAGGAGTTGCTTCATTAGGTGCATTTTGAAACCATAAAAGGGTTTATAGGTTAAGCTCAAGTCTAAGCAAGTTGTTAGCCTTGGAATTAATTTCATGAACCTAATTAGCTTCCATAAATTGTATTTAGGCCAAGAGAAATCATTCCCACACCTTTGTGTGTGTGAGGCCAAAGAAAAGAGAGAAAATCCAAGAGAAAAAGTGTATGGTTACATCCAAGGTAACTCTTTCCACCTTCTCTCATACATGATTGTTTGCTTTACTTGTCTTTGAATGTGTGTATGTGTATTTTAAGCTATGAAAAATGTTATAGCATAAGCTCTTATCCCATGGTACTATAATGATGCATTATATTTTTAAATGATGTTTATGATGTTTGTTTTGTGTGGTGAGGCCAAGAACCCTTAGCCATGATGAGGATGAGCCAAGAACCCTTAAGATTGGTTGAGATAACATAAAAAGTCTCTCAAAAGTGAGGTTGACTCTCAAGAACAAGGTTGAGTCCAAGAATCTCTTAAAGAATGGGTGAGGCAAGTCCAAAATCCATAAGTAAATGGGTGAGGTCAATCCACTTGCTTGGCAAGCCTTTGTATGCTATGTATGACTTACTCAAATGTTGAAAATACTTCTTGAATGTTTACACATGACAATATGCCCATGCATGCATTTGTAAGACTTATTTTGCATCTTTTTTATATGATTGAATGGGAGATGAGCTATTGGTATTCTTTGAATCTCATTCCTTCCTCTCTAATGATCTAACATGCTAGGTGGACCAAGAGATCAAGGAAATGGGAGCCAACCACATGAGAGATGAGAGCTTGACATCAAAATGCCTAGATTTTGTTACTTTAAGGCCTTATGGATGGCAGTTGATGTACTCCATTATTGTATATGACTTATGACTACTTAAACATGTATAATTATGTTAATATGTGATGTATACATGAGATTATATTATGTGAATGCTAGAATGTAATTTGAGCATGGAATGGTAATTTCGGTTTCTTAAAGATTTGATGTATTAGTGTATAAGTGGAAGTGGAATGGCCAAATTAAGATACATGAGGTTTGGGACCATTTGGGAAATTCATAAAGTCATAATCATGCTCTTAGACTTACCCAAAAGATGCCAAACATCAAGGGAAATCATTTGGACACTTTGGTATCTTATATGGAACAAAATTTGACCATATTGGAAACCTATATCACTTTTTATCCAAATGAGCTCTTCTTGATCTGAGATTTGACATACAATTAGAGCTTGTTAAGAGGTTTTTATGAAGCTAAAGAATAGGATTTTTGGAGGTCTAGAGAAAATTTCTTGAATTTTCAAAGTTGGCAAAAAGTCTAGTTTTGGTTTGATGCACTGTTCACTTGGTCTGAAAATTATTTTTGTCACACAGGGCCCAAATGATGTCCAATTGCCACAAAATTTTATATGGAGAAACTATGAATTCCCCATGACTTGTGCCAACTAGAAGAACTTCATTTTTATTTCTAGAGAGGGAGATATTAATTTTTGAAGTTCTTGCCTAGTATCAGGCGCCCCAACTGACCCCAGGTACTATTTGATTAGGTTTCGAGCTTTGAACGTGCCTGAACTAGTCTGGAGTTATTTTTTTCCTCTAGCTAACATCTGTAAATTTATATATTGTTATCATTTTCATAGATTAGACATTTTATAATTAATTGAATATTTTTGAATTTTACTACAGAAACCTGTGATAACACCAGTTGACAGCTAGACCTCTAGACCTTTTCAAATGTCAAAAATCTTGTGTTGGATATTGTGGTATGGACATATTTTTAACATAATATAGACATGTGTATATTTCCAGAATAACCAATAATGCATGATTTTGATTTTTCTAGAATTAGTTATGATTTTCCATATTTGTGACAGAAATGGCAAAATTATGGCCAAAAATATAAGTATGAGTTTTATGCTTCCCTTTGGTTTCCATGAGTTGTAGGCCACTTTTAATGATGGAAATGAGTTGTATTCATGTAATCAAATATGAGAATATAATACATAGGCTCATATGATCCACGTGACATTGAGTGAAATTTTTATACGTGATGCAATGCTAAATAATGCATTATTTTAATGTCATTTTTCTTACTCTCTTGTGCAATTCATGATATGAGATATGGAAGTGGCATAGATTGAGCTAGGAAATTATGGTGTTGCATATGACCCTCTTATTAGGTTCCAAACATCATGCATTTCAAATTCACTCCCTCATTTGGCTTTTTACACTCACTTTTCATGCCACTTACATACCAAAATTCATGTTCTTGCACATATACATCCAAATATGGTATTTACATCGTAATCTCATGCTTTTACATATGTGAGAATGTTTACATTACAAAAATAACATATACAACCAATCTTTTTCATTAAAATACATAAAATCTTGAACCATTGTCAAAGTAACACCATTTATGGTTGTTTGTCTCCATCCTTTGCTCATTCAACTTTTAAGCACACTTATAAGGCATGATATCATGTCAAAGAAAGCAAGCATGCATCAAATGCCTCCAAATATCAAACATAATCTTATCTATGAAATCATATGTATCCATCAATGTCAAAAACTAGCTCTATGGACTTTTGGTCTAGCCTCATCCAATTTATAGTGTAACAATCTTAACTCTTAATTATAGAGATTAAGCTTAATTGCATGATTAATGATCATAAATTAAGGTCTAATGTCAATGCAGATAGCTATTTAGGTAAAATAGTGAGAAAATTTGAACCTTATTATTATTGGGGATTATTAGTTAGAGAACAAAGCCTACAAATAGTTCTATACTCACAAAATCCTCTTATAATTGTTCCCAAGTCATTACATACCATTAACCTCAAGAAAATTAAGTTTTGGAGGCTAAAAATAGAAGTTTAGTGTTTTACACTGTGACTTGCACATTCCTATCACAGCTAAGTTAGCTACTGGAACCTAAAAGCTAAGTTTGTGGACTTACGTTGTGACTTGGTATACCCACACTGTGACTTGAGTGGCTACTGAAGCTCAAGACCAAAAATATACATTTCGCACCATGACTCAAGCCTTCTGTGTCACGATGAAGTTATCCTCTAGACCTTACTTTTCACATTTTTGCTATTCTCATTGTGCTAGGCTTCCTTTGCACTGTGGTGAGACAAGTTATTGGAACCCTCCTTTTGCTATCATTGACTCTCACCATGGCAAGTCCTACTCACATCATGAAGAAGTTGCTCTTTGGAACCCTTCCCCTCGATTTCCCTTAAGTTGCATCACAGCTAAAAGTCCTGCGCTGCAATGGAACTTGATTTTGTTTGACTCATGGGGAAAAATTTTGCCCTACACTACAGCAAGACATCTTACATCTTGGCACTCTTAGCCTCTGGAAGAGCTCTAGTTGTGACTTATGTAATGTCTGATATTTCGTAAAAACACCGAAATGAGTAAGTTTAAAAAGAAAGTCCCTTGGATTAAATGATTTAAGGTCAAATAAATTTAGGATAAAATTTTAAAATAATAGAAAATGAGGATTTAAACATTGAGATACCCAGAATTTGAAGTTAGAATAGTTTAATAAAATTGCCAAAAGTATAGTGGCATTTTCATAAATGTGTACTTTTTGGAAAACTCACAGGAGGATTTTTTAAATAGAAAAATTGAACTTTCTAGGGTTCTCAGAGGCCCTGAAAATCATAGAAACCCCTGGGATAGTTAAAACCCCTCCGATGTATGGTTTTGAACGTCAATTGACCCAAACTTTGACTTTTTCATTCGAGAAAGTTTAAAATCCAAATTGAGTGCTTCCAAAGCCATTTTATAAAATTAAGGACCTAAATTTTATAATGAAAAATACAATTCTCAAAAAGGAGTTAAAATAGACCTCAAATGAATTAGCCAAAAAGTCAGTACGTAAATGTCATTTTTAATGAACAAATTCTTCTTTTTATTCCTTATAAGAGGCATCCCCCTTTTGCTCTCCATTCTAACCAACCTTGTTCTATCCAGAGTAAGAGGCCAAGGGAGATAGACACATAAGAAGAAGCTCTAAGGGAGAAGAAAATCAAGGCAAGAGGTATGAAAAATTAAGGTTTTTCTTAGTTCTTCCTTTACAACTTCCCTTTTCCTCTCCTTTTTCATGGTTTTGGTGGATGATATGGGAATATTTTGTCCTTGGTTCAGAGGGGAAAGATTAGACTTTGGAAGAGGAGGCTACATCAAAGGAAGAAGCTCTTGAAGAAGCAAGGAATCAAGGTAACTATCTTCGCTTTTGTTACTTTCCTCTCCTTGCTTATCTTGTGTGAGTCTCGCCCAACTTGAGAGCTTATAGGGGAAGGAATGTTTGACCTAGAGCAAGCAAGAATCATAGGATTTAGGCAATGAGAACCTAGGAAATGCAATGAAAATTGAAGAAAAGCCTTTAGAATTCAAGATAGAAATCTAAGGATTTATGGGTACATTGTAAAATATGATTTTATCCAAGAATTCCCAAGCTTATGTGAGAGTTTATTTGAGTTTTTAAGAGCCCTAGTGTAACACCATCATTTCTACTCATGCCCATCATCCATGAACATGCTCATGTGAGATAGATTAAGAATAAGGTGAGAACTTCCATTGGATTCATACACTTTCTTACATAGCGTCATGGTTAAAAATTCACTTCGGTGTCACATGGACCATGTGAGCTCATGCTATGCATCCTCATATTTAATTGCACCATTACAACTCATTTCAATCATAAAAACTAGCTCACAACTCATGGAAACCGAAAGGAGACATGGGACATGCATATTTCTCCTTGGCCAGACTTGGCCCCATTTCTGGGCAAACTTGGAAAATTTATAACTAAATCTAGAAAAATAGAAAACATGTACTCTTGGTCATTATGTAAATCTTAGGATGTCTACTTTGTAGTAAAAATATTTAGAAGTCTTAAAATCCCATACACAAAGCGTTTGATACACGAAATCATCTAGAGGTCAGAGTGGGCCCTGATGCTGTCACAGTTTACTGATATAAACTTTAAAAATGTCTAACTAATTCCAAAAAAATACAATGCATGCAAATGATACCAATATAGAAATAAGTGGATGTTAAATAGAGAGAAAAAATATCTCCAAATCACTTCATCAATCCAAACTCTCAGAAATTGATGGAACAGTACTTCTAGTCAAGCAAGATGACTGATACTGGGAAGAAATTTCAAAAATTCGTATCTTCCTCTCTAGACCTCCAAATGAGGTGATTCTAGTTGATACAAGTCACTGTGACTGTCTAGTTTCTTCCTATAAAATTTTGTAGCCATTGGACCACATTTGCCCCTCGGATGACACAGTTTCACAACTGACCAAATGAACAGTGTTGATGCAAATCCGAAATTCTGATGCCAAGTTTGAAAAATCATAGAAAATTCCACAGACCTCCAAATGACTTGATATTTAGCTTCCCAAAAATCTCTAGACAAGATCTAGTCACATGCCAAATTTCAAGGCAAGAAGAGGTCATTTGGTTAGACTTTGACATAAGGGGGCAAAGTGCCAATTTCTTTTGCTAAAGAGGGCTCCAAGGGTTCAAATTAGCTTCTCCTACTTCTAAGGCTCTATGAGCACGTGGGAAAACATCAACATAGGCTATTAAACATAGCTCAAATGTCTAACAACCCAAATTTTCAAAACTCACTCTCCCACTCCAACACATACACCATGTAGATAATGCCAAGATCTTACTATTCATACCGAAAACTTGCTACATCATGCACTATAGTTCTAATTCTCATACATATCCAATAATTACATCTATTTACAAGTATTCATAAGTGCATATACTATGTACGTCATTAAATTATATCTCTTAACAACAAAATGACTCTTTCACATATCCCTTGCCGATTTCCTAGCTTCAAGCTTGGTGGCTCCCATGTCTTTGTTCACTTGGTCCACCTAGCATGTTAGGATAGTGGAGAGGGGGAGTGAGATTCAAATAATCTCAATAGCTCATCTCTCATTTAATCATACACAAAGCATGCAAACAAGTCTCACAAATGTATGCATGGGCATATTAGCATGTGAAATCATAAGAAAAGCATTTTCAACATTTGAGTAGGCCCTACATAACATATAAAGGCTTGTCAAGTAAGTGGATTAGCCTCACCCATTCACTTATGGATTTTGGACTTGCCTCACCCATTCTTTAAGAGGTTCTTAGACTCAACCTTACTATTAGGAGTCAACTTCACTTTTGGGAGACTTTTTACTTTGTCTCAACCAACTTTAGGGTTCTTGGCTCATCCTCACCATGGCTAGAGGGTTGTTGGCTTTTCCATACTCAAGCAAACCAAAGCAATCACATAAAACATCATTGAAATACATAAGACATCATCATGCTAGCATACTTTTCATGGTGTAAAACATACATACACACATGCAAGACAATGTAAGCACACATCTATGCATGAGAGAAGGTGGAGAAAGCTACCTTATCGGCTAAAATAAGCTTTCCCTTTCAATTTGTTTCCTCCCTTTTTGATTTCACAATCACAACTAGGTGGGAGTGCTTTTCTTGAGCCTAGGCACACAAAAAGCATGAAATTACTCTCTTAACACTTATTCATGAAGAGAAACTAGGGTTTCTCTCTCTAGAATTCCACTAACTCTCCTTCCTCTCTCAAGGTCTCAAGAAAGGAAAGCAAAGAAGAAGAAGTAAACATATATGAGTTTTGGTCTTCTTCAAGAGGGGTTTTCCACTCTCCCTCTTCTGAACCAAACTCAAAGCCCAATTACTTCAATAACCAAAACCATAGGAAGAGAGGGCAAAGAGAGAAGAACAACATGCTAAGAAGAAAAACCATGCAATCTTACCTTTTTCTTGTTCTTCCTTCTTCCTTTAGGTTTCTCTCTCTCTCTCCTCTGCCCTTTTTTCTGCCTTAGAGGGAGCTTAAGTCGGTTAAAAGGAGAAAGGAGGGGTTTGGATGCTTTAAAAAGTCAAATTCTCTTTTTTCATGCTTTTCTGGACTAACTCTCGCTATAGTGAGCTATAACCCTCACTACGGCGAGCTCATATCAGTCCCAGACCCCTGCCTTCGCTACGACGCACGCTACGGCTAGTAACGCTGTGGTTTTTGTATGGGATGCCCGCACTTGCTATAGCTAGAAGCATTCTCGCTATAGCTAGAAGCATTCTCGCTATAGCTAGAAGGCATTCTCGCTATAGCGAACAGGTACATTCGCTATAGCTAGGCTATAGTTAGCAGACTTAGAAAATTTTCTAGCTTTTTTTTTTCTTCTTTTTTCTCTCTTTTTTTCTAGTTGTTACACCTAGGAAGCCTCCCAAGTACCTCTTCCATCAAGGAAAAATTGTAAACTTCATGGGATCCAATTTCCTTCTTTATTGGCGAAGCTTGGATGGAGGGCCTAGGAAGTATTTTAAATTTTTCTAAGCTTAGTTTGGGACTATATGTGATGGAAGAAGATGAGAGGAAGCCATGGGAAAAATTTAAAAGCCATAAATTGAGAGTTGGAGGCATAAGTTTCATATTGTAACATAAAGAAGCAACTTGTATCTAGGCTTTTAGAAATGAGTGTTGATGGCTTTAAGGAGTCTAAATGAAGTCAAGAGGCCTAGATATAAGAAGCAAATGGAGCTAAGAGCTTGAATTGTGGTAGATGCTTAATTAGGCCTTTTATGGAACTAAAATGTAACCATAAGACAAAGTGTGCTTCCTTAATGTGTGTTTAATGCCAAGGTTTGTTTCAAGAATGTAATTGTATCCTATTTGTTGTGTCTAGGCCAAAGAAACCAAGCTCCATCTAGTTGTAGATGTGTGACCAAAAAGGGAGGAGAATAGCCAAGGGAAGAATTTGTGTCTTACTTTAAAGGTAGTCTCCACTCCTTCTTGTATGCATTCTTAGTTATATGTATGTCATTGGATGGTTGTATATGTAATTGTATCTTGAGGCATGCCATTTGATGTTATCTTGTTGCATTGGTACTAATATGCTTCTTGAATTATGTTTTGATTGTGAAATTTGCTTTTATGGGTGAAGTTGTGCTAAAAGTCCCTTGAAATGGGTAAGGTAAAGCCAAAAGTCTCTATGAATGGGTGAGATAAGGCCAAAAGTCTCAAAGATAAGTGAGGCTAAGTCAAAAGTCCCTAGACCAAGGGTGAAGCTAATCCAAAAGTCCTAAAAAGGGGGTGAAGCTAGACCAAAAGTCCCTAGAGTGTGTTCTTAGCTTTGACATATTTTTATGGCATGAAAAATTTAGATTAAATGGCTTTTGTTTATGTTGAATGCATGCTTGTAATCCTTGACATGTTTATATGCTTTGATTGCTTACTTGAATGGGTGTTTGAGCTATTGAGATTCTTTGAATCTCACCTACTTCCTTCCTTCCTTCATTTCACCATGTCTAAGTGGAGTTTGTGAAGTTAAAAATGGAAGCCAAGGAGTATAGTTAGCTGTACTTTGAAACTAATATAGTTTTGTATGTATTCCATTGTCAAAGTTAGTATGTACATATTATTTTTGAGATGTGAACTTTTGAGCAAATGTAAAAGTATGTAAATATAGTGTATGAACCAAAGTTGTGATGAAATGAATGAGAAAATGCAATTTGACCACTTGGTAGCTCATTCTTGAATCTATGCATGTAGCATAGTGAGTTTGAGTTGTGTAAGGTTTTGGTCCACTTGGAAAGTTCATGCATGATTTTTTTATGCTTTAAAACTTGCTCAAAATGTGGTAGAAGTGTTAGG
This sequence comes from Erythrophleum ivorense, assembly GCA_026724425.1. Classification (NCBI taxonomy): domain Eukaryota; kingdom Viridiplantae; phylum Streptophyta; class Magnoliopsida; order Fabales; family Fabaceae; genus Erythrophleum; species Erythrophleum ivorense. Next base: position 3,055,226 of record JAIUCV010000030.1, on the reverse strand, counting down.
AGGCCATTTGGAACCAAATTGACCCATATATGTTACCAAAATTTCCATACTCTTCAGCTATGTCAAGGTCTAACCAAATGAGCTTGTCTTTGCATGAAATTTGTCATGCATATAGGTCTTATTTAGAGCATTCTATAGACCTAAAGACCACCTAATTTAGAGCTCTAGATAATTTAGTATGATTTTTCAAAGTTGGACAAAATGTGCAGAATTGGCAAATGCACTATTTATATGGTCAATTTTGGTTCTAGGGGTCCTCGAGACTCAAATGAAATTCAATGGTTATGAAATTTTATAGCCATAGGGTAGATATGATAAGCTTTTTGTAGCACTTGAAAGCACCTCATTTTCTTGATTTAGATTTTTTAGAATTAAATATGATTTTCCAAAATTGGTGCTAAAAACTTGAATTCTAGATTCGCAAGTAACTTGCCATTTTTCTAGTTTTTGGCTTCAAATCCGTGCTACTTGGATTGTTTTATGATACGTATGAATTGAATAGATGAAGTATGAGTGGAGAATGATGTTGGTGTGTTTATATAGCCCATGTAACATGAAATGAAAATTTCAGGTCGAGACAAAGAAAACTCTCTTACCCTTAGTGTTAATAATTCACATCTAGATTGTTCCTACCCTTAGAATCAAAGAAAACTCTCCCTAGATACTTCAAGTGGAGCTTAACCAAGACACACAAACCAAGGAGCACCCATGGAGTTTCATTCATTCTTCTAAGGAATTTAGCACCTATATGAATTCTTTAGCTTCTTAACTCAATCATACTCTTACATGGTATAAAATATCATTTTAAAGTTTCATATTTCCCTAGGTGCAATCAAAACCCTAATTTTCATAACTTGCTACCAATGGCTTCTTTTTGAATTCTATTAGTTCCATGTGATTCTCCATGCTTCAAAACCCCATTTCCTATTAAGTTTGGACCAAAATCAAACTCCTTACATGGTTCCCTTGTGCTGGTCGAAATAAGAAGTGCATGGAAGAACTAAGAAAAGCAAGATTTCCAAGGAGAAACATACCAATTCTTAAAGTTTATCAAGTGAGCTTTCTTAAGCATCTAAGGTTTCTTTCAAACTCTTTCTTTCCTTTACTGAACCAACCACAAAACACCTCCATTCAAAACTTTAAAACTATGGAAAGAGGGAGGAGAAATAGGAGAAGAATACTGGTAAAGGGAAGAGTATGAAAAAGAAGCAAATTCTTACCCTTTTTACTTGATTTTCTCCCTCCTTGCTTCTCCCTCTTAAAGCTAAGTTTGGTTTTGTTTCATAATGAAGAAAGTCAGTTTTGGAGGTCTATGGGACGTGCTGGCTTAATATAAGAAGGAAAAGGGTATTTTATAACATTTTTCAGAATATCCTTTATGCCCTTCCACTTCAATTCCTCTGTTTGAGTTCATTTTAGCTCATTTTTGAAAATCATCTTTTCCATCATGAAATATAGGTTTTCTAATTCATTAAATGTCTTTGGTTCACATTAATTAGATTTAAAACCTTATAGACCATCTGGTCAAAATTTTGATTAATCGATAACCTAAATCACACACTAGAAGGGTTTTAACCATTTTAATGATTCTTATGATTTTCTAAGCCTCTGGAGCACCCTAGTAAGCTTAATTTTATCATTTAAAGCTCTGTCCTTTGAGATTTTGAAAAGTTATCCAAAATTATGATTTTTCCATTGCATTTCGATTCATTCTGTTCATCCGTTTTGGCTCCAATTTTGGGCCATCCTTAGTTTCCTGATCTCATTTCTAGATGCTCTATTTAGCATTCTAGCCTTAATTTCCCTCAATTCACTTTACTCTAGGATCCTCATACATTAACTAGACAGTTCTAATTTGTTTCTCATAATTCATATTAGCCTTCTCTAGGCTTGTGACCCCTTATAAATAATTCATTCAATTCTTTAAGAATTATTTTGAATTTTTAAATCATAAGATATTACATTTTATCTCCCCTAAAAATACGTTTTTTCCTCAAACTTTAGGACATACCTGAACTAAACCATTATGACCTTTTCAGGTCTCCTTTTTACCAGAGAAACATTTTTATTTTCTCAACTATCTGATCATGGTATCAACCAATCTCTAGTGTTGCAACTATAGAAAAATTATCCTACCACTGAAATTCTCATGCTTTATGACAAGTGAGGGAATTGGCAGTTAAGCATGGGAGATTCAAAGAACAACATCGTTCTAGCTAGGTTAGGAGAGAAGACAGGGCAACATATATAATTAACTGGTCCAACTCTCTCAAATATTTCAAATGGACCATATAATTAGGCTAAGCCCTTTTTTCATTTTGATAGACCAAACTACTCCAGTAATTTAACACATAAAACTTTCAATCTTAGATTATACTCTAATGGCCATATGTTTCCATCACATAACTCTACATATTTGAGGCTGTAAAGAGTTTCTATCTAATTGACTTTTATCTATCTAGTGGTTTGGTCTATCCTTCTCAAAGCCTATCAATCTCCTTTCACCTAGTTCAACCCAATACAAGGTGATCCATATTTTCTCCCATGTAAGGTTCTTTGTAGACTTATTCAAATACTAGAATGATAATCATCATTCAAATAAACACAAACATAGATAATCATACATTCCAGTTTTTATCCATTTCCTAGTACATATCCCCTCAGCATATCACTTAAAGTCCAAATCGTCCTTTCTATTAGACCATTTATTTGGGGGTGACAATCAATGTCAGTACTAAAGTTCAATCTAACCTCTACCTAGGATTGTATTAGATAAAACATTACTTAGTACCCTATGAGATCACATTAATTCTTTCTTATGTAACAGGGCAATTTATTTAGCACATAAACAGCCTTAATCAATAATAATGCGCAACCCTATTAACACACTCTCAGTTACCCATTGTCTAAACAATGTTCTAGGTAACTCTATGATAGCATCAAAATCTATATTATCTCTTTGTCTTACTCAAAGATATCTAGAGAGTTTTAATGACTCAATTCATCCCTAATGATTTACCATAACTTTCTGTCACATCAAATATCTAGCCACATACTAGCTAAATTTGTCTTCATTTCTAGTCACTAACTAATTTTTTCAACTTCTAGACACTTTGGTGACCTCTAAAAACATGATATATTCATTATTATATGCCTCCGCTAAAACTTTTCTTTCAATTTAACTTTATCTAGAACATAATCTTTATTGTGGTACATTACCATATCATCTTCAGACACTCTGGATTCTAAGGTTTTACCTTGCAGAATTTTACTTTTGATATGTTTCAAAAGGCCATCCTCTCTTTCTCTGAGCATCTACAATCTGCGATCTCAATCATTTTCTGCTTTAGTCTCACTTAATACAATTTTCTTGGAAGCATACCATTGGTTATATTCATATTCTTGGATTTCTCCATGAGTCCACATTCGTAGATCATTATATAGGCTGTTTATATCTAGACACTTTACTCAAAATATTGGCCATCCCACTGGCCTTACCTAGATGGTATTTCTTCCAAAATTCTATCCATATGCTTTGTTTCACATTTACCCATTTAACTCTTTATGACTGGATAGGTATTTCAAACTTCTATGGTCATTGTATATTTCCACTATCACTATACAAGTAATATCTCTAAGTTTGAGGGCAACAACCATGGCAGCTAACTCTAAAGCATATATGAGATATTTCTCTACATGTGGCCTCAACTATCCAAAGGCATCTACCACCACTCTACCCCTTGTTCATCAACTCACATCCTAACCCTTTCCACAATCATCACATAACTTACTAGGGTCAAGTACACAAGTACAATCAACATAGGGGTAGTGGTCACATGGAGTTTCAACTCCTAGAAAATCTTCTCACATCTATCATCCTATACAAACGAAAACTTTTTCCTAGTTAACCTTGCTAGTGGTAAGGCTATCTAAAAAAGCCCTATATAACCTTTTATCATACTCTGCTAAAACATAGAAAACTTCTAAACTCAGTAATGGTTTAGGCCTGTTCTACTATCACGCAGTCTTAACTTTATGGGGATTAACTACAATTCTCACCCGTAACAAAACATGGCCTAAGAACCTCACTTGAGGTTAGGCAAAACTCACATTCACTAAGCTTGGTGTTCCATCTCATGTTTCTCAAGGTCTCAAGGACTATCCTCAGATGCCTCTCATGTCCCTTAAGTACTTTGGAGTATACCAAAATATCATCAATAAGGATCACTGCAAAAATTTACTCAAGCACAGTCTGAATACCCTATTCATATTGTCCATAAAATAGCCAAGGTATTTCTTAGGCCAAATGACATTTCCAAGAACTCATAATATCCATATCAATTCTAAAGCTCATATTTAATTAATAATGCCCAGATAAAAAAATCTATCTTAGAAAATGTTGATGCCCCTTTGCTAATTGATTCAAAGATCATCAATTCTAGAGAGGACATATATTTTTAATGGTAACCTTGCTAAATTCTTTATAATTTATACTCAATCTTAGGCTACCATTTCCCCAAGTAACACACTAAGGTGTATGAACCCTTTCACTAATCGTTTTCTCAATTCACCTTTTCAACTCTGCTAGCTCGGTGGGAAGCAACCTATAAGGAGCTTTAGAAACCAGTCTAGATCCAAGCATGATATCATCAAGGAACTATATCTCTCCCTTTTACGAGGTAGGTCACTAAAATCAATATCTTTAGGGGAAAGCTCCTAAGAATTCTCTACTATAAGGATCTTTTCCATCCTTCTTCCTACCTTTACTCATATAAAAAGAACAATTAGGAGCTCTAAACATCCATACTCTAATTATTTCTCAGCCTGGACAGTGGACAAGAAAAACAATTCAGCTCCAACATTTGTTTCACATTAGGTATGGTCCTATATTTAGGTAAAGTGATGATTTACATATTCACATTCAAATATAACTTTATTACCAGCCATCTAGTACATGTTAAAGATAAATTAATAACATGTAAAAGCATGCATCACAAATCAATGGTAAAGAACAACAATTAATTTATATAGTGACATTTAATGTACATAGGAAGTACTCGTACAACCTCTAGTAGAAATAGATGCAAACAACCATAAGGCAGAGTATTAATACCTAGACGTAGTTCCTCATATAACAATTATGAGACAATATCCAAATCAATCACAATAATTAAAGGAAAAATCATCAACTCTAATCATACCTCTAATGAAACTGAGAGATTCATGGATCTTATGCTCTCACATCTCTAATTAAATTATGAGACATACTAGCCTCCTATTATGTGAAAGCAACCACTCTACCTTAGGTTTAAAATCTAAGTAAAGGCACCATCATTGGTTGGAATCAATCTTAACTATATATCCCAGCTTCCCACGCTTATAACATGTCACCTAAGATGATTATCCCTTATTAGGCTAACTCATTTCCTCTTAGGACTATTCTATACCAACATACCTCACCTTTATTCCTATTTCTAGCAGAGACATTCCCATCATGTTTTTACTCTGACCTCCTTTTAGTTTTAGGGTCTCCTTTTTATCTAACCCTTTACGTGCATTATATCTTACAGGTTATTCTTAATCACTCTATCAATTTCCCCAAAAGGGCATTCAATGCTCTAATTCATAGCAAAGCAACCTCATCTCTTATAGGGGGTTTCAATTCGTTCTCAATTGCTTGCATTTCCCTTTCTTATCATCATATTCCTACAAATTAAGAAAAGTGCTAAGATCATTTATTCATGTAACAACATACTAATCATTCTCCTTTAGGGGTGTAAATAAATTGTCAGGAATTAGTTATTATGGTTCTAAGGCCTTTCCTTTATCATCATCATTCTTTTTCTAGGGCATTCTGCAACTGTAGTACTACATCTTCCTATTGCTACACAAGCTATCTCTACTATCCTATCACAGCCTGTTATTACCCCAGGCAACCCATAATAACATGGGACTTTCAAGTTCTGCCCTAGTGAGTCTACCCTATCTAATAATCATCAAATCCACAAGAGAACCATAACCTCAACATATATACACAATATCACAGTACAATTAATAAAACAAACATTCTTGACAATCACACATTTCATATGCACAAATACTCCAAGCACACCTTAATTTAACATTTCAAGACCTAAACATAGCTATGTTGCTTGAACCATTGTTCTAATACCAAAAAAATGTCTTACCATAATAAGATAGCACAATATTTATATTTAATGTGCTTAAAGTATCGATTTCCTTATGCTCAGCACTTTTGGTAGTGGAAAATATCATCATTAAAGGTGCAAATTCTTCTTTTTAGCTTAAATGCACCATTTCAACTTATCGATCTCAAAATTCATTCTTAACATATTTGCTCAATCAGAAACATCATAAAAAGATTCATAAATCTTGGGTTTAAGACATGCACATAATTTCAACATTTTTTCACAATTTTGCATTGTTGCATATTGCTGCCACCAATTTCAAAAATTTATATCTTAAGCTAAAGAGCTCTAAATCATTCAAATTAAGACTTTATGGAAAGCTCAAGACATGTAATAAATGTTGTAAAAATTCCAGATCAAAACAAATTCGTTTGAGCTATGAAAATCCAATGGAACAGTAGCATTATTAGGATTTCATACATATGCAGACCTAATATTTTGAGCATGTATATCTTGAGCTACACAACTACAATTTGAGTGATCTCAGTGGCTATGGAAATCTTATAATGAAAACTATATGACTATAAAATTTCATGAGCATTGGAGTTCATTAGGCTCCTCAAAAATAAAGAAAAAAACAGAATTGACCAAATGAAGAGTGCATAGTCAAATCTGCATAATTCAGCCAAATTTGAAAAATCATAAGAAATTCTAAAGAGCTCCAAAAATTGTATTCTTTAACTCTATGAAAAGCTCTAAGTGAGATCTAAATTCTTGCCAAATTTCATGCCAAAGTTCATCCATTTGGATAAATTTTGGTTCAGGGGCAATTTATAACTCAAAAAGGTCCACCATAAGTATTCAATGGTTCAAAATGGTCTCTTCTAAGACTTGTGACCATTTGAGCATATCTAAAACATGAAACATAGCATGTATGACCACCTTATCAAGTGCCAAACATCATGCATCTCAAATACACTCCCTCATTTGGCTTTATACACTCACTTTTTCTGCCACTTACATACTAAAATTCATGTTCTTGCACATATACATCTAAATATGGTATTTACATCATGATTTAGGATATTAGTTGACTGTAATTTTGACTAGACTTTTTGGTATAGTTTTAAATCTAAAAAATTTTAAAGTAAATGTTTTTAATATAGTTGAAGGCTCAATTTTCATATGGAAAAAATAGTTCTAAAAAAGGATTTAAAACGAGCTTAAACGAGGTAGTCAAAGTGCAATAGCAAAAGTATAATTATGGAAAAATGTTGAAATATCTTCCCCACACCTTTTTATTTTGTCCACAGCATCTCCCTTCTAGTTCACTGACCTAATTTTGCTCCAAATCCAATAGCTATGGCATGATAAAGAAAGGGAAGAGAGAGAAGAAAAAGGAAGCTAAATAGGTAAGCATACATGCAAAATTTCATGTTAGGGTAGTTAGTAACACTGCTCTACTCTTCATACTCTTTCTAATGGTAGTCTTAGCTTCTTGAAAGAATAAAGTTTGTGGCTAACCTTATAAAGAAAGTAAAGCTTTGGAATAACCAACCATACCACAAGAATCACCATTAGAAGAGCTTTCAAACAAGGTATGAGTTGATATGAAAAACTTACATTTTCCTTGGATTCTTTCCCTTTCTCATTTTGGTCTAGAGAGACAAAAGGAAGAGGAGATCTTAGCTTGATAAAAACTTAAGAGAAATGAGGGTTTTGAAAGGTGTAAAGTAGGAATATGTAATTGGAATCAATTAAAAAGCCATAGAATGCAAAATAAGATACATAGGGTTCAAGTTTCACCTTAAAAGTTATGGAACCCTAGATGAATGATTCAAGCCATATAAGATCATATTTAAACTAGTAAGAAATCAAGAAACCACTTCTACATGTATCAAACTCCCAAGAGAAATCACAAAATTCCATTAGGTTTGTATTATGGGCTAGGTTCGGCCAAGGCATACTTAGAGTCGCTAGGGAGTGTCTTAATGGATTTTAAGGTTTCAAGAGGGCTAAATGTGATGAATAAGAAATTATGATACCATTAGATTGAATTTAGGAGCCCTAAATTGAAAGTTGAAATTTTAAGGTTCAAATAGGCTTAAAAAATCAAGTTGGCCCTAAGCTAGTTGATAAGGATGAATTTTATATGTTTTAATTCTCCCAACTTAAGCATTTTAGTGAGCAACTATGGCTTAATGAGTTTTATTAGGTGAAAAATTAATTTTAATGGCCACTTTTGCACTTTAGGAATTAAATTGCAAAATGATTGATTTTAATGCATAAATTTCTTTAAATGAATTTTGTGAATTTTCCTATTGAATTGTCCTTATTATTTGCACAAATTTTTGTTGGGCAATTGGAGCTTTGAATGATAAATTGATTTGAAGAAGAGAAGAAACAAATGAAGTAGTCACGGGTTGTTGGAACAGAGGTTCCGGAGCAGGGTTTTGATGTGGAATGGGAAGGAGAAGCATGTGCAGATTTTAAGGGAGACACGTGATTAAGAAGAGGAAAAGCATACAAGCTAGCGTGGGGGAAAATAGCTGCAGCTGGATGAAGCCCCAAACACATGAAAAGAACCCAAAGATGAGGCATGCAGCTCGAGAAAAGAAGCCACGTTCTGGTGCCTTGAGTGGGAAAGAGGAAGAACAATGCATGAAGGAAGAGCAAGCAAAATAGAGGAGGCAAGTGAGAAATACAAAGGAGCTTGCATGGGCTGGAGAAGGGCATTTACACGTGGGAGGCAGCATCAAGGAAGTTCACAAGGAAGAGGACCATCCATGAAAGCACTTAGTTGGAGCTTTTGAGTAGAAACAGCTACGAGTTCTGAGCATGTTATTGCAATGAAGAAATCTCACGTGAAAACGATGCAATTGAAGCCATGGGATGACGTGAAGAAGCTCGTTCGAACAGAAGCTTTAAGCTGGAGATTTAAGAGAGGAAGTGAAGCTTCTGAACAAGGAGAAGTAATGTGATGAGTAGAAGAAGCCTAAGCTGAATGAAGAAGAAAAGCATGTGATAGGCTGGGGAATGATTAAAGAAGCATGGGTTAGCAAGGCTGTAACGTGGAAGAACCATGCACAGGCAGAACGCATGCAGAAGCAGCTCACAAACTCGAGCATAAATGAAGAAAACAGGGGATGTGGGTTCTGGTTTGAATGGAAAATGAGGCCACAAGCTGAGAAGCTGGAGTTCCTTGGTTCTAACGTGGAGAAGGAGCAGAACACAACCATCCACGTAGCATGCAGCGAGTTAGAGTTCCACGAGATCCTCACTCGAGCTTGGGAAGAGAAGAAGCGCAGAATAGAGCATGAAGCAACGAGCTGAGCACGTGAGATGTTAATGAATCATAAGCTGGAACCTGGCTACGGAATTATATGGATTAATGAAGCAAGCTGGAGAATTAGTGAGCTGGGAGAGTAAAACGTGACTAATGCGTGGAAAAGGAGGAGCTGAGGGGCACGTGATTAATAACTATATAAAAAGGGGTGCTGAAGCATGAAAGAGAGAGTGCTGTGGTTTCCGAATTGAGGGAGGAGACGTAAAAACAAAATAGGGTTCAAGCGAGAGGCAGACTGTACGTGAAAAAACCCAAGAACTCTAGGAGAGGCAGGCGAGAACGTGAAAAAATGCGAGCACATCCAGGGAGCATTCTGTTGTTGAATCATCCATGGCTGCAACTCAATTCATCAATTCTCCTCCGATTAAAATCTCCATGGTGGCTGGCTGAAGTTTGGAAACTCCCAGATGCAGATTTGAGCCCCATATTTTCTCACCAAATTGGATAAATACTCTTTGCTATATCTTTTAATTCCAGCATTAAATCTTTTATTAATTTGACTAGGTCTAGTTGATTGATTTATGAACTTAATTGCTGAAAATTATTGGATTGGTTTGTTTAATGAATTGAATATAATTGGATTTTGGAATTTTAATTGTGATCATCACATGTTTGTAAAAATTCCAGAATTAGTGCTGTGCAAATCACTTTTAAATTCCTCTTGATCTTTAGTTAATTGATGCAATGGTTGTTAGATTAATTAGCTGGAATTTTTATGCAATTAATTGTTTGAGGAATTAATTAATCTAATTGGTTAATTAGCATCTTAAGTGGATTGTGTAGTAGGTTTTATTGATCATTTAGGATTGATTTTAGTGTGTTCTTGTTCTTAATTCAATCAATTAATTTTTCAAGGTTTCTTGTGGTTGCAAATTCCTTGAATAATTAATGAATTGAACCTTGGATGGTTATTCAAGAATTTTTATAAGGAATACACTAAAGAGCAAGGAATTAATTCCAAATTTGGTAAACTAAACAAAGGGCAAGGGTAATTGAATTCTAGGGAATCCAATGCAAGGCTAGCTTAGTCCAATTAAATTCTAGTACTTCAAACCTCTAAAACAAGTTTCAATTAGCAATAATTAGAATACCCCTTTCATAGATAAATTGAGGCATAAATTCCAAGGGAGATGACTTAGGTTGCGCCATTAACTACAAAATTTATTTTGCTTCCTAGTTTTATTTGAGATTGCGCAACACAATCGTCACTAGTATAATCTTGCAAATGATAATCCAAATAAGTTTCATTAGAGTTATATGGCTCATAGCAAGTGAGATTGCAAAGCCTAGAAAGTGAAATCCAAGAATGGCCTCTTAAGCAGCCTAAATGGCTTAATATTGCATATTAGGTTCTAAGGAAGTTAAGTAGTAATAACAAGACTTAGAATGGATCTTAATGAGTTATTTGAGGGAGGGATCTTTAAATGGGAAAATTGAGTTTCCCAGAATTTTTAGAGGTCCTAAAAACCATAAGAACTCTTCGAATGGTTAAAACCCCTTTGGTTTACATTTTAGAGTATTAGTTGACCAAAACTTTGACTAATTAGTTCAAGAAGGTTTTAAATCCAATTTGGGTGAAACCAAAGGCATTTTATGAATTAGAGGACCTAAATTTCATAATGGAGAAGATGGTTCTTGAAAAGGAGTTAAAATGAGCTCAAATGGAAAGAACCAAGAAAAGGGGCAAAATAAGAATTTTGAAAAATGTCATAACTTAGCCTACTCAACTTAGCCTACCCTTTCATAAGTCACGCCCCACTCCTTCCCTTCCTCATGACCAACTTTCATCTACTCCAAAATAGAACCCTAGGCTTCTTGAAGTGGCACACTAAGAGGGAGAAAAGAAGGAAGGATAAACCAAGGAAAAAATGTAAGAAAATACATAGTTTGTCATGCTTCCTCCTTTACCAACCTTGTTCTCCTCTTTTTCCTCTCTTTTCCCATAGTTTTGATGATTGATTTAAGGATGATTCATGGCTGGTTTAGTGAAAGGAGGAGAGAAATTTAAGGAGAGACTAGAAGCAAGGGAAAGTGTTCTTGGAAAAGCTTGAAACCAATGTAACTTCCATGGCTTTCTTTGCTTCTTCTTGGTTGCTTCTCCTTAGGTGAATTTCAGTGAACCCTAAACCATCTATGAGGGAATGATTTTTGGCCAAGCCAAGTTAGAAACAAGGGTTTTAGAGTATAAGAAACAAGAATATGCAATTAGATTTAAAAGAAAAGCTTTAAAATTCAAGTTGTAAAACTTAGGATTTTTGTTGCACCTAGCCATTTTTAAAGCTTTCTAAGGGTAGTCTAGCCTATATAAGAGTATGTATGAGATCCTAAGACATCTAGGAAGCTTCACAAGTGCCAATTCCCTAAGAAAAATCAAGTAAACTCCATAGGTCCTTAAGTTGCTGCATGTCTCAAGCAAGAAGAGTTTGGCTACCTAGGGATATTTTTCTTTGATTCCAAGGATGGAATGACCTAGATATGGTTAATAAACACCAAAAGAAGCATTAGTTTAAATTTAGAAATCATGGTTTGTGAGATGGAGGTTTAGGTTCCTTTTTAAGATATAAAGAAGCAACTTAAGTCTAGGCTCCTTGAATTGAATTTGTGATAACTCCAAGGAGTCTAAATGGAGTCAAGAGACTTAGATTGAATGAGAAATTGGAACTAAGATCATAAATTCTAGGGGTTGCTTCATTATGCACTTATATGGGACTATAACCATGTCATAGAATAAAGTAAGCTTGCTTAGAGTTTGTGTGATGCTAGAACTTGCTCCAATGATGTAATTATGTCTCATTTGATGTGTCTAGGCCAAGTAAATCAAATTTCTCCTAATTGTGTGTGTGTGGCCAAGAAACAGAAAGAGAAATTCAAGGGGAAAAGTGTGCTTCTTGACTTGAGCTAGCTCTTTAACCTTTCTTACATGCATGTCTTGGATGTTTGATTGTCATTGGATGCTTGTGTGTATGTTTGGACCATGAGATATATTTATGGCCATTGAACTCATGTTATAATATCATTATGCTTCTTGAAAACATGTTTTGAATGCAAGATGGCTTGAATGGATGAGGTTGTGCTAAATGTCCCTTAGAATGGGTGAGGAGATGCCGAAAGTCCTTAAGAATGGGTGAGACAAAGCCAAAAGTCTCAAGAAGGAGTGAGGCTAAGTCAAAAGTCTTTAAAAGTAGGTGAGGAAATCCAAAAGTCCTAAGAAAATTGGGTAAGGCTAGACCAACATCATTTAAAGTCTATGTTTGATATGTATAAGTTCATGTAATATGGAAATATGTTCATGTATGTTTATTAGAAACTCTTATAACATGCTTACATTCTTTGACATGAAAATGTGCCATGTATGTATGCTTCAAAGGGTAAAAGAACTATTGGGATTCTTTAAATCTTACTCTTTGCCTATATATATTTAGCCATGTCTAAATGAGCCAAGTGGAGAAAGAAATGGAGGCCAAGCACCTTGAAGAATGGAACTTTGATAATATAATAGGAATTTTATGCATTTTGATGTCAAAGTTTGTAACCATATGATGCACATGGGATGTAAATCATTGAGCATGTTTAAAACTATGTAACTATGATGTATGTATCAATTTTGAATTCAAATAAATGAGTATGTGAGAATTTGACATCCATGAGCCTTGAAATGCATGTGTAAATGAACAATTAGGAAGGTGATTTTAAGTTCCATGGTGATTTAGATCATTTAGAAGGATCAAGAACTCTCACTATTTCTTAGATTCATGGACCCAATTCAATTTAGTGGGATCTTTCATTCACATTTTTTTCATGCTCCTATATGTTGTAATTATACTTTTGGACATGCCCAAGTGGTTGTGGAATGATGAGAAAGCCATTTGGTGTAATTTGACCCCTTTATGGACTCCAAATTGACCACTTTCTTAAGCTAAACTAAAGTCTAAACAAATGGAATGGTTTTTGTATAAAATTTGGCAAGTGAATAGGTCTCATCAAGTGCTTCTCATAAAGCAAAGAGCACTATTTTTTGGAGCTCTAGAGAATTTATTATAATTTTTCAAAGTTGGCTAAATTATGTAGAAACTGTTACTGTTATTATTATTGTTCATGTTATCATTCATGAGGCAAATAAAGTCTAGTACTCATGAAATTTTATAGATATAAATTAGACATCATAATCTATCTATAGCCACTAAGAGCACCTCATTTGGAGCACTATAGAGGGAGAAATTAATTTTTGAAGTTTGAGTTCAGCTGTAGGATGCATTAGTAACCTGATGTATTATTTCATTAAATTTCATAGGGCAAACTTCATTGTCTTGATTTGAAATGTTTATAGTAGTTAGAGGACATCTGTAGGTTTCTACAATGGTATAACTTTTATGATTTTGATTTTTCTAGAATTAATTATGATTTTCCAAAATTCATATCAGAATATGGAATGGATGGAAAAATGCAAAGTGTAATGTGATTTTGTGTTCTATGGCTTGGACTCGAATTGTGAGCTTCAATTTGTGATAATTCTAGTTGAACAAATGTATTATGAATGGAAAATAAATATGATAAGCTCATATGGTCCATTTAGCTAATGATGAGTTAATTGGACTTTTAATAATGATTATTCCTACTACTAGAGGTATGAATATCATGAAAATTAGTGTTTTATGCCTTATTTGGTGATGTTTCTAGTTGGACAAATATACTAGGGCTGAATTGGCATTAAGCCATGTTGACACAAAGGCTAAGGTAACATCTTGTAAACAAGGTCTAAGATCTTGTCAACAAGATCTTGTATTTGATAATAGGAAATCTGAGACCTTGTCAACAAGGTTTTTTTGCCACCAAGTACAAGGTTTATCATATGTTAAGGTATATGGTATAATGGTGTGACACAGGCCCATTTGATGAAGGTGTGAACCTGAGAATGACCAAGATAAAGAATTAAGAAAGAAAAGGTTATGGGAGTTAGTTGTAGCTTGAAACTCCTAACTCCATAAGGTAGCTTTATCTCGCAATCTTGCATGCATTTGAATGATTGAATAAGTTGAAATGCTTATATGTGTGGTTTCACTTGATGTATTATTATTTTGATATGCTTTCTATTATGAGCTTTATGCTTGAGTTTGAGGTGTTTTTGACTCCTTACTCCCTATGGCGGGGAATTGAACATAGTAGCTCTTCCTTGGTCTAGGATTGAGTTGAATTGAGCTTAGTTAGTTTGTTGAGATGCCATAGCTAGTTCAAAATAAGTTTTTATACTAAAAGTTGCATTTAAGCTTCATGATGCATGAGAATCACATACTTGCACCACATGCATTACATTTCCTCATGGCATTTGTGTATGCAGTGATTTGGTTGAAATTAGCTTCTAAGATTCTCCCCAGAATCTCACTTATATCTCTCACACTAATCATTTCAGGGTTCTCGAGCAAGGAAATGGAAAATGAGAAGCCCTAGACTTTAGAAATTCATATCGTTGAAGTTTTCTTGTAATTATGTATTTGGAAATGTATATGATATACCTCATGTACGGAAGGAATATATGTGATGTCAATTGTAACATCCAGTCCCTCCGTAAATGTGAGAAACACGATGTTTGGTTTCTCTGTAAACATCATAAATAGGCCAAATATAAAAGGAAGTTCTCAAAATATAAGGAATTGGGGCCAACTAAAATTATAATAAAATTTTAAATATTATAAAATGAGAATTTGAGTTTGAGATGCCCAAAAACCAGAGCTAGAAGAGCTCAGAAAATTTGCCGAAGAAAGTAGGAGCATTTTTGTAATTTCTGAAAAATTTTGAAATCTCATAGGAGGGCTTTTTAAATGAAAAATTTAAGTTTTCCGGGGTTCTCAAAGGCCCCGAATACTATGGGAGCCCCTAGAACAGTTGAAACCCCTCCAGTGAGTGATTTCGACTGTCGGTTGACCGAATAATTCAGAATGGTTTCAGATCCTTTTTGAGTGATTCCAAAGGTAATTCCTATGATTAAGAGCCTAAGGAATATAATGGAAATGGTGGATTTAAAAAAGGAGTCGATATGAGCCTAAAATGAGAAAGCCAGCAAAATGGACTAAAATACAAAAAGTAAAAAGTTGCATAAAGTGACTTTTAGCTTCTTCTTCTTATCCACGTTCCAGCAACTCCCATTCCACGCCTTGTTTCTACCCCAAAATCGATGGAACAATACCAAAGGTACTACTACATTACTAGTTTGACCCCTAATTTCAAAAATTCATATCTCTCTGGTCAAACCTCCAAATAAGGTGATCTCAGTGGCTATGTAAAGATTATTAAGTCTAGTTTGTTCTTGTAAGATTTTATAGCCATTGGACACCATTTGGCCCTTGGATGATATAGGAGAAAAAACTAACCATATAAACAGTGTCTGGACCATTTCAACAGCTTTTTGCCAACTTTGGAAAATCATAATTAATTCTTCAAAGCTTCAAATAATTTGATCTTTAGTTTTCCAAAAAGCACTAGATGAGACTTATATGCATGCCAAATTTCATAGGGAAATTCATCCATTTGGTCAGTTTGTGACATAAGGTTGCAAAATGACACTTTTATGTCTTCTAAAGGGTCAATTATGGACCATTTTGGCTTCTAGCTTCTCCAAGACCACTTGAGCACATGGGAGAACATAAAAACAACCTACTAAACATGTCCCAAGGGTCTAAATATCCATACATCACAATTTCACTTTCTCACTTATTGATATACATAAGGATCTTACATACACATCTTTGCATTTCAATGCCAAAAGCATTCAATATCATTTATATGCTTCCAATTCCCATACATACACCATATATCCATATAGTTACATGTGTTCAAGAGGTTATACATCATGTACATCATGGGATTACATCATTTGACAACAAAATAGTTACAATATAAGCATTTAACAACTCTTTTGACAATCTTCTTGCCTTCAAGTGTGGTAGTTTCCATTTCTTTGCTCCATTGGTCCACCTAGGCATGTTAGGCAATGGGGAGGAAAGAGTAAGATTCTAGGAATCCTAATAGCTCTTCACCCTTTTCAATCATACATAATAAATATAATTTCAAGCCCCAAGATGAATGCATGGCAATCTAGAAATTCATGAACATCCATAAGACATTTTTCTCATTCAAGAAAGCATACTCATCACACATAAGCTTGCCAAGAAAATGGTTTAGCCTCACCCATTCTCCTCTAGATTTTTAGACTTGCCTCATCCACTTTCAAGGGACTTTTAACTAAGCCTCAGTTTGCTACAGATTTTTGGCTTTGTCTCACCCATTGTTAGGGACTTTTGGCTCATCCTCACCTAAACTAAAGGACTTTTGGCTTCACCAAACTCATGCAAACCAAAACACATTCATAAAATATTTTTGAATAGCATAAATAAAGCAACATGGTACTATGGCATATGGACAATTGCCAGAAACATTTTACATACCATAGCCATACATACATACATCCAAGGACAAGAAACCACTCAAGAATGTATGAGAGATAAGAGAAAAAGCTACCTTGGAGCTAATGTTCCACACTATTACTTTAAAATCTTCCTCCCTCCTCTCAGCCCAACCATGAGACTTTGAAGCACGAGGTTCTTTTGCCTAAACACATTAAGTAAGGCATTTTTAGATCATTGGATCAAACTTTAGCATTACACACTCCATATGGAAGCCTACTTAGTTCCAAGACTTTAATATGGTTCCATAAAGCATCTAATGAAGCAACTTTAAGAATTCATGATCTTGGCTCCTTTTTCTCCTTTAATCTATGATTCTTCCATTGAAACCCCTTGGAGCCATCATACATTTATTTTAAGGAGCCTAGCTAGGAGTTACTTCACTATGCTACATTATGGAACCTACACTCTTATCTCACCATCCATGGTTTCTAAAATTTTTTCAAGGCTTCCTCTCATGTTTTGCTATCATATGTAGTGAACCCCTCTAAGCCGAGACATATGCATTGTTTTAGACCCATAGACTTTATTTTGTTTCTTTGATGGGAGGTGCACTTGGGAGGCTTCCTAGTTGTCTTAGATACTCATACAAACTCTTAGACACCCTAAATTATGGCTAGAAAGTTTCCTATAAGTTAAGGTGCAAGTGAAACCCTAGGCTTGGTATCTTGAATTTCGTTGGTTCTTTCTTTGATTTCTTTACATATACTTGTTCCTTACACTCCAAAACCTATAATTCTCCCTTGTTAAGGCCAGAATTCATACTCTCTTGAATGGGCTCTAGGTGGGACAAAATACACAAGGAGAGAGAGTAAGAAAAGAAGCATGAAAGGCTGAGAAATTTACCTTGTTTTAGGACTTTTTCAAGAGCTTTTTCCATTGCTTCAAGTTTCTCCTTGAAATTCTAAGCTCTCTCCTCTGGACCAGCCATAAATCAATCCCATATGAGCCATTAAAACCATAGGAATGAGAAGGAGAATGAGGAGAACAAGTTTACTAAAGAAAGGAGCATGAATTTCTACACTTTTCCTACCCTTTCTTGGATTTTTCCCCCTCTTCTTCCTCCCTCTTGGTGCACCTTCTCTGCTGGTCCTCTCTCTAGTTTGGCCAGAAAATAAGTTAGTCTAAGTGAGGGAGGATAAGAAGCACAACATATATCACATGATTTCTTAGCTTTGTTGCTTAAAAATTTCATTTACGTTCCACTTTCTTGGCTTTTTCATTTTAGGCTCATTTGAGCTCCTTTTTTTAAAACCTTCTTTTTCAACATAATATTCAAGTTCTTTAACTTATAAAATGCCTTTGGAATCACTCAAATTAGATTTAAAACCTTCTTCAATGAAAGGGTCAAAGTTCGAGTCAACCGCCATTTTAAATCATAAACCAAAGGGGTTTTAACTGTTATAAGGGTTCCTATAGTATTTAAAGTCTCTAAGAAGTCTAGAAAACTTATTTTTTTCATTTAAAAATCCCTGCTTTAAGTTTTCCAAAAAGTACCTGAAATTACGAAAATGCCACTACATCTTCGTTGAATTTCGTCTAGTTATTTTGGCTCTGTTTGTAGGGCACCTCTGGCCTTGAGTCCTTATTATTTGAGGTCTAGGTTATTATTCTAATTTTATTGGACCTCAAATCATTCTATTTGGGGGACTTCTTTTTATATTTGATGAATTACGTACATTTACAGAGAAACTGGACATTACGTTTTTTATGTTTATGAAAGAACTGGATGTTACACTAACCAGCCTCATTACACCACCTAACTAATCATTATAGAATATAGCGTCCCCTAGCCTTGATGGTTAGCTAGATATAGAGAAAATGTGATTTAAAACAAGAAGTATTATTAGCATACTTAGTGATAGAATGTTGTGGGTGCCATAGAAAAAGGAAAATTAAAGGCCTAGTTTGAAAGAGATGAAGATAGTTAATTGACAATTAGTAGGCTCACAGAGAATAAATGAGTGATAGAACAATAATGGGCTTGATGTATGAGTTAAGGAAAATGATTAAATTATTTTATGATTGAGTTTAAGAGTGTTTAAAAATTATGATGATGGTGTACAAGACTAATAGGTGTAATGTCTGGTTTTCGTTAAACAGAAAAAACGAGCGTGTTTTCAAAGCAAGTCCCTCGAAATGAATTAGTTAAGGTCCCAACAAATTTGAGTAACATTCTAGACTCCTAAAAATGAGAATTTTAGGCTCAGATGGAAAGAAAAATGGAGCTAGAATGAAGAAACAATTTCTTATGAAAAATTTATGAAACGTAATGGCATTTTCGTAAATTTGAGTAATTTTTGGAATTCACATAGGAGGACTTTTAAAATGAAAGTTTTGAGTTCTTTGGGATTCTTAGAGGCCTTGAAAATTATAAGAAGCCATGGGACAATTAAATCCCCGATGATGGACGTTTTCCAATATTAGTGTACCCGAATATTGACGGATTCGTTCGGAAAGATTTTAGCTCCAATTTAAGTGATTCCAAAGTCATTTTACTAAATTAGGAACTTAAATTTTATAATAGAAAGATAGTTCTAAAAAAGGAGCTAAAATGAAGTAGAAACAAAAATACCAAAAATGAAAGGGAAAAATAAAAATTTTTGAAAAGTATTTCTTCCTCCCACCTATAAATAGGTGGCGCCCCACTCTTGTAACACCATAATATATTAACCCTAACTAGTCTCTGCTTAGACTTGATTCAATATGATGTCCAAAGAAAAAGAGCAAACCGTGGTATTTTCCTGCTCTGTATCGGGGTTTAAACGCTCATAATTTGCCCTATGGGTCCCATGAACCCATCAATCACATAATCTACTCAAACTCCATTTATACAATTCATACATAGCATAAAACAACTCATGAACCACGGATATGAAGCCAAAATCCCAAAATATAATTTCTCAAAACAGGCCCAAAAGTCATATTTTTTACTCTAACTTTGGAAAATAATAACTAATTCTAAAAAAATGGGAATGAAGCAAACGATAGCTTTCTGGAAAGCTCTAAGTGTTAAATTTATAGTAAAAATAATTCCCAACCATAATTTCAGCATTTGGATCATTTTTAACATTGAAAAAGGGACAGAGATCTGGCTGTCCCTGGTACTGATGCAGCTTGCTATCATGAACTTCAAAAATCCATAACTAATTTGAAAAAAATCAAATCTGGGAAAACTATATCAATTTGGAAACATACAGATGTTAAATAGAGGAAAAAAATAAGTTCACATCATTTCAATAGCCTTTGGAGCTCGAAAACTGATGAAACAATAACGAAGGTCGGATGGCTTCCCTGATGCTGACATAGAACTTCAGAACATTATTTCTCCCTCTACAGACCTCCAATTGAGGTGTTTCTAGTTGGTATAGGTCACTGTAGATGTTTAGTTTATGTATATAAAATTTCATGACAATTGAACACCATTTGTTCCATGAATGATACAAATTCATTTTCGGACTAATTGCACAGTACAATAACTAAAACCAAAAAATTCTCCAACTTGAACAATTTGCCAAATATTTCTTAGACCTCCAAATATTATCAACTTGATCTTTCCAAGAAGGTCTCAACAATCTCTAAAGGCATGCCAAATTTCATATCAAGAAGAGCTCATTTGGTCATACTTTGATGTAGCTCACAAATTTGGCAATTTTGACACCTTAAATGGTTCAACATGGGGGTAAATGGTCTCCTACATACTCTAGCACCTCTTAGATAAATTTTAAAGCTTAAATATAGCATATATGAAACATTCAAGTGCTCTATATCATATATCTCAAACTCACTGTGCTACAGGTAAAAATATACGACTACATACAATCCACAAAGGGGCCAAATCTTATACTTTCATTGCTTTGGTTCCATACATGGATCATATATCATTGATACATACTTTTATATTTAATTAAGCATTTACATCTCAAAAATAATAAGTATACATGAGCACTTTGACTTTCCTATACATCAAACTATGCAAAAGTGTGCAAAAGTGTCAAAAGGGTCATCTATGCCTCATGGCCTCTACTTTTAGGCACTTGAGTACCACCTGGACCATATGAGATAGGAGAGGGAAGGGGGTGAGATTCATAGAATCTCAATAGCTCATACATTCATTCAAGGAAGTAATTACAGCATATAAACAAGTCAAAGTATGCAAGTAGGAATCTAACCATTCACAATCATACAACACATGATTTATATGCCATGAATATCATATCCATGCCAAGAATAAGCTCTAGGGACTTTTGGTCTAGCCTCACCCGATTTTAGAGACTTTTGGATGGCCTCACCCTTGGTTTAGGGACTTTTGACTTAGCCTTACTCATTCATGAGACTTTTGGCCTTGTCTCACCCATTTCTAAGGACTTTTGGCTCTACCTCACCCATCACAAGGGACTTTTGGCACTACCTCACCCGAGCAATTTTCACAATCCAAAACATAAATATATTAGTACCAATGCATCAAGGCAATATCAAATGGCATGTCTCACAATACAAGTACATACACAAGTATATAATGACTATTACACATCCAAGAATGCAACAAGAAAGAGTGGAGAGCTACCTTATAAGCCAACACAAGTCTTCCCTTTTGATTTCTCTTTGTCTTTCTCAGTCTTAACACCACAACTAGATGGAGCCAATTCTCTTGAGCCTAGACATAACAAATAGCATGTAATTACTCTCTTATAACTCAAATAAACACTTACAAGGCTACAGGGTTCTTCATAAAGGCAAACCCTACAAAGTGTGTAAGAAACTAAGGGTTCTCTCTCTAAAATTTTTACTAACTCTTCTTTTACTTTCTTTGCATTTCTTAACTTATCATACTTTAATTCAAGGGTTTCTTGCTCATTCTAGGTCAAAACAGAGCTATCTTACTTAATCACCCATGGAAAGGAACTTAGAAGGAGAAGAACGAAGGCAAGAAGAAGAAGCATGAAGATCTTTAAAGGTTCTTACCTTTCTTCCTTGGTTTCCTTCCTTCTCTCTTAGCTTCTCTTGGTTTCTCTCTCTCTCTCTCAAGCCTTTTTCTCTATTTTGGATGAAGCTTAGGTTGGTTAGAAGAAAACGAAAGGATCTAGATGCTTTAAGAAGAAAAATTCTCCTTTTTCATGCTTTTCTGGACTAACCCTCGCTATAGCGGAAAATAACCCTTGCTATGGTGAGAACGTATCAATCCTAGCCCCTATTCTCGCTATAGCGTGCGTTATGGTGAGGAACCCTTGGTTTTTGTATAAGATACCCAAATTCACTATAGCTAGAAGCATTCTTGCTATAGCGAACAGGCACATTTGCTATAGCTAGGTCATTTCTCACTATAACGAACAGGTACATTTGCTATAGTCGGGTTATAGCCAGTAGACTTAGAAAAATTTCAAGACTTAGAAAATTTCAATAATTTCTTTTTTGGTTGTTACAACTCTCACACTCACATAGCTTCATATTGTTCTTCCCTAATTCAGAGGAGAGAGCTAGGGTTTAGGAGCACCAAAGGGAGAGAAGAAAAGGAGAAATCAAGACAAAAAAGGTATGGATTCTTAGTAGTTTTCTATGCTTTCTTCCTTCCAAACCTCTTCTCCTTCATTTTCTTTTGTTTCCTATAATTATAATGAAGTTTATAAATCTAATTTAAAGGAGAAATTGAGGGGAAAATTCGGATTTGAAGAGAGGATGTTAAAGAAGACAAGATTTAAGTGAGAAAACAAGGAAAAACAAGGTCATTTCTTCTTCCATGGTTGATACCTTTTCTTCCTCTCCTTTCTCCATTTTGCCCCACTCAAGACGTCCTAGGAGGGATTGGTTTTTAAGCTAAACCAAGGATGAAACTTAGGAATAAGGGTGTGGAGATTAAGAATATACAAAGAAAATTAACAAATAACCGTGGACATTTAAGATACAAATTCTAGGTTTTCAAGTGTTCCTTGCAAAATCTAATTTTATACAATGATTCCTAGATTAAAATGAGTTTAAATGAGCTCCTAAGATCCCTAGAAGTCTTCCCATGTGCTTCCTCCATCAAGAAAATAAAACAAAGTCCATGAAGGCCAATAAGCTACCTAGTTTTAGCCAAGAGAGGTTAGGGTAGCTAGAGAGAGTTTTACATTTTTCTAAACCCATTTTTGAGTCACATATGATGAATGAATATGAGAGGAATCCTTAGAAAAAATTTAGGAAGCTTAGAGAATGAGTTGGTGCTTTATGTTCCATAATATGACCTAAAGAAGCAACATGTAGTTAGGCTCTTGGTTTTGATTGTGTGATGACTCCAAGAGGCTTAAAATGAGTCAAGAATCATATATGAAAGGAAATAATGGAGCCTAAAATTTATTTGATGGGTGTTGCTTCATTAGGTGCATTTTTGGAACTATAATGGGGTTTATAGATCAAGTTAATGTCTAAGTAAGTTGTGTGGCCTTGGAATTTATTTTATGAATCTAATTAGCTTCCATAAATTATGTTTAGGCCAAGAGAAATCATACCCACACATTTGTGTGTGTGAGACTGAGAAAGGGAGCATTCTTCCAAAGAGAAAAGTGTGTTGTTGCTTCTAAGGTAGCTCACTTCTCCTTCTCTCATGCATGATTGCATGCTTACTTGTCTTTGAATGTGTGTATGTGTGTTTTAAGTCATGAAAAGTATTTTATTATGATTTTAAATGCCATGGTACCATGATGATACAATATATTTCTAAATGATGTTATGATGCTTGCTTGGGTTTGCTTGAGTGTGGAGAGGCCAAGAACTTAACCATGGTGAGGATGAACCAAGAACCCTTAGAATTAGTTGAGACAAAGCGAAGAGTGTCCCAAAAGTGAGATGGACTCCCAAGAACAAGGTTGAGTCTAAGAATCTCTTAAAGAATGGGTGAGGCAAGTCCAAAATCCATAAGAAAAAGGGTGAGACCAATCCATTTACCTAGCAAACCTATAGATGCCTTATATGACTTATTCACATGCCAAGCTTGCTTCTTGAATGTTCATGTCACCTATTATGTCCATGCATGCATTTTCAAGACTTATTTTGTATATATTATGTGTGATTGAAAGGGAGATGAGCTATTAGGATTCTTTGAATCTTATTCCCTCCTCTCCAATGTTCTAACATGCTAGGTGGACTAAGAAAGTAAGGTAATGGAAGCCAACCACCTTGAAGATGAGAGTATGACATTCAAGTGCATAATTTTGCTTCTTTAAATCCATGCAAGTGGCAAATATTGTAATCTAATATTGTATATGACCAATGACCTCATAAGCATATATAATTATACTAATGTATCATGTATGAATGAGAGCTTAAGTTGTATGTATGGATATGTACATTTTGGTTATGAAATGGCAAATTTGCATTATGGAAGTGTGTGTATAAATGGAAGTGGAATGGTCAAATAGAGATGCATAGGGTTTGGAACCATTTGGCCAGCTCACACAAATCTTATTTATGCTTTTAGACTTGCCCAAGAGGTGTCAAACTCCAAGGAAAGCCATTTAGACATTTTGGTATCTTGTATGAATCAAGAATGAACCAATTTGGAACCCTAAGTCACTTTTTGTCCAAATGAGTTCTTGATCTAAGATTTGGTATGAAATTAGAACTTGTTAAGAGCTTTTTGGAAAGATAAAGAATAGAATTTTAGGAGGTTTAAAGAATATTTGATGAATTTTCAAAGTTAGCAAAAATTCTGATTTTGGTTTGATACACTGTTCACTTGGTCCAAAAATGATTTCTATCACATAGGCTCAAATGATGTCCAATTGCTACAAACTTTAATATGAAGAAACTAGACATTCTGAGTGACTTATGACAACTAGAAGAACCTCATTTGGATGTCTAGAAAGGGAGATATGAATTTTTAAAGTTCTTGCCTAGTATCAAGTGCCCTAACTGACCTTTATTATTTGATTGTGTATCAAGATTTGGACGTGCCTAAATTAGTCTAGGGTTATTTTTTTCCTCTAGCTAACATCTGTAGCTTTCTAAATTGGTATCATTTATATAGATTGGATTTTTGTGAAATTAATTGGACATTTTTGAAGTTTACTGTAGAAACTTGTGATAGCATCAGTTGATAGCTTGACCTTTGAACCTTTTCGAATATCAAATGTCCTATGTGTTGTGTTTCATGGTCTGGACAAATTTTACCATAAATTATACATGTGTAGCTTTCCTAAATGGCCAAGAATATATTATTTTGATTTTTCTAGAATTATTTATGATTTTTCAAAATTTGTGATAGAAATGGCAAAATTCTGGCTAAAAATGAAACCTTGAATTTTATATATCCCTTTGGGTTTCACGAGTTGTAAGCCACTTTTGGTGATAAAAATGAGTTGTATCCATGTAATTAAATATAATAATATGATACATGAGCTCATATGATCCATGTGACACCGAATGGAATTTTTATACACGATGCAATGCTAAATAATACATTATTTTAATGTCATTTTCCTACTCTCTTGTGCAATTCATGATATAAGACATGGAAGTAGCATAGATTGAGTTAGGAAATCATGATGTTACAATAGAGGCTGTAGAGACCACCCTTAAGGCATTGACTCCAATTTAGGATGTTAACCTATGATAGTAAATGATGGACAATGGTATAGACCTAAGATATGTAGAAAATGTTATGAGTACATAGGAAGGGTGTACCTTAAAGGTGGTGTACTCAAAAGAGATATGAGTAATTCAATGTTAGATACTAGAGAAATTTCAATAGCTGATGTGACACTGAAGTTGTTAAAGGTCCCATTAGATCTAGAAAAGGGAAAAGCCTAAGAAGACCCAGTGATAGTATATAATAAGCCTATATGAATTAGCTAAATCTATAATAAACTACTATCTAGAAAAATTTAATAAAAATCATTAGTCAAGATAGTACTTTGAGCTAAATTGTAATTATAGAAATTCATATAGCAATGAGATAAATGAAAAAGAGAATCTCAGTCTAAAGAGGAAACAATTTAGAAAGTTAATTAGAGGAAGGTCTTCTCAAGTTTGACAAGAAGAAAGTAAGATATATACCTTACAGGACCACCCAATTAGTGGTCAATATCCCTCCAAGAAATGAGGTGTAATATCTTATAATTTGGGAATTCAAAATAATTCCTAAAGAGAGGAATGAATTACTTACGAGGGGTCACAGGCCTAGCGAAGGCCAGTATGAAGATCAAAATCATAATTGTTTGATTAATGAATGAGAACCCTAAAGTAAAGTGAATTGAGGCTAACTGAGATTAGAATGCGAATTAGAATGCTTGAAAATATGGGTAAGAGCTTAAAGATAGCCCAAAATCAAAGCCAAAATGGTTAAACGAATTTAAGGAATAACGTATTAACAAAATTGTAATTTCAAATAACTTTTTGAAACTCAAAGAAGGGATCTTTAAATGAAAAAATTGAGTTTTCAGAGGTTTTCAGAGGCTTTAAAAATTATAGGAACCCTTAGAATGGTTAAAACCTCTCGATGTATGTTTTTGGTCATCAGTTGACTGAAACTTTGAATAGATAATTTGGTAAGGTTTTAAATCCATTTTAGGTGAAACCAAAAGCATTTTATAAATTAGAGAACTTAAATTTTTATGATAGAAAAGACGATTTTAAAAAATAAATTAAAATGAGCTCAAATGGAGGAACCAAAGTTTAGGGACAAAAATGACATTTTGAAAATGTTATAATATACCCTCCACCCTTCTTAAATCACGTCCCACCTTCTCCCTCATATCTAAACCAACATATTTCCATTCTAAAACAAACCCAAGATCAGTCATAAGTGGCACACCAAAGAGGGAGCAAGGGAAAAGAAAACAAGGCTTGTAAGGGTAAGATTTTGCTATTTTTTTATATTCTTCCCTTCACTAAAGTTCTTCTCCTCTTTCTCCTTTCTCTTCTCATAGTTTTGATGTTCTAAAAAAGGAGGTGTTTTGTGGCTAGTTCAGTAGAGGAAAGAAAAAGTTTGGAGGAAACTTTGGAAGCCTAAGAAAGCTCTCTTGACAAGCCTTAAGACAAGGTATGAAACTATGGCCAAACTTGCTTCTCCTTGGCTTTTTCTTGCATGTATATTTTAGCCAGAACTAGGGTTCTATGTAAGTAGTTTGATTTTGGTTCAAACTTGATAGAAAATAGGGTTTTGAAGCATAAGGAATCATATGAAATAAATAGTACTTAAAAAGAAGCATTTAGTAGTAAGTTATGAAAATTAGGGTTTTGATTGTACCTGAAGATTTATGAAGCTTTCTAATGATGATTTAACTTATGTAAGAGCATGTTTGGGTTCTTAAGAGACCTAGGAAGTTTCATGGGTGCCAATTTCCTAAGACAAATGAATGAAACTCCCTTGGTGCCTTCCTTAAATGTAGTCTCTGCCAAGCTCCATTCCAAGTACCTAGGGAGAGTTTTCTTTGATTCTAAAGTTATGAATGGTCTATATATGAATAATAAACACCAAAGGAACCATTGGTTTGAATTTAAGAGCCATATTTTGGAGGTTGAAAGTTTAAGGTTCTATTATGTATAAAGAAGCAACTTAATGTTAGGCTCATTCATTAGAGTTTGTGATCACTCTAGTGAGTTTAAATAAAGTTATGTACTTAGATTGAATGAAAAATTGAAGCCAAGATAATGAATTGTATGACTTGCTTCATTATGCTATAATATGGAACCTTATGGATGCTATAAGCTAGAATTGACTTGTGTAGAGTTATGTAAGGCTAAAGATGATTCCATTGATGTATTTTTGTCTTGTTTGATGTATCTAGGCCAAGCAAATCAAGCGTCCCCCAAGTGTGTGTGTGAGAGGCTGAGGCAAGGAACTAAAGACCAAAGAAAGAACTTGGGCTTCTTGACTTAAGGTAGCTCTTCATCTATTCTTATATGCATATCTTGGTTGTTTAATTGTCATTGATCGCTTGTATGTATAGTTGAATCATGAAACATGTCTATTGCAATTGGTTTGATGTTTTGGTACCATTATGTTTCATGAATTGCATTTTGAATGTGTATGGCTCTTAATGGGTGAAATTGTGCCAAAAGTCCCTTGATTTGGATGAGGTGTAGCCAAAAGTTTCTTATTAAGGGTAAGACAAGGCCAAAAGTCTCAAGAATAGGTGAGCCTAAGTCAAAAGTCCCTAAAAAGTGGGTAAGGTTAATCCAAAAGTCTCAAATAATTAGATGAGGCTAGACCAAAAGTCCCTAGAGCTTCTTTTTTATCTTGATGGATTCATATGACTTTAAAACTATGATTATGTTTGATATTTGGAAGCATTTGATGCATGCTTGCTTTCTTTGACATGATAACATGCCATGTATATATACTTGAAAGGGTGAATGAATTATTGGGATTCTTTGAATCTCACTCTTTCCCATTTTATGTCTAAGCTTATCTAGGAAATTCTCAAGCAGCAAAGAATAGAGGCCAAGAAGCTTGAATTATGTTACTTTGACAATACTTTAGAATATTATGTAATCTAATGTCAAAGTATGGATATATATGTTATCTATGTAATGTAAACCTTCTCACATATGTAAATGCATGAGATTTTGACGTATCTAACATAGTTGGAACCAATTATACTAGAGAATGAATTTTTGGTATGCATAAGTTATGGAAAGTGTGTTTATGTTGCCAAGTGGATAGGTGCTTTTGAGCTACATGATGTTCGTGACCTTATCAGATGGTTATATACAATGGAAATTGTATTTTGGATGTGCTCAAATGGTCACTTGCACTAACAACCTTCATTTTGGACCATTTACTACTCCATGAATGCCATTTTGAACCACGTTTTGTCTTTAAACCAAAACTAGACCAAATGATGAATTTTGGCATGAAATTTGGTAGATAGATAGATCTCATTTAAATCTTTTCACAAAGTTAAAGAACATAATTTTTATAGCTCTGTAAAATTTTTTATGATTTTTCAAAATTGATAGAATTATGCAAATTTACCCTACCATTGTTCATTTGGTCAGTTCTGGTTTTCTATATATTTAAGGGGCTAAATGAACTCCAATTCTCATCAAATTTTAGAGAAATATATTTGGCATTATAAGCTTTCCATTTCCACAAAGATCACTCAATTTGGAGTTGTGTAGTCTAAGTTATACATGTCCAAAGTTCAGGTCTACATATGCATGAAAATCGGATAGTGTTATTGTTCCATTGGATTTCGATGGCACAAAAGAATTTATTTTGATTTGAAATTTTTACGGCATATAGTTCATGTCCTAAACTTTCCAGAAAGTTCTCATTTGCATGATTTGGAGTTCTCTAGCTCAAAATATGAATTTTTGAAGTTAGTAGTAGAATTATGGAACCATGGAAATTGATGTTATGATGCTAGTTTGTAATATATGGCTTAAACCCAAAATTTCTTGCTTCTCTTGTGATGTTTCTAGTTGAGCAAATGTCTTGAGGATGAATCTTGAAATTGGTTAGTTGAAATGGTGCATTGAAGCTAAATTAAAGAATTTACACCTTTAATGTCAATTATTTTCGCTACTAAAAGTGTTAAATTTAATGGAATAAATGTTTTGAGCACTATATAATGTAAATTAAGTGCTATTATTGTATGGTATGACATAAGGCCCCTAAAATTGTAATTTCAAGGATATAAAGAAAGTAAAGAAAAAAAAATGATAGGTAAAACCCTGTAAAGAAAGATAGGAACTAACCCTTAAATTAAATGAGCTTCCCTAGCGTGAGATAGATACGATGTAAAAGCACACGAGTAGCCAAGTTAATGACTAAAGCACAAAGTTGTCAATAAAATAGATTTGGGATAATAGAGAACCTGTGATTTGTATTTAGTCAGTAAGGCCCTAAAACTAGTAAATTATGCTCCTAAACGTGAAAGTAAAATATTTGAATAAGAGAGAGATCCTAGTCCTTGATTAGAATGAAGAAGTGAATTGAGGCAAACAAGTAGTGCCTTAGTACTTTCAGGGGAGCTAAGGGAAATTAAAAATAAATTAAGTTAGTGAGTTTTATAATATAGAAGAATAACTATATAAGTTCAGGAGCTCTAAAAGAGATGAGTCTGGGGTTCACATAGGATAATTCTCTTTTAGAAGCAATAGTTTAGTTAGAAATTAAAGAATAAGAACAAAATTAATTAGACCCCCTCCTTTCTTACTAAAAATAAATGAGTTATAATGAACCCAGAAATGTAAAAGGGAGCTCTATAGACAAGTAAAGGAATAATGAGAAACTAAACAAGCAAAAGGAATAGCTTTTAACAAAGATAAATTAATAGCAAGGTCAAAGAGAAAGATCATGGCAAATCCAAAACCAAGGACCCAATGAAGTTAGGAACAAAATGAAAAGTAACTCGAATAAGTACATTAGAATATGCATTAGAGGGTATTGTTGTCCTTGGTATGACAGTCTATATAGTATGACATAGTGCCTTGAGTAAAAATAATTGGGCAAGAGATGATAGTCTAGAGATAATATAATGATTAATAAAAAAGAAAAGATAAAGAAAGAGTTTTGTCTTGAATTGCCATAAAATATAAAGAAAGTTATAACAAGTAAAAGAAGGATATTCTAAGTTGTTGGAAAACTCGTAATATACTGGCGATAGTGGCTTGACCTTGGTCATGATGTACTTGTGTATTAATGTTTGATGCTATGATTTGCTTACCACAGTGGTTACATGATATTGGGTCTAGCCAACTCAATAGTAATGTAACCTAAGTGCATAGTAAATGATAATATTAAGCATTATAGTGTCCTGATAATTGAAGAGTATCCTAGTCAGTTAGGTTAAAAAGTGAGTTAGAGGATAAAGGTAGCCAAGGGATTATAGCAATGCTAAAAAATATAAGAAAAGTATTTAGAAGGGATCCTTAGTATAAAATGATGAAAATTAAAAGTTCCTTGGGTACTAAAGCTTAAAGACTCAGATAACATGAATTTAGTAGGTTTAGCTTAAGTCCTTTATACTATGATAGAATGAAAGGGAAAAGGGACTAACGTATAGTACTTATCCTATGAGGAAAGTTAGATACACTTTATGAGTGATGTGAAATGCCCTATGAAATACAGATTGTGCCAGTGTTAGAAGCACTTGAATATGCAATATGGGCAAAGATAGAAATTTTTAGGATAAGAAAAAGGAAGTTAAAATGAATACATGAAAAATGTACACCTACTTTTAGTTACTAAGTAAGAGAAAAAAAAAACAAAGAAAGCATGATGAGACTAAAAGTAAGAATTTGATGATCCCATGGAGAGTAGTGAGTAAATGTCAAAATACTCCCGAATATCATTATTATAGGATTATTACAAAAGTGAAATAGTATATAGAACCTACTTCACATAAAAAATATTTAGTAGAGTATAATAGACATTTGAGTTAGCCTCAAAGAATATGAGTAATAGTTGCCAAACTTAGTAAGTGTAAGTTTAGTATAAGCTTTATTTACAAATAGTGATCTTAGGCTTTGAAATCTCTTGGAGATGGATCACAATAAATCTTAGCACAATTCAATGGATCATAGTAGATCTTAGTAGGGCTTTGAGAGGCCATAGTGGACCTAAGGGTCGCAATAGATTCCACAGATTTACTAAGAGCCCAGAGTTACAGTACAACAAATCTCTTAAGAGATGATTGCCTAGGACTGCTTTTACAAATTAGATAGTCTTAGAGAGTAACATGATTTCAAATGGCTTAGTCTCATAGACTAGAGTCCTCATATGTCATACCTAGCTTCATTTAACTTGTGTCCATTATTTTTAGGCATTTATCATCAAAACCATAACTAAACTATGCATTTAACATCAAAATTCGGTTGATTTACAAATCAAATGAAACTATAGGGATCCAAATTCAGCTATTTGTTTTCCTTATTCCTATTTGCATAAACAAACTTATCTTGATCCATTTAATCATGAAATGCACATTGGACACCCATGGAGCAACATTAACCCGAGATGGCTATAAAATTTATATTTTGCATAAAACTTTGAAAATTTATAACTTAGGTTATGTAACTTTGATTTGTGCAAGTTAGTTGTACATGAAAATTTTAGGATGTGAACTTTATGCCTGTAAAATTTCATGAGCAATTGAATTTGTTTGGTCCCTTAAAAATACAAAAAACTAAGACTAGCAAATATGAATAGTATAGGGACCAATCTACATAATTTTTGGAATTTTAGAAATTCATAAAATATTCTGTAAAGCTCTAAAAATTTTTATTTTTAGCTTGTTAGAAAGCTCTAAACAAGATCTAATTACATGTCAAATTTCAAATCCAAACTGTGTGATAGAGGTACAATTTAAGACTTTTTAAAACCAATTTTGGTTCCAAAGTTGGTCTAAATGAATTCCAAATTGCATTCATCCACTTTGACCAAATTCCAATCATCTTAGGCATGCAATTCATATGATTAAATACTCAAAATAGGGCTTGCATAAAAAATATGACCCTCTTTGCATCCAAATTTGTATACATACAACATAGGGCAACATATGCAAGTTCATGTACTAATGGTCATATTTTATCACAAAATACTATACATTCATACTCTCATGCTCATACATGTATACTCATTACAAACATCATTAAATACATTAAGATTCCTTATACGTATATCAAGTTCCATCTATGTAAGAATAATTTGTACAAATGTCATTGTTTCCATTACCAAACAATGTTACATAGTCCCCTATGGCCTAATTCTTCTCTATCTCCTTCCTTTTGCTTGAAGAGCCTAAAATGGTTAGTGGGAATACATGGGTGAGAATCCTAGAAGAATCTTAGTAGCCAATCTTAAACAATTAATGCACACATGAACACAATGAGGGAATGCCATGCATGTGGTGCAAGAATGACATTTTATATGCTTCATGTGACTCATTGCAACTTTTAACATAAAAAATCATTCATTAACAAGTCATGGCATTAACATAAACTAGCTAGGCTCAACTAAACTCAAACCAGAGCCAAGGAAGAGCTACTTGCTCAGTTCCAAGTCTTAGAGAGCTAGGAGCCAAAAAGCATGTCAATCTCATACATAAGGCTCATCATGGAAAACATATTAAAACATATCACATAAATACATCAAGCAACAGCACATATAAGCACTTCAATTCATCCAAGCATTCATAAATATGTAAAAAAAAAAAAGGAGATAAAGCTACCTTAAAGTTTATAAAGGTTCAAAATGCCACTAACACACTAATTGGTTTACTTATCTTGGCTTTTCTTGACTTGACACTTACAATTTGGTGGGTTTAAACTAGCTTGGTCTACAAACTTCAATCTCTAAGGCAAATTAATCCATTAGAATCCATTTTAGGTCTCATTATCTTCACTTAATCCTATTAAAGTCCCATATGTAGTTTAAGGGTAGTTTAGGCCGAACAAGAAGCAACCCTTGGTTTTCACTTTCTAAACCCTAAACTCTTACTTGGTATAAGTCTTATAATTCTAAAGAAACTCATTTGAATTATCATATGCTTGATTAGAGAGGTTTAAGACTAATTTGCTTCTTAAACCCAATTTAGGCCCTAAAAGTTTAACTTTCAATTTAGGGCTCATAAATTCAATCCA
This sequence comes from Erythrophleum ivorense, assembly GCA_026724425.1. NCBI lineage: Eukaryota > Viridiplantae > Streptophyta > Magnoliopsida > Fabales > Fabaceae > Erythrophleum > Erythrophleum ivorense. The sequence continues at coordinate 3,021,708 of JAIUCV010000030.1, read as the reverse complement.
ATGGCTCAATAATTGTTTATTCATCATATCTAAGTCTCTAAATTCATTAGAGATCAAGAAAACACTTTGTATGTACTTCATACCCCACTTGGCTGAACCTATACTCATACGAGAGCCATTTGGAGTTTTATTGATTTCTTCTTAGGTTTTAATGCATATATACGTTCCTTGCTTCTCTTTAGTTTAATTATACCTTCATATGGCTTAAATTACCCTCCTATAATGCCATAACTTGTTAGATGCAATAGAAATCTTAATTACACTATCTTGAGTTCTAATGCTTCTTTAATGATTCTAACTGCATATTCTTAGTCTCCATGTCTCAAAACCATTGTTCCTATTCTGTTTTGACCAAAAATTATCTCCCTCTAAATTTACCTAGGGCTAGCCGAACATGGAGAAGGAGGAGAAGACAAGAAAAAGCAAGTTTCCTACCATGGTGCATACCTTGTTTGTTTCCTTATTTAATAGAGAATTTGGTGCTACAATTGGTTTCCTCAAATTTTCTCCTCCTTCCAATAACCTAACCACATAATCACTCCTTTCAAGAAGCTAAAACCACCAGGAGAGAGAGAGAGGTTAAAAAGGAGAAGAAAGTTAGTGAAGACAAGATCATGAAAAAGGGCTTGTTTCCTTACCTATTTTTAGCTTTTCTTTCTCCTTTTCCTCCTCCTTTGGTGCATGTTTCAGCTGTTGTTCTTGTTCTTTCTAAGTCGATTCAAACCTAGGGAGAGTGGTGTGGCTTTAAATAAAAATGAAGAAGGATGATTTAAGATAATTTCTATAATATCTATTTTGCCCTTTAACTTCAATTCTTCTATTTAAGTTTGTTTTAGTTCCTTTTTTTAGAATTGTCTTTTTCATATAAAAATTTAGGTTCTCTAATTTATTAAAAATATTTACTTTCAATTTTTATAGGGTTCAAAACTATCCCAAATTATTTGGTTAAAATTTAGGTTAACTAATGGCCTAAAACATATATCAAAAGTGTTTTGGTCATTATGACAATTCCAATAGTTTTTAAGACTTCTGAGAACCTTAAGAAATTTAATTTTTTCATTTAAAACTTTTTCTTTTGAGTTTCTTAAAAGTTGCTCAAAATTATGATTTTACTACTATCTTTTTGGTTTAAACTGTTTAACCGTTTTGGCTCTGGTTTCAAGCCATCTTTAGCTTTGTAATCTAATTTTTGGATGCTCAAATTATTATTATATCCTTAATTAATCCTATTTTATCTTATTCTAAAATCCTCTTTTGTTATCTCATCGGTTTTGGTTTAATTTAGGAAAATGGGACATTACATCATCAGTCTAGCAAACTATTACCCCAGAGTTATTAGAGTTTTACTGAAATAGCCAAGCCACTGACTAAACTTTCCGTGATAGATAAGTACAACATGTAGGATGAAAGAAGCAAGAAAGTAATTTTTATGAGTTATAGATGGATAAGCCATTACCCAACAGTTATTATACCTAGTCAAAGGAAAGAGAAATCCCTATATACCAAAGTTAAGTATCTAGAAAAGAGGTCACATGTAGTTCTCCATGATACGATAAGTGGTGGAGTATGCCTCTAATAATTAAGGCTATGAGAAGTCAATATGCCATATGAACACAGTGTTAGCCAATGGTAGTCACTCTTCAATGCTAGCACAGAAAAGTCTAGAGTTATGATAGTTAATTATAAAGTTTAGGATGTGAATAATGCTTACCCTCAAGTAAATGAAGAAAGTAAAGGAAACTTCAGACCTAGAAAGCCAGTATAGTAAGAAATGAAAGAACTGTAATATTCAAGAATATAAGCCCATCAAGAAAGTTATGATTCTAATAGTTAGTTAGTTTTGGAGCTTATGATGGGAAAAGAAACAAATTCTTTATGGGAAAAGTAATAAGGAAGGGTGTAGAAGTAAAAAATAGACTAAACAATTAAGCAAGCACAGTAGATAGTAAGAGGTTCCTAATGGCTTAGAATAAGCATAGAAAGATAAAGAGCTAAAATAGGAAGCTATTATAATAAAGGATTGGAAACTCAAAATTTAATGACATGTCTCCACACACATATGTGAGCGAGTCCACTAGATGAAAAAGGTCTATCCCATATAGTTTAGTCTTAGACCAATCAAATATAGAAAGGTATGATCTTTAAATTCCTACCACAGAAATGTGATCAGGGTGAGTAATAGTATCAAAAGTAGCCTTCTCACAACAAGAGCTAAGAAGGTAACCAACGAACAAATCATATGCTTAATGGGAATAATACGAAAGGAATATAATAGTTTCTAGTGAACTATGAATTTATAATGAAGATAAACTTCTTGTGTAGAAAGAAGTCCAGAAGAAATTGTACCCCAAAATTTTGAGGATGAATTTTATCTAAGGATAGGAAATGTAATATCTAGTTCTTCTTAAACTAAACTAGGACCAACGAGATAATGAGAGGATTTCAAAGCAAAATGAATTAAGAATATTTAAAGGTTAAATATTAATTAAAGCATTTAAAGATGAGGTTATGAAGCTTTGGATAGCTCAAAATTAGAGTCAAAATGCCTAAAAGGAAAAACTAATGTACTAATGGCAAAATTGTAATTTCAAGAAAAATTTAAGAAGCTTAAAGGAAAAGGTTTTAAATGCCAAAGATAAGCCCACTAGGATTTTCAGAGACTCTGAAAACTATAGGAACCATTAGAATAGTTAAAACCCTTCCGGTTATGATTTAGGATGTCAGTTAATCGTAATTTTGACTAGATTGTTTAGTATCGTCTTAAATCTCAAATTTTTCAAAGTAAATCTTTTAATAAATTTAAGAGCCTCAATTTTCATATGGAAAAGATGGTTCTAAAAAGGATTTAAAATGAACTTAAATAGGGTAGTCAAAGTATAGTGGTAAAAGTGTAATTATAGGAAAAAAATTAAAATATCTTCCCCGCACCTTTTTTCTTGTCTAAACCATCTCCCTTCTAGTTCACTGACCTAATTTTGCTCCAAAACCAGTAGTTATAGCGTGATGAAAAAGGGGAAGAGAGAGAAGAAAAAGGAAGCTAAATAGGTAAGTACACATGCAAAGTTTCATGTTATGGTAGTTAGTAACCTTGATCTACTCTTCATGCTCTTTCTAATGGTAGTCTTAGCTTCTTGAAAGGATAAAGTTTGTGGCCAACCTTATAAAGAAATTAAAGCTTTGGAACAACCAACCATACCACAAGAATCACCTTTGAAAGAGCTTTCAAACAAGGTATCAGTTGATATGAAAAACTTGCATTTTCCTTAGATTCTTTCCCCTTCTCATTTTGGCCTAGAGAGAGAAAAGGAAGAGGAGATCTTAGCTTGATGAAAACTTGAGAGAAATAAGGGTTTTGAAAGGTTTAGAATAGGAATATACAATTAGAATCAACTAGAGAGATATAGAATGCAAAATAAGTTACCTAGAGTTCAAGTTGCATCTTAAAAGTTATGGAACCCTAGGAGAATGATTCAAGTCATATAAGGTCATATTTAAACTAGTAAGAAATCAAGGAACCTCCACATGTATCAAACTCCTAAGAGAAGTCACAAAATTCCATTAGGTTTGCATTATGGGCTAGGTTTAGGCAAGGCACACTTGGAGTCACTAGGGAGTGGTTTAATGGATTCTAAGGTTTCAATAGGCCTAAATGTGATAAATAACTAATTATGGAACTATTGGATTGAATTTAGGAGCTCTAAATTGAAAATTGAAATTTTAGGGTTTAAATAAGCCTATAGAAGCAAGTTAGCCCTAAGCTTGTATAATCTTGCAAATGATAATCTATATGAGTACCATTAGAGTTATATGGCTCATAGCAAGTGAGATTGTGGAGCCTAGAAAGTGAAATCCAAGAATAGCCTCTTAAGGAACCTAAATGGCTTAACATGGCATATTAGGTTCTAAGGAAGTTAAGTAATAATAACAAGACTTAGAATTGATCCTAATGAGTTATTTGGCATGGTACATTGCTATAGGTAAGCCGAACAAATGTAAGCCCACTTGATGGAGGTGTGAACCTGAGAATGACCAAGATAAGAAATCAAGAAAGAGAAGGTTATGGGAGTTAGTTGTAGCTTGAAACTCCTAACTCCAAAAGGTAGCTTTATCTCCCTGTCATGCATGCATTTGAATACTTGAATGAGTTGAAACACTTGTGTATATTGTTACTTGATGTATTCTTGATCTATGCTTTCATATGCTTTCCATTATGTGTTTTATGCCTAAGTTTGATGTGTTTTTAGCTCTTTGCTCCCAATGGTGGGAAATTGAACACAGTAACTCTTCTTTGGCCCAGGGTTAAATTAAGTTAAGCCTAGTTAATATGTTGAGATGCCATGGCTAGTTGAGAAATGAGTTTTTATGCTAAAAGTTGCATTTGAGCTTTATGATGCATGAGAATCATATGCTTACACCACATGCATTGCATTTCCTCATGGCATTCATGTATGCATTAATTTGGTTGAGATTAACTATTAAAATTCTCCCTAAAATCTCACCCATGTCCCTCTCACACTAGTCATTTCAGGGTTCTCAAGCAAGGAGATGGAAAATGAGAAGCCTTAGACTTTAGAAATTCATATTATAGAAGTTTTCTTGCAATTATGTATTTGGAAGTGTATATGATATACTAGCAATGATATACCTCATGTATGGAAGGAATATATGTGATGTTAATTCGTGTATGAGCTTGAGCATGTTAATATATTTCATTTAATGTAAAATGCAACCATGTGTATATGTTGTCCATATTAAAAGCCATAGAGACCTACATGCATGAATTGATACTAAGCATATGTGTATATGATGAATCTTGTGAGGATGTCAAGGCCATGAGATAGGAACATGTGTATGAGTATAAGGCCACAATTATATGTTATTTTGATGCATGAATGAGCCATTGGTGTATGATTTCCCATATGAGATGCATTATGTACTATATGTATCCATGGTTGTAGGATGGTCATATTTTGATATAAGCCTTTTCATATGTGTTGAACCTTATAGAAAAGATGTTTAGGATGATTGAAATTTGCTCAATGTGGAAAAGTGCAACTTGGAAACCAAATGGACCACTTTAAAACCTAAAATTAGTCCCAAAAGTTCTAAATTGCAACTTTACCTTTGAAAAGCCCAAATGACCTAGTTTGAGGTTGAAGTTTGGCATGCAATTAGATGATTTATAAAGTTTTTTAACAAGCTAAGAATAAAAAATTTGGAGCTCTATAGAATATTTTATAAATTTTCAAAATTTAAAAAAATTATATAGAATTGTCCTGCCACTATTCTTACTACACTATTTTCAGTTCTTCATGTTTTTTAGGGGTAAAATGAATTCAGTTGCTTATAAAATTTTATAGGCATAAAGTTTACATTATAATTTTTCTGTAGCTACCGAGTTTGCATAAATTAGAGTTACATAATTCAAATTATGTATTTTTAAAATTTGATTCATAATATGTCAAAAGTGGCAAATTTGGGCTATGCAATTTTTCAGGCAACCAACATGTCTTTTATAGTCAAATAGACTAAAATAAGTTTATTTATAATAAATATGAGTGAACAAAAAAAAATTGAATTTTTACCCCTATAACTCCAAGTAGTATGTAAATAAACCAAAATTTACTGTTAAAAATATAGTAATGGTCATAATTTTTGTTGCTAATACATTTAAATGATGTAATTAAGCTAAATGAAGTTAGGTATAACAATATAATTATCTTTTGTGTTTTTTTCAACATGATCCTAATGTTTGATATGTTTAGAATTTTCATTATATATAAGGTTTTATTTTGATTGAATGATTTGTACAAACCATTTCGATTCAGAAATTCATTTTCTTGGAATTCTAGTCTGATTTTAAATGTCTAGCTCTTAGACCATAAGTAACAGCCGATAACGTTTGACTATTTTCCTTCAACTACTGGCATGAAAAACGATGCCGTAGAAGAAGCTCTTTATTTATTCCCCTCCACCCACTTAACACATTTCTTTCCTTCACTTCTTTCTTATCTGAATTATTTTTTAACTTTTTCTCCTTGCTTTGTTCATTTTGTTCCCTTAAAAATATAAAGGAAAAAAAGACTATATCATATAATATTTAAACCCAAAATCGAATAATGGGCCTATAGGCCCAAAATTGAACAAGACACTAAAACCCAAACAAGAAAACCCTTTGCTGTAATTCTGGGCCCTCTTGAACGTTGATTTTACATGGCATTTCTCTGTGTTACCGAACGGTGGCCATCTCTTGTTCCAAGCAGAAATTAATAATTGATAGATTTCAAACAGAAAAAGGAAGGAAAAGGAGATTGTCATTCATATGTCACGACGTATTATACATACACATAATGGATATATAATAAAAGAGCCTATATGGCTAAACGAAATTGATGGATCATGAAGCTACTATGTGTAGTCTACCAATGAGAGGTGCGAGCAATTAACATAATATCCCATATTTAGCCCTCTCTTTTGTTATGTACTAAAAAGAATAATGAATGATGATCAAATCCCATGATGGTATAAGGGCGAATTTTATTTGTTCTTGGTGCCAGGCTTTATATGAATAGTAAAAAATGCACTTGTTTGTTGCTACTTTCTTAATTTAAATGCAGACCCTGACAAAAAGACAACATACAACAAATGAATCTATCGGTCTAAATAAAAGAACACCTGTACAACTGATATTTTCGACTCCAACGCTGTTTCCTCCTTAACGTATTTTCCTATGTTCCCATGGTGTTTCTTCCTCTTTTACATAAATATTAAAAAATTTAACCACCAGAGTCTGTTCTCCTCGCAACAAAACAGGTTTTAAGATAGTGAATCTTTTTTATTTTCTTACTTTTTATAAAAGAAAAAAAAACTTATATATAATTTCTTATATTAGATTTTTCAATCAAAATTTAACAAATATATTATTTTTCAATAATAATATGATAAGTATATAATTTTTATAGACAAATATATAGTTTTCTAATTAAAATATATATTTGTCATATTTTTATTGAAAAAGTATACTTTTGTTATATTTTAATTAAAAGACTTGATAAAAATTATATAAAAATTATATCAAAGTTTTATTTTTTTTAATTCTCGATCCAAAATTAGTTTATACCCTATAATACTTTTTTTTTGGAGAAAATAAGAATTTAAAAGCTATTCATTTTTATTTGAATATAATTTTTCAAAGATACCCAGTCTTCTCTAAATTTACTCCAAATTTTTAAAATAATGAAAATTTAAATACATTTTTAGGAGAAAATTTTCATTTTTTTATAAACAAATCAAAATTTTGAAGCCACCATTTTTGTGTGAGTTTCATATTTCAAAAATATACCATATTCTCTAGAATCTAGTCTGAAGTTTCAAAATACTGAAAGTTCAAATAGAGTTTTAAGAAATAGTATGTAAAATTTTACCCGTTTTTTCAAGATTCAAAAATTTAAAGTTACTTATTTTTATTAGAATTTAAAATTATAAAGATACCCATTGTTCTCTTAATCTAGTCCAAAATTTTAAAAATTAAAAAGACACTTCTATTAGAATAAGCTACTCATTCTTTAGGAAAAATTCAAAAACATACACCAACATAACCATCACAACATTAATTATAAATTAAAACGACAAATACATGATAACCTTTAATATGAATTAAATTAAACAAAAGTATATACTATAATATCCTTTATATTATAAAACTAATGGAAATATAAGAAATTTAACAAAAGCGAGAGGAAATTGAGAAGATAAAGAAAAAGATAATTTTTATTCACTAGGATTCTTTGTACTTAATATTTAACTTCTATTTATACGTTTTCAATCATAAAGATAGACTTATAAGTTATAATAACATAAATAAAAAAATTAATCTATATTATTGTACAATATAAATCTTTTAAGAGTTATAGGAGTATATGACATCAAACATAAGAAGTAATCCTAGAGTCATTCTTTAGAATTATGAACATTCATATAATTATATTATTTACAACACTTTCTCTTAGATATCCATTAACAAATAATGTGACTCATTAAAATCTTTACTTGAAAAAATTCAGTGGGATAAAAATCTAGTAAAAGAAAAAGAGTATACAATATTTATAACATAAGTTGCTTTATCAAAAACCTTTCCAAGAAAACCCAATGCAACAAAACCTTGGTAAAGAAAAAAATATATATAACATGTCTTTTCCTTCCCCTAATGACAATGTCACTTTATATTCTTGAGTTAGCACATCTCAATACTGTATACGAACATCTCAAGTGTGGTAATTGATAATGCATTAGCAAGAAAATTTTGTTATCACATCGTTAAACATCTATATCACTATTCTTTTGAAAATTATAAGTGAAAAAGAATTTTGGTGAAATATATTTCATTCTATCTCCTTTAATCCTTTTAGTTGAGCTATACATATTGCATTATTTTCATACAACATTGTTGGAATTGTTTTTTGTAAATGCAAACCACATATCTCTTGGATATATTGGGCATTAACCTTAGCCAAAACGTCATAATATAGCTATATCCTCATATGTAAATAAATAACCTATCTGAGATCAAACTTTATATAGATTAGATAAACATTTTAATCTACATAGCCAATTATGATCTTAATTCAATTAAATAAAAAAGCTTTCATATCAATAGTCTCTTGGAGATATCATAATAAATGTTTAACTTCATTCTAATGTTTTTTTAATGGAGATAAATTAAATCTTACTAACAAACTTATAGCAAATGCAATATTAGGTCATGTATTATTATGAAGATATATTAATGTTTCTATAGCACTAAGATATGGTATTTCAAGATAAAAAGTTTCTGTATCGTTCTCTCAAGGATAATCATGAAAAAGGCCTTTATTGACATTAACTAGCGATTTTACAAACATTGAGATATTTAATGGATGTGTTTTATCCATATAAAATTGCTTTAACATCTTTTTAGTGTAAGCTGATTAATGAAGAAGAAATTAATTTACTAATGTTCCATTTGCAAATCAAAACAAAGCCTTTTTTTAAGATCTTTTGTCTTAAATTTTTTCTTTAAACAATGAACTAGCTTTTTAAGATTTTCAAGAGTTCCAATAATATTTAAATTATCAACATATACAACATTATGACAAATAATGATCCTGATCTTTTGTGAAAAAACATAGGTAAATTGGATCATTTTTATAACCTTCCTTTAACAAATATTCACTAAATCAAGTATACCACGTACACTTAAATTATTTTAATCTATATAAGAATTTATGTAAACACATTAAACAATTTTCTTAGGAATCTTTATGTGCTTCTAGCATTTGAAATCCTTCAAGGATTTTTATATAAATTTCAATATTTAGTGAGATATATAAATAGGTTATAACAACACGTATTAGACATATATAAAATTTTTCCTATATTGCTAGACTAATAAGATAGCTAAAAGTAATTATATCCACCTTAAGAGAATGTGTCTCCTTATAATTATGATCAATGCTAGGCCTTTGGCAAAAACCCTTATGTTACAAGTCATATTTTATATTTTGCAACTTCATTTTTCTCATTTTATTGTTGCACAAATATCTATTTGTACCTTATTAGATACCTTTAGGTGTTTGGACTACAGGTTTAAAACCTTCATGTTTTGAAAGTGAATTTAATTCTACTTGAAATTATAATTTTCTATTTTGGCCAATCATCTTTATGTATATATTTCAAAAATTCTCATTTTATTGTACTATTTCAATAGCAACATTGTATGAGAAAATATTATAAAAAACTATATTTTTTATTTTATTTTATTTTTCTAATAGTGATATAACATATTGAGATCTTTTTATTATTTTTAGGTATCTAAATCTCTTCTCGTAATACCTTAACTCCCTATCCTTTAAATCATATCACATAGGCTTATATTAACACAATTACATGCATATCACACTTGCAAGTAGTGGAAATTTGTGTAATTGAAAAGCCATTTACAACATTATTGGCTTTAAGGACCATGTGGGCTTACAAATTTTATTTCCATCCATAACATATCCATTCATATCATAAACATCACAATTCATCTCAAGAATCTTAGATTTGGAACCACATTTCAATAAAACCAGAATTTGCTCTCGGATTGGTGTTCCATATTTTTGATATGAACTTTGGAAATTCATAACTAATTTTAAAAAAATCAAAATCATGCATATTATACCTTTTTGGAAAGCTCTGAATGTTAACTAATGATAAAAATAATTCCAGACCAAGATAATAGCATTTAACACATGAAAGTAATACAATAGTACATCAAGTCTGTTCTCAGACAACTACAGGATCTGAAACTTCAAAAATTTGTTTCTCCCTTTATAGAGCTCCAAATGAGGTGCTATTAGTGGCCATTAAAAGCTTATATGTCAAGTTTATGACTATAAAATTTCATGAGCATTGGATTTTATTTGGCCCATAAATGACATAAAGAAGCAAACTGACCATATGAATAGTAACTTTAACAAATTTACAGAATTTGGCCAACTTTGAAAATTCATAATAAATTTTCTAGAGCTCCAAATTGAGTGCTCTTTGCCTCTGTGAAAAGCTCTAGATAAAACCTATATTTATGCAAGACTAGTCTATTTGGTCAAATTTTGGTTCAGCTTAAGAACATGGCACTTTTTGGTATCATAAAGGGGGTTAAAGGGCACCAAATGGTCTTCTACAACTTCTATGACCATTTGAGCGCATCCTATAGTATAAACATAACATATATAAGTAGTCCAAAAGGTCTAAATTATCATACGTCTCAAACTCATCATCCCACATGCATAAATACACATTCAAGTAAAGGCTCCCAATTGCCAAAATCATACATTCTCATATATATGGCTCTAAATTTGGTTCATACACCATATTTACATGCTTTTGCAATTGCTCAAGGGTTTATATCTAAAAAATAACTCATACATACAAATTTTGACATTTAATTACACCAAAATTTATTCTATTGCCAATCATGCTCCTTGGCTCCTATTTTTACTTCCTTGAGCTTCACCTAGATATGGTTAGATGGGAAATGGGGAAGAGTGAGATTCAAAAAATCCCAATAGCTTATTCACCCTTTCAAGT